>CM057467.1:101555940-102755940 GCA_030035585.1 Dugong dugon | reverse complement strand
CACAATCCTTGTTATGCTTGAGCCTATTGTTGCAGCCACTCTGTCAATCCATCTTATTGAGGGCCTTCCTCTTTTTAACTGACACTCTCCTTTACCAACCATGATGTCCTTCTCCAGGGACTGGTCCCTCCTGATAACATGATCAAAATATGTGAGATGAAGTCTTGCCATCCTTGCTTCTAATGAGCATTCTGGCTGTACTTCTTCCAAGACAGATTTGTTCATTCTTCTGGCAGACCATGGTATATTCAAGATATTTTTAATAGATACATAATATTTCATCATATGGATATACCCTGGGTTATTCTACTCAACCAGATGGATTGACACAGTGACTGCACTAACGAGCTCAAGCATAATGATTGTGAGGATGGTGCAGGACTGGGCAGTGTTTACTTTTACTGTACATAGGGTCACTATGAGTTGGAACTGACTTGATGCCACCTAACAATAACAACAACACAATACTATTGCATAAAATACAAATCCACGAGTCAATACTGATTCAAATGAATTAACGTATAAATAGGGAAGGAGGAAAAGCTCTTTCTCATGACAGAATGCCAACTAATTAATAAAGAAGAAATGATAGAATAGAAAGTCTCCATTTAGCAACCATCATAGTAATAACTGATTCAGATTAAGAATCTTCAATGTACTGGCTAAAAGTAATGGGTAAAATTTGATGAGAAACAGAGTATTTACATATCCTTATAGTAGCTCCTCATACGACACTTATTAATTACAAAGCAAAACAAACAGCAGCCTTACGGTGGAGACTCTGACAGACACAACCTTAAGGAAGAGATCAAAGTTGGCATTGTCAATGTTGACAAATAGGTATTATGTGCCTTCTTATATGATGCAATAAGAAAACATAACTTCTGGGTTATTTCTTCTCAAAACGTATTACCTAATTCTCATCATAAGGAAACATCAGGGAAATCCAAACTGAGGGACTACAGGGTCCCTATAGGTCGAAACTGACTTGATGGCAACAGGCTTTTTTTGTTGTTGTTTTGTTCTATAATATAACTGGCCTGGTTAAGTGTTCGGCTGCTAACCAAAAGGTCAGCAGTTCGAATCCACCAGCCCCTCCTTGGAAACCCTATGGGGCAGTTCTACTCTGTCCTATAGGGTCGCTATGAGTCAGGATCGACTCAGCAGCAATGGGTTTTTTTTTTGGTTTATACTCTTCAAAAATGTCAAAGTCATTAAATACAAAGAAAACAGAGGAAATGTTCCAGATTAAAGGAGTCTAAAGAGACAGGACAACTAAATGCAATGTGTGATCCTGGATTGGATCTTGTACGAGACAAATGAAATTAGAAACATATTTGAAATTGGCAAAATTTGAATAAGATCTTTAGATTAGATAATAGTGTTGTATCATTTCTAATTTCCTGATTTTTCTTTGAAAATTTTATATTTTTGATGTTGTTATTGTTAGGTGCCAGTGCCGTCGAGTTGGTTCCTACTCATAGTGACCCTAAGTATAATGGAATGAAACACCACCCTGTCCTGCGTCGTCCTCATAATTGTTGTTATGCTTGAACCCATTGTTGCAGCCACTGTGTCAATCCATCTCATTGAGGGTCTTCCTCTTTTTCACTGACACTCTCCTTTACCAAGAATGATGTCCTTCTCCAGGGACTGGTCCCTCCTGATAACATGTCCAAAGAATGTGAGACAAAGTCCTTGCTTTTAATGAGCATTCTGGTTGTACTTCTTCCAAGACAGATTGGTTCATTCTTCTGGCAGTAGATGGTATATTCAAGATATTTTTAATAGATACATAATATTTCATCATATGGATATACCCTGGGTTATTCTACTCTGTCACATGGGGGTCATTATTAGTTGAAAATTGACTCGATTGCACCTAACAACAACAACCACCTATTGTTGGATATTTAAGGTGCTTCCAATTTTCACCATAAAAGTTATTGCAATGAACATTATTGTAAATTAATGTTGGCCTGAGTTTCTAGTATTTTATTTGGGTTATATTCTTTCACGTAAGAAACAGTTTTAAATTTTGATATACAGTAGGCCCCTGGTTATGAACGTCCCACTGATGGACAACTCATCCCTAACCGAACTAAACCCACAGCTGTCACATCAGTTCTGACTCATGGCGACCCCATAGGGCTTCCAAGGCTATAAATCTCTATAGAAGCAGACTGCCACCTCTTTCTGCCACTGGTGGTTTAGAACCACCGACCTTTCAGTTAGCTGTGGAGCACTTTAACCACTGTGTCACCAGGGCTCCTTGAACAACTCATACTTGTCCTTTAATGTTATGTAAATTTGCTCTCACTTTGAAACAATTGAACCAACCCCTACTCACAAAAAATTCTTCATCATAGTCACCTTCACTTGCTGCATGTGCAGCTTTTAAATCTTCGAAAAGGCTTCGAGCCTTTTCTTGCACTAAAGTAAGGCTAAATAAGAACACGATGCACCTATTCGACTTACCTACAAATTCTTAAATACACACTTAGGAACTGATTTCATTTGTAACCCAGGACTGCCCACACGAAATTGCTTTCCAAAATTATTGTACCAAATGTCATTTCCACAAGCATTGTTTCAGAATCCTTATTTCACTGCCACAGGAGAAAGATGTGGCAGTCTGCTTCCGTAAAGATTACAGCATTAGAAACCCTATGCTGCAGTTCTACTCTGTCCTATAGGGTCGCTATGAGTTGGAATCAACTGGACAGGAATGGGTTTGGTTTGGTTTCTTATTTTACTGCACACTTTCCACCCTTAAGTATTATCATTTTTAGAATATTTAACAATTTGATAGGTGAAATCTTTTCTTATTTTTTTTAATATGCACTTATTTTATTTCTAGTGA
The DNA here is from genome assembly GCA_030035585.1 of Dugong dugon. Taxonomy (NCBI): domain Eukaryota; kingdom Metazoa; phylum Chordata; class Mammalia; order Sirenia; family Dugongidae; genus Dugong; species Dugong dugon. The sequence continues at coordinate 102,753,077 of CM057467.1, read as the reverse complement.
AAGTAAAATTTTTATATGCTTATTCAGCATTTGATTTCTTCTGTAAATCATTGATATCCTTTTACTGTCTTCATATTGGATTTTATTTTTCTTATTGATTTTTAAGTATTCTTTACATATTGTAGATAGCAACTTAGTTTCTGTCCCATTAAAATTTTCTCTATTTTATATGCTATTTTAATGTACTTTTGTAAATGTTAATTGCACTTGTACCCAATTAAAACTATAGGCATGTTACCTTATAACCAAAAGGGGATGTAATTTTCTCTGCTTCTTTGATCAGTTCTGATATCTATCCACAAAAGGTCTTCCATGCACTGCAAAACCTTGTTGTAACTTGGTTGATTATCATAAAGTTTTTAAGTTAGGGTAGGTCAAAGCCTGTTCCCTGAATCAAGCTTTTGTTTAGTGGAAGATTTATGTTACACAGGTAACATCTAACCTACTCCTGATTCTGTTCTTCAACTCTAACATAGTGTAGGGATACCACAATGGTTTGAAGTATCATGTCAGACAGGTCCAGTATTTCCAATTACTGAGAGAGGGACTCCGCCCAGCACTTTCAAAGGTTGACATGAAATAGCCACCTTATTTGAAAAGTGCTGTTTTAATCTGTGTCATAGCAACATTTGGAGTCTATGGCCAAGATAAATAATTAACTTTCTAACTGTTACAAAGACTTTGTCCTTCATTTTACTGAGGAACTGTGAATCTGTGCCAAACATATTTTGTGCTTCTTAGTCATCCAACTGTGATATAAGAATAATATATATCAACTTTATTGGATAAAATGAAGAAAACTAAGCAAACTGGGTCAGTTTCAAAGGGGTATGCAGTAATTTTACATAATGATGTGCCAAGCTTTGTATCATGATCTGAAATCCTAAAGTTTCTGCTGCATGTTTTACATGCTTTTCACATATTTAAAAAATTACAGCTAAGTTTTTTTTTTCCCCACCCTGTTTATGATTGAACAGACATAATCACATTTGAAAGGAATGCTGTTTATGCAAACCACATCACAGAGAGGAATTTAAAAATACATAAATAAATGAGGGGGTGCATTACTTGAGTGTATTTTAAAGTACTTCAGTTTAGGAATTAGAAGAATTTGTGTTCAATTTCAGTTGATGCCATGATGCCTTGAGGGAGTTACTCTAAATGTCCCTACCTCAGTTTTTATTCATGAAATTAGGAATAATAGCTGTTTCCCCCTCTTAGAAGTTTGTTGAAGACTAAAATTTATGTGAAAGCACTAATATGGCTCCCAACCTATGGAAATTGTGAGAGTAGAATCAGACCTGCAAATATATTTTGCTTTGCCTGCAGGGTGTTTAAAAATAGTTGAACCCGAGTGCCTTTAGACAAGACCCACACTTCGCAGCTCACCATCCTCACCTCTCATAACCGTCTTATACTCATCCAGCTTTACTCACATTACTTCCTAGCCTCTGCAAGCAATTGAGTATGTGAGAACACACTGTTGTTCAAAGCGTGTACAGACTACCTTATATAACCAATTGCCATCGAATCAACTCCGACTTGTGGCAACCCCATGTTTGTCAGAGTAGAACTGTGCTCTGTAGGTTTTTTTTTTTTTTTATTGTTGTGCTTTAAGTGAAAGTTTACAATTCAAGTTAGTCTCTCATACAAAGATTTACATATACATTGTTATGTACCCTAGTTGCTTTCCCTAAACTGTGACAGCACACTCCTTTCCACCTCAGATTTCCTGTGTCCATTCAACCAGCTCCTGACCCTCTCTGCCCTCTTATCTCGCTTCTGAACAGGAGCTGCCCATTTAGTCTCATGTATCTACTTGAGCTAAGAAACTCTCCATGAGTATCATTTTATGTCCTGTAGTCCAGTATAATCTTTGTCTGAAGAGTTGGCCTTGGGAATGGTTTTAGTTTGGGGCTAACAGAGAGCAGGGGCCATGTCTCCCAGGGTCCCTGCAGTCTCAGTCAAACCACTAAGTCTGGTCTTTTTCTAGAATTTGAGTTCTGCACTCCACTTATTTTCTGCTCCATCAGGGACTCTCCATTGTGTTGCCTGTCAGGGTGGTTATTGGTGGTAGCTGGGCACCATCTGGTTCTGGTCTCAGGCTGATGAAGTCTCTGGTTTATGTCGCCCTCTCTATCTCTTGGGCTAATACTTTCCTTGTGTCTTTGGTGTTCTTCATTCTCCTTTGCCCCAGGTGGTTTGGGACCAATCAATGCATCTTAGATGGCCACTTGCTACCGTTTAAGACCCCAGATGCCACTCACCAAAGTGGGATGCAGAACATTTTCTGCTTAATTTTTTTTATTGTACTTTAGATGAAGGTTTACAGAACGAACAGTTTCTCATTAAATGGTTAGTACATGTATTGTTTTATAACACTGATTAACAACCCCACAACATGTCAATACTCTCCCTTTTTTAACCTAGGTTCCCTATTACCAGCTTTCCTGTCCCCTCCTGTCTTCTAGTCCTTGTCCTGGGCTGTTGTGCCCCATTAGTCTTATTTTGTTTTATGGGCCTGTCTATCTTTGGCTGAAGGGTGAACCTCAGAAGTGACTTCGTTACTGAGCTAAAAGGGTGTCTGGAGGCCATAGTCTCTGGGTTTCTCCAGTCTCTGTCAGGCCAGTGAGTCTGGTGGTTTTTTTTTTTTTTTTTTTTTTTGGTGAGTTAGAATTTTGCTCTACATTTTTCTCCATTTTTTTCCAGGACCCTCTGTTGTGATCCCTGTCAGACCAGTCAGTGGTGGTAGCCAGGCACCATCTAGTTGTGCTGGACTCAGTCTGGTGGAGGCCGTGGTAGTTGCAGTCCATTAGTCCTTTGGACTAATCTTTCCCTTGTATCTTGTTCTCTTCATTCTCCCTTGCTCCTGAGGGGGTGAGACCAGTGGAGTATCTTAGATGGTTGCTCACAGGCTTTTAAGACCCCAGATGCTACTCACCAAGATAGAATGTAGAACATTTTCTTTATAAACTGTTACGCCAATTGAGCTAGATGTTCCCTGAGACCATGGAGAATAGTTTCTTAATAAACTTTGTTATGCCAGTTAACCTAGATGTCCCCGGAAACCATGGCGCCCAGACCCCCGCACCTGCTACTCTGTCCCTTGAAGTGTTTAGTTGTATTCAGGAAACTTCTTAGCTTTGGATTAGTATAGTTGTGCTGACTTTCCCTGTAGTGTGTGTTGTCCTTCCCTTCACTTAAGATAATTCTTGTCTACTATCTAGTCAGTGAATACCCCTCTCCCTCCCTCTCCACCCTCATAACCATCAAAGAATGTTTTCTTCTGTGTTTAAACCTTTTCTTGAGTTCTTATAATAGTGGTCTTATGCAATATTTGTCCTTTTGTGACTGACTAAATTCACTCAGCATAATGCCTTCCAGATTCCTCCATGTTATATTATGTTTCACGGATTCCTCATTGTTCTTTATTGTTGTATAGTATTTCATTGTGTGAATATACCATAATTTGTTTATCCATTGATCTGTTGATGGGCAACTAGGTTGTTTCCATCTTTTTGCTATTGTGAACAGTGCTGCAAGGAACATGGGTGTGCATATGTCTATTAATGTGATGGCTCTTATTTCTCTAGGATATTTTCCAAGGAGTGGGATTGCTAGATCATATGGTACTTCTATTTCTAGCTTTTTAAGGAAGCACAAATCGATTTCCAAAGTGGTCGTACCATTCTACATTGCCACCAACAGTGTGTAAGTGTTCCATTCTTTCCACTACCTCTCCAACATTTATTATTTTGTGTTTTTTGGATTAATACTAGCCTTGTTGGGGTGAGATGGTATCTCATTGTCATTTTGATTTGCATTTCTCTAATGGCTAATGATTGTGAGCATTTCCTCATGCATCTGTTAGCCACCTGAATATCTTCTTTGGTGAAGTGCCTGTTCATATCCTTTGCCCATTTTTTAATTGGATTATTTGTCTTTTTGTTGTTGACGTTTTGCAGTATCTTGTAGATTTTAGAGATTAGACGCTGAGCAGATTTGTCATAGCCAAAAATTTTTTCCCAGTCTGTAGGTTGTCTTTTGACTCTTTTGGTGAAGTCTTTTGATGAGCTTAAGTGTTTGATTTTTAGGAGCTCCTAGTTACCTAGTTTCTCTTCTAGTGTTTGCGCATTGTTACTTATGGTTTGTATTCTGTTTATGCCACGTATTAGGGCTTCTAGCATTGTCCCTGTTTTTTCTTCCATGATTTTTATCATTTTTGATTTTAGATTTAGGTCTTTGATACATTTTGAGTTAGTTTTTGTGCATGGTGTGAGGTATGGGTCTTGTTTCAGTTTTTTGCAGATGGATATCCAGTTATGCCAGAACCATTTGTTAAAGAGACTGTCCTTTCCCAAATTAACAGACTTTAGGCCTTTGTCAAATATTAGCTGCTCATAAGTAGATGAATTTATGTCTGGATTCTCAATTCTGTTCCATTGGTCTATGTGTCTGTTGTTGTACCAGGCTGTTTTGACTACTGTGGCAGTATAACAGGTTCTAAAATCAGGTAGTGTGAGGCCTCTCACTTTGTTCTTCTTCAGCAATGCTTTACTTATCTGAGGCCTCTTCCCTTTCCATATGAAGTTGGTGATTTGTTTTTCCATCTCCTTCAAAAATGCCGTTGTAATTTGGATAGGGATTGCATTGTATCTGTAAGTTGCTTTGGGTAGAATTGACATTTTCATAATGTTGAGTCTTCCTATCCCTGAGCGAGGTATGTTTTTCCACTTATGCTGGTCTCTTTTGGTGTCTTGCAGTAGTGTCTTGTAGTTTTCATTGTATAAATCTCTTACATCTCTGGTTAGATTTATTCCTAGGTATTTTATCTTCTTGGGGGTTGTTGTAAATGGTATTGATCTGGTGATTTCCTCTTCAAAGTTCTCTTTGTTGGTGTAGAGAAATACAACTGATTTTTTTATGTTTAGCTTGTATCCTAATACTTTGCTGAAATCTTCTATTAGTTCCAGTAGTTTTCTTGTGGATTCTTTGGTGTGTTCTGTGTATAAGACCATATCATCTGCAAATAGAGATACTTTTACTTCTTCCTTACCAAACTGGATGGTCTTTATTTCTTTTTCTAGCCTAATTGCTCTGGCTAGGACATCCAGCGCAATGTTGAATAAGAATGGTGATAGAGGGCATCCTTGTCTGGTTCCCATTCTCAGTGGGAATGCTTTCAAAGTCTCTCCATTTAGGGTGATGTTGACTGTTGAATTTGTATAAATGCCTTTAACTATGTTAAGGAATTTCCCTTCTATTCCTATTTTGCTGAGAGTTTTTATCATGAATTGTTGTTGGACTTTGTCAAATGCCTTTTCTGCATCAATTGATAAGATCGTGTGGTTCTTGTCTTTGTTTTATTTATGTGATGGATTACATTGACTGTTTTTCTAATGTTGAACCATCCCTGCATACCTGGTATAAATCCCTCTTGATCACGGTGAATTATCTTTTTGATATGTTTTTGAATTCTATTGCTAGAATTTTGTTGAGGATTTTTGCATCAATGTTCATGAGGGATATTGGTCTATAATTTTCTTTTTTTGTGGTGTCTTTACCTGGTATTGGTAACAGAGTTATGCTGGCTTCATGGAATAAGTTTGGGAGTATTCCATCCTTTTCTATGTTCTGAAATGCCTTTAGTAGTAGTGGTGTTAAATCTTCTCTGAAAGTTTGATAGAGTTCTCCACTGAAGCCTTCCAGGCCAGGGCTGTTTTTGGGTAGGAGTTTTTAAATTACCTTTTCAATCTCTTCTTTTGTTATAGGTTTATTTAGTTGTTCTACCTCTGTTTGTGTTAGTTTAGGTAGGTAGTGAGTTTCTAGAAATTTGTCCATTTCCTCTAGGTTTTCAAATTTGTTAACAGTATGATTTTTCATAGTATTCTGCTATGATTCTTTTAATTTCAGTTGGGTCTGTTATGATATCACCCATCTCATTTCTTATACAGGTTATTTGCTTCCTCTCCTGTTTTTCTTTTGTCAGTTTGGCCAATGGTTTATTGATTTTGTTGATCTTTTCAAAGAGCTAGTTTTGGTCTTGTTAACTCAATTGTTTTTCTATTCTCTATTTCAATTAATTCTGCTCTAATTCTTATTATTTCCTTTCTTCTTGCCTGAGGGCTTCTTTTGCAGCTCTCTTTATACTCGTTCGAGTTGTAGGTTAATGTTTTGATTATGGCCCTTTCTTCTTTTTGGATGTGTGCATTTATTGCTATAAACCGACCTCTGAGCACTGCTTTTGCTGTGTCCCAAAGGTTCTGGTAGGATGTGTTTTCATTCTCATTTGATTCTATGAATTTCTCTATTCCATGTTTATTTTCTTCTATAACACAGTAGTTTTTGAGCAAGGTGTTGTTCAGTTTCCATGTGTTTGATGTTTCTTCCTTGCTTTTTCTGTTATTGATTTCTACTTTTATGTCTTTATGGTCAGAAAAGATGCTTTGTAATATACTGATGCTTTGGATTTTGTTAAGGCTTGCTTTATGGCCTGATATGTGGTGTATTTTGGAAAACACTCCATGTGCATTGGAAAAGAAAGTATACTTGGCTGCTATTGGGTGGAGTGTTCAGTATATGTCTATAAGATCAATCTGGTTGATTGTGGCATTTAGATCTTCCGTGTCTTTATTGAGCTTCTTTCTGGATGTTCTGTCCTTCACTGAAAGTGGCTTGTTGAAGTCTCCTACTATTATTGTGGAGCTGTCTATCTCCCTTTTCAGTGCTGTTAGAGTTTTTATGTATTTTGGAGCCCTGTGGTTGAGTGCGTACATATTTATTATAGTTAAGTCTTCCTGGTGTATTGACCCTTTAATCATTATACAGTGTCCTTCCTTATCCTTTGTGGTAGATTTTACTTTAAAGCCTATTTTGTCAGAGATTAATATTACCACTCCTGCTCTTTTTTGAGTGTTGTTTGCTTGATATATTTTTTTCCATCCTTTAAGTGTGTGTCTTTAAGTCTAAGGAGTGTCTGTTGTAGGCAGCATTTTAGATGGATCATGTTTTTTTATCCATTCTGCCACTCTCTGTCTCTTTATTGGTACATTTAGTCCATTTACATTCAGGGTAATTATTGATATGAGTTTAGTGCTGTCATTTTGATGTCTTTTTTTATGTGTTGTTGACAGTTTCTTTGTTCCACTTAATTTTCTGTGCTGAGTCATTTTTCTTTATGTATTTTCTTTTCATCTTCTTCATTGTTGTTAATTTTGTATTTTCTGAGTATTTATTTATTTATTTATTTATTTTTTGATGTGTAGGATTGTTCTTTTCCTTTGTTGTTACCTTAAAATTTACCCATTTTTCTAAGTTTAAACAAGACTTTTATTTCTTTATATTGCCTTGACTTCCTCTCCATATGAAAAATCTACGACTACATTTTTTAGTCCCTCTTTTTTGTTTTAATGTTGTCATCTTTTACATTTTGACATCTCTGTTTCCCTATTTTCAGTGTTTTAGCTTTGATTCATTTTTGTGACTTCCCTATCTGAGTTAGTATCTGGTTACTCTCTCTTGTGTTCTAGTCTTGCGTTGTTATCTGATGTTATCAATTTTCTAACCAGAGGACTCCCTCTAGTATTTCTTGTAATTTTGATTTGGTTTTTGCAAATTCCCTAAACTTCTGTTTATCTGGAAATGCCCTAATTTCACTATCATATCTGAGAGACAGTTTTGCTGGATATATAATTCTTGGCTGGCAATTTTTTTCCTTCAAAGCTTTATATATGTCATCCCATTGCCTTTTTGCCAGCATGGTTTCTGCTGAGTAGTCCGAGATTGTCTTATTGACTCTCCTTTGTAGATGACTTTTCGTTTCTCCCTAGCTGCTCTTAAAATTCTCTCTTTATCTTTGGTTTTGGCAAGTTTGATTATGTCTTGGTGACTTTCATTTGGGTTCTACCTTATGTGGGGTTCGATGAGCATCTTGGAGAGATATCATCTCATCTTTCACGATATCAGGGAAATTTTCTGCCGACAAATCTCCAACAATTCTCTCCGTATTTTCTGTTATCTCCCCACCATTCTGGTACTCCAGTCATTTGTAGGTTATACCTCTTGATACAGTCTCACATAATTCTTAGGGTTTCTTCAGTTTTTAAAATTCTTTTATCTGACTTTTCCTCAAATAAGTTGTTGTCAAGTGCTTTATCTACAATCTCACTAATTCTGACTTCTATTGCCTCAGTTCTGCTCCTATCCATCTGCTCCATGACTTTCTATTGCGTTTCTAATTCTGAAATTTTATTGTTAATCTTCTGGATTTCTGGTTACTGTCTCTCTATGGATTCTTGCAGCCTATTAAATTTGTCATTATGCTCTTGAATAACCCTCTGAAGATCTTCTATTGCTTTGTCTGTATGTTCCTGGGCTTGTTCTGCATTTTGCATGATCTACTTTCTGATCTCTTGAAGAGTTCTGTATCTTAATCTTTTGTATTCTACCTCTGGTAATTCCAAGAAATTCTCTTTCTCTGTAAAATTTCTTGATTCTTTATTATGGGAGCTTGCTGAGGCCATCATAGTCTGCCTCTTTATGTGATTTGATATTGACTGTTTTCTCTAAGCATTCAATAAGTTATCATATTTATTTATTTTATGTTTGCTTACTGTGTCTTAGTTTCTTGTTTCGTTTTGTTTGGTTTTGATATGCCCAAATAGGCTGCTTGTGTGAGCTAGTTTGCTTACTGGTGCCTCTGAAGGTCTAATGTCCTGTCACTAGGTGGTTAGATCTGTTACTAGGTATATGATCCTAGGAGTCTGTTTACAGGTCAGGTGTCCAGGTGGTTGGTCACCAAGTGTGTGGTGCAGGCTCTCACCTACAGTCCTAGACAGGCATGGGTGATTGGTGTAGGCACAGGCATCTGGTTGCAGTAGGGGGTAATGCACTGAGCAAGGCAGGGGGCTGACAGCTTCCCCTGAGTGTCTGGGAGGAGAGCGTGTCCCTGTTCCCTGGAGGGTGTAGGTGGGTGGGTCTTGCAGCCAGACTAAGAGCACCCAATGCTGTTGGCTGTAAGGAACAGGGGCACCGTTTATGCTTGCATGCCTGCCGTGGGTGGCTTGGTGGCATAGGTGGAGCCACCAGGCCTCAGGCCTCTGGTGTGGGTAGGAGTGGACCCTGCTTAATGGGAAGAGCAGTGTCAAACGTCACAAACTTGCCACTTCACCATATAGCTGAAACAGTTGAAGTTAGACTTCAGGTATATACCCTGTTGTACTTTGGTAATGAGGGTCTACACTGTTGAAATGGGCCCACACAGGTCTATGCAGGGGTGAAAGGCATTCAAAGTTTGTGGACCCCTTACACCGATGCCTAGGCAAAGGAGCTGTTCCTCCCCTGATTTCCTGGCTTAGGGGAGCTGGCAGATTATTTTTTCCCTGTTTGTTAATTTGTTCCCTCTCCAAGACCAGGAAAATGGTTCAGGGTGTGTGACAGGTCCTACTTTCAGCCCAGGGGACTTGGCAATCACTGAAGCCAGACCAGGACCTGGTGCAGAGCAGGGAGGGGGCAGGTAAATGGGAGAGAGACTTTTCCCAAAGGAGGTGTTTTTTGATCCGTACGGTAGGTCAGATGCAAGTACTTATCTTTTGCCAATTGAACTCTGCTTTTACTGGTTCTGGATGTCCAAGTAGACTCTCTGCTGTTGGGTCTCTCCTGATGTGAAAACACTTCCCAAGCACTGCTGTTTGCCTCACTGTGCATGCAAGCTGATCCAGCCTGAAGGGCACTAGCTCCTGCCAGGTCAGGTCTGGCAACTCTTCACTGCTTCCAAACCATCTCTCTCTCTGTCTGCCACTCAGTCCGATTCCTCAACTTTGCCTTTGATGTTCAGGGCTCCTAAACTGTCATATATAATCAATTCACTTATTTTTTCAGGTTTTTGTTGTAGGAGGGACCACCGAAAGCATCTAATTACTCTGCCATCTTGGCCCGCCCTTCCCTCCATAGGGTTTTCAACGGCTGATTTTTCTTAAGGCCTTTTTTCCAAGGAGTCTCTGGATGCACTCGAACTGCCAATTTTAGTTAGTAGTCAAGTGCATTAACTGTGTGTACCACCCAGGGACTCTTACCTGTACATAGGTGCTTGATTTAAAAAGCAATGTCCTGGGTCTCAACAAAAAACCCATTGCTGTCGAGTTGATTCTGACTCATAGCACCTTATGGAACAAAGTAGAACTGCCCCATATGGTTTCTAAGGCTGTAATCTTTACAGAAGCAGACTGCCACATCTTTCTCCTGTGGAGTGGCTGGTGGGTTCAAACCACTGATCTTTTGGTTAGCAGTCAAGTGCTTATCCACTGCACCACCAGGGCTCTTTGGTCTTAACCCAGAATCTCTGGAGGTTGAGGTCCAGGAATTGATGCTTTTAATAAGAGCCGCTAGACAAATGTTGAGATATTGTCATTTTTTATCTTTAAAACAGCAACCGTGATACATGAAAAGATTCCTTGGGGAAATTAAACACACATACTTTGGTAGCCATAGGCAGAGTGATCTAGAAGAGCCTAGCTTTTCCTCAGTCAAAGACCCTCAGATTCTTGTCTAATTGTGTACTTTTCATGGGTTAAACATGAATAAAAAATAGCTTGGGAAATTTATTTGCGCTTCCTCAGTTCCCCCCTGCCAATAACATGAGGGGGTTGGATGTTTAAGGATCAGTCCTGTCCCCATGCCTGTGATCCAGTGAGTTGTCTCCTTTCCTTGATTGTAAGAACAGAGACATTGTCCAGCCTCACCATCTGCATGTGGCTTCACTGACAAACTTTTAGTCTTAACTTTGTTAGAGTCCTTATTTAGATGCATTGTTTACAAAATACTGATGATTGCCCTCTGTAGTGTTGTGTTTGCCTTCCTAGCATCTATTCTCCTTTCTTGTGGTAGTGGAATCCCAGTTGGACTTTGGGAAACTACCAATCAAGTAGGACTATTAATTAAAGTACCATGACCCAATCTTGGCCAATCAGATTTTGTCTTCCCGGAATTTGCATCTTGGACAGAGTGACTCTAGGGCAGAAAATGAACAGCATTCACCCACCATGAAGAGACTGTCCATAGCTCCTGTTATAAAGACTCAGATCTACACAGTTTTGTCCTTTCAAAGCCCAGTTTCTCAGCCTTTCCTTTGATTCTATGGGCCACCTCAAATCTTTCCAGCTAACCCTTTTTTTCACTGAGTTAGCCAGCTTCTGCTACTGGCAACCAAAGATATTTAATTCATCCCTCTGCAAAAGTCACGGCTTCCTCTCTCCCAGCATTTACACAGCAACATCAGTGAAGGCTCTGGTCAGCAAAGGGGCTAAAGAAAGCACACCTGCAGAAGAATTTTACGCTCCAGCTAAAGCCATGATTTGTCCTGGCTTTATAATTCTTGTTCAACTCCCCTGATGTGGTCTGACAGTTTGAAGAGTACTGTTTCTCCATGATAAGGAAGCGCTTGCCTTAGGGAGAAGGAAGAAGATTGAATTGAAGTGTTTTATATTCACTTGAACCACAATTATTTTGCTGACACAGGGCAAGGGATTAACAGGGTTTTGCTGTTGGGGAATTAAAAACCATTTGGCCTATCCCTTGTTCATACGTTTCTCATTTTTAATATTGTGGTTTAAATGCAGTAACATGTGAGTAAGAAAAAAAGGAAAATGTGCACCCTGACCCACGTGGATGTTCAAATCCCCGCATTATCGTCGTGTTTGGGGAATGTCCCAATATGAAAGGCTTCCACATTCAGGCTTCCACTCACCCTTCCTACTTAATCTTTCTTGATCCTTTCACACCCCCTTTCTAAACACCCTAGCTATATTCTCTCCTATAGCATCTGGTTGAATAATTTGAATCACCTGAGAGTTTTACAAAATATTGATGTGTCACCCCACTCACAGAGATGCTTATTTAATTGGTGTGGAGTACGGGCTGGGTATCAGGATTTATAAAGCTCCCTGGTGATTCTAATGTACAGTTCAGTTGAAAACTTGTGCTTTGGAGGAGGGGTTGGCAAATATGACCCATGGGCCAAATCCAGCCTATCACTTGTTTTTTAAATCAACTTTCATCAGACCACAGCCACACTCATTCATTTATGTATTGTTTGTGGTTATTTGCTTGTTACAATGGCAGAGTTGAATAGTTGCAACAGAGAATGTATTGCCCTAAAATATTTAGTATCTGGCTCTTCACAGAATGAGTTTTCAACCCCTGCTCCTGAGCTGTGGTTCTCAAACTTGAGCATGCATCACAGTCACTTTGTAAGGCTTATTGAAGCACAGGTTATTGGACCCTAACATCAGTGATTCTGATTCAGTAGGTCTGGGATGGGGTCCAAGAATCTGCACAAGTTCCCAGGTGATGCTGATCCTGCTGGTCTGGGGACAACACTCTAGAGCAGCGGTTCTCAGACCTTGTTGTTCCTGTTATTAGTTGCTATTGAGTCAGCTCCAACTCATAATAACTTTATATACAACAGAACGAAATGCTGCCCAGTAGTCCTGAGCCATCTTCGTGATCGTTGGTATGTTTGAGTCCATTGTTGCAGCTATCATGTCAATCCATCTTATTAAGGTGTCCTTCATTTTTGTCAACCTCCACTTTACCAACCATGATATACTGTTCTAAGGATTATTCTTTCTTTAATGATGTGTCCAAAGTAAATGATCCAAGGTCTCACCATCCTCATGTCTAAAGAGGATTCTGGTTGTATTTCTTCTAAGACTAATTCGTTTGTTTCTCTGGTTGTTGTTGTTTTAGGTGCTATCAAGTCAGTTTCGACTCATAGTGACCCTATGTATAACAGAATGAAACACTGCCTGGTCCTGCACCATCCTGACAATTGTTGCTATGTTTCAACCCATTGCTGCAGCCACTGGGTCAATCCATCTCGTTGAAATTCTTCCTCTTTTTCACTGACTCTACCTTACCAAGCATGATGTCTTTCTTCAGGGACTGGTCCCTCCTGATAACATATCCTAAGTATGTGAGAGGAAGTCTCACCACCCTCACTTCCAGGGAGTGTTCTGGCTGTACTTGTTCCTAGATGGACTTGTTTCTCTGGCAATCGATGGTATATGGAATATTGTTTGCCAACACCATAATTCAAAGACATCAATTCTTCTTCAGTGTTCCTTATTCATTGTCCAGCTTTCACATGCATGTGAGGCAATTGAAAACACCATGGCTTGGGTTAGGCACAGCTTAGTCTTCAAGGTGACATCTTTGCTTTTTAACACTTTAAAGAGGTCTCTTGCAGCAGATTCGCCCAATGCAATGTGTCGTTTGATTTCTTGACTGCCTCTTCCATGGGCATTGATTATGGATCCAAGTAAAAACGAAATCCTTGACAACTTCAATCTTTTCTCCGTTTGTCATGATGTCCCTTATTGGTCCAGTTGTGAGGATTTTTGTTTTCTTTATGTTGAGGTGCAATACATACTGAAGGCTGTAGCCTTTGGTCTTCATCAGTAAGTGCTTCAAGTCCTCTTCACTTTTCAGCAAGCAAGGCAATGTCATCTGCATAGCGCAGGTTGTTAATGAGTCTTCCTCCAATCCGGAACCGCATTCTTCTTTAAAGAGTCCAGCTCCTCAGATTATTTGCTCAGCATATAGAGTGAATAAGTATGGTGAAAATATGCAACACTGACAAACACCCTTCCTGATTTTCAACCACGCAGTATCCCCTTGTTTTGTTCGAATGACTGCCTCTTGGTCTATGTACAGGTTCCGCATGAGTATAATGAAATGTTCTGGAATTCCCATTCTTCACAATGTTTTACATAATTAGTTATGATCCACACAGTTGAATGCCTTTACATAGTCAAAAAAACACAGGCAAACATCTTTCTGGCATCCTCTGCTTTCAGCCAAGATCCATCTGACATCAGTAGTCATATCCCTCTTTCCACATCCTCTTCTGAATCCAGCTTGAATTTCTGGCAGTTCCCTGTGGATGTACTTCTGCAACCATTTTTTTTTTTTTTAATTGTACTTCAGTTGAAGGCTTACAGAACAAATAGTTTCTCATGAAACAGTAGTACACATATTGTTTTATGACATTTGGTTCACAACCCCACAACATGTCAACCCTCTAACTTCTCAACCTTTTTTTTTTGGTGAAAATACTGCAACCATTTTTGAATTATCTTCAGCAAAATTTTACTTGTGTGTGACATTAATGATATTTTTTGATAATTTCTGCACTCTGTTGGATCACTTTTCTTTGGAATGGGCACAAATATGGATCCTTTCCATTTGGTTGGCCAGGTAGCTTTTTTCCAAACTTCTTGGCATTGATGAGTAAGCAAGCACCAGTGCTGCACTGGTTTGTTGAAACATCTCAATTGGTATTCCGTCATTTTCTGGAGCCTTGTTTTTCACCAATGCCTTCGGTGCAGCTTGGACTTCTTCCTTCAATACCATTGGCTCTTAATCAGATGCTACCTCCTGAAATGGTTGAATGTCGACCAATTCTTTTTGGTACAGTGACTATGTGTATTCCTTCCTTTTTATTTTGATGCTTCCTGTGTCTTTCAATATTTTGCCCATAGAATCCTTCAAAATTGCAACTCGAAGCTTGAATTCTGTTTTGGTCTTTTATTTCTTTCCTGTCTTTTTAATGACCCTTTGCTTTCTTCATGTATGATGTCCTTGATGTTATCCCACAACTTGTTTGGTCTTTGGTTGTTAGTGGTCAATGAGTCAAATCTATTCTTGAGATAGTCTCCAATTTTGGGTGAAATGTACTCATGGTCGTATTTTGGTTCTTGTGAACTTGCTCTAATTTTCTTCCGCTTCAACTTAAACTTGCATGTGAGCAATTGATGGTCTGTTCCGCAGTCGGTATATTCAATATTCCTCACCAACACCACAATTTGAATGTATCAATTCATCTTGTGTCTTTCATTTTCATTTTTTCAGACCTTAATTGCTTATAAATCACAGAGGCTCTTGTTAAAATGAAGGTTCTGATTCATTTGTTCTCATTCATTTCAGTCTGGAGCTTGTCCTTAGATTCTGCATTTCTTACATGCTCTTATTGTTGTTAGTTGCTGAAAGTTGATTCCAACTCATGGCGACCCCAAGCAATGCCAGTGATGTTGGTCCATGGACCACATTTTGAATAACAAGATTGTAGACATTTCTGATTTCCCACCTTTATACCTTTGCTCATGATGTCCTCTCTGTCTGGAACATCCAATTTTTACCCATTTTCAAGATTTATATCTTTTTCCATGAGCTGATGTCCTGAGTTTTTTTTTTTTTAATGTCATTAAAACTTTATCTCTGCAAAACTTAAGAGTTGTCAAGGTAGCAAAGATGGGGAAAGAATGGGAGATAGCAGACAAACCAGTGAGGGAATAGATCTTCTTGATGGGGCTTGGGGAGTTGTGGAAGAAAACAGCTGGTGTCTTGTTTTCATATAATAATACAAAAGTATGAGCTTAATTATGAATTTCAGGAAAAGAAAATTAACTAATGGAGTGGAAAATTCAGTTGTCCTTCAAAACTAATGGATGCAGGTCGGGTACAGAGGTTGGAATAAACAATTTGCATGATTAAATTTGCAACAACAACGAAAAGGCAGATGTACACAATCAATCATTCACTAATTTTGTTTTTATCTTTGCAATGGCTGAAATACAAGGAACTATAAATTTTTAAAAATTAAGATGAAAATAGAAACAATACTTAGCTAATTAATAATTAGTACAAAAAGATTTGCCACAAACTTTGTATGCTAAAGTTAACAAAATGTTTGGCTCTGCGCTTTCTAACTTTTATTTTACTTTGGCACTAATTTCCAGTGGCGCCACTAGGGGGGTGAAGGGGTGTGGGCCACATCAGGTAACACTGTCAGAGGCGGTGACACCAAAATGACTATCTAAAAAATTTTTGTGCAGCATTTCAGTGGAAATTTATTATTTTTTATTAAAATATCCCTGTAGTTAGTTATAAGAGCAAAAACATTTTTCGTAAGCCCAGCTCATATGTATCAATAAATCCACAAGGTTAAAATTCTATGCTAATTTACTTTTTGAACCTTCTAATACACTCTAGTCAGAGCTGTCATTATTACCCAATTACAGTAACGCTTCTAATCACATGGTTTTGTCTGCATGTGCTACAAGCATGTGCAGTTGTTTTCGTTGCTGCCTGCGTTTTTACAGTCAGGGATTTTGTCAAATTTTCTGGTGTTTCAGCTACAATATTGTGGTAACTAGCATGGGTGGGGTGACACCATGAGGTACCACACTGGGTGACACCAATCCTAGTGATGCCACTACTCCTCTCCCCAGCTATTTTAGCTTTCTAGAGTTTATGTCTTTTTGTAAATAAGTTTTATAACAAGATAAAGCACAAATTTGGAAAAGTCTCATATACATAGTATCCATTTTTATAAAAAGCCTGTTGTTGTCAGTTGCCATGTAGTCGGTTCTGACTCATAGTGATCCTGTGTACAACAGAACAAAGTGCTGCCCTGTCCTGAGCCATCCTCACAGTCATTGCTACGTTTGAGCCCATTGTTGCAGCCATTTTGCCAATCCATCTAGTTGGAGGGTCTTCGTCTTTTTCACTGACACTCTACATTACCAAGCATGATGTCCTTCTGCAGGGACTGGTCCCTCCTAATAATATGTCCAAAATAAGTAAGACAAGGTCTGTCATCCTCACTTGTAAGGAGCATTCTGGCTGTGCTTCTTGAAAGCCTACAACGGACAAATATATTTTGGAGGAAAAAATTGAGAAAAAATAAAAAGAAGTTTGAGAGTATGGAATGGCCAAAGAAATAACAGGTAAGGGCAAACAAAAAGATAGTGACAATATTAAACTCAGAAAATTAAATTAAAGTTCAAAATAGTAGGCAAATCAAGAGATAATTGTCATTGGCCTTTATGCAGCAAACTACCTAACAGTTGAATATAAAACAAAAAAATATAGAAATGCAGTAGATTTTAATTAATTATAATTATGGTGGTACCTTTTAACATGCCTATTTGAGAAATGGACAGCTGTATTAGACCAAAAAGGAGAAGGTACACAAAAGAACTGAGTAATACAATTTTATAACTTTTAAATATAAAAATACATTCCGTGTTTTTCTGTGGAATATTTATAAGAATTAATCATATATTTGGCCAAAGAAACTGTACAGCACATGTTCCGTGATCAAAATATAATAAACAATAAGAGATTTTTAAACAATTTCAAATAATAATTTATAAAAAGATGTTGGCTCACAAGGAAATAAAATCTAAAATTAAAAATGCTCTAGAAAGTGTGAAAATAAAAATCAAAGAAAACTCACCTGTCACAATGAAAACTGTGCTTAGGGGAAAATGTATGGCCTTCAATGCCTCAATCATTAAAGAGCAAACTAAAGGGGAGGAAAAGGAACTGTGTATGTATTAAGAAATGTTCAACTTTTTAAGTTATTAAGAAATTAGAAAAAAAATAAAACAACATAGTTTACTAAAAAGTAATAAATGAGAATTAACAAAGGTAAAACTAAAATTAATTAAATGAAACCAAAACAAAGAATGCATACATTCAAAAGCTAATTCTTTGACAAGATCTAAAAACATAAAACTAATGTCAGAAAGCCTCATTAAGTTAGAAAAAAGGTCAAGAATACACAAGTTCAGAAATGAGATGAAGACACAATCATAGATGCAAAAGAGATCAAGAGAATGCTGGGAAAGGCACTTATAAATCCCTGGCAACAAACCAGAGGAAAAAGGTGATTTCCTTGCAAAATATAATCCCTTTTCACAACGCTTGACATACGAGTTTAATAAACGTCACCTATTTTTATTATTGCTATTATTGTCATTATCATGTCAAAAGACTGGCAATGCTTCCTTCTGTTACACATAAGGTCACCATGAGTCAGACCAAATAGAAAGCAACTAACAACAACGGCGTGTCACACTCAAACACATCCACAAGTTCATGGTCCGATAAAGTTCAACCCTTTCTGAGAAAACTTGCCTGAAATATCCAACGATAAGCATCATCCTTATTATTAACAAACACTTATTGAGCACATGTTAGGTCCAAGGCCTGTTAAGATTTAATGAAAAATAACATCTGACCTCTGCCTGCCAGCCACTTAAAATCTTTAGCAGTTGCTAGGTACATGTAATTATTTCAGACTCTGCAGAACAAGAGCCCAACAGACAGTTGAGACACACCTATTACAGGAGGACTGGGAAAGGAGAGAGATCCCTTTCAGCTGGGGAAAGAAGACTTTATGGAGATGGGATCTGAGTTGAACCCTGAAGGATAGACTAGATCAAAATAGAATTCTAAGAGGGAAAAGAAGTGGAGGCTAGAAAGAAAATGAGGCACTCAAGGATTGTATATCGGCTCGTTTGGCTAAAACAATTATTTCCTATAGGGAACTAGGAAGGGAAAAACATAAGATTAAGTAGGGCCAGATGATGGGGAACCCTAAATCGAAATCTACGGAGTTTGGAATTTATCCGATAGTTGATGCAAATCAGCAGAGAGTTTTGGGCAGATCAGTGTCATAACAAACGACAGTCTGGGCAAGACTCTGTTGGCAGCAACGTGCTTGGCCTTTTGCGGGGAGGAGTAGACTTGGCCAGGAGCAGGAGGGCAGCCTCCAGGCAGGGAGGCTATTGTTACTGTTTGAAGCCACACAACGCCCTGGTGAAATCTAGAAATGTCATTATCCCCATTCTGCAGATGGGAAAACACAGAATGACTTGTTCTGAGCCAAACAGAGTAAGAAGCTGTGTAGGCTATAAAATTAAGACGCCTGACGAAAGGCTGAGGCGCGTCTTATTT
This sequence comes from Dugong dugon, assembly GCA_030035585.1. NCBI lineage: Eukaryota > Metazoa > Chordata > Mammalia > Sirenia > Dugongidae > Dugong > Dugong dugon. The sequence continues at coordinate 102,734,276 of CM057467.1, read as the reverse complement.
GCTGCAAGGCTGCACTTCTCCAACTTCGCACCTTCCTAACTTTGAGATTAGAGTGACTCTTTTGTTTATTTCTTACTTTTTTATTTTTGGCAATATTTTTCAGCTCCTCCAGAGACGGCAGCTTGGGAGAGAAAACCTCTTTGTCATTGACAGGTATGTATGAATTTATATACTATGAACTGGGCAAATTTTCCAAAGGCATTTGCTAGAGCCTAGAGTCAGACTTCCAGTAAAGCTTAGCTTCCTCTCTCCCATCAACAGCCCCTCCTCCCTGATCTGTATCATCTTCAGGAACACAGAGAGTTAACCTTGCAATCGGATTTGCTCTGTGCAACATGAAGAGTCACCCACGAAAGCAGTGTACAAGGCGTCTGTGAAATGTATGAAAAGAAGTCCAGGAATTCAGTTAATTAACCACATCAGTTTCTTAACGTGATCAATTTTAATTAAACTGAATTTTAATAGAGATCTGTGTAGTCTGCAGAGACCAATTGCTAATTCTACAAAGCATGTGCTGCTTTTCAGTTCAGATTTGCTCCCATCTAATTAATATGGATAGAGCATTAAGCCTTTTTGGACTCTGGTGGTTTTCATTTCATGACTATTAATGATTTTAATGAACTGGACTAATTCAGTGGTTTTCATCCCAGTGTTTCAGGGCTTTGTTCATCACAAATTTCAGGTTTATAATTGGTTTCCAGGTCTTAACAGTGGTCATTGATCAGCTTCAGCAGTTCCTTTTACAACTTGGTAGGCACAGGAGACTCGGTTAACCCTTTGCTGACCAAGGCTGGGATGAACAGCTCGGCAATTCAGAGCAAGAGTCCTGACTTAACTACCCACCCAACACAGCTACAGGGCAGAAGAGGACTTGAAATTCATAAGGTGATCTTAGCATAGGACACAACAAGAAAAGTCACATCAGCATTACGGAGGCTTTAAATTAATTTAAAAAAAACTAAACTGGTGATTAGCTTATTTTTTCAGCCTTGATTTTCAATACTCCAAGTGAGAAATGCATTATGAAAGTATTCTTCTTACTTTGACAAAATAGATTTCCTAGCCCCTCACTGGATCTGCCAACCTCCAGCGGGCATCTTTATCAACAGGCAAAGAGCTAGGAGTAAGGAATAAGAAAATGAAGAACTGTGACTAGCTCATGGAAAACAGAAACAGGAAGACTGGGCTGAGGGGATGGCATAGCTCATGAAAACCAACATAGATAAAGAAATGAACACTTTGATAAATATATGCTTGTGCCTTCTCTTCGTATGACATGGATTCAACTTCACCTTTGGAACATTGCTTATCGTCCTTCACTCGTGGAAACAAAGAATAGCATTTCAGCCCTCCACTTATGGATTACAGTCTTTAAAAAACAAAGGCAAAACTTTCTACTAGTCTGTATTTAAAATGGCTGTTGGGCCTCTTCATTGCTGCTGTTTCCTTTCTCAGTTCTGAAAAGTGACAGGCGGGAAGGACATACATTGGAGTCCAGATCATACTACTCAAAGGAAACAAGATGGGGGAGGCAAACTTCTTTGATACAGGCATCTATGTCTTTAATTATCCTATAAAGATTAGTATAAATACTCAAACTCCAGTCCAACTTCCAGAAATATAGTTCAGGATCATCAGAAGCTATCAAAAAGCTTGTTTTCCTAAGCCTACCCAGAAAATTTTCCCTTACCCACCCACCCCAACCACAATTTCAAAGATAATGGCATTCTTTGCAGAGGTCCAGGCCTGCCATTCTCCAATATTCCAGGGACTTGTTTCTGAAGCCAGAGGTTGAGTCAATTTGGATTCCAAATCCATTTGGAATCTCTTCAGTAATTTGATCAGTAAAAATGAAAGGGAGTCAGGTAACGTGAGTATGGTAAAACAAATGGGGAAATGAAAGCAAACATTCATTAAGATTTTGATATCTTAATTGTGGGATATTTTACCTTATTCAATAAGATTCTTACAAAGACAGTGATTTTTATTTATCATCTGTGTATTTTCAAGGATAGAGGATTCAAAGAATAAGTTTAACTGAGGTCATCATCAATGTAGCATTTAAAATAATCAAAGAGAAAAAATCTTGAGAAAGATGAACAACTTGATTTATTTAATATTTGTATCGCTCCCTGGGTTTCAGTGGTATCTGGTTTCTTTGATAACATTGGCTGATAGAATATGTCTCTAATCAGTTGAATACATTTCTTCTCATATAGGCCGTTTAAATCAGCTGCCAGTCATAATAGAGTTGTCTCCATGTCTTTAATTCCTGTTCATCTCTCAATCCTTTTCAGTCTTGCTTCTGCCCCACAGAGCTGCTGAAATGCTCTGTCATCTATAAAATGGTGATAATAATGGCTTCCTCGTAGGGTCATTGTGTAGATTAGCACACTTAGCAAGGTGCCTCAATAAATTAAGGCTACTATTACTGTTCAAGTCACCAGTGACCTTCTGATTGACAAATGGCTTTAGTCCTCATCTGCCAAGCTGTCTGAAGCATTTGACACTGTAGACACACTTCCTGAAACTCTTCCAGGAAGCCATTCACTCATACATTCATTCTTTCAACAAATATATATGGAACACCTGTTATGCATCAGGTGGTGTTCTAGACATGGGGATACCATGGTGAGCATGGCAGAAGGTCCTTCCCTTATGAAATTTTTATTTTATATTTTTCTAATGAGGAAAATAGACAGTGTATGAATAAAAAAAATAATAGCTAACACTTATTGAGTCCTTAAAATGTGCCAGGCAATAATTTCAGGGTTTCTTTTTTTGTGTGTGTGTGTAGTTTAAATCATTTCATCCTCACTATGGAATAAGCACTTATTATTCCCATTTTACAGATGAAGACATCAAGACAGAGAAGTGAAGTATATTGGCCAAGGTCACAAAGTTCACAAGTGGTGGAGCCAGGATTTAAACCCAATCAGTCTGTTCCAGAGTCCAAATCCCAACATTCTAATAAAGAATAGAAAACAGAGGGATGTCACAGAAACAAAACTGCTTTAGATGTGGTGGTCAGGGAAGCCCTTTGAGGAGGTGATATTTAAGTAGAAACTTAAATACTGAGAAAGGATAAGGAAGGTATGATATCCTAGAAGCCAGTGAAGCCGAGAAGCATAATGCTCCTGAGATGTTGAGGGAAAGAAAGTCCAAGAATTCACCAGAAGCTTTGGAAAGGTGAACCCTGACAAGAGGTATTGCAGTGGGTTCAAAAGAGAAATGGAAGTGAGGAAAAGGAAAGCAAATATAGACAGCTTTTTCAAGGAGTTTTACTATATAAGGAAGCAGAGAAATGAGGGATAGATGGAGGGATACAGACACTGGAGGAGGACTTTTCAGATGGGAGATATTACAGAATGTTTATATGCTGGTAGAATGATCTAGTAGAAAGATAAAAAATTGTGAGACATGATAGATAGAGAAAATTTCAGGGACAAAGCTATTGAATAGAGGAGAGGGAATGAGACCCAATGCTCATGTGGAGGAGCTGGCCTTAGATAGAAGCAGGGGCCATTCATCTATTGTACCAGAAGGAGAGGCAGGGTCCATGGATTCATGTACAAGAAAAGAAGGCAGGGTCCATGAATACATCTGCCAGAACAGAAGACAGGGTCCATGGGTACATGTACAAGAAGGGGAAACAAGGTCCGTAGGTACACATACAAGAAGGGGAAGCAGGATCTGTGGCTATCCAGAAAGGGAAGTAAGGTCTGTGAGTACCTGTGCAGGTAAGACAGAAGACTTGATGTTAGGAAGAAGAGCTAGTTTTCTCTTTCTTACTCTTTAAGCTAACGTTTCATGAGCATAAACTATGTTTCATTCATAACCAGACACTACTATTATTACCTCCACCCTTGTAGATTTCTTTCTCACTCTTTAAGCCAACATTTCATGAATATAAATTATGTCTCATTCTTAACGAGTCACTATTGTTATTACCTTCCCCCTTTTACAGATGAGGAAACTGAGTCCCAGAGAATTTGTAACTGGTACAAGTTCACCTGGCTGGGAAGTGGCAAAACTGTCATTCGAGTTATAATTGCCTCTTATGGTTGCCATTTTTTCCTTCAGTGAAATGAAAAAGTATCATTGTTAATTGAAAGTTAAAAAGTGAAGAGGATTTTGGGGTTCTGAAAATAGAGGACCAACGAAGAAAACCAGACCCGTTGCTGTCAAGTTGATTCCGACTCATAGTGACCCTACAGGACAGAGTAGAACTGCCCCATGGAGTTTCCAAGGAGCGCCTGATGGATTTGAACTGCTGACCCTTTGGTTAGCAACCGTAGCACTTAACTACTACTCCACCAGCGTTTCCAATATAGGATGAGGTGAGATTATCATCTTAAAGAATAGAAAAGCAAATTGATTAATGAGATATTGGAGAGTTTTCATGCTGTAGCGAGGGTCTTCTTGAGATTTTGGGCAATAAATTTTTACTGAAAACAGCCAGTATAATTTTGTAGTTTTGTTTTCTTGTTTTGTTTGGACTATAGCTCTGTGTAAATGCCCAAATATAGCAGTAAATTTTAACTATGCTTGGGGCTTTTCCAGAAGAATATGATGGAGGGAGGGAGAGAGAGACAAAGCAGTTGAGGGTATATGAAAAGAGTTTTTATGGTGCTCAGTCATGCATGTAAACTGGATAAGAAGGAAGAGAGGCCAGCAAGGGAATGAGAGATAGTACAAAGGGCATAGGGTGAAGTGGATATGGTCAAGTAAATTGGAAAATGAAAGTAAGTATTCATTAATTAAGATTTTGATGTTTTATTGAGTATGGAGTATTTGACACTAATATTTTTGTAAGTATTGTAATTATTAATAATGCCGAGATATAGGGTTGGATCGATGAAAGGGAAGTATAGAGGAAAAGTTTGTTAGAAGGAATGAGGTCAAAGAAATAAGAAGCAGGGTGCATATATGGAAATTACCCGGGATGATGGCAGAAGTAATGGTGGAAGGAAAAACAGTGGGCCAGGTACTAAAATCTACAGTGACTGACTGAGAGAGGTGAGTAGGGGACAAATGACTACAAGAGGAGAGACAACAGATGGCATAGTCTAAAGTCATCTGCTTCAAATGAGCCAGGGGTTTGAAGGTGAAGGAAGGGACAAGTGTCTAGGAAAAGCAAGGAGGAACTAGAAGGTTACCAGTTCCTAACTCCAGACCCACCTCCTTTAAACTCTTTCAGGTTATATATACATACATATATATATATATGAAACCCATTGCTCTCAAGTCGATTCTGACTCATAGCAACCCGATAGAACAGAGTAGGACTACCCCATAGGGTTTCCAAGGCTGTTATCTTTACGGAAGCAAGTCGCCAGGTCTTTCCTCCCAAAGAGCCACTAATGGGTTTGAATCACAGACCATTTGGTTAGCAGCTGTGTGCCACCAGGGCGCTTTCTCTGTCTCTGTCTTTCTGTCTCTCTCTCTCTACATATATATATATTTTACTTTACATTTCTCGTAATACATGCATAATAATATACATATGTTGCCATCTCTTGATCTTCCAGTTTTAAGTATTATATTATTGACTTTGCACTGTAGAAGATTTAGCATTTTCTCTCTCTCTCTGTCACACACACACACACCCCCTAAAGCCATTCTGATCATTTGTATGAATTCTTTTTCTTTCTAAAATTTGCAAAAATACATTGTTTTATAGGCCCTAGTGTTTGAAATTCATTATTCTGGGCACTTAGAGAACTCATTCATTCTAGAAATTCATGGTCTTCGGACTGGGAAAATTTTCCTGATTAATTTCTTTGAGGTTATACTTCCCTCTATTTTCCCTTCTTGTCTTTATTTTAGATATTACTTGGTAATCTTTTTCTCTTACTTCTCTCCCTTTACTTTGCATCTCTTAGTCCTTTTGCTCTGGGACTTCCAACAGTCCAGGATCAATTTTTGTGTTAATTTCTTGGTTTGGGGTTCCCTTGACAGGTGAGTAAAATAAATTTATACCCTACTCTGTCTTTTGAAGTAAGATCAGTGGTTCGATTTCTTAAAAATTACTTCCCCTCCCCTCCTCCATCTATATTCTGGAACAGTCATCAAGCTTCCCTGTTGCTTCCCAGAATAAGAAATCAGAGTTTTTTCTATTTCCCTTTCCATTGGTAGGGAAACCCTTTGAGGTCCCTGGATTTATGAGACTACCTATGCCTTGTGGGCCCAAAGGTATGGTTTTATCCCCATGTGGGCTTTAAAATACTAACTCCCAGACCACAGGTTCAGTATCTGGACTGATATCCATGCAGTGCTAGCCACATCTTACTACTCTGGCTCTAACTTCCTGCTTCTTTTCTGGCACTTGGGTATTTACTTTAAATTCAGCTATGTGGTAAAATGAAATATTTTGTTGTAATAATTTAGGATTCTTATGAGTTTGTGGTAGAAGAAAACATTAATATTCTGATGTATCCATTGCCCTTTTTTTAGTAAGTGCCATCATCACCACCTCCATCACCACCACACCTGTGACATGTCCTGCTTAGATGATTGTAAAAAGCTTCTACCTATTCTCCTCGCTACAAATCACTACTCCCTTCTCCTTTCTATTATTAGAGTTATTGACATTATGGACAATCTGAGTTTGTCTCTCCAGCCCTGAAAAAGCCTCCTTTTAGTTCATCACAACTTTCAGGATTAAGGTCATTAGCCAGGTCACCATCAAGACCTTTCAAAACTTGATCCAAATCTTGCTAGCCTTATGTTTCACTATTTCCCTTCCCTATACCCTAGACATGACAAACTATTTTCCATTCCTCAACAGTGAGCATTGTCTTTCACAACCTTAAACCCCAAGGAATACCTCCATTGCTAGATGTGGCTAGTCTGAATAAAGTTTCCCACAGATATCAGATCCTAATCCCTGGAACCTGTAAGTATTACTGTCTTAGTTATCTAGTGCTGCTATAACAGAAATACCACAAGTGGATGGCTTTAACAAACAGAAACTTATTCTCTCAAGGTGTAGGAGGCTAGAAGTCCAAATTCAGGGCACCAGCTACAGCGGAAGGCTTTCTTTCTGTTGGTTCTGGGGGAAGGTCCTTGTCACCAACCTTCCCTTGGTCTAGGAGCTTCTCAGTGCAGGGACCCTGGGTCCAAAGGAGGTACTCTGCTCCCAGCACTTCTTTCTTGTGGTATGCACTCCCTATCTCCCTGCTCCCTTCTCTTTCCTTTTATCTCTTGTAAGATAAAAGGTGATACAGGCCACATCTCTGGGAAACTCTCCTTCCACTGGATCAGGGCTTTGATCTGAGTAAGAGTGTTGCATTTCACTCTAATCCTCTTTAACATAACCTAATCTTGCCGAATTAGCCACTGGCAGAGATTAGGATTTACAACACATAGGAAAATTACATTAAATTACAAAATGGTGGACAACCACACAATACTGGGAATCATGGCCCAGCCAAGTTGACACACATTTTTGGGGAACACAATTCAATCCGTAACAGTTACCGTAGATGGAAAAAAAGGAATTTGTAGATGTGTTAAGGATTTTGAGATGGGGAATTATCATGGATTATCCAGGTGGGCCCTAAATGAAAACATGAGTGTCTTTGTAGTAGGAAGGCAGAGGGAGCGTTAACTACAGAAGAGGAAGTAGAAGATATAATGACAGAAGCAAGATGATGTAATGATTCAAGAAAGCAATTACAAACCGAGGAATGTGGGAAGCCTCCAGAAGTTAGAAAAGGCAAGGAAATGTCTTATCCTCTAGAGCCTCCAGAAGGAACTAGCCCAGCCAACACCTTGGCTTTAGCCCAGTGAATCTGATTTATTCTCTTACGGTCCTTTAGAACTGTAAGGGAATAAATTTGTGTTCTTTTAAGTCACCAAGATATAAGGAAACTAATACACTGGGGACATTTCTAGTTATCTTCCAAGAGTCAGAGTTCACGTCACATCCTTAGTGAAGTTTCCCCCATGCCATTATGCAGGGTTATGTGTCCTTACTCAGTGATCCTGAAAAAAATCTGCCCTACTCTAGTATTTCTCTGACCATGTTGGATTTTTTAAAACTTTTTATTTTGAAATAATTAGTGATCCATAGAAATTGGCAAACACAATACCGTACAACCTTCTCCTAGCATCCTTCAATGCTGATATCTTATATGACCGTAGTACAATACCAAAACCAGGAAGTTGACCTTGGTACAATACTGCTAACTAAACTACACACCTTATTTAGTTTTCACCAGCCATGCTGGATTTTAATTATTTTTTACACTGGATAATGAGTTCTTCAAATTCAGGAACCATGTTTCTCATTCATCTTTGTATTTGCAATGCCTAATGGACAGCAGGGTCTCAGTGATCGTTTTTAGAATGAATGAGATAGGTAAGAGGAGATGAACGAAGATGAGAGGAGAAGACAGGGAACTGGAAAGGAGGGGAGGAGATAAACTGGGTTTGTTTGCTCATTATATTTAAAGAATTACAGTTGTATCTTTGGGTTGAAGAAAGGATATAAATAGAAAATATGCTTTAATTACATATTAACATTTTAGAGGTTTCACATCTATGCTCTGACTTCTCAGTATACATTTGCACATTTGAAAACTTAAGAGCATATTAATTTTTATTATATCTGCTGTATATCACTTCACTTGAGAATTTCTTTTAAACAGCCCCTTAACAGTTCAGACGTTAACTTTTATTCTAGCTAGTATTTTGCTTAGGATTTTCCAAAAGGAATAGATTTTTAAAAATGTTTTGTGCAGTATTTATTTTTCTTGCTGAGCTTCACCAAAAAAAGAAGAAAAAAAAAATCTTGAATTCCTGAAAAGTCATCTCACATGAGGAACTGAAAATACGCTGGTACACTTGAAAGGCTTATTGATGAAAGCTGGTCAGTACATGTTCTTCTATGGCCACGACTGGAAAATGAAACATTTCTATTTGGCAATTTAAAGTCAATTTTATGTTTTATTTCCCAGCTAGGCTACATTTGTTAATTTTGAATGACATATAACTCATTCTATGAGGCAGGAGAGTTCAGCCTCAGGTCACCAAAGGTGAAATTATCTTAGCCTCTGAGGAACACTGGGAAGAGTGTCAAATCCATACTCCAGCTACAGCCAATTTTGTTCTATAGATCAACTTAGAGGACCTTCACAGAAAGAAAGGGGGAGAGGAATAACATTCACTATGTGCCTGCTATGCACTAATTATTTTATACATATTATCTCTTTTAATCCTTCCCATAACCTTGCACTGCAGGTAGTACTAGTCCCCAGTTTTATAAATAAGGAAGCTGAAGCTCAGAGTCCAAGTCAGCAAATGATTAAATAACAGAGCTAGAGTATATCCCAGTTTGACATCTAAACCCAAAGTCTTTATTCTGGAGTTGACTACCTACTATAAAAGCAAGGTGTTCCAAGTTGTTTGAACATTTGAATCACCTGGGTAGTTTCCCAAACTCTCAAAGCCCAGGCTGCACTTCTCTGGGGTGTGAGGGGCAGGCATCTGTGTTTTTCTAAAGCTCCCCAGGTAATTCCAGGGTGCAAGAAGTTTGGGAATGAAGGAGAGATCTCAAAATTTACTGAATGGTTGGCTTCCCAGATAGTTTAACTGAAGAAGCATAGAAAGGACCCTATGCCTAATCATATCTCCCATAGTGGCTTTATAGCATGCCTGATATTTCTATCATCTGCATCATGGCGTAAAGTTATCTGTTCTGGAGAAGGCCACTGTTAAAATACCAATAAGTCACCTAATAGGGGAAATGCATTCATACATTGTTGTCCTAGCCTGGATTACGTGGTTCTGTCTTAGTCAGCATTTCTAATCACCACCTTGGAGAAAGATACACAAGGCTTGCTCATTAAACTTGCAGCAGATGCAGGCCTGGGAGAGCTAATTCATTTGTTAGAACTTGAGTTCAGGCTTCCTACCCTCCTCTCTTGCTCCCGAACAAGTCTCCAGAGGCTGAAACACTGGTCTAAGATAGGAAATTAATGTGAAGTCCTGAATGCAGGTTCAAATATCAACAGCACAAAAGCCTGATTTCAAAATAACCCAATGTGAAAAAGATTTTAGAAGTTCTAATATACTTTAAGCTGTTTATGGACCCAACAATATGATCTGACTGATAAAACAAAACACTGATGAAATCTTAGGTTACGAAAATAGAGGTATCACATTCAGGTCAAGGTACTGTCACCTCTTGACTATTTAATATTAGAATAATTATGGTTTCCATGACACTGAAAAACTGAATAGTGTCCAGATGCGGGTGGCAATTAGAATGTGAAAGAACTTGGAAACCATATCAAATGAGAAAAACATCCAGCTCAGATGTCACCTTCTGTGTAGAACTTTCCCAGATTATCCCTCTATGCCTCACTAGAATTATTTTTTCTTTATTGATGCATCGTCTTTGTTTATACACTTTTATATGTTCTATCTGTAACACTGTAGTATAGTTAGTTGTGAGTATGTTTTTATTCCCTGAGAAACTATGATGCCCTTGAGGCCAGAGATGTGTCTTATTCTTCTTTATTTTCCAGCACCTCTCACATAGTAAATATTATTAAATCACTCTTGTGACATCCTTTGCTGACTGCATTTTCTTGATATATCTTAATCCAAAGTTGCCAAGAGAAATAATCTGATTGGTGGAAGCTGGATGTTGACCTGTCAGGGATGGGAATATCTGCCATGGGTAGGAGTTTAGACTAGATCTTTATTTCAACTGAAGATTCTGTGATTCACAGATTCCTATAATTAATGATTGGTTTAACAGCTGCTAAGCAGAGAGTAGGGTCCTGAAGTTTGGATAGAGAAGTGAAAGGGGAGGAAATTGAAGAAGTGAGTAATTCATAAAGATTGTAGTTCCTGATTAATTACTAATCTGAAGTGGGCAAAGTGGGGAAACTGGCACATCAAGGAGGATGGTATGCTAAAAGAAAAAAAAAAAAAAGATTTTTTTTTCTAATTTCCCAGGTTAAACCAGATATGACCATGCAATATTTTCTACCTCTGTTTATATTCCTATCCCTGTTCCATTCTCTTCCCTAAATTTGGCCCATAGTTTCCCTTAAAATGAAAAAAAAAAAATGTTAAACTAAATCACAGGTGACTTCTGCTTCTGGTTCTGTTGGAGTAACTGTGTTTATTCCCTTTATCTGGTGATGTATTAACAAATCACTCCAAAATTTAGTAACATAAAACATCTACTTTATAATGCTCACAGAGCCTGTGTGTCATGAATTCACAAAAGACACAGTGGGAATGGCTCTTCTCTGCTTCATGGTGTCTGGGGCCTCAGCTGGAGCAGTTCAAATAGCTGGGGTCCAAGAAGAGCTGGGGCTATGGGATCAGCTTCCACAATGGCTTCTTCACTCACCTATCTAGTACCTGGGAAGATATCTCTAAAGGACAGCTCAGATGAGAATGTCCGTGAGAGTACCTACATGTGGCCTATCCAGCATGACAGTGTCAGAGTTGTTGGACATTTTAAATGGTGTCTTAGGCTTTAAGGGAAAGTATTCCAGCAGCACAAGGCAAACATTTAATGGCCTTTATAACTTTGGCTGTAGTCTCCTGTTTAAAGCAGTTACAAGCCTGCTGCCCAAACTGAAGAGGAGACAGTGTAGATCTCACCTTTTGATATGCATGTGTGGGGGTGGGTGGATCAAAAGATTTACAGTTATGTTTTTAAAACTACCATAGTAACAGACTAATACATCTTTTGAGAATGACCAGAAAAGTGCAGATTAAATTTTTAAAAGAAAGAAAACTGTCAAAGAACTTCTAAGGAAACTACAGAGAGATGAACTGACATTTTGAAGCCATTTTTTAACTCAGGGCATTTGTTGGTTCTTGGGGTAGGAGGCCAAGAATCCACTCAGAAGACTTGGGCATATAGTTTCTGTTAAGATATCTGAAGCCAGCAAAAAAATTGTAATCTCACAGGGCTAGTGAGTAAAAAATTGGAGTTTGGTGTTGCCAAGACAGATGAAATTTGGTGGGGGGGAGCAAGATCCTGGTGAGAAGAAAGACCCAGGGTAGTGAGCCCTCCTCTCCACCTGCTTTCTCGTTGAAAAATTTGCTAAATTCTTGAATTCTACAGAAAAGGAGGATAGGAGTTAAGGGCAGAGCAGAGTTTTTTACTCTCTTATGGTGCTGGAGAAAAAAAAAAAATAGTGATATTCAGGACCCACCAGTGGGCAGGAGGGCCCTAGTAAGCACATCAGAGTATCCGTTGGGAAATTGTGAGGATGACACTCCAGGAGCATGGGCCAACCAGAGATAAACATGAAAATTTAAAAAACTACAACCCAACCTCAAGTCAGCTCAGTGCCTGTTTGGATTATGATGATCTGCTACCACTCCATCTACTTATCAGAGGGTAGGATAAATCTTCTGAGGAAAGTTATCAAGAGCCTCTAATACTTATCATAAACAATGCTAAACCAAAAAACCAAACCTGTTGCTGTCGGGTCGATTCCAATTCATAGTAACCCTGGAGGACCGAGTAGAACTGCCCATAGGGTTTCCAAGGAGTGGCTGGTGAATTCGAACTGCTGAGCTTTACAGAGCTGCAGCAGAGCTCTTTACCCACTATGCAACCAGGGCTCCTAAATTATGTCTGGCCATCAATAAAAAATTACCTACGACAATCAACAGAACCAATAGGAAAAAAAGGCAATAGAAATAGACCTGTAGATGACCCATTTTTCAGTGTTATTAGAAATGGACTTTAACACAACTATGATTAATATGTTCAAAAAAATTGATGTCAAAATGAAATATTTCACTAAATACTTGGCATTTTTCTTTAAAATAAAATAAAAATTATAAAGTAAGAAATGTAATAATTGAAATTAAGTATTCAATAGATGGGTTTACCATCAGATCAGACATAGTGGAAAAGTTGATTAGTAAACTGGAAGACAAATCAGTAGAAAATATTCTGGCTGGAGCACAGAGAGCAAAGAGAATAAAAAATACTGCAAAGAACATAGAGATGTAGTGAAAGAAAGGAGAAACGGAAAGTGGAAGAAAAAATTGAAAATAGCAAAAGTTTTCCAAGACCGACAAAAATTATCAAGTTACAAGCATCCCTATGATCCTCAAGGAGCATATAAGTGGAAAAAAAAAAAAAAACAACCCAACACTTCACCTAAGCTCATAACAAAATTTCTAAAAAAACAAAGAGGAAATCTCAAAAGCAGTTAAAGATAAATGACATATTACCTTTAAAATAGTAACATTAAGAGTTACAGGTGACCTCTCAACAGAAATGCTAGAAGTCAGAAAACAGTGGAATAACATCTTCAAGGGGTTGAAAGGAAAAGGTTAACACATAAGCTTATACATATTAAAAATATTCTTCAAAACTGAAGATGAAATAAAAGCATTCCTGAACAAATGCTGAGTAAATTCATCACCAGGAAGCCTACATGAAAAGAAATAGCAAAGGACAGATGGAAAGTGAAAAAGGAAATATGAAAATACAAGAAGGAATGAAGAGCAAGGAAAGAGGTAAATATTTGCCTAAATACAAATGAATTTGATCACACAGAGCAATATAATTCTTTTGGGGAATTAAAATACATATAGAATTAAAATGGATAATAATACTAACAAAAAATGCAAAAGGGAGATATAACACAAAATGCAAAAGAAGTAAATGAAGTTAAACTATTTGAAAGTCCCTGTGTTATCTGGGAAGTACTAAAAATATTCATTTATATTAGATGGTAACAAAACAAGTCTTTATGTTAGTAAGAATTAAGGCTTTATGTTTAGTTAGTTATGTGTAACTAACCAGTCTACACAGGAGAAGACATGAAATAATACAATGTATTGGATTTACTCAAAAGAAGTCAAGAAAGGAGAGGAAAAAAAAATAAAGCAGGTAAGATAACAGAAAACAATGAGATATAAATCCAAGTATCATGTGTGTTTAAGTACTACAATTTAAATAACAAAATTGTCATCTTGATAAAACAAAACAATATACAGTACGTAGTTTTTATACCTTAAATAAAAGGGCACCAATAGTTTAAAAGTAAAAGACAGAAAAAGCAATGCCATGCAAATAGGTAAAATCATAGCCTAAAATGATTTAGGGACAATTTGCTCTCTGAAATGACTCCTTCTTCCATTTTATAGATCATGATGTGGAGACTCAGAGCAACCCAGAGAGGCAACAAGTCATTTAGAATAAAGACCCTGGGCTTTTGATTCCTAGTTCTGTCTTTTTAATACAACACCATAAAATGTAAATTGTCTTCCAAGTCAGGATGCCATGTTAATCCGAGTTGAGCCCATTCATGATTAGCTGTGTTTTGGGAGAACAGAGCCCTAAGAATATATTTCTGAAATGGTTTCCTCTGTGGAAGCTGTAACGGACTTTTGATTTGTGTAGCCGGATTTGTAATCTCTGCTGCCTCGCTCAGAGGATAAATGTGTAGGGGAGCAAGAGATCTCTTCTCATGCTTTTTTTTTTTTTTTTTTGTCCTTATTTCCTTTTCACTCTCTTCTCCATCAAAGATTTATGACTAGGGAAAAGAAAAAAGAAAAACAAATGCAAACCCTAAGCCAAGAGAGTCTTCTTGACTGTATTTCAGCTCTCCTAACAAATTGCCTGATCAGGTTCACCTGGCTCAGTCAACAAATCAGATGGGAAATTTTAACCCATTACCCACCAGTATCACTTTGGGGAAGATGGTTTTTGTCTAACACTATCATGTAGTCGATTTAGCTATGAATTCTTGTTCACAATGAAAATGTTCAAAATAATCGTGGTAGGTGAGGTGTTAAGTGTAATTATCCATTTGAAACAATTCCCGAAAACCTACCTTATCTCTAAAGCCAAAAAGATGGTGGCGCACTATAGCCCCTAACTTGGTCTCTCTGCTTTTGACTTGTCTCCCTGCATCGCCTGATAGGCCTGATCAGTAGCTTCAGGTTTGCCCCAGCTTCTGGGTTAATCAGAAGAAGAGAAGGAAGTATATTAACAGTCTTAGGCTTTAGAATTTGGTTACATGGTCAACCAGGCTCAATCACTGTCAGCGCAGGGTGAGTCCAAGATGTCTTTGAAGTCTCTGCATCATGACATTTACTCCCCAAAAGACCATAGACTTACACATCTACAATTATACTCTTTTCTATAATCTTCCCCACTAATATAATGGCAAATATTTATTGAGCACTTATTATGTGTCTGTTGTGAATTGAATTGTGTCTCTCAAAAACAGGTATTAAAAATCCTGGCCCCTAAATATGATCTTGTTTGGAAATAGGATTTTCATTTTTATGTTAATTAAGTCATACCTGAGTAGAGTGTGTTCTAATCTAATTCGTTCTGAGTTACAATGGGCACAGGGACACACACACAGGAAGAAGAAGACAGATGATGGAGACGGATACATCTACAAGGATTGCTGGCAGCTACTAGAAGCTGAAACAGACAAGGAAGAATCTCCCCCTGGAGCCATGTCCTGAATCTGGACTTGTAGCTTCCTGGACTGTGAGAAAATAAACATCTGTTCTTTAAAGCCACTCACTTGTGGTATTTGTGTTATGGCAGCACTAAGTAACTAAGTGCCTAATACCTTGAATGCATTATTTTATTTTATCCTCATAACAACCCTATGAGGTACATACTGATATCACCACTTTACATATGGGAACACTAATGTCTAAAGGAAATAAGTAATCTAGATGCCAATCACCTAACAAGTGGCAGAGATAGGGTTTGAACCTGGGCAGTTCAGCTCCAGCATTCACATTATTATGCAGCCCAGCTATACTGCTTAGCACCCCACCTGCCTCTAGGGCCAAAATTCTGGCCTGGGTTTTATCTGCCTGTCTGGGTCCCTAATAGCTTGCTGAGCTCTTCCTTCTTAGAACCCCAACCTGAGATCAGAGTCGATCCACATTCAATTCAGTCTCAAGAATCAGAAAAGAATTCTGCTTTCACTGTCAATTACAACTTCCTGCCCCACATTTTCGACTCTGGCCTCCATCAAACAGTTCCCCAACCACTTCTAAGCTTACAACATCTTTTGGACACTGTGTTTCAAACTGTGCAACCACTTTTATGGGTACCAACTGCCAACGTTGGGCCAGCCTCTCCAGTTTGTCAGGTCCTGGCTCTTTCACTACTCCTTACAGAAACGTTGGTTCTCTTGGTCCCAGCATGCTTTGCTCCTGAGTATGCTCCACCATCACAATATACAGGCACATGGAGACTGTTTAACTGAAGCATATAATCACATCATAGTAAACTCCTAATAAGGCGTTCCCAAGAGTATCAGCCTCTGCGGCAGCCTGTCCGACCCATATTTCAGGCTGCCCTATTCTGGCAGGTAGAATTATGAACTGTTACTGTTTTCTCTGGTTTTCAGTTAGTTATCTTTTGCCATTCTAAATCATTTAAATGATTTGTAGATTTTTTTTTTTCTTGGTGATGTACTCCCCCCTCCCCACACTCCTGCTTTTATTATTTTGTAAAATAAAACTCCTTAGACTTAGCAGGAAAGGCCACTTGAATTAAAACTTCACAAAACAAAATAAATGAGAAGCATAGATTTCCCTCAGTGACCCTTTTGTCATTCTCTGTGCATTAAGTAACTGTGCATTAAGCTTAATAACTTTGGACTAATGTTCAGAGGGACAATGGAAACCTTGGAAGTGACACTGTGAATATCGAAGTCCAAAGGGTCAAGAGAATGTGATATCTTCTCATGGTTGATGAGGGAGCAGCCTCATAAAAGGGAAATGAGGATGTTAGTCCAGATGATCACCAGCGTCCCTTACAGTTGTAAAACTCTAAGTGGTCAGTGGGGAAAGCCCAAATACGATGGGTTAAAGGGTGAGGATAATCATTAAGCACCATACTTGTCTCTAATAATTTATCTACCTCCTATTGATCTAAATGGATATATTGTTAATAATATCCCAGAAAAAATTTTTGTAGGATGTCCCTTAAAACTCTGTTATAGATTTCAGTACCATGAAAAGATTGAGAGTTATTTTCTAGCCAGTTAACCAGAAAAGTGAGAACTAATTTTTATCAGCTGAGATTCTTGGCTGTCAGCCTTAGAAACTCACGGTGGCTACTTAGCAGAAGAGAATTTATCAGAAGGAGGGGTGAATTCACAGGATCAATGGGAGGCTGAAGGACCTTGATTAGAAAATGGATCAGAACCAAGCAACTCCAGGGGCTGGAGAGAAAATGTTTCATCATAGAAACTGTCTGGTCCCCATGCCACATCTACAGCTGTGATGAGCAAAACCTCTAAATGTTCCCTCTGAGTTCGAGTCACTAAAGAGTCAAAGTTCTGAGAATAGACATCTCAGTGGCTGCCTCAGTCACATACTATCTCCTAGCTGTACCTTTGTTGTTATTGTTAGTTGTTTTTGAGTCAGTTCTGACTCATGGCGGCCCCGTACGTGTGGAGTAGAACTGTTCCATAAGGTTTTCAAGGCCGTGAACTTTCAGAAGCAGATTGTCAGGCCTGTCTTCTAAGTTGTCTCTGGGTGGTTTTGAACCATCAACCTTTTTGCTAGTAGTTGAGTGCTAAACCATTTGCACCACTCAGGGACTTACCTAGCTGTACCAGAGGGCATCAAAAGAGATGAAGCGACCTCCTAGGTTTCAATGGTGGGGTGTAGGCGAGAACTGCCCTCCCATTAAACCAACATTAAAAGAGGAGTTCCCCCCAAAAGGAAGTTGGGGATGAGTATGTTGGATGCCGGACAGCCAAAAAAGAATAAATGTTTACAACATTAGGGCATTACAATTGGGTCTACACTGTAAATATGCCACTATGTGGTATATACGAAACCAAAAACCAAACCTGTTGCCATCAAGTCGATCCTGACTCATAGTGACTCTACAGGATAGAGTAGAACTGCCCCATAGGGTTTCCAAGGAGCTGCTGGTGGATTCAAACTGCTGACCTTTTGGTTAGCAGCCAAGCTTTTAACCACTTGCTGCCAGGGCCCCATGTGGTGTATATAGTGTATTCAAAATAGCATGAGCTTTAGGGTCAGACAGACTTGGTTTTAAAGCTTGATCCTGCTACTCTCTAACAATGTGACCTGGGAGATGGCTCCTTAAGCTCTGGGATTCTCAGAGGATTCTCCCTTCCTCCTATCATTATAATACTATTAAGGGCATCATCCATGCAGAGCTTGGCACACAGTAGGTTTTATTATTTTACTTTTCTAGAAAGAAGACATGTTCCTCATTTTATATCTTAAATAGCTTATAGCCAATCAAGACTTTTTAAAAAGCCTTTGACAAAGAGTCTTTGAAATGAGGAAATGGCACAAAATGTAGCAATTAGTAGCCTGCAGCTTGGGCCCTGTTCCACAAACAGGAAACCTACAGCAGAATCTGAGAGGAAGGACACCTTCTCTCACCAGCTGTGATAAATGAGGAAGCATCCCTTTGCCTACATAATTGGAAGTCTCCCCCTTCGACCGAGAAATTAGATCTCTTTTTTTGTCCGTATTTTGTTTTCTCATTTAGGATGCTGGGGTGTCTCTGAATTTCACGAGTACATTTGATTAAAATTAATACTATCATCATAAACGGCCAAGTTTCTTAATTTCTTTTCATGCTAAGTTAGCAAGAAAGATCAAAGTCCTTTCATCTTATGACTGAACTGCTCAAGCTTCTAAAAATGCCTTTAGGACTTCAGAAAGAAGCCACCATAGTGCATGACACTTACTCTCTTTTTATAGACTTCTAGGTCTGTGCAGTGTTTTTCTGCAACCTAATATAGCTAGTTACTGTGTTGGGTGGCAAACGAAACAAAGAGATCTGCTTTCATTAACCACACTTCGTTAACTAAAAGTGCTCATCTCACTGTGATTTTTTTTTTTTTTCTAGCAGAAAGAGGCTTCTGACCTAAATATGTTTCTTTTTTTTAATTTGATGGTCTTTAAAAAAAAAAGGTATCCAGTATTAACTTCAGTTAATCAAGAATGAAATTGACACTTACAGCTGGATTTTAGGATATGTATCAAAGCTTCTGATGTATATTGGCAAGCTGAGCCAATTTCTTCAAATTCTCAAAGACCTGTCATCCACCAAACTTAACCATGTAAAACAGCCAAACATTAACATAAAATCCCTGAATTTATGTAAGGGAGTGTCAGGAATGGTGAAATAGGAAAAAAAAAAAAAAAAAAAAGTAACCTCATAGATCTTTGTTGTATAAGCAATATATGAAGACTTGGTTGTGAGCAAATTGTTTACAATTGAGAGACATTTTCAACCTAAACGTCCAGCACTAGGGGACTGATTAGGTAAAATGTGGTCTATCCTTATAAAAGAAAACCAAATTATAGACAATAAAATGAGAAAAAAAATTAATGACATGGAAAGATTCTTGTAATATATGGTATGTAAAATAAAGTTTAAAACAGTATGGTCAGTATGATCCCAATTCTGTAAATACTCACAGGCATAAACAGAAAAAAGTCTAGAGTGACATAACCAACTGAACAATTTTTTTTTCCATATAGTAGAATTATAGCCGGTTTTTACTTTCTTTCTTTTGTATTTATGTTTTCTAAATTTACAGCCATAAAAATTTTGAAACACTGTTATTGAATTAGAAACAAGATATGATCGATGTCTGTCCACAGACTTAGTTTCAACTCTCAAACTTACATCAAATATTAGCAGCGTTCCTCAGTGCTAGAAAAAACAGCAAGGTCATAGAGCAAAGTGATGAATATGAGACTTACAAATCTTGAATGTGTTTACTCCCTCCACTTAAAAATTTTTTTAACTCCATCTCTAATAGTAGTATCTGGCTAGACCATGTTGACAACACTTGCAGACATTTCCTTTTCTGAGTTAAGCTTCAGTTACATCCTTAATCAAGCTGCCTAATTAATGCCCACATATCTGGGCATCAACACTACACTTATTAACTCAAAATGGCTAATTACGGGGTAAACTATATATATGATATGTGATATATGATATATAATATATGTGTAGGTATGTATACATAAATCTATGTATTATATAAAATAATTTCCTCAATATCCAAAGGGCTAGTTAGTATTTATTGTAGTTCTTAGAAAAAGTTTGAATCTGTTTCTTTCATAGTTTCTACACTGGTGACTTGTTCCTGGAAAGAGCACCCTAAAACTGGGGATATTTCCCTGGAGTCTAACATGCTGGTGAAGTGTATGGGCTTTGGAGTCAAAATGCCTGGGTTTTAGCTTCGTTTCCATCATCTGGCCTTGGCCAAGTTATTAACCTCTTCGTGTTTCAGTTTCCTCACCTGCTAAAGAGGAAAATATTGGTGTCTACCCCATACGGTTGTTGTAAAGATTGTCTGAGTTAATATGTGTAAAGAGCTTAGAGCAGTGGCACATAGGAAGTGCTCCATAAACAAAAGCATGCTGGCCATTGTCTGCTTGCCCTCCCTAAAAAACTAGTTGCCAGTAAGTCGATTCTGACTCATGGCACTCCATGTGTGTCAGAGTAGAACTGGGCTCCATAGGGTTTTCAATGGCTGATTTTTCAGAAGTAGATCATTATGCTTTTCTTCTGAGGCACCTCTGGTTGGACTTGAATGACCAACCTTTCGGTTAGCAGCCGAGTGCTTAACCAGCTGTTTTACACCACCCAGGGACTCCCTGCCCTTCCTGCTGTTGTTCAGTGCTGTTGAGCCGATTCTGACTCACAGCGACCCCATGTGACGGAGAACTGCTTCCTAACCCTCCATAAATCCATTCTCACACTTCTCTGCCTTGCCCTGGACCCAGAGAAGCCGACCTCTGTA
The DNA here is from genome assembly GCA_030035585.1 of Dugong dugon. Classification (NCBI taxonomy): domain Eukaryota; kingdom Metazoa; phylum Chordata; class Mammalia; order Sirenia; family Dugongidae; genus Dugong; species Dugong dugon. The sequence continues at coordinate 102,713,478 of CM057467.1, read as the reverse complement.
GACTGCATTCCCCATATCCTCTCACCTCCGGCTTCCAGTTGAGTTTGGCAGGAGACTGTAGGGCAGAAGGAGACAGGTGTTCCAGGATTTATTCTCCCTGACTCCGCCCCCTCTTTCTGGGTTTCTACAGTGACTGCGCTTTTCTGTAGCTACCGGCTGAATGGCTACAGCTCCTGAAGGCAGCCACTCTACCAGTTTTCACTAGTCTTCTTTAACCCCGTTTCCTTTCCGTGCTTCCTCAGGCCTAGGAGAACAGTAACAGCTCCCCACTGTTGCTAGTTTCTGGAGTCTCACCACGCTTTGTTAGTTTCCTTAAGCCTGCCCAGATTTCTATAAATTGGCCCTTCGTCAAACGCTTTTCAGTTATCCCCCTTTGAGTGAGCCATCTGCTTCCTGCTAGAGCACTGACTGATACAACTGACAATTGTTAATATATGTGCCCTTTTGCTCATAGCGGCATTACAGACAGAAGAGGTTGTCGAGCATAATGGTGATCATTTTACTGAGCATGCAAGACACCAAGCAACTTACAGGTTCTTCTGAGTTATGAATGCCACAGGTTTGCTTAACCATCTGAGACTCAGGCAGATGGAATCTGGAATTTTTAGTTGCTGTTTTATTTGTACCGTAGGATATCTTCTGCTTAGAAATCATATTACACTTAGGATTCTTTTAAGATTCTTGTCTGCTTATACATTTTCCTTGTAAAAAAATGTACAGGAAAAAATACCTGGCTGTGATTTCTATTAAATTCATACGAAGCTAGATTTTGGAGTCAGTTAGTCATTCATTCATTTATTCACTCAGTCAGTCATCAGAATAAATTAAGGGCCTTCACTGTGCAAGGAGAACACTTTGCTAAGGGAAATATTGTAAACATGAAACAAAGGTGTCCCAAATTAGCATGGAACTTAACTCTTTAGTTGCAGAAGAGAAAATTTAATTGCACAAACAAATGTAAAATTACAGCTGTGACAGTGCTAGGAAGGGAGGTACATGATGCCAAAGTAGCCTTTGGTAGGGAATCTGATCTAGTCAGGAGATTAGTGAAGGCACCCCTAAGAAGGTAGCATGAGCTGAGACTTGAAGAATGAGAAAGAGTTGATAACGAGAGAATTTTAGAAAGAAAAAAAGAGCATGTGCCAAGGTCCTGTGGTAGGTGGGGGTTATGGTGAGATCTGGAGGATAAGTGAAGTCCAGCATGGCTGGAACACAGAGAGGGAAGGGGAAAGGAGCATACAATGAGACTGGGGGACAGCTGGAGGCCAGACAAGATAGAGCCTTAGAGGTCTTTTTCAGCAGTTTGTTTTATCCCTAAGAGCAATGGGAGACCCCTGGAAGATTTTAAGCAGGGAATGAGCTGATCTTTGAGTTTTTCAAAGATCATTTAGTCTCTACAGGAGTTGTACTTCTAAACTCTAGGATTCTTGGACCAAAAAAAAAAAAAAATTGAAATAAGAATAGAGAATATTCACTAGTGTCTTTGCAGTGATTAAATTGGAACTGAATTAATTCATCCTAACCAAAAGGATTCTTCTCAAAGCCTCAGCAGTGACAGGTAATTTCAGGATGTGATCGTTATATGTGTCTGTTTCTAATCAGTCTCTGGTCCTACATTTCAGCAAGTCAACACTACTACATATTTTTGTAACTTTCCAGTAATTTTCATGTCACAGCTGTCACTGGGCTCCCTGCTGGACCCAAGTACACATAACTAATTAATCAATCAATCAAGAAGGAGAGAAAGTCATGTCTGATGCTACAATGAGAATCTTTGCTTGCTAAACTCAATGACTGGTTTGGGGTAGAATAAAAAAGGAAGCCTTCGTAATGAGAGGCAGAGTTTGGAGGTTTAAAGATAATTCCTAAGACTAATGGTCTTTGTGATTTAGAACATGTGCACTGCTGGTACCTAGCTGTGTTTATTCCACATTATCAAGGGAAGCACATCTATGGCTGGAAATCCCACTGCCTTCATCTGTCATCAATACAGAGGGAGGCAGGAGGCAGTGAGAGAGAATGGTAGGTGGAAGGAAGAGTTTCTGGGTCATGAGTCAGGAAATCTGGCTTCTAGTTCTAACTATTCCACTCACCCACTGAGTGTGTGATCTTGTGTGAACCATTTTGCCTCATAGGACTTCATTTCTTCATCTCTGAAAATTAGACCTGTTGAAAGCATAGAGAAAGATACCATCAAGGGAAGCCAGTGAGTAGTTCAGGCATGGACTCAGGATGTCCTTCAGACTCGAGTGTGATCCTTGACCTATGGGTCTAAAAATTTGACTCAGCTTACCATGTTAATTAAAACTGTTGTTTTATCTTTTTAGTAACCAAGAAGAAGGATAAAGACGTTTTCTTTTACATGTTTTATTAGTCAGGTTAGGCTTGATTCTTCCATGACAATAGACAAGTCTTTAACCTCAGTGGTGCTAGCCAATAGAGGTTTATTTCTCATTCATATAAAATCCTGTGCACACGAGATGGCTCCCCTCCATCTTTAAATTACGAGTCCTGGAACACCTGACCTCCAAAGATGCCATGGCAAAAGGAGAGTGAGACGGAGGAAGCACAGCAGCTCTTAATTGCTTCTGCCCGAAAATGGCACACATCACTTCCACTCACTGTCCGTTGGGCAGAACAAGGCATATGACCACAGTCTTTCCAAGGGTAACTGGAAAAGGTAAAAGAAGACAGGGAATATGGGTGAGCACTGTCACTTGCCTACTCAATTTGTAGGAAAATACCTGGGTACTTCTTAGAAAGGGTTCTGAGATGTTGTTCAAATTCAGCAGGAGATAATGAAGTAGATGCAGGGGTATGTTGCCTGGCAACACGTTTCTCCTTTAGCCATAATACCTTCTGTCTGTTTTTCAGTGCCCCTGAAATTTGGAGGCAGTCAACAAAAAGCTTGTTTGATTGATATAGGATAATTGAAAAGAAAATTAAAGGATCTTCAGAATATTTCTATCAGGCTATGGAAAGAAAAAAGAACTAGTAAATAAGTACGTACTTGAGAGTTAGATGGAGTTCTTTAATTTTCTGGAGTAAACAGACACTAAAAAGTTTACTATGGGGTATCTACCCATCCTATTGCTGTCGAGTTGATCCTGACTCATAGCGACCCTATAGAACAGAGTAGAACTGCCCATAGGGTTTCCAGGGAACGGATGGCGGATTTGAACTGCTGGCCTTTTGGTTAGCAGCTGTAGCTCTTAACCACTGTGCCACCATGGCTCCATGGGGTATCTGAGGGGATCTAATTAGCTCTTTCAATTGTTTGCAAATCTGTAGGTGCTTGTAAATAGCGTAAAGTTTTTGGTTACTATCAAGACATATGGAGCCTAGAGTGTCCAAAACCTAAAAAAAAAGGAAGAGAAGAGCAAACAGCTTCTTCCCTGGGATCAGCACTCGTTAGCCTTGCTCATTAGAGCTACGTTCACTGCCCTCACGGATGCTGCCCTCCCACTAGCTCCTTGAACTTGATTCATTGCATGTCCAGATCTGTGGCATCAATTACATTTCACATCAATAGCTGGCCTGCCAATCCTGGACCCCCTAAGACAGTCTGTCTCATTGTTTCTTCCATCTGATGTGATCTTTAGAGCGAGTAGAAGACACTTTCTAGCTCTGACATGGAATATGTCATGGGCTTCCATTTGCTCCTTTGTAAAATGTGCACATAGCACCAGTCCAGCGTTTCTCAGATTTCTGGTACTCATTCAACTGGTGGCAATTTTTCTTACTTGAATAACAGAGCATGCAACCTGTGATTTCACAAATACAAAAGCAAAAAACAAACAAGCTAGGAAAAAAAAAAAGAGAGAGAGACAGAGATTAGAGGAAAAGTTCCTGGGTGAACAATGATTTTTACCATTTATTTCTGATAAAAATATACAGAGAAGCCCTGTACCCAAGCAGTTTCCATATCTCAGTATACCTATCCTGTGAAGTAAAGGGAGTCCTGGGGTGGTACAAATGGTTAATGCACTTGACTGCTAACCAAAAACTCGGAGGTTTGAGTCTACCCAGAGGCACCTCAAAAGAAAGAGCTTGTGAACGTCTTCCAAAAAAAATCAGCTATTGAAAATTCTGTGGAGCATAGTTCTACTCTGACACATATGGTGTTGCCATGAGTTGGAACTGACCTGAAGACAACAGGTTTGGTTTGATTTTATGAAGTAGGGACAGTTACAAATGGAGAGACTGGGGTTGCTGCAGTTAAGTGGTGTAGTCAAGGTTCGAACCCAGATGGGTATGACATCAGAGCCCACACTATCTTTTAACTACTCACAAGTGCTGGAGAGAAAGTGAAAAAAAAAAATTCACGGAGGAGGAGAGTGGAGACTGCAGTGGGTAGGGGGACAGTGGCACCAACCTAAAAAGCCAAACCAGTTGCCACTGAGTCAATTCCAACTCATGGCGACCCCTTGTGTTACAGAGTAGAACTGTGCTCCACGGAGTTCTCTTAGCTATAACTTTTATGGAATTAGTTTACCAGGCCTTTCTTCTATGGAGCTGCTGGGTGGGTTCAAGCCACCAACCTTTAGGTTAACAGCCGATCACAAACCGTTTGCGCCTCCCAGGGACCTTACCGTGGCACCCGGGGGAGAAAAAAAGAAAAATCTTCCCTGTGGCCCAAGTGGGTGGAAGAGAAGGTGTTCAAACACATATTTCTCCTCAAATCTTAAGGGCAATGGGATAATGGATTTGAGAGTCACTCAGAGAACCTGCAGTCTGAGACTGAAAATGACCAGACAGGTTCATCGCTTTGCAGAACGGAGCTGAAGTCATCCCAGCTGGAGCGAGCAGCACAGGAGGGCCGGCGGGTGTTGCAGTCAGCAGCAATAAAAAAGATTTTGTGGCCAGCAAGCAACCGAAGAGACATGGCGGAGATCGGAAGGCCCTGCTGCTGAACATTCTAATCTCTTAACTAAGCCCAAGAGCTAATTTTTGACCTAAAAATTCCAGTGATCACCTGAGCACATTTCCATTGCAGACAGCTTCTGTGGGCTGTAGAACTGGATCCTGGCTCCGAACAGTGTTTCTAAGGAGTTCCATTCTGAATGCGGAGGTTTCACTGTTCTTTTCAGAAGAATTAGCCATGCTTTTAATTGCTTCCGACAACTTTAGGCAATGACAGAAAAATACAGGCAGCTTATCGCTTATCAGAACAGAAAGCTCTTTCTTGAAATCACAAAGAATTTTTTTTTTTTACTGCAAGTTCTTTATCTCAAACAGAAAGAAAAAGCTGAATGAACTGAGTTGAAAAGAAAAAAAAAAGCAGTTCTTCTGAAACATGAGGCTTGTGACACTCCTGTGTCTCCAGCCAAAGAAAAATGTGATATATGCCTGGATTGTGCGATGTCAAGCCCAAGTGACTGCAAATTAATTGAAAAATATCCTGGATAACCTGAGTTACAGTGAGCACACTGGGTCTCTCCGGAACAAAGGCAAGGAGAGTGCTTTTGTTTGGTTGCTAGTGCAGGTGACCTTGCGAGAAGCAGACTATAAATTGCTGTAATTGTGGGATGATAAGCCTGGTTGATAGATTTCTGTCACTCTCCCTCAATAAAAAATGGGCTCACCTTCCTGAAGTCTGCAGAGGCATTTACATCAAAAACTGCGTCGTTGCTCCTGAGTTTCTGAGTCAAGCCAAGTTTCTCTGCACGTTTACAAACATCCAAAGACAGAGCCTTATCTCACCAGTTCACAAGCACTCACTCACTGACCTTTCCCTTTCTCCTTCCTCTCTAGACGTGTATGAGGCTTTGGGCAATGATGTTTTACTGTGATTAGAAAACAATGCACGTAGGGGAGAACAATCAGCAAGGCACTTATTTCTTTGTTTTCAGACCAGGTGGGCGCAATCCAAAGGGGAAAGAGGAGGGAAGGTGGGTGCTGATAGGTCACTTGGTAGGAACAACCCAGGAAGAACGAACGAGCTCTGCCCACCACATCTGCTGCTCCAACATAAAGCACTATGTTGGGGTGCTGGATGGAGCTCTGCTGGCACGGTGGTTAAGAGTTCAGCTGCTAACCAAAAGGCTGGCACTTTGAATCTACTAGCTGTTCCTTGGAAACTCTGTGTGGCAGTTCTGCTCTATTCTATAGGGTTGCTATGAGTCAGAATTGACTCAATGGTAACAGGTGGGGTGCTGGGACTGAGGCAACTCTGGATGCTGCTGTCAACAGAAAGACCACGTCAGAATCTAAAGTGCGTATTCCCTACTCCCTTCAGGGAACACTTCTGTTTTCTTTTTTCTGCTGGGCAAATTGCACGCTACAGTGTAGCAATCCTTCTGCTTATTTCCTTGAGCGAGTGAGAAGAAAACACAACAACATGGAAACTCATCTGTCTGGAAACCAAGAATTCTGATTCGCAGGAAGGTCCTGACATAAAATGCCTAGGAAATGAACATGAGGCTTAATGTAGGCATTAAGCAAGTGGACTTGGGAGTCAGACAAACCTGGACTGGAATCTCAGCTTAGCTGTGTAACCTAGGGGGCTGCTATTTGACTTCGCTAAGCCTCAGTTCCCTTGGGTGTCAAATGGAAATACTAGTATCTGGATGACAAGGTTAAAATGAGGACCAGAGATGATATATGAAAAGTCCTTAGCACAGAGCCTAGTGCACAGGAAGCACCAAACAATGGTACTTCAGCTTGTAGCAGGATCTATTGTGTCATCTGACAAAGCAAAATGAAAAAGTAGAAAAGCATTGATTCAAATAAACATACATGGACTCCGAAGTCAAACAGGTCCACATGGACTCCACCCAAGCTATGTGGCCTCCAGAAGTATCTTAATTGCCCCGGGACTCCTTTTTCTTTTATATAGAAAAGAGATAAGACCTTCTTCACGGGGATATTGTAAAGAGTGAATAATGTTAAACACACACACATACACACACAAATGAGCATCGTGTTTGGTACATAGTAGGTACTCAATATATATTTACTCCTTCCCTCTTTCCTACGTGAAGCACAATAACAATAAAGAAGCCTATGAAAAAAGTATCTCCAACATTAACACTATAAATTACATCTACAGCGTTCACAGGTTTAAGCTACAGTTTACTTACGCCTCTGGACCTCAGTAGCAAGGCGTTATTCTGGTTCTAATGCATTTAGCGGTAAGGTGGGTCCCTTTGGAAATGCGTGAAGCTCAGCAGACCAGAATTGGAGCCTCACTGTTGTGTAGGTTGAGCATTCTATTAGGTGATACTTCTTGGATGTGCTAGTTTTGTAAACTTTCGCCTTTTTTCCTGTTTATTTCATGAGATGAAGCTTGTAAGCATAATTATGGCTTTCCTGTGTGATAGTTAGGGAACCCTGATGGGTTTGTTTTGGTTTTTCTGTGTCATATTTGTAAAAGCAGAGGTTCCCCCATGTAACCTAATGGGAAGGCACCCACAAAAAATTTTATCTCTAGTTTCCATTAGCATAGTGTCATGCCACAGATCGGGTGGCACCACAGAGCCACTAGCCTCATTGGTGGATTGTATTGCCAGATTAAATTTCTCAAAATCCATATTACAAACCAAACACTTAAACACACTCAATTAGTAAGCATGCATTCCAATACTGAAAACACCTGCTATCAAAAAAAAAAAAAAGGAGAAAAAATGTAGTAATGGAAGGGTTAAGCCATTAGGAATGGGACTCATCTTTGAAATAAAGAGATGCAATTGGCTGATTAAACCAGATTTGAGAAATTAGACATGGGGATTCTTGGTGGGGAAATTTCTGTCTTCAGTCAGCTCTGGATCTTCAGTAGTGGAGGTGGGGCATCCTGATGGCCATAATGCAAGCTTTCAGCATTTGTTCCTCCACGTGCCAGTTTCTGCTGCTTTTGAATCAAAAATGAATGTGTCTACCACTGAGGCACAGCATCTAACATTGGCTTCGCTATAATAGTTCACATCTGTTACTGCCATTCCAACATGATTCCCAAAACAAATAGTAAGTGGGACTTAATGTTACCTGGTTCTAGCTACAGGATAGAGGGGAGGTCAAATCTTCATGTGGCATGATGTAGTCTTCTAAATAGGGAAAATGGAATGTGTGACCTTTTTTATATCTCCTCTACTGTATACTGCATTTAACATGTACCAATTGCTTTGGGACTGGCTATAAAACATCTATGTGTTTCTAAAGGCTGTATAGTGAAACACCTTTCTAAATGCTCTGCTTAATTTTTTCCCACGTTGTAATTCATGGTTGGCCTTTTCTACAGTGAATTGTTGGAATTAACCAATAAATCAGCAGGAAAAGACATGCCAATTTCCTTCTTAGTTGATAAATTACAGCTTAGGCATGGCACAGTATGCTTTATTTTGTGTGTGTGTGTGTGTGTATATGTGTGTGTATGTGTGTTTTCCCCCACCTAAATGCACTTTTCAAAAAATATTGAAATCTAGGAGCTATTAGATTGCTAGCTATTTTTAATGAGCAATATAAATATAACATTATATTTCTATAAGTATTATAAAAATCTCCTCAATCAATGGGTGGCAGTTATTCTGGACGTTCTCTTATGCATTTACTGTAAAAACAATTTGCTTTTAGTTCTTATACCCAATTTGTGTTTGTTCATAGAATTTCTCTACCTCCCAGCCTGCAGTTTTCTTCCTAATTAAAATATTATTTCTGCATTTAAACAGCAATGTTTCGCATCAATCTGTATATCAGTAATTACTGTAAATGAGGCTGTAATATTCTTTCTTTCTTTAACAAAATATGAATGTGATAAAGATAATAGAAACTTTTTAGGTGGCAAAGGTTGAGTTATCAACTCTTAAAATGAAGTATAAGAAATGGTCCCTGTACTCAAAGATCATACAATGAAGGCACTCCAGCAAATATAACTGTGCTGGTCAGTAATAACTATAAGTGTGGTTTAGTATCCTCTTTGGAAGCCACTATACCATCCATATGACAACAGGCTTCCTTCAGATTAATCTTTTGTTACTCTGCAGCAATGTGGGCAGAGGGGCTCTTCTACCCTAAGAGATCATCTACTACGTTGTCTGGCCTAACTCTATGAGGAAGAATCTTCCCTTGCTTAGCTACTTCAGTGCATATAGGTCAAGTTCTTCATCAGTCCAATAAGGACACAAATACTTCCAAAGGTTTTTGTTCCCATTGATTGCAAAGTGACTTACACAGTGCCTAGCATGGAGCAGGCCTTCAAGAGATGTATGTTTTTTGTTCTGCAAAGAAAGAAGTGAAGATGGCTGTGACGGTTAAGGCTATGTGTCAGCTTGGCAGTTATGTAATGATGTAGTTTGGCAGTTACATAATGATGCAGTTATCTGCTATTTTGTGATATAATGTAATCACCTCCGTGATGTGATTTGATGTGATCAGTCAATCAGGTGTAAGGGGAGTTTCCTTGGGGGTGTGGCCTGCATCCAATATATATGAACGTTCTGGCAAAGTTCACTGGCTTTTGTGCACTCTGGATCCTGCATCTGGCTCATCATCGTCTGATCTCTTGTTCTTGGGACTTGAGCCAGCAGTCTGCCATATTGCCTGCCAATCTTGGATTTGCCAGCCTCCACAGCCCATGAGCCAGCAGCCTGCCATCCGACCTGCTGATCTCGGGTTCGTGATCCCCTGCAACTATGTGAGTCAGGAGAAGCCTCCAGCCTAACACCTGACCCATGGACTTGGGACTTGATAACTGCTACAACCGTATGAGCCATTTCCTTGAGATAAATTTCTCTCTCTCTTTATATACATATATATATATATGTATATATACATGTATGTATTTAGGCAGACACTTCACTGGTTTTGCTTCTCTAGAGAACCCAGGGTGGGAAACATTTAAGCTAAAGGGAGTGAAAAGGGAAAGTAGTCAGTAGTCAACAAAGACCAAGACAATCAAGAAAGATCAGTTAGGGGCCATGACAAACAAGGGCAAGGAAATCAAAGGAAAAGAATGTTCACAAAAGTTTTATGACACAGTCTCTGAGAGCAAATAGAGTCTAGGACGAGACAATCTAAAATGTTCTTCTCTAAAAGTGTTTTTAAAATATTGTGCTCTGTGCTCTGCCTCTATTCGGGACTGGCATGTTAACACCAGGGCCAGGCCTTTTAAATAATTCAGTCTCCTGACAAGGAGTAAAATATATAAGATGAAGGAGACCTGGATTAATAGAAAATCAAATGGAAAAAAAAAAAAAAAAAAAAAAACCTATGTGTTGAATTGACTAAGAGCAAGTATAAGAGAGCTGCTCAGAAAAACCCCAAAAAGCAAAAATGAACATGGAGAATTAAAAGAGAAACAGTGTGATTAACAAAGCAGGGTAAAGTGATGCACTAATAGATTATATATGGATTTCCCTGACCTGTTATGGGTGAAACTCTTTAGGAAGGACTTAACTAACTAGAATATGCCCCAAATAAGCAACCAAAATAATGAGTGTCAGAAAAGTATTCTAACTGAGGAGAAGTTGACAAAACAGAGAATGTTTCTTCTACCTATGTATTAACAAAAGTCTAGCAGGAAAAAGAATCCAATTAAGATAGTTCTACGGAACTTTAATGAAGGGACTGCTTATAGAGGTGTAGGTAGGGTTAAGGGATTCATGCAGGATAGTCTGCCCCACAGGGCTGCAGTCAAGGAAGGACACAGCCACTCTGAAAAAATATAGAGCCAGGGAAGCAAGAAAGAAATCCCTTACCTCTCTTTCATTTTGACCTCCAATTTCCTCTTAGTCCTTCCTACTGACCAAACCCAAATGGGAGTCAGCTGATAAAAGAGCCCCGTGTTGCTCTCTGTAGGGATTAGCTTCCAGGCCCAGACCGGGGCATGTAAATCAGAGAAAGGATCTTGGTTGAGGGCATGGCAACAGGAGAAAAAACAGCACAAGCTGGAAGATGATAACCTTCAAATATTCGGAGGGTTGACCTATGGAACAACAAGTACACAATAACAATGACCAAGTTGTTAGTTGCCATCAAACTGGCTCCAACTGATAGCGACAAGTGCTACGGCATCCTCACAATTGTTAGTATATTTGAGTCCATTGTTGCAACCACCATGTCAATCCATCTCATTAAGGGTGTCCTTTTTTTCTGACTTTCTACTTTAACAAGCACGATGTCCTTCTCCAACTATTGGTCCCTCCTGATGACATGTCCAAACTAAGTGAGATGAAATCTTGCCATTCTCGCTTCTAAGGAGCATAGGCATGGGGTATATTGGATCAATATAATGAAAAACATTTCAATGATCTATGTAGCCTAACAATGAAAAGCCTGCCATGTAAATTAGTGAGTCCTCTGTTCCTGTGGAGTTTGATCAGTAGTTGGGTGATTACGTGTTAGGTTTGTGGAAATGAAATTTCTACTTTGGGACAGGAGTTGAACAAGATGAATCCCTAAGGGTCTTTTCTACCCAAATACGCTATTTTTTGTGGGCCTTCTCTATTTCCAGCTTTCTCCCAAGATCATACCAGCATTTCATTAAATACTATGATCTGTCTGTTAGTATTTTTTTCCACTTGACTACTTTTGGGAGCCTTTTTTGGTGACTGAGTAAATGGAAATTAATATCTCATGTTGAACCTCTGCTCAAATAATGCGGATCACAGTAAATTCTAAACTACCCAAAGGTGAATTGTTCTCCTTCTGAATTATCTGTGACGTTTAGCTGCATTCCTCCACTGCTTAGCATATTCAATAGGCCCTTTCTTAAAACCACTGTCACCTTCCCAAAAGCACTGCACTAATTTTCCCCATTGTTTCCTGTTAGTCAGATAACCAAATCTCTGGGAAAATGCTTTCAGCCAATGCAATATTAGAAAAAAACAACCAAAGGGTCCTCATGGTTTTGGAGCAGAGGTACAGGAATCAGGAAGGAAAAAAGCACGGGCTCCCATCCTGGCTCTGCTAGTGATTAGCTTTCTTAACTTGTTGAAGCCACTTTAGTTCTCCAGACCACAAATTTATCATCTATCAAGTGAAGGGATTGAATTTGTTGATCCCTGAGGAACAAGGTTAAAGTATAGGGTTCCAATTCTATTTTTGAATCCCAAACTTTATGTGAAGTTGCCTTTCTAATTACCCAATCTCTTCACATTTGACCCCTCTCAATTCAAGGTTTGCTAAGACAAGAAATTAAACATCCCTCAGTTTATCACCCTTATATTTTCCATACTAGCTCAGTCCTTCACTCAGAGTGGGCAATGGAAATTTCCTTTTTACCTCCATAAACTCCATCTATTATTGAAAATTATTTAGAATTTATTTTTAATTTGCAACATTTGCCTTGTGAGCACAAAGAAATTTATCAAGGCGACATATTGCTTACAGTACAGTACCAAAATTGTAGTAACACTCCTTTCCCTACCCTATACTCAACACCAGAAAGGGCCTGAGTAACCTGTAAATCAAAGACCTTAATTTTTCAGTCTGCACCACGACTACCTCTGTTATCGCAATAACGCGGATTGGAGCCACCTGCTGCAATAGCCAATTCTGAGACAGAGGTGAGGTGAGCAGCAAGAGGTTTATCATATATCGATATATAGGAGACAGAGGGGAATAGATTCCTCCAAAAAACTCGTCTCCCCCACTGGGGATGGGCTGAAGACTTTTATAAGGACAGGATCATGGGTCTTAGAAGCATGTGTTAGCTCCCCCTTGAGGTGGTCATGTCTCAGATGAGTTAATCTACTGGTATTCTTGGGGATTATTTATCTGGTGACATCCTGGTTCTTCTTGTCACAGATGGGTGCTTTGTTCGGTTTTTCATCCCTAGATCATTATCAATTGTTTTCCACCCTCCAAGGAGGAACACTGGTTAATCTTAAACCTTTTATAGAGACTGGAACCAGAGGGAAAGACAAGATCATGAGATAATGTGGCGGTTAGCAATGGGGAATAAATAATAGTGAGCTGGGCCTATGCAGCCTCTTCCACCTTCTCTTCACCCTTCCCCAAAATTGTGTTTGGATTTCCACAATGCATAGTAACATTTGTTGAACAGAAAGTCACTCATTTCACAAGGCATGTCAGTCTTTGACACACAATGGTATAATGAGGACACAGCCAATAAAGTAGAGGCTCAGATAAACCACTGGGGGTGGGGGTAGTTTAATGGAGATTAAGAAAAGTCAAGCTGGGGTTCTGTACAATGGGACTGGATTTAATTCAAGAAGTTTGAGCTAAGGAGCAGATATCCTCTCCTGACCTTGCCCCAAAACACTGGGGGGCTCTATCCCAGGGTGGCAGTCTGTATGGGATGTTAATTTATTCCTCTTTTCAATCCAGGTCCATTAAGCAGGTCTGTGCACATTTACAGGGTCCTTGACGGCTATCAGCGAGTTAATCTAATAAATCACACCTGTGAGGCTTAATTAATGTTTATAAAATTCCTCAGGATCTCTGAATGAAAGGAGCTAAATGCTCAAATTGGAAAATGTAACTATTATTATTGTGTGTGTGTGTGCGTTTTTTTTTTTTTTTTTCATTGACCTCAGTAATAAGGTATTGATGATCATGAGACTCTGAGATTCATTAATTTCATCTGACTCTTAGGAGGACTTTTCGAGACTTTGCAAATGATCCTGGGAACACCTCATTTCAATTTCTGTACAGTACATTATCTTTACTCATTAAAAAATTATCACAGTGATAGATTCTGCTTAATTTAAATTGACTTTTTGTGGGGGGAAAAAGGCAATTAAAGTTAAGAATATTTAAAAGGATTCCTAGGTGGGGGAAAGTACTTCAGTGGGAAAATAAAATGGCACCTTGACACGCACACAAAGTGATTCTTGTTTTCTCTGACTAGATGAAACAGATTAAACCAAAGTTTCTCTGTGAAGCCTTCTAGGCCAAATTGGTCAACTTGTGTGGTATGGGAAAAGTGTTTTACCAACTGTTTGAAAATAACCAAAATGAATGCTTATTTCTCAAAGCAGGAAGTGAATAGACAATGTCTAAAAATTATAAATTAAGCAATAGGCGTTATTTAGATAGATAAAAATATCTCTAAAGGAAGAAATAAACAATGAAGGATCCTAGGTTGTCCAGGACTATCCCAATTTGAACACTGTAATTCCCACATCCAGGGAAACCCTTCAATTCTAAGCAAATAGGGACAGCCGGTCACCGTAGAAGTCGATAAAACCGAACAACCAAACCCATTGCTTCGAGTCAATTCCAACTCAAAGCGAGTGTATAGCAGAGGGTAGAACTGCCTCATAGGTTTTCCAAGCAGTGGCACCACTAGGGAGATGCAGGAGGTGTGGACTGCACTGGGTGCCGCTGTCAGAGGGTGACAACAAGATGACTAAAACATTCTTGTGCATTTTTCAGCAGAAATGTATTATTTTTTATAAAAATATTCCGGTAGTTAGGTATAACAATAAAAATATTTTTGTAAGCCCAGCTTAAAAACCAAAAACCAAACCCATTGCCATTGAGTTGATTCCAACCCATAGTGACCCTATAGGACAGAGTAGAACTGTCCCATAGGGATTCCAAGGAGCCGCTGGTGGATTCGACCTGCTGACCTTTTGGTTAGCTGCCATATTACTTAACCACTGTGCCACCAGGGCTCCAAGCCCAGCTTACATGTATCAGTATACCTATGCTTATTTATTTTTCAAACCTTCTAATGCACTCTGGTCAGAGCTGTTATTATTACCCAATTATAAGACAAATTAGTTGGCCGCATAAGACCATTCAAACCCAGGGAACAAAAATCTCACAGGCTTGAGATGTCTAGCCAACACCTTAAAATGTCAGTATTGTGGACAAGAGGTTGGCAAACTGTGGACTGAGGGCCAAATCTGGCCAGCAGCCTGTGTTTGTAAATGAACTTTTGTCAGAACATAGCCAAGTTCATTCATTTATGTCTATGGCTGCTTTTGCGCCACAAGGCCAGAGCTGAGTAGCTGTCACGGAGACCATACGACCCGCAAAGCATGAAATATTTACTATCTGGCCCTTCACAGGAAAAGTTTGCCAACCTCTGTTATAGATCATACCAATTCAACAACTGTAATAATTGGAAAGCTTGGAAAGAAATTGGGCCTCAGCATGAGTTGGGGAGGGGAGATTACAGAGTTATTTAGTGGATCTGAGAATCTGTATGTGGGGCAAGCATTGCTGTGAAATAAACCAGTACAGAAATGTGACTGAATTCCAAGTGTATGTAAACGCTGTTGTGCAAGATAAAATAAAAATTTATTTAAAATCGTCATTAAATTCACAGGAGCACTGGGTCATTTAATCAACAAATAGTAAATAGAACTTCTGTCAAGGGGTCCTCAGAATTACTTTATATTAAAAGGGTGGCCAAACATTTTAGCCATACTAATGTGATGGATTGACACAGTGACTGCAACAACGGGCTCAAGCATAGCAACAATTGTGAGGATGGCGCAGGACCAGGCAGGGTTTCGTTCTGTTGTGCATGGGGTCGCTATGAGTCAGAACCGACTCGACAGAACCTAACAACAACACAACAGCGTGTTTTAGCCATCTTAAGAAGTAAATACAACAAATTCTTCAAACAGCTCTTGAGCAGTGCTCCTTCCATTGCAACAATGACCAGAGGTGCTAGCTATAAGTGATTCTTAGCTATTTGGTTTTTAAAAAATGAGCATAAGTTATTTAAGATCCACAGGACACTTCTCCTTGGCGTTGAATACGTATTAGAGATTTTCCCAAAGTTAATGAAATGGAATTGCTATTTTGTTATTGTTCTTATTGTTTAACAATGATAAATTCAGTCATTTTACCAATTGCAATTGACCATCATCTCTTTAAGAGAAATGAATAGATTTTACCTCTTGTAGATCATAGTGTGTTACTGTTGCTCTTGTCCACGTCATTTGTCTTTTTATGAGTTAAGAATCTTTTTGCTGCAAATGACTGAAAAAGCAACTCAGAATGGGTTAAGGTGAAAAAGAGGAATTCATTGGATCATAGAACTCAAAGGTCCACAGGTGCAGCTGCCTTCAGATATGGCTTGATTCAGGCCTCAAATGACAGCAGCATCAGGCTCTAGGCTTTGCTTTCTGTGGGTGGTTCCATTCTCAGGCTTTGCGAATTTCATTCGGGCACCTCAGAGCACTAAGGTGGCTGCAGATACAGACTTCACACCTGCACTGCGCCAATTACAATGGAAGAGAAGAAACCATCCTTTCCCCAGTAACACCAGCTAACCTCTCCTCATATCTCACTGCCTCTACTCACCAAACCCATTTAAGGAATGAGTTAGGCTGGCTGGTTTAAGGCAATCCCAATGTATCTTTAGGGGAGGACTGGTGTCAATCCCATCTAAACCACACTGGTGAAAAGTAGAGGAGAAGGAATTACTCAAAGTAATCAGGGTACTGTGGCTGAAAGGTGTGGCGAGTGGTGGGTGGGGGGTGGTGAAGGTCTTAAAATGATGAGGAGGAGGTGAGCAATCTGTATTTTCCACAACTTTGAAGCAGACTGTGAACTCTCCGAACTGACTGACATTTTGAACTGCACAGAGGCAGCAGAACGTTGTAGTCGAAAGTATGTACCATGGTTCAGATTTCTGGGATTCAAATTCCAGCCCCCCTCACTTACTGGCAGTGTGACCTTGGGCAAGTTACTTAATATCTCTGTGCTTAGTTTTCCCCTCTGTAAAAAAGGGATAAAAATAGTATATCTACTTTGCAAGATTATTGTGAGGACTACAGGAGTTAATATTTACAAAGCATTTTGAACAGTGACACATAGTAAGCTTTGTGTATGTGTTTTACTACTATCTTATTTAGGTTGGTAACTGATAAGGTAAACTGAATATATAGTTGCAGAAATGTTTTGCTGTTTTTCATTCATTGTCTATTGAAAAAAAAAATGGGACTGCCTGTCCTTAGCATTTGTTCCTTTTTGTATTAATCAGGGTAGGTTAGGTTATGCTGCGGTAATAAGCAACCCCCAAATCCTCAATATCTTCAAACAATAAAAGATTACTTCTCAGTTGTGCTATATGTCTACCACAGGTCATCTGGGGGGCTTCCTGTACATTGTTGTCATTCTCACTTCGGTACACAGGATACAGAGCAGCCACAATCTGGGGCAATGTTGGTCTCCGTGGAAGAGGGCAAAGAGAATGTGGCAGAGATGCACAGAGTCTTAAAACTTCTCTCCTCAAGTGACACCCATCACTTCTTATCAACATTTCACTGGACAAAGCAAGTCACATGGCCATAAGTAGATAGGACAGTGCAATTCTAGACATGCTAGAAAGAAAGAGACAGAAAATATCCTAATGATCACCATATTGTTTGTTGATATTTGTACTTATAAGTGCCATGTCCTCAAGTGTGCCATGTCATCAAATGGCATACAAACTTCATGAAATATTTAATTCTTGTGGATGTTCTAAATTTGTTGTTATTGTTGGGTGCCATCGAGTCGATTCCAACTCATAGTGACCTATGTGACTGGGTAGAATTGCTCCATAGGCTTTTCTTGGCTGTAATCTTTATGAAAGCAGATCTCCAAGTCTTTCTCCTATGGCGCCACTAGATGGATTCAAACCACTAAATTTTTGGTTAGCTCAAAGCAGAGCACTTAACCATTGGGCAACCAGGGCTCCTTCGTCTTCGGAATGCCTGTTGCCATCAAGTTGATTCCAACTCATAGTGAACCTATAGGACAGAGTGGAACTATCCCATAGGGTTTCCAAAGCTGTAATCTTTACAGGAGCAGACTACCACATCTTTCTCCAGTGGAGTGGCTAGTGGGTTTGAACTGCTAACCTTTCAGTTAGCAGCTGAGCACTTAACCACTGTGCCACCAGGGTTCCTGTCTTCTGAATAGTGGATCTGCAGTCAATACTGTCTGACACTGAGCAACCATATTCTGAATTAATGGCCCTTTTGGATTCTTTTCTTGTTTGGAAAAGGGGATATGTTCAAATCTAGACTCAATCACTTATTATTTGGGTAACCTCAGTTTCTTCATCTTTAAAATGGAGATAAGAATACCTACATGTAGAGTTTCTCCAAGGATTAAATTAGATAATTTATGCAAAGTCCTTAGTTTAGTTTCTGGTCCACAGCAAATGCTCAGTGTATGGTAGCTAGCTTAGACTTTGGGAAATATACCAGCTTTAGACTAGTTTCCTTTTGTGATACCCCAGGGCCACAGAAGCAAAGATCATGGATATTTCCACAGCCAATCATCCACTGCCAGTGAAGTGGCACTTGGGAATGAGGATGAAGAGATTTTATCCATTCAGGTATCTGGCTGGGAGATGCAGGTAAGCTAAAGGGACATTTTTTGGAGAAGGGGAGAGAGCTTAGCACAGGCCACAGGAAGTAGACCAGGTACCAGGGCTCCACGCTCAGTAGGACCCTGCACTTGAAATTTTTCACTTGTGAACGAGGGATCCCGCATTTTCATTTTGCACTGTTTGCACTGGGCCACACAAATTATGTAGCCAGACCTGCCAGTTGCAAATGGTGCTACAGAGCTTCCGGTTTCTTCTAGCCCCCCAACCCCCCACTTCCCCAATAGGAGGTAATGGTAGTGATAGCAGAAGTGGTGGAGTCCCAGCCTCAAGAACCACCTAAAAATCCTAGCCCCAACAGAAGCAGAGAGGAATCAGTCGTATCATTTGCTCCAAGGGAGGGCAGGATTCCTCCTGGGGTCGTGGGGTCATGATTGGTGGGAGAATGTGGATGGTTTCAGGCACAGTGCATTACTAATGGGGCTTTGCCACATTTGACCACCTGGGAAATGTGATCAGTCTTGGGGATAATGGTAAAGTGCCTCCCTGGCAGGAAAAGAGAGGCGTAAATTTGTGTTTAACATCATGACAAAGCTATAACACTTGGGACCTAAAGCAATTAGTTTTTGCTATAAGTTGCTCATCAGGGACTGAGACTGAGAAATGAGCATCTTCCTCCCACTTAGCAGAACTATTATGGGACTCTGCAGAAGCAGCAAGGATCGGAACTGAGTACTTGCTTCCAACTCAGGGACATCAACAAGGGGCTGTCAGAGGGTGGGAGGTGAGAGCCAAAGGACAACATGTGAGACAATTGAAATCATTATGCATCCTTACTGCTCTGGGGTCTGGCTATCTCCCAGGAGGCATCAGACAAACCACTGAAACACTCTTGGTGTTCTAGGGCTTGTCACAGGATGGGAAACTCAGGGATGAAAGACATTCTTGAGGTTTTTATCCTTACGAAATATGTTAAACATTCAGAAATGTGCAGAGAAAAATAGAAAACAGACAACCATATACCCATCATCTAGATTTAACACATCCTGACAATCTGACATATTTGCTTCCGATCTTAATTTTTTTCTTTTTTAAAGAGAAAAATGTTTCAAATACTGTAAGAATCTTCTTATGGCCCCTGTCTATTCCTTTTCCCTACTTCTCTACTCAGAGGTAGGGGTGATATGTCTTCTAGTTCATGATCTCGTACTCTTCCTACAATGCATGTGTTCATAAACTATGTAGTAGTGTTCTCTAAGTTTTAAAATTTTACATCAATGGCATCATACCATATATATCATTTGGCTACTCAATATTTTCATGTATGTTTGAGATGTATTCATCTCAAGAGATGAAGATCTTGTTCATTCATTTTAACTGATGAATAGTATTTTACTGAATAAATTAATGTACTATAATTTATTTATTCACTGCCCTAGCAGAGATAATGGGCATCCTTGTCTTGTTGCTCACTTTAAGGAGACTATTCCTAAAGTTTCAGCATTAAGTATGATATTTGCTAGAGGTTTTTGACATATGCCCTTTCTTGTGTTAAATTTCATAATGTTACTGGCTTGCCAAGCATTTTTATTATTTTATCAAATGCTTTTTCTGCATCTACTGAAATGACCATATGAATTTTGTCTTTTAATCTGTTAATATATTAACTTCCATTGCTAGGCTTTTAAGGCAGAGACTATCAGTCCCTCCCTTTTTTTTTTTTTCTTGCTAACAGAATCCCGATTTTGTTCAGGGCAGCAATGGTGGAAACTAATTATGAGTATACTTTAATCTGCTTTCCTATCCTCCCTTTCAGCTAGGAGGGCATTCTGGCCATGTCTGGCTAAGGACTTGTAAGCAGAATTCGGCTGGCAGAACTCTGGGGAAAATAAAAGGCAGATGGAGAAAATAAACATCAACTCATTTAAACTATGCTTTACATTGCTCTCCTCTTTCCTCCTTTTTTGAACTTAGATGCAATGCTGGAGCTGCAGCAACCCTAATAGGATCATGAGAAAAAGGCTAAGAGAATCACACATCATCAGTTCTGATACTCAGGAACCATTAAACCAACACCAGCAATTGTATACCTCCAGATTTCTTGTTGTATGAATAAAATATAAATGCTATTTTTTCAAGCCATTCTAAACAAGTTTCCTGTTGCTTGAATCTGAATGCATTTCTAATGGTAACCATCTTGTATTTTTGGAATATCCCCTACTTGGTCATTATGTATTTTAAATACAATATTTATTCTATTAATATTTTAAGTTTTTTTTTTTTTTTTTTTTTTTTGCATTTGTGTGCATTGGTGAATGTTATGGGTTAAATTGTGTTTCCCTAAAATATATGTTGAAGTCCTAACCCCTACTACCTGTGAATGTGACCTTGTTTGGAAATAAGGTCTTTGAGGATGTTATTAGTTAACATGATGTTGTACTGGGGTAGGTTGGACCCCCTAATCCTGCATGCCTGGTTTCCTCATAAAAGGAGAAGAAATGCAGAGAGACACAGAGGGAAGATGGCTGTGTAGAATCATCAGAAGTTAGAAAGAGGCAAGGAAGAATCTTCCCCTAGAACCTGCAGAGAGAGTATGGCCCTGCCAACACTTTGGTTTCTGATTCTTAGCCTCCAGAACTGTGTGATAATAAATTTCCGTTGTTGTGATCTACCCAGCTTGTGGCACTTTGTTATGTAAATCCTAGGAAACTAATGTGGGGAGATAGATGCATAATTTTTCCATTAAATGGTATCTTGTCCAGTTTTGATAGACCCAAACAATAGGTGGGCAGCTTTCCCTCCCTTTCTAATCTTTGGAATAGTGCTAATGTGTCAATATTGAAACTGTGATAAGACATGACTGGGTCTGATACTTTTTATGGTGAATAGAATTCTGATTTTTAATTAAATTTCTCCAATGATTATATGTACATTTAAGTCATCTGTTTCTTCTTGATTTAATTTTGCTAGTAGATTTTTTTTCTGGTCAATTATCGGTTTTATCTAAGATTTTAATGTTACTGGAACAAAGCTGTTCATCATATTCTCTTATGGTTGTACTATCTCCAGTGTGTCTAAAGATAGCTTTTTTTCATTCCTAATATTGTTTGTCTATGTTCTATTTCTTTTTTCCATGCTCAATCTTGTCAGTTCATATACTGCATTAGTCTTCATAAAGGCCCAGCATTTAACTTTCAGATCTCTCTGTTCTGTTTTTGTTTTCTGTTATTGTTTCACTCCTTCTGTTTACTTCAAGTGTACACTGCTGTTTTTTCTACCTTCTTGAGCTGATTGCTTAACAAATGTCCAGTCTTTTTTGTTTTAAAATTTATGTATTTAAGGATACTAATTTTCCTTTAAGTCCTACTCTAGCTGTATCCTGAGAGTTTAGACGTGCAAAGAATTCATTGTCGTTTAGTTCCAAATATTTCATAAATTCCATTACGACTTCTGCATTAACCTGCATGTCGTTCTGTTTGCAAATATTTGGGTCTCTTCCCTTCTTTTTCTAATTGACTTCTGATTCTACTGTATCGTAGAGTAGTGTCTATAGGATAATGATTCTTTGGTGTCTGTTGCGATTCCTTTGCCAAGAATTACTGATCAGTTTTTGTATGTGCAAATGGTATTGAGAGCAATATATATTCTGTTTGGTAAGCCCACTATGTCAAACTTAGCGTGTTGTTCAAATTTCCTATCTCCTTAATTGATTTTTCTTTACTTGATCAGTCAGTTTCTAAAACGTATAATAAAAAAAATCTTCTTCTACAACAGCATATTTGCCTATTTTTAACATATTTTGAGACTATATTTTTGGTATACCAGAAACAAAATGGTTATACCTTCACTGTTAAAAAGAATTTAATCATACAAAATGATTGTCTTTATTGTGAATGATATTTTTTCCTGAAAGTCCGTTTTGTCAAATAATGATACTGTTGCAGCATCCTGCTTTTTCAAAAAGTTGATTTTTAAAGTTATGTTCAGTTAAAATATAAAAGTTATTAAACGATAGTGTGAGTAACATAAGTCTCTTCCCACTTCTGTCCCTGTTCCCTTGGTTTTGTTTCCCAGAAGCAAACTCGTTGACAGTTTCCTATGTATCCGACTACAGGTATTCTGAGTATTTATTTTGATGAAAATATATTTATATTTGGGTCATTTGGGTCTTTTTGTGAAGCTAACCTTTTTCAGAAGAGCTAATTCTTTTGTTTGTTGCATTTACTGGCTTTCTTTCGTGGTACGTTTACTTCATTAGTATTTATTTTTGTAAGCTGATTTTCTGAGTGGGTTGTTGTTTTGTAGACTGAAGTCTGTGAATCTTGTGTTGTGAAAGTTTCCATAAAGAGGTTGTGTAATCGCTTTTGCCAGACTCTTAATGGTCTTAAGTTTCCTGGCCTTGTTTTTATTTTAGTTTCTCATTTTAATTGTCCTTCACCTCCAAAGCAATATGTATGTGTACAACACAGCTGGATGTGGTACAGACCTGGGGTTTTGCATCTTGCTGATGACTGTTTTTTCTCACGTAGGCAAGCTTTATTGTTACAGTCTCGATCTAGTGAGTAGTTATTCTTAGTCCCCTTTTACTCATTGGGGTGGTTCTTCAAGGCTCCAGAAATTCTGGGGGAGGCTCAATTCTAGCTTCTTATCGGCTAAGGCCATGTCTCCAATGTCCCCTATAGCATCAGAATTCCAGTCCCCAGCATCTAAGAACTACATCTATGAGCCCAAAGCTTCTGTGGGTTGCTGTAACATAAAGCAACTTACCATGCTGGCTTTGATTTTTTTTTTTTTCTTTTTCCTGGCATTTAGGGATTTCCCTTCTGTCTTTCAAATCCAGCTGGGGGTTATCTTTAATTCAGCTACAGATTATATTTAATTCATGATTTCTAAGTACTTTAATAGGAGGGGCCTTTTCCCTGTCACCTCAGTCTACCACATATTCTGGGCAGTCCAGAGTTGTTTAATTTGAATATTAAAATAAATGAATGACAGTATTAGTATTATATTTTTAAATTCCTGTCTATTTTTAACGTGGTCAGTTGTCAACTGAGCTAAAAGAAAGCCTCCTTTGGACAGGTAGAAGCACGTCTGGGATAAGGACAATAACATTCTTTATTTTCTATAATTAAACTTAAGTTTTAATTTTAAGGCAGAGATTTAACCTCTGTCCTTATGATTTTTCTTCTTTTCTTTCTTGCCCACTTCTCCAAACCTCTACTCATTACCCTCTGTCAACCCTAGCTCAGTTGATCCACAGTTTTACAATGATATGCATTGCCAAGAGTTTAGTGGAAATGTGCGGCCATGTTAACAAGTCATATGTCCACAGGTTCCCACTCAGAAATCCACTGTACAAAGCAGCATAATTCTTCAGGTCTGGCAATTCCTTGATTTAATTTTTTTTTTTAATTTGGCTACAGAATTTTTTTTTTTAACAAGCTATGATTCCTTCTACCTAAGTCACAGCCCTTATCTCTATGACAATGTACCACACACTGAGTGATGCCGCTAGAAAGAAGGACTGAGTTTATTTCTCATATTCACTCCCACAAACCCCTCTGAGGACTTGCCCCATTCCTTCATCCTGGCAGTTCTTTTAGGAAGTAAAATGGAGTTCCACTCTAACTTTGAGTCTTCTATATTTTTCACAGTCTTTCTCTTTCCCTTCTCCCTCTCCTATTCTCTGCTGTCAGTGATAGGATAATATCCATATCCCTACAAGGCAGACCAGTTAATATGACTATTATTGAAATTTACACACCAACCACTAATGCATAAGATGAAGAAAATGAAGATTTTTACCACCTTCTGCAGTCTGAAATTGATCGAACACGCAATCAAGATGCACTGATAATTAGTGGTGATTGGAATGTGAAAGTTGGAATCAAAGAAGAAGGATCAGTAGTTGGAAAATATGCACTTTGTGATAGAAACAATGCCGGCGATCACATGGGAATACGAGAACACTTACTTGCGCTCATGTGGAACCTGTATATAGACCAAGAGGCAGTTGTTTGAACAGAACAAGGGGATACTGCGTGGTTTAAAATCAGGAAAAGTGCAGCGGGGGTATATCCTTTCACCATACTTATTCAATCTGTGTGCTGAGCAAATAATCCAAGAAATTGGACTATATGAAAAAGAACATGGCATCTGGATTGGAGAAAGACTCATTAACAACCTGAATTATACAGATGACACAACCTTGCTTGCTGAAAGAGAAGAGGATTTGAAGCACTTACTGATGAAGATCCAAGACCACAGCCTTCAGTATGGATTACACCTCAACATAAAGAAAACAAAAATCCTCACAACTGGACCAATAAGCAACATCATGATAAATGGAGAAAAGACTGAAGTTGTCAAGGATTTCATTTTACTTTGATCCCAATCAACCCTCATGGAAGCAACAGTCAAAAGACCGAACAATGTATTGCATTGGGCAAATCTGCTACAAAAGACCTCTTTAAAGTGTTGAAAAGCAAAGATGTCACCTTGAGGACTAAGGTGTGCCTGACCCAAGCCATGGTACTTTCAATCACTTTATATGCATGCGAAAGCTGGACAATGAATAAGGAAGACTGAAGGAGAATCGATGCCTTTGAATTATGGCGCTGGTGAAGAATATTGAATATCCCATCGACTGCCAGAACAAACAAATCTGGAAGAAGTAGAGCCAGAATGCTCCTTAGAAGTGAGGATGGCAACACTTCGTCTCACATACTTTGGACATATTATCAGAAGGGGCCAGACCCTGGAGAAGGACACCATGCTTGATAAGGTAGAGGGTCAGTGAAAAACCAGAAGATCCTCAAGGAGATAGACTGACATAGTGGCTGCAACAATGGGCTCAAACATAGCCACAATTGTGAGGATGGCACAGGACCTGGAAGTGTTGCGTTCTGTTGTACACATGGTCACTATGAGCTGAAACTGACTCAATGGCACCTAACAACAAAAACATTCTCCTAGCCTGGAAAGTCAAAGGGACAGCAGAGTTGGCTGGAAAGACTGTAGTAGGGGCTGTCTCTCAAGACTTAGAAAACTTCTCCCTCATATCCTCATATTTTGTTCATTTGTTTGGTCTAGGCCTATGAATATCCTCCAGTCTCAGAGTCCTAGTCTTCTAAAAACTCCAGCAGGAAAAGTATATGGTAGGCAGTTTACCACATCTCTCTGCTAAAATAATAAGCAGAAATCTGTTGATTACCTGCCTGAAATGAGGTGTATTGGGAGAAGGTATAAAGGAGAAAAAGAAAACATAAATAATATTTCAAACCAAGAATTCATCACAAATTATACTGCCAGGATCTTAGAAGCTCCCTTAGGAATATTTCTACAAATGGCCTGTGGTTCTTTCTCTTGGCCTACATATCACATAGCAATTTTCTACTACAACGTTGCTGCTCCCAACTCCATCCCCCCCCCCCCCGCCCGCTCCATCATCCAGCCAACAAGCTTTTGGTTAGCAGCCAAGCTCTTAACCACTGTACCACCAGGGCTCCAAAACTAATTTTTTAAAAACAGGTGTACAGAACTTAGCCATTCAAATAAGTGCTTGACTTTGTAGTGCTGATGACATTTTTACTGGGGAACAATGATGTGGTCATGCTTAAGTCATTTTGGGGACTCTTCTTTCAGCACCAAGCACCTACATTCCATTCTTTTTAAAAATAGCAATGGCACAAATTCTTGGTCCTTTTAGGAATTTTGCAAGTTGTGGCCAGCAAAAGCTCTTATTCATAAGATATATAGACAGGCCATGTTCAAAGACAACTATAAAATACTGAACCATTATTTTCTGAACTTCATAAGTAGTCTCCAAAGATTGAAAGATAACTTCTAAAATTATTCTGAACAATGACAGTTATTGGCAGTAGATTACAAATTTTCGTCTGGTGAGTAAATTTGTTTGTTAGACAAGCATTGTCCCTATGATAACAGGGTTTGAAAACTTTAGCTTTTGGAGCCACACAGACTTCAGTTTGTATCCCAACTCTCTCACTTACTCAGATGTGTTACCTTGGGCAGATCATTAAACCTAATTATGCTTCAGTTTCTCATATGGTAAGATAAGGATAATTATATTTATCACACAGAGTTTGTGCCTAGAAACCCCCTTATGCAGATTTTATCAAAAATAAAAATGAAATACTCATTAATTTCAAAAAAGATAAAGTTTTATGTGTTCCTCAACTCTAACCTTGACATTTATTCCAAAACACCAAAACTCATTGTAATGGACACAGTTACCTCAATAATTAATACTGATTATCATAATACGACCTAAAAAGGCATAACCTTTACCACTTATTTTATAATTGAGCCATTTCCCTACTTTAGCTGTTATTCATCATATTCATAGAATACCACTCATTTGAAATACACATAATATTCAATGTTTAAGTAATTAAATTTTAATACAGAAGCAAAACAATAAACAAAAGCGTAACAGCACAAAAGAAATTCATGAAAATAGTGAAATTTATGGGGCTCAATGTATGAGAAGGAGCCCTGGTAGTGCAGTGGTTAAGCACTCGGCTGCCAACCGAAAAAGGTCAGTAGTTTGAACCCACCAGCTGCTTCTTAGGAGAAAGATGTGGTAGTCTGCTTCCATAAAGATCACGGCCTTGGAAACCCTATGGAGCAGTTCTATTCTGTCCTATAGGGTCTCTGTGAGCCAGAATCAACTTGACGGCAGTGGGTTTTTATTTATTTATTTTGGTTTCGATGTATGAGATTTTCAAAGATACTAAACCAGTGCTCTCTAGGAAGAGAAGTTCACAGGATCCAACTTTACAACAGTAAAGAGATCATGGCAGCTCCCCTTCAAGAACTCAGCATTGTGTGGGGTACACAGAATGCATGTCAGTCTTTGTAAATATAACATAAATACCTCACATGCTAAAGAAAGAGTATAAAATGAGATGGCTCATTAAGCTAGGTTATCATAATATCTCTGGATGCACCAAGATTATATGAGATAAATATTATAAACTATACAGCATGTGTCTAGAACATAATGTGTTTCATATATAGCAATTGTTGTTACCATAACCAACGGTTTCACTATTACATCTTTCTCATTGGTCAATTTTTTTATTTAATTCTACAAAAATATAACTCTTCTCTTTTGTTAAGTTTGTCACTTACAGCTGATTTCATGTTTAAATTGCTCTTATTCTATTTTCCCAATTTTTAATTTTATTTGTGTCTTCTTCCACATGCTCCCATCCCCACCCCTCCATGAAATAAATCTATTTGGAAAGATACCTAATTGACCTGTGGCTTCAGCAAGAGTCAATATGTCATTAGGCAAACGTTTAGATTTCCAAAAGAAGATAAATCGGTAAGAAGCTAAATGCAATGTTCTATGAAATTAAAGTTTATTAGTCAAAGAATTTTCTTTGATGACTTGAATTTTTCTCTAGAGAAAAAGTAGTCAAAACTCATTATATTTAGAAGAGATCTATAGTTGTTGCCATATTTAAATTTTCTCCCCAAGTTTTATTTAACATGATTTTCTGGTCTTTAAATGACCTTTGTCCCAAGGCTCAGAGCCAACACATAATGAGCATGAGAACCTGAGTCGGGGTGGAAACTATGACAAAGTAGCATCAGAGATTTTAATGAGAAGAAAAAATACCGGGAGAAAAAATAATGGTAGAGTCCAATGTTCATTTCAATCAAATTAAGTAAAAATATTTACTTTAGGAGCAGTGCAAGATCAAATCCTCATCTCCCGGGTACAAAAACTACCCTTTAAATGTGTCTGAGTCAAACGACATGGAAATGTGAACAATAATCCTTTTCTTCTACCTCACCAGTCCACCAAACAGAATAATGAATAAGCCACCAAGTGCAACCAACAAAGGGCTTCGTGATTTTTACATACAGGCGCCATTCTTCTTGAAAGGGGCAAGAGCAGTCTGATTTACTGGTAAATTACATCATGATGATGTTGGCTATACATACTGGGTTATAACCTGTGGGTGTTGCCACCAAATACACAATATCTTCTAGTATTGCAGCCGCAGATGTCACACTGTGAACTGAAAGCATGCAAGCATCACTAAGAAAACACCCGTGTATCCATGCTTCCTTATGGAACTCACCTGTAAGATTCTACTCTCCAATCCTTTTACTCATTGCGAGCACATAGGCACTAGAATTCTTCTAAACACTGTTCAGAATGTAACACAGGCAGTCCCGGGGTTAAGAAAGTCTGACTTGCTGACAACTCCTACTTGCCCTTTATATTATGTAAATTTGCCCTCACTTTGAAACAATTGAACCAACTCCTACTCAAAACAAATTCATCACAATGACCGTCACTTGCTGCACGTGCAGCTTTTAAATCATTGAAAAGGCTTCAAGCCTTTTCTTGCACTAAAGTAAGGCTAAATAAGAACTGTATGTACCTGATCCAACTTACCCACAAATTCCACTTAAAGGCAGACTCGGGAAGGGATCTCATTTGTAACTGGAGACTACTTGTATGTCCCTCAAGGTTAAAGGCATAGGATGTTAACCAGAGATTTAAATTAAATGTAATTTCTGACAACAGGGAACATGAAGAAATTCAGATTTGCCTAAAAAGAACAAAAAATATTCCCTTTTTGAACTCTTTTAAAAGAAATGTTCCTTACAATGTCTGATATGTAGCCTGATCACAGGTATAAAGAGCTTTTTCTCAAAGTCAATCTGTTGTTTAAAACTAGGGAATAATACATATTTTACTAAGGACTTGGTTTAGATAATTTATCTGTAAAAATAATGTTTTTAAAGCTGTTGGTAATTTTTAAAAGGTCACAGAGAGGTATAGACAAAAAGATAAAAGTTATCACTTGGGCATTAGTATAGATCAAAAAAGAAATTGTATACATTATGTTATTTTTAAGAAGCAGTCACTGTCTCAATTGAATTACCTGGTGATTAACAGAAAAATATTTTAGAGGGCAGATAAGGTAGTCCTGATACTGATTGCGTGGAGCAGATTGTTGGAGAAGTGGGAGATAAAAGTGAATATAGAGTTTCAACACTGTGACCTCAACCTTTGATAGTTAGATAAAAACGACCACTATGAAGGAAATGAAATACAGCAAAGTATGATTAGATCACAAAGTGCAGAGAGAGATCTTATTTTTTGCTGTTTTTTTTATGATGCAAGAATAAAAGCATGTTTTATTTCTTTCTAGAGTGATACTACTTCACTATATGCCAATGTATGGAGCTAAAGCTGATTTTACTTTTATGTCCTACCTAATTCCTTCCTTGCAATGTGAAACAAATTAAGTAAGAATTTTAAATAGCTATAATATTTTACTTATATAATTTTGTGAACACTTATAATTTACAAAACCCTTTTAAGTTCATCATTTGGTTTAATTCTCACCCTAACCCTGAGAGGTAAACTCAGCAAGATTATTACTATTCCCATCTTATAAATGAGGAAAAATGCTCAAAGAGATTAAGCGATATTCTTGAGATCAAACCACCAGTGTCTAAGTTCAAGTCTTCATCTTGTGAATACACAGCCGGGGCATTTTCTCTACCAGCCGATACTCTTTCCTTTCTTTCTGATTTGTGCTTGACTCCGTTTTCCTCATCACGTTAAAGCCCACCTTAGCCTGTGTTGGCAAACAAATTTTATCGCAGCAGACTCAGGAAGCTCTCAGCCAATATGACTGGTGTTGGTTTGGTTTAAGATTTACATCAAAAGAATGGTGAAAAAGTCTCTCTCCTATGCCATTTTGTCTGGGACAAGCACTTACGCAATGTCCGTGATAATTTGTGATACACACAAAAGCTGTGGTCCAGAAAGAAAAGCAACAAAATGTGCTGTCATTAGTGCATATAGAAAAGCAATTTGAAATAAAGACATCCAATGAGAAGTTCTTCACATATCATAACAAAATTCCTAGTTTCTGCTCTAGTTTGTTTTAGGATGGCATCTTGACTGTAGTCTAGATAGTTCTAACGACCATAACAGCAAAAAAGCCAGGAGCGGGGGAAAGAAGGATGTCTGAATTTCTCTATGCTCCAGTTATAGTGTTGAGAATTTAGAATGCTTCTGCTTGTTGTTTTGTTTGTTTAACAATGTCTCTAAATGAAAATCCGGTAAATAGACCAGTTTACATAAAAGCAAAAACCAAATCCATTGCCATCGAGTCACTCATAGTGACCCTATAGGATAGAGCAGAACTGCCTCATAGGGTTTCCAAGGAGTGGCTGGTGGATTCAAACTGCTGGCCTTTTGGTTAGCAGCCACGCACTTAACCACTGTGCCACTAGGGCTCCACCAATTTACATAGCAGAGATAATAGCAATTTTTTCCAGCAAATTCTATGATCCTGCAAGACAAGACATACAAGGCTTTAGTTTTTAAAAAACATCCAAGTATCTCCTTGCAAAGAGATAGGTATGAATGATGGAAGTTCATAATACATAATTGTAGAAGAGTTAAAGGCAATTTATTCCAGAAGTTTCTTGACAATTTCTTGTTCTTATGTAAATACCCAAGGGGCAAGGCTAGTTCGTAAATCACAGAGAAGAAACTACTTCCCCTGTCCCCAAATTAAAAGATATCTCTGCAACCTTAAATTATATGAGGTTGCATCAGGCAAAGGAGCCCTGGTTGTACAACAGTTAAAGTGCTAGATTGCTAACCAAAAGCTCCCAGGTTCAGAATTCC
This sequence comes from Dugong dugon, assembly GCA_030035585.1. Lineage (NCBI taxonomy): Eukaryota > Metazoa > Chordata > Mammalia > Sirenia > Dugongidae > Dugong > Dugong dugon. The sequence goes on along the minus strand of CM057467.1, from coordinate 102,682,543 downwards.
CAGTGGCTCTGCAGCAGAAAGATGTGGCAGCCTGCTTCCATAGAGATTTACAGCCTTGGAAACCCTATGGGGTCGCTATGAGTCAGAATCGATTCAGTGGCGGTGGGTTTGGTTTTGGTTGCATTAGGCAAGCAAAGAATTGATAAGCAAAGAGTACTGGCAAGGGAATTGTAAAGAAGATTTAGGTGTCTTTAATGTATTTGTCACAAACTCTGAAGCACAAACATTGTGGAAATGAAAATAATCAAGGTAATAAAAATAATAAATAGCAAACATGTATGGAGCACTTGCTCTAGGCCAGGCATTATGCTTTCAGAGGAAGCACCTACATTAATTATATAATTGAGTACTCACTTCACCGCTGAGGGTAACCAGGCTTAGCAAAGTAGGTGACTTGCCCAAAATCACACTGATAATGAATAGTATAGCTGTGGTTCTAATCCAGTCCAGGAAAGAGCCTTAGAGACATTCTGGTTCAAGTTCTAGCTACTTTCTAACTCTGTGGTTTAGACAACTCATGTGACCTTCAGGCACTTCAGTTTCCTCATCGGTAAAATTATGAGCTGAGTAGTTCCCAGTCTGTAGTTCACAAACTCCCAAGGCAGGGAAGGGGCAAAGAATGGGATCAGAATTAATTGCAAGTGATTCAGGTACTTTTGTAGGCTGAATAAATTTTATGTTTTGCTTACATGTGCTTCTGTTTCAGAGGTGTGTAGATTCACTTCGGAGTCGCTAAGAAGTACAAACTGTTAACTCACTCAGCTGCTAACCGAAAGGTTGGATGTTCAAGTCCACTCAGAGTCACATTGGAAGAAAGGCCTGGCAATCTATTTTAGAAAAATCAGCAGTTGAAAACCCTGTGGAGCACAGTTCTACTCTGACACACATGGGGTTTCCATGAGTTGGAGTCGACTCAGCAACTGCTGTGTGTGGTGAGATTTATTTCTGGAATATTAAAATAAAACTATTAAAAAATCATTTCTGAATTTATAGACTTTTTGTAATGACATATGTTCTCAAATAATAAACTAAAAGAGGTATTACTATGAAGTCAGGATTCCTAACAATATTTTTACATGAAAATTGGACCCTCATTTCTTCAGAGTTAAGAAACCATCTGCCAAGACCATATCTCAAAAAACCTCCCGGTTGTAAATTCCTATGAGTGCAAGAGAGAATTTAAACGACTATTTAAATTCAGAAGCAATGCATTTAGATGACTTTCCTCCACTCATACATAGTTTTCTTTTGTTTCTTTTTTTGGCAAAGGCAACAAATGTCCTGAATACTCCATTGAGATAGTTGTGAAAAACAGAAGCTAGTAAACCTAGCAATGGCTGCCCATTTGATCTCTCTGGGATGGGTTTTGCATGAACTGGCTACTTCCTATACTATTGGCTGCCAATCTGGCAAAGCTTAGGAGCTCTTAGACCTTCTCGATATAGGATGCTTAAGAACTTGATAGATGAATCATAAAGTAGCCATGTGGGTGTTGCATTACATAGGGCTTCTCTCATTCTGCCCCCTGAGAGTGGTCTGGCTGGTTGTGTGCTGCTTTGAATGGCTCAGGGCTACACCTACAACCCTGATGACTGTAGAAACAACTGCTACTGGAAGGCTGCCCTTGGTGGATTCAGATGGCGGCTTCAACCACGTTTGTGGCCTTCTTGGGAGTAACGTGCACAGTTATCCTTTTGTTCATATGATACAAAACAAGTCAACTCTAATCCGGCATCTAACCCCCATTACTGCCACTAAGGACACCCACTTGTTCATGCCCTGCTGGTAGGGCAATAAACTGTTTACAAACTTTCGGAAGGGCAGATTGGCCACGTGGATCAAAATGTATTTGACTCAGCAATTTCTCTTCTAACAATTTGATAAATAGAAAAATAATCATATATGTGCAAAGGATTTAACATTAAAGATATTTACCATACTGATGTTTATGAGAAGTTGAAAATAATTTAAACAGGTAAAAAAAAAAAAAACAAAACAGAGGTTTGGTTAAATAAACTGTATTATATCCATATGGGAATACGATGTTGCTGTGTTGCTGTTGTTAGGTGCCCTCGAGTCAGTTCAGACTCATAGCAACCCCACGTACAACAGAAGAAAACCCTGCCCAGTCCTTCTGGAGCCTCACAATTTTTATGCTTGAGCCCATTGTTGCAGCCACTGTGTCAATCTGTCTCACTGAGGGTCTTCCTCTTTTTCACTGATCTTCTACTTTACCAAGCATGATGTCCTTCTCCGGGGACTGGTCCTTCCTTATAACATGTCCAAAGTAAATGAGACAAAGTCTCGCCATCCTCTCTTCTAACAAGCATTCTGGCTGTACTTCTTCCAAGAGATTTGTTTGTTCTTCTGGCAGTCCGTGGTATATTCAATATTCTTTGCCAACACCATAATTCAAAGGCGTCAATTCTTCTTCAGTCTTCTTTATTTATTGTCCAGCTATCGCACGCACATGAAGCAATTGAAAATAATTGAAATGAGTGGGTCAGATGCACCTTAGTCCTAAAAGTGACAACTTTGCTTTTTAACACTTTAAAAAGGTCTTTTGCAGCAGATTAGACGAATGCAAAATGCGTTATTTGATTTCTTGACTGCTGCTTCCATGGGCATTCATTGTGGATCCAAGTAAAATGAAATCCTTGACAACTTCAATCTTTTCACCGTTTATCATGATGTTGCTTATTGGCCCAGTTGTCAGGATTTTTGTTTTCTTTACGTTGCAGCGTAATCCATACTGAAGGCTGTGATCTTTGATCTTCATCACTAAATGCTTTAAGTCCTCTTCACTTTCAACAAGGAAGGTTGTGTCATCTGCATATCACAGGTTGTTAATGAGTCCTCTCCTAATCCTGATGTCTCGTTCTTCTTGATATAGTCCAGCTTCTCTGATTATTTGCTCAGCATACAGATAGAATAAGTATGCTAAAAGGATACAACCCTGACGCACACTTTTCCTGATTTAAACCACACAGTATCCCCTTGTTCTGTTCAAATGACTGCCTTTAGGTCTATGTACTGGTTCCATGCGAGCACAATTAAGTGTTCTGGAATTCCCATTCTTCGCAATGTTATCTATAATTTATTATGATCCACACAGTCCAATGCCTTTGCATAATCACTAAACCACAGGTGAACATCTTTCTGGTATTCTCTGCTTTCAGCCAAGATCAATCTGACATCAGCAGTGACATCCTTCATTCCATATCCTCTTCTGAATCCAGCTTGAATTTCTGGCAGTTCCCTGGTGCAGTTGCTTTTGAATGATCTTCAGGAAAATCTTACTTGTGTGTGATATTAATGATGTTGTTTGATAATTTCCTCATTCTGTTGGATCACCTTTCTTTGGATCTCTTCCAACTGGTTCTTGGCATAGATGAGTGATCGCTTCCAGGGCTGCATCTGTTTGTTGAAACGTCTTAGTTGGTATTCCGTTAATTCCTGGAGCCTTGTTTTTCGCCAATGCCTTCAGTGCAGCTTGGACTTGTTCTCTCAGTACCATCGGTTCTTTTGATCATACGCTACCTCCTGAAATGGGAATACTATATAGTCACAGTATCCTTGTATAACAAATTAATGGTGATGAAAGATTCAAAGTTAAGGGGGGAAGCAGGTTATAATATATATTGTATATATGTGCATATGTATATAACCCAAATCAAACCAAACCCATTGCCGTTGAGTCAATTCCGACTCACAGCAACCATATAGGAGAGAGTAGAACTTCCCCATAGTGTTTCTAAGGAGAGGCTGGTGGATTTGAACTGCCGACCTTTGGGTTAGCAGCCAAGCACTGTGCCACCAGGGCTCCATATATATAGATACATCATATATATGTATATATATGTATATATAAATATATATATATATATATATATATATATATACACACATACATATATATAGTGTGTGTGCTAATCAAAATTTTAAATTTTATTTTAAAATATGTGTGTTAATGATTTTGTTTTTCTTAAATATAAAGCCCACCATGGCATTTGAGAATAGAGCTGGGAGTGTATAACTAGCTTTTTTTTTTTTCCTCAAATGCACCATGATGGTCCCCACTCAGGGCCTCTCAGCAGGGTCTCTGCCTGTAAAGTTTTTCTCCCTGATTTTCACATGGCTGGCTCACAGTCCCTGGGTAGAGCAAACAGTTAAGCTCTCTTCTGGTAACCAAATACTGGCAGTTCAAACCCATCCAGAGGTGCCTTGGGAGAAAGGCCTGGTGATCTGCTTCCAAGAGTTCACAACAATGAGAATCCTGTGGAGTAAAGTTCTAGTCTGCACACATTCTGCACATATGGGGTTGCCATAAATTAGGATCGACTTGATGGCAGCTGGTTTGGTTTATCTCAAGGAAGTCTTCCCTTACCACCTGTTAGAGGCTCACCCAGTCTCAATCACATCACCCTGTTTTATTGTCTTCACTGCCCTTATCACCATCTGAAGTTACCTTATTCACCCTTTTATATATTCAATTATTGTTTGTCTCTTCTCAAAAGAATGTATGTATTATCTGTGACAACCGAGGTCTTGTCTTTCCTATTTCCTACTATGTCTCTGACACTTAGAACCATGACAAGCATATGATAGCTGCTCAGTAATTATTTGTCAATGAAGGATTTAATAAATGTTGGAATCACGTTTCCTTCTTTTCTGGTGGGTTTTTGGGGTTATTTGATTCTAAATTTAGAGAGAAACATAATTATCTTGACCATCATTAGAAACTCTATCTACCAATAACTGCTACCTCCTCCTCATCGCTGTTATCTCTGATCTTCATTTGACAAATATTAGTTGAATGTCTATAATATGCTGGAGATTTTTGCTAGGAGTAAATAGGGATAAAAAGTAAGAATGATATTTATTCTATGCTCTTAGGAAGGCCATGGTTAATGGGACAAATAGATGTATAAATAGATCACTAACATATGGTAGGACAAGAACAAAGAGAAAGATACGCACAATGCTACCAGAACAAAGTAGTGGGAGCACTGAAACACCTTGCTGGCATGGAAGGCTTCATGAGGTTGGGTGGAAGGGTGTTCCAGGCAGAGGGAATAGCATGTGTTTTGTAGGTATGCTATGTTCTCAGAATGATGAGCAGCTCTGTATGCCTGCATATGGGTGGAGACACGAGGCTGGCAATTTAGGCAGAGAACTGATAGAGAGTGGCCTTGTGCCATGCTAGAAGTGTGGGCTTTTTCTTGTAGTCAATAGGGAATGACAAAGAAATCTAAGCTTGATGATTCACCAATGGATAGAACCTGTATTTAAGATTTTTTTTTTTTTTTTAATTACTTAGGGAAGAATAGTGTGAATTCAGGAGACATCATACTTGATTCTTCTCCTTTCCTTATCTCTATCCCCCACATCTAATAAGTCCTGTAATTTAGGTTCCAGTTTATATCTCTAATCACTCTTCTTCCCTTCATCTTCATTTTTTCAACGGAGGCCAAGGTAACATTGTCTCCTGCTGGAGCTTCTGCAATTGTCTCAGTTTCTTGGTGCTGCTATAGCAAAAAAATTCCACAAGTGGGTAGCTTTAACAAACAGAAGTTTATTTTCTCACAGGTTAGGAGGTTAGAAGTCTGAATTCAGGACACCAGTTCTAGGGGAAGTCTTTCTGTCTCTGCCAGCTCTGGGGGGAGTACTTGTCTCTTTTCAGCTTCTGTTCCTCAGTTCCTTGGCAATCTTCACGTGACATGTATCTTCCCCTTTGCTTGTGCTTCCTGTTCTGTGCCTAGCCTGCTCTTTTTATATCTCAAAAGTGATTAGCTTAAGACATACCTCACACTGATATGACCTCATTAACATAACCAAGAAAACCCTATTCCCAAGTGGGATTACATTCACAAGTGTGTTGTTGATATTAGGTGCCATCCAGTCAGTTCCAACTCATAGCGACCCTATGTACAAAAGAACGAAACAGTGCCCGGTCCTGCACCATCCTCACAGTCATTGCCATGTTTGAGCCCATCGTTGCAGCCAATGTATCAATCCATCTTCTTAAGAGTCTTCTTCTTTTTCACTGACCCTCTACTTTACCAAGCATGATGTTCTTCTCCAGGGACTGGTCTCTCCTGATAACATGTTCAAAGTAAGTGAAACAAAGTCTTGCCATCCTCACTTCTAAGGAGCATTCTGGCTCTACTTCTTCCAAGACAGATTTGTTCATTCTTCTGGCAGTCCATGGTATAGTTAATATTCTTCGCTATGACCATAATTCAAAGGCATCAATTCTTTGGTCTTCCTTAGTCATTGTCCAGCTTTTGCATGACTATGAGTCGATTGAAAATACCATGGCTTGGGTTAGGTGCACCTTAGTCCTCAAAGTGACATCGTTGCTTTTTAATACTTTTAAAAAGATCTTTTGCAGCAGATTTGCCCAATGCAATCCACGAGTATAGGAGTTAGGATTTACAACACATAGTTTGAGGGGGACACTATCTATAACACTGTTCTTCTAACTTCACTCTTGCCTCTCTTGTCTACATGGCAGTCAGAGCCATCTTCTAAAAGCACGATCAAGAGCACACTCCCCTGATTTAAATACCTCCCACTGTCCTTTGAATAAAATCCAAACTCCCTCTAATGATCTACAAGCCCAGCATGATCTAGCCTCTGCTTAATTTTCCAGCTTATTTGTGTGTGTCTCTCTCCTTTGCCCAAGAGAGACCAGCCAAGTTTGGCTTCCTTTCCATGCCTCAAATACACCAGGCTCTTCCTTGCCATAAGGTCTTCACAAGGTGTTTCCTCTGCCTGAAATGTCCTTCCTTTCACTTTCACCTAGTTGGCTCTTTCTCATTCTTCAGGTATCAGCCTAAAATTTATCACCTTCCCTGACCACTCTATCAATGTAGGTTTTCCCCTTCTGCTGTAGACAGATTGTGCGATGGCCCCCATCGATCCCCACCTCTTGGTCTTCACATCATTATTTAGTCACTACCTACACTGAGTAGGACTGGTCTGTGTAACCAATAGAATACGGGGAAATGACAATATGTGACTTCTGAGGCTAAGTCATGAAGGCATTGTAGCTTACCCCCTTGCTTTCCCTTAGATCACTCACTTTTGGGGAAGCCAGTCTTTCTATTGAAAAGATGCTCAAGCAGCCCTATGGAGAAATTCACATGGGGAGGAACTAAGATCTCCTGCCAACAGCAGACACCAACTTGCTAGCCATAGAAGTAGTCAGTTTAAGAAGCAGATCCTCCAACCCTAGTTAAGCTTTCAGGTTATGGCAACTCCAGGCAACATCTTGACTGCAAATCTCATGAGAGATCCTAAGCCAGAATCAACGACCTAAGCAAGTTCTGAATTCCTAGCCCACAGAAACTGTGAAGTAATAAATGTTGTTTTAAGCCACTACATTTGGGGTAATTTGTTACATAGCAATAGGTAACTAATACACTTCATATTATCTGCCCTGTGCCTGTCACAATGTAAGTATTTAACAAATATTAGCTATTGTTATTATTTGCAGGAGAAAGATGTGGCAGTCTGCTTCCATGAAGATTTCAGCCTCAGAAACCATATGGGGCAGGTCTAACTCTGTATTATAGGGGCGCTGTGAGTCGGAATTGACTCCACAGCAATGGGTTTGATTTGATTTGGGGGCAGTGTTATTATTACAACTGATAAATTCTTTTTTAAAAAAAGGGTTAAGAACAACCATCTTAGACATTATCTAAACCCATTTATAACTGAGCCATCCAGTTCTATTAGGGAAAAATGATAATGCCCAAAAGACCCCTTGAAAGGAAGAACATTCTTGCTAGGTTAGTAAAATAAAATCTATCATTTACACAAAAATACGAATGAATCTCAAAAATATGCTAAGCAAAATAAGCCAGGCAAAAAAAAAAGCACATGCTGTATGATTCTATTTACATAAAAACTGTTAAAAAAGACATATCCTACCTATAGTGACAGAAAGATCAGTGGTTGCCTGGCTCTGAGGGTGAAGGAGTCGATAGACTACAAAGAGTCACGAGAGGACTTCTTACGGTATGGAGACATTCCATTTCTTGATTGGAGTGGTGGCATGGGAGTACATGGTTTTCAAAACTCTTCAAACTGTGTCTTTAAAATGCGTGTATTTTATTATGCCTAAATTATATCTCAATAAAGTTGATTTTAAAAAGTACCATTTTCTGAGTGTTTATTGAGCCAAGTGTTTTACATAATTATCTCTACTACAAAAACAACAATCTCATTTTGGAAAATGGATATTGAGTCTCATAGAAGTTAAGTGACTTATTCAAGGCCACACAGTCTTAGGTCCAAACGGTTTGCTTGCTTCAAATCACCTTGTTAGAATTAAAAAGAACTTTATACGCCTTCTAATACAAGGGTGGCAAACTCCAATATTTTCAGGGGCTTGGCAACAAAAGTGTATGGGAGAGGGCTGGGGATACAGCTATACAGAGAGATTGGGACTCCATATCTTTTGAGAGGGTGAGAGGATATTAGCAAAATAAATCATACCCCCAAATCAGTCAAGTCTTGGAAATTTTACAGATGAGTGAACTGAGACTAGAGAGATTAAATAATGTCTCTATGGTCACCCAGCTACTAACTGGCAGATCATCTGGTGGGAGAGACAAGTTGATGTAGGTGGAGTACGGAGATGAAAAGTAAGAATTCAAATACTTAAAAAATAAAACCCCAGCACTTAAGAGGAGATTACATGTGTGCATTTATATAAGGTTCAATAGGAAGAACACATAGCATAGCTCATCTGAGTTTTGATGACTAATTCATTCACCTGCTCGTTTTTCCATCCATAGAGCATTTATTGAGCTCCCACTGCATGCAGAATAGTATGTTCCCAGGTCTATTCATCCTCTGTGCTAAGTGCACCTTTCTCTTTGAATCTTCCACATCACCTCACATTAGCTTTCCTCTAGTAAAACAACTCCTTTTATGACTTTTGCCCATACTGTACATGTAGAATCTTGTTCCACTGCTCTTGTCTCCAATTATCTATAACATACACCTTTAGACTTTATTATATCCCTGTGTGATGCTATCTGGTTCACTAATCGTTTTAAATGTGTATGTCCTATCTTCTGAGCTAATTTGCAAAGAATTTCTGAGCAGCATAAGTGTAAATATCTTAAATGGCTTAATAGCTCCAGAGCACATTGCACAAGGTTAGGCAGATAGACGGGTTTTTTTTTAAATCAATTTTTATCAATTGACTATCCTAGTGTCCTGGGATAGCAGCATTTCTTGGGTTGGGCTCCTCAGAAAGCCCAACCTGATATAAGGGTTTGAAGGCAAGTAATTTATTTGGGAAGTGATGCCTGGAAGCACTAGTAAAGGAGTGGGGAATTGAGAAGGAAAGGAAGTATGTACCATTTTCTGAACACTATTGAGCCAAGTGTTTTATGTAATTATCTCTAGTACAAATGAGACAGTCTCATTTTGGAAAATGGAAATTGAGTGTCAGATTAAGTGACTTGTTCAAGGTTCCACGGTCTGAAATGCAAAACCTTTTGCTTGTGTCAATATGCCTTGTTAGAGTTAAAAAGAACTTTGGTATGTCATCTAATCTATGAATGGCAAACTCCGATATCTTCAGGTGCTTGGCAATAAAAGTGTATAGAAGAGGAGTGGGGATAAGGCGAAAGAGGGAGATCGGGACTCTATAATTTTTGAAAGGGTAGGGGGACACTCGCAAAATAAATCACACGCCAGGGGCATAGTCAAGTCTTGAAAATTTTAGTGGGTAATTGAAGTTGAGTCCACTGGGGACTTCTGGGAAAGTCTATAGAATATGGCTTGGAGTTGCCCAACCTGAAGCGTGAGGAGCAGGAGTATTTATCCACCTACTCCCACTCATCACTGGTTGAGAACTGCTCATTGGGGCATTAACTCTCCGGGGCAATCCCAGTTGGCCCAGTGCAGATGGAGCATGCTCTGGTGACCAAAGAAAGCCCCCAGGCAGGGAGTGCCAGGTGCTGCAGTACAAGTCCACTGGTGTGCACAGGAATGAGGAGCACTAACAGGGTATGTCAGGGCACTGACAGCTTCTGTTACTTAGCACATTCCACTCAAAGGAAGGCTTTTTCATGGCAACATTCATTTAGTGCCAACCATGTGATGTTCTACGGAATGCAGAAACTAAATGTTCTTTGCCTGGTAGGAGCTTAGCTCCGTTACGTCCTTTGAAGAATAAGGAGAAAAGCAGAAGAAGGAGAAAGAGAAAATAGACCAGTCTCCATTCCCTTTCAGTCTATACTCTCAGATGAAAATCTGATGCTATTCTGCCCACCAATTCATTACAATCATCACTTCCAAATAGCCATCATGTTTAATGACTTGTTGTCACCATCAGAGCGGCGTGGAGTCGGACAGAAGATGGAAGAGGTGTCCAGTTCATTTCAGCCCCACTTCAACAAAATTTCTACATCAAGATTTCATTACCCCGCACCAAGAAGGCAACATGATTTTCTGTTCAAATTAAACTAATATTTGAAATGGAAAAAAAAAAAAATCCCAGAGGGAGAGTTACTTACCACAAGGACCCTGAAAGAAGTTATGTGGGAAAGGCAACTATATTTTGTGCTTTTGCCATAAAATGAAGCAGACAGTCTGTTCTGTGAAGTAGTATAATTATAAAGCAATTTGCCACCTCTAATGGGAGGACTTTTCTTTCATAAAATATTAACTAAGTATAATATCAGTGCAATAGGTTAGAAACAGTCTTAGTTTCTCCATAAAAAGTCAATTTGTAACCGCTGCGAATGTCTTCTTCAAGCAGATGGTCTCCAAAAACGTCCTCTGTGCCCGTAGCCACTTGGCCTTGAACTAAACACAACACATTTCTCCCATCCTCTCTGGCTAATGTGAAGCTAAGTGCTTTTCCCTGTAAACGCGTTAATTTGCAACGCTGTTCTGTCTAGCTGCTGAACACTTCACCGAATGCGCTGCCATTGTCCAGGTAGTTTTGTTGTAATGATTGTGGCCCAGCACCCCCATTGTCAAACAAATGAAGAAACTGAAATTTAGGCTGGGAACTCCAGTTTGCAAAACCCCAAACTCTGTGCCATGGAACTATTTGTGCCTTTCCAGACCATGGGGAGAGGTGGCTCTTTCTGTGGGACCAGCATTCTCCAGGCAGCATTGCTAACTCAGACTGCAAACAGCCAGGCAGTGCTGTCTGGAGTAACCAACTCGGAATTCCTCAAACAGACAAAGGCTTTCATTGCAAGTGGGAATGTCCAAGACTGGCTTATTTTTATTTCTGCTTCTTTTTTTTCCTTCTATCTTGTATCCTTACATAACATTTTGTGGGAAATTTGTTCTATTTTGATGCTCTCGTTCTTGTTAAATGAATTCAGACATTGTTTCCCCATTGCAGCTTCATTGTGATCCTTTTCCATCCAGAGGCAGCAACCACTCTCTAACTATCCTAGACGATTTGCTTTTCCAGGAAAGAGAGGCAATCCAAAGTAAAAAGTGAGAATGTTTATTTCCCACTATTATTTCAACAGTTTCTATAGAGCAGCTGGTGGATTTGAACTGCCAACCTTTTGGTTAGCAGCCAAGCTCTTAACCACTGTGCCACCAGGACTGCTTTGTTTTTGTTTTATTTCAAGCCACTACCATTTTTCACTGGCTTCTCCAGTTAAAGGGGAAAACAACACTAGCACCCAAATCACAAAAAAGCAACAAACTCCCAAACAATCCTTTTTTTTTAAAACCTTCTGCATTAGGGGTAATGTATAGAAAATCCATACTTGCTCATTTGGAAAGTGCCTAAGGGCTTCATCCACTTCCACACATTGCTTTGTTGATTTACACTTCTTAAATGGATCATCAAACTCTATTGATCTTAATCAGTAAAATCGTTTTTTTTTTCTAGTTCTTAGGAGTTTTCAAATTAGCCAGGAAGTTTTGCAAGGAGGACCTATACTATATTAGGACTCAGGAGTGAGGGTTTATTAGATAAATTCTGAATGCAAGCTGGAAGCAGACCTCTGACTCTATGCTCTCTTCAAGGGTTGCATCTATATTGCTGCAGGTTAACGTTCAATTTATTTCTTGAATGAATAAACGAGTCCATGAGTTAGAGCAAATATTCGCACTTCAATATTAGAGTGTTGACGAAGCAATTAAGTACTGATATTATAACATAATCTAATTTTTTGAGAAAAGAATATATATATATTAGAGAAAAATAATCTGCAGGGATATACACAAATTGATAACAGTGATTATCTTTGGGAGATGGGATTTAGCAGGGAGAGGGGACTTCATTTTCTCCTTTTGTTTTCAAAATTAATTTATTTAGTTGTAAAATGTTTCAAACAGACAGGGATAAAATACTAACATATGAAACACTCATGGAATCATCTCTCAGCTTTATCAAATCTTAACATTATGCCATATTTGCTTCTGTTCATTTTTCCAAAGAAACTAAACGTTTCCAATATAATTTTTAAAAAAAGCTTTTCATTTTTCTACGTCATGTATTTCTATATTTTAATTTCATATAATAAACGTCTTTCTAATCAGTAAACTATCAATAACAATTTTAAAATAAATATTAACCAAATCAAACTGAAGGGAAATGAGTTTCAACACATCATCTGGAGTTGCGTTCCCAAAACATTTTTCCGTATCTGTTGTTAACAGGAAAGAGGCAATCTTGCCTCCTGTCTGTCTGTAGGTTTACAGCTGTCTGGCAATTGGAAGTGGTCAGTTAGGACTGAAAAAACACAATGTCAACTTAGGTGCCGGTGGGTTGGCAAGCCACATGTTCCTATTTATCCCTGTCAGCCACAGCCCCTATTAACTATTTTTAATGAATCACCGCTGCTTTTACTTTTGCCATCAGCCATGACCTTCACCATTTAGAAACACATGGTCTCTCATAAACGATAGCCCACGACATATAAACTTGAGAAGGATTCTATCACAGCTCAAACTACAATATCTATCACTAAAACAAACTGCTCATTCTAGCTGAAGAGACACTCATATATATCATGGAACCAACCTTCCATATTTTGAAATTTACTGCCCCATGTTGGTTGATTTTTTTTTAAGAAGGCCAGGCAACCTTGCTCACTTAATACTTTTGATAAACTTCTGCTGACAAGGAGCGTGATTAATGATGGTTAAAAGAATTGAATCAAGAGTAGGAAAGACAGAGCCAAAAAAGTAGACTGCTGGGCTGATGGAAACTAACGTCTCTACAGAAATATATGATGGACCCTCCTTTTTTACCATGCCAAGTAATTACTTGCACAGGCCTGTTGTAATAATTCCTATTACAGCCAAAACGGAAAAGTCAGTAACTCACCGCCCTGGGACAAGGTGAAGGCAAGGCCAGAGTAGCATGGATCAATATTTCATTTACTCACTGAGGTTAGCTTCTATCCCTGTATCAAATTCTTTTACAGAAAGCTATGAAAGAAATGAGGTTTGCTGCAAAACACCAGTACAGGGGCCTTGTTTCCTTGGGGTGCTTATGAAGGAAGCAGAGCAACAAACCCTTTCAGGAAAACAATATGCACTCAAGGTCAGTCATTACTTGCTACTGTTGGAAAATAAAGTGCCATTAGGCTGATATGAGTAATGTACATCAATCAACTGCAGACCAGAAAAAGTATGTTTTCAACTTGGTGGTGCTGCTGAGAATGAATGAACCGTTTGAACACTGTCTACACAGTTGGACAATTGTGAAAAAACTTGTTCTTGACAGTGCATCGTTTGTTTAAAAAAAAAAAAAATCCATTAACGTTTATCCCTGACTATCTCCTGCCTTAAAAAAAAAAAAGGAAGAAATTGGGGGGAGGGGAGGGGAGCCATAATAGTTCCCTACCACCAAGAAGTTTCTAGTGTTGAACATTTCCTAAAGAGAAAATTGAGTTGAACTACAAAATACCATATAAAACTAAACAATGAAATATATTTCACCATCCTCAACAAGTTTCTTTTTTTAAATGTTAGAACGTTTGTGTTTCCCAGATCACTCTAAATTTTCTGGGAAAAGGATTTGGTACTAATTAATTTTAGGTCTTGGGTGGATATAATGAAACTACCTTATCCTCCACAGCAAATTCTTTCAATTTTGCTCTAAAATCAGATTTAAATAGTCTCAACCCATATGAAACTTCTATTGGATGCAGTATCGGAGGGAAATTTCCTCACTACACTTATAGTTTAGTGTTTGGATTAGAATAGACCTCAGTGTTGTACTGCTCTCTTTCTTAAGGTTTTATAATGAATCCCTACTTGTACATTTCCACTGTGTCACATGCTTCCCTGTGGAATGGTTTTAGGAAGATCCCCTTGCACTTGCTTTTCTCCCTCCACATCTATATAATTTCCCAGTTGCTTTTCTTATGATTCCAAGAAGGAAGAAAGCTTAGAAAGATTTATTTACTTAAAAACAGGCTACTGGCAGTAATGACTGGTAACCTTGAATGTTTCTTACAGTTCATTTTTCTCTGAAATAAATCTATTTCCCTTCCCTGGAGCTTCAAAGCTATCCTCAACCAAATCTCCCTGTCTCCACGTTATGGAAAGAAGTTTAAATCACAGCTAGGGAAGTCCTGGGCTATCGTTTGGCCTTAGATCCATTCTCATCTCCAGAAGCAAAGGTCAGCTGGGCTCAGCATTGATCCAGCCCAGCAGAACTTATGGTCTATCCAGTCAACATCTTGGAAGTGTTTTCAATCATTTGGGGTTCTGCAGAGAAGTACATAAGACTTTCCTAAGAATCCCCCTCCCTTTTAGTCCACCCCTTAAACTTAGACCCCCAGGAGTATTTCGAGGGAAATTCAATCCATATGTGCATGATTCGCGTTCACTTAACTCATTGACATGTTGTTTTCCAGGAGCTGATTGATGTACAAGGAGTCTTCTGACCTTTTTTCCTGAACCTTGCAGCACTGCCTTTCTTTGAGCTGGAAAATTGCCTTTTACTTGGGGTAAGTAGCACTTTTGAGAGTTGAAAGTTTTGAGCTCAGCTTGAAACATATTTTCCAAATCTGCCTGGGATTCTGGTTTTGACAAACGTGGCCTCAATACTTTTGTATAAAGCTCTTTCTTGACTCTTGCTTTTTTTTTTTTTTCATGCGTGACACCCACAGCTAAAGGAAAAAAACAAAGATGAGGATAACTTTCAGAGCATCCAAGCAGGTATCTTTGGAAGTCGCAACGTCACTCCGATGGCTTCAGATGTCCAAGTCCATCTGTTCTCTTCAACCACCCTTCACCTGCCTTGATTTCTTTCATGTGGTCCCAACCCAAAGAACTTCCTCTGTCAAGTTTTAAATGTGTAATAAAGGCAGCAGCTGACTTTAAACCCTGCTTTGATTCTGTTAGGCAAAATCTCAGCTTGGGTTAAGTTCCCTGGCAAAGTATTTCATTCAACTTTCATAATGCTGCCCCCTTGGAACTCATCCTAAATTATGGCACTAAATCATAAAAGTGATAAAGACAAACTACTCTCTCCATTACTTCTGCTAGGATGAGAGGTACTGTGGCTTGGGGTGTGTCTCTGCCTGTGGACAGCTGGTTAACTGACCTCGAATGGCTGGAATAACACCATGAAAAGATATTCTCTTAGCGTTTCGTCTAAAACTCTGAACAGAGCAACTGAATTAGATCCTGTAACAGGGACCTATAGACCCAAATGCTTACCGGAGCCAAATAACAGATGTAAATAAGTAAAGTGGATTGAGTGGGGACTGTGGCAAACAGACAACTCATGTCTAAAGGGATAGTCAATACCTGAAAGAGAGAACCACTGTTGATTGTTTTAGGCTTGGTGTTGCTAAGTCTCTCGGTTTTTTGTTTGTGTGTGTGTGTGTGTGTGTGTGTGTGTGTCTGTGTGTGTGTGTGTGTGTTTTAAACTAGTAATCTCCCTGTTTCTAAACATTGGCATCTAATTCAAATATGTTAAACTTCTGTTTATGAGCCAAACTGATCCACCAACTGGGTATATATGCTATACAAAGTGACAAATGGAAAGAATAAGAGCTAATATTTATTGAGCAACTATCATGTGCCAGAAATTATGCTAAGTGCTTTATAAACATTATTTCATTTACTTCTTACTGTTATCCTACCACATAAGTGTTATTACTTTCCCCGGTTATAATAGGAGAAAACTAAGATTCTGAATGTTTGTTAAACATGCACTTCTGTGGGCCCTTCCCCAGACCTACTGAATCAGAACCTCTAGGCCTGGGACCCCAGGTGATTAGAATGTACACCACAGCTGGGAGCCACTGTGTCCTACTATACCACATAACATACCTACAGAGCTTAGAAAGAATCTAGTCCGACTCCTCATTTTACAGATGAGGTTCTCAGAGAGGATCTGACATGCCCAAAATTAGACAACACAGCCAGAACTCAAACCAGGCCTCCAGGAAACAATAACAGTAGGAATAGTAATAATGATAGCAATACTAATAGAGTAAAAAGAGCATTTACTGAGGACCAGGCACTAGACACTGATGATATCACCCCCACTTAGGCCTCATAGCAATTCTAAAAGCAGATATTATTGTCTCCATTTTATAGAAGAGGAAATGGACTCAAAGCAACAACGTGGCTTTCAAAGTGACACAGATGCAAGTAAAGGGTTAAGCCTGTTTTTAAACCCAGTGTGTGCTTCCAAATTTGGGGCTTATTTCATTATGCAACAAGGACAAATACTGCCGGGTCCCTCCCACTGTGCCCTGGGCACAGAATGCTAATGTAACTGTTAAGCAGCAGATATGAAGAATACCTTCTTGAGATGATGATGATGGAAAGAAAGAAGAGGGGAAGGAAGAGGAAGCTGAATCTCCAAACTGTCCAGACAGAAATCAACTGGTAGAATCTGGAACTTGCTGAATGGCCTAGTCTTAGAAACCACTTATCTGCTTTGGGTATTGGTTTCCTCATCTTTTAAACAAAAAAGAGATTAGATAGGTAAAAACCTTATGCTTCTTTTCAGTTTGAAAATTCAGTAACTCTCAGTGGAAGAGCAAGTTGAATCATATATATTTACACGAACCTAAAGATAGGAAAAGGAGTCTTGGTGGCACAATGGTTAAGTGCTCAGCTGCTAACCGAAAGGCTGGTGGTTTGAACCCACTCAGCATCTCTGCAGGAGAAAAGGCCTGGCAATCACCTCCTGTAAAGATTAGGAAACTCCTAGGAAACCCTGTGGGGCTGTTCTGTAACCGAATTTATTGGGTTCTTACCCTGTCCCATTAGCAGATGTAAATAAGATGGACGCTAATTTCAAGGGAAACAGAAAGTGACAAATTTATTGTCTGTGCAGACGAGAACGTGGAACCTAGCACATGTTCACCACCGGAGGGGATCAGGGTCCTTTTGTGTCCTTGAGTCCCCAGGGGTAAGGGATTGCCCGGAAACCCTACACCCCAAACCCTTCCATGCCCAAATTTGGAGATCCGAGTGCTGAGTCATGCTGAGTCACTCTTCATAGGCAGTCCGTATTGTGGGACTTCCTGCTTTGCAAAGGGGCTCAGGTAGAACTGTGTGCAGGAGAATATCCTCTCCAGGAGAGGCTCAGGTCAGGGTCAGGCAAGGACGTGCGTCTCCAGATCTGCGCATGCGCCAAGGTCCTGGCTCGCGCATGCGCAAAGATCTGGCACCAAATATAAACCACTATTACAGCCTGCGGTTTGCAAGGGTGGCAGGCTAGGAGCAAACCGTGGTTGGAGGCCTCAGCTTGCAAGGATAGCTAACGAAGTAGGGGAGAGCCGTGGTGGAGCGGGGTGAAGCCACAGCAGAGCAGGGTTTCAGTTCTACTCTTTCATATAGGCTCGCTATCAATCAGAATCAAGTCGACAGTACACAGTAACAAAGATAGGAATGAGTGTTTCGACCCTGCCGAGGCAGTCAGGCAGTCTGCTTGTGCCACAGAACCAGCCCCAGCAGTGTCCGGCAACACCACTGTGAGAAAACTTGTTTATAGACTTAGAATCTGTCAAACATTTTGAAACAAAATTGTAGCTGTGATCTGGTTATCAGGCCCCCTCTCAGGGAGGTAGCCTCATTTGACCCTTGAATATGGCCTTTGACCTTCAGGCATGGGGAGTGGCTTCTTTTGCTCCTTCTACAGCCTTTCCTTCCTCCCAGCCTCCACTCCACCATCCTCCCTTCACTTAAAAAAATACTCCTTCTGTGATGGAGTGAACATTCCATTTTGAGGTTAAGATACTTGGACCTTTGCTGTATTTAGTTCAAGATCCAGCCAGAGGCCGGAATCAATACCACAAATCACAGCCAAAATGGCGAGAAGAAGGCTGTTGTCCATTTTCTCCCTTTTTAGAGATGCTGTTTCTAACGCTTAGCAATTTCATTAAGTCCGTTTCATTAGTCTGTGCTTCCTAAGAGAACTGCACTAAAGGCTGTCTTTGGCGCCGGAAAGAACTGGTCGCTGCACTATCACCTGAGCAATACATAGCAACTCAGGGGTGCCCCCACGTTACAAGCACTGTGCCTCAGGACAAACAGCCCTCAATATTCAAAATCACTCTGCACAGAAAAAGAGATCAAAGGCGTTATGAGGGAAGCATCTCTGCTGAATGCATCAAGCTATATGAATCTATAAGAACACAATGTCAAAGCAGTGCAATATAAATGTAACTTGTCATAAAGTTATCTTTTGTGGAAAAGAAATATTGCCATTCAAAAAACACATAAAACAGCAGCTTGCTTCAAATGCCACATACATATTACATCTTCAGCTTCACATAACTAAATCAAATTAGGGATGAGGCAAAAAGATTGACTTTGAAATGTTTAATTTCCATGCCTACCGCATGGCAAAATAAATTGAGAGGGATTTAATTTTGAAAGTTTTTAAAAAATTCTGGGTTTGAAGAGTAAAAAATGATTATTTGTCCCTCCCATTTTCTCAAAACCCTGTTGCTGTTGTTATTGTTGTTACTTTAAATCTATTCACTGTGCACACAACATACAAGAATTCAGGAATTAACGCTGAGTGAAATAAATCAATCACAAAGGGACAAGTATTATAAAAACTCATAAAAAGGTTTACACACAGAAAGAAACTACCTTTGATAGTTATGAGGGAGAGGAGGGGTGGGGAGGGAAAAGTGCTTACTAGACAATAGATAAGTGGTAACTTTGGTGAAGGGTAAGACAGTACACAATACTGGGGAAGTCAGCACAACTGGTACAAGGCCAAGTCGTAGAAGCTTCATAGACACATCTAAACTCCCTAAGGGATTGAGTTACTGGGCTGAGAGCTGGGGACCATGGTTTCAGGGGACATCTAGCTCAACTGGCATAACATAGTTTATAAAGAAAATGTTCTACATCCTACTTTGACGAGTAGTGTCTGGAGTCTTAAAAGTTTGTGAGCGGACTTCTAAGATACTCCACTGACCCCACCCCATCTGGAGCAAGGGAGAATGAAGAAAACCAAAGACACAAGAGAAAGATTAGTCCAAAGGACTAACAGACCACAACTACCACAGCCTACACCAGACTGAGTCTAGCACAACTAGATGCTGCCCAGCTACCACCACCGACTGCTCTGACAGGTGGTCCAGTAGAGGATCCCAGACAGAGCTGGAGAAAAATGTAAAGCAAAATTCAAACTCCCAAAAAAAGACCAGACTTACTGGTCTGACAGAGACTGGAGAAACCCTGAGAGAAACCCTGCACACCCTTTTAACTCAGTACTGAAGTCACTCCTGAGGTTCATCCTTCAGCCAAAGATTAGATAGGCCCATAAGACAAACAATAATACATGTAATTCAATCATGTATATGAGACTAAATGGGCACACCAACCCAGGGGTAAGAACGAGAAGGCAGGAGGGGGCAGGAAAGCTGGATGAATGGAAACGGGGAAGTCAAGGTCGAGAAGAGGAGCATGTTATATATTGCAGGGTTGGCAACCAACATCACAAAAGAATAGGTGTATTGATTGTTAAATGAGAAACTAATTTACTCTGTAAATCTTTACCTAAAGCACAATTAAAAAAAGATTTCAGGAAGAGATTTCTGACCACAAGTCTAGGATTTAAAATAGATGGATGATTTCATTAGACTCATTTGGACATTTTGGATATTGTAGCTTAAAGAATTGTTGGTAATACTGAAACACAGGAAGCAACCTACATGTTCATCAACAGAGGAACAATTAGATGAACTGTGGTATAGTCGTGTTATGCAAACAGGGTAGACAGCTGCCACAAAACAGTTGTGCAGGCTGTTCATGGCACAACTCCATGCATTGCCTTGTGTGAATGGTGACCCTGCCATGGAATACTATGCAGCAGTTTAAAGGAATGAGATGGGTTGAAATGTACTAATCTGGATTGATTTCCAAGGCGTACTGTTGAGGGAAAGAAAATTTCAGAATAGTATACATGTACGCTACTGTTTTGATTAGCATACACTTGAAAAACAATAATTCACGTGTATATGTCTGTATAAATACATATATGTGCAAAATCTCCAGAAAGATATACACTCACCTGATAGCAATAATTGCTTGTGATGAGCGGGACAAGAGACCAATATTGTCAATAAACTAGACCCTTTCCATGTCTGTAACATAATTGTTTGAAGAATAAAATAAATGGGAATTTTAAAAAATTTTAAAAGAATTTAAGTGAAAATAGTAAAGCAGTTTAAATTCACGTCTTTGTTTTTCAAGCAGAATCATTAAGTGCAAGATAACTGGGCCCATATACTATATTAAGATTATCTGTTTATGTTTCAATTTCCCTCACTAGGCGATGAGCTCCTAGAGAGCCGGAACTCTGTCTAGAATTCTTGTGCCTCTAGGAACTAGTTCAATGTATGGAAAATTGTGAATTAATGAACTCATTAATACATCAACTCATTCCTTCCACAAAATATTTCATGAGCACCTATTTTGTACCCTTAGAATAAGTTAAGGAAAACAACCAGAAGAGTTTACATTCTGTGAACGAAAGAATGAATGAACAGGCAGAGAGAAACCCTCTGAAGACTACCAAGTCCGTTCCAGAAAGAGCTCTCAAAGATATAATTAATCTATTTTTAAGAACCTTCTGGCTTAGAAATCCCAGTCTCTATTTTGGTAATCATTTTTACCATTAGCATAACTTTTCCAAATTTTCTGTGTATTTTCTTTTTCTTTTTTTTAGCATAGGTTTTCTCTACATTTGGTGCTCCAGGGTGGTGCAAACAGCTAACATGCTCGGCTGCTAACCAAGAGGTTGGAGGTTTGAGTTCACCCAGAAGTACTTCAGAAGAAAGGGCTGGCTATCTACTTCCAAAACATCGGCCATTGAAAACCCTGTGGAGCGCAGTTCTACTCTAACGTACATGGGGTTGCTGCAAGTAGAAATCAACGCAGAGGCAACTGGGTTTTTTTTCCTCTACTTTTATATTTTAAATTCAGAAACACTTTAATAAATTTCAAGTTCTCTTCTGGATTATGTTCTTTCACTGTAAAACAGATTGCTTAAAATATCAGTCCCTCAATGACCTCTTCATTGCTGTGAAGTTCTATTTAATCACGTTAATAATTTCTCACAACAGTATGGCTCTTTATGTTTTACCAAATATTTTCTGTATATTATTTTCATGTGATCCTAAACATAATTTTCATTTGCTTCTAACAGAAATATAGTGAAGTGTGCTGGGCAATATTTACTTAATAGACACATAAACAAAGGCCCAGAGGAGTCAAGCAACTTGCTCAAGTTTGTACAGCTAGGCAGCACAGAATCAGAACCCAAAACTTTTGAGTTCAAAGCATGACTCTTCCATTGCATCATGCCTGCACACTTAAGAAGTTCTGGGACAAAAATCCTTCATTGTTTTAAGAAGGTAGGTTTAGTTGAAAGTGGAGACATACGCAACTGTAGATAAAGCAAATAAAACAGAAGAGTGCATGCTTTCTCCAAGCCAAGGTGTGTTAAACACCTAAATTGGAGTTATGCATGCTCAGTTAATATCTATGGCTTCTTTATGCTTACCGTTGAGATTGCAATTCATGACGGGAGTAACGACAACAGTGAAGACAGTTTCTTAAGGCTTTTCCTGCACTTCTGTGCCCTCTATTTGATCATCTGCCAAGGTTTGTGAATAGTGCCAAATCAAACAGCACAGCATCTCTATGAGGCTCCTCCTGGGAGTTGAGGAATTCTGCAGTTAGAGCATGGGGTAAGATATAAAAGGCACAATTATGCTTTTCTTTGAAGAGTGTAGAGGCAGACAATGTTAATCTATTCTTTCGGAATTTCTGTTGTTAAACGCCCTTTGCTGAACAGCCTCCTTACTGCCCTGTGTTTTTCTGGCCAGGTTATCCTGTACTAATGTAAACATCCTAAAATAAGGAAGAATATAGTGAATTGTTGCTTTGAGCTGTCTCAGTGAGAAGATCACGCTTGAGAATCAAAGACATAAGCACATGACTTTCATTTGCAATCTTACTTACCTAAGAAAAGTCGGAAAAGGTTTCTCATCCTGATCTTGTGCATAAATCTCTAACGACCTCTGCTCCCTTGCTTCTGTTGTCCTGACTCCATTGCTAGGAAGATTGTATTAGTGTGTCAAGTGTAATGTTATTCTTTTTATTTGATGGTGTTTAATTATAGAAATCGTTTTTGGCGTATATTTGAATTTCCTTTTCAAAGGTGCTTCCTCTACTTGCTACTTAACCTGCTGATTTTTATTTAGCTTAACTCTATGAAGTAAGTCAATGACCTAAATCTTCTTACTCATGTGAAAAGTAGTAAAATTATGCAAATTTTGGATACTGTTATAATAGCGTGGGATCAGTTACAGATGCAAACAGATACACTTTAATCTTTTGAAGTGTAAAGAACCATAAAAACAAAAGTATTTACAGTTAGAAGTCCCTAAACCACTTGGGTGGCTCAAGTGGTTTAAGAATGGCTGCTAACCTAAAGGTTGGCAGTTTGAACCAACCCAGTGGTGCTGCAGAAGAAAAGCCTGGTAATCTGCTTCCATAAGATTACAGCCAAGAGAGCCCTATGGAGCAGTTCTACTCTGTAACATATAGGGTCACCATGGGTCGGAATTGACTCGATGGCAAAGGGATTTTATTTATATCGATCATTGGCTCCCTTATAGAAACATACATTTTAAATGTTTGTTCATTAGTCAAAATTTTCTATAAAACAGTACTAGTCTTAGCTATAAGCATTAAAAAGACTCAAAATACTCCAAAATCTGGCGTTTAAATTTTAATTAAGTGGCACGACTGTCTAGATGCTCGCCAAACCCATTTTCTCTTCCTAAGCATAGAGCTAAACTGCCTTTCTGTCTCCCTCCTTCTGGGTGAGGTCATGTGAGGGTCTCCTCCATGGGACATGCATGAAGGTACTATGTCACTTCCAGACTGAAACAGTGAAGGGGAGATGCACCTTTTCCACACCATCTGTGGTTCCCCAACTACAAACTGGATATCAGTGTACACAGAGACCGTGCACTGAGGATAGCAAAACTTTTGTGTTAGCAGAGTCACCCTCCCCCAAAGACCCACGGTGGACCATGTCACAAGTGAGAAATAAACTAAAGTCTATATGTCATAAAACATTTTTAACACACAGAAAATAAATATAAATGGCCAATCAATATTCAGGAACATTTTCAACATAGAAATTAACATAAAATAGTGAGATACCATTAATTTGTGCTCAGTAAATTAATTTTAACAATGATTATAATCTGTGTTGGTGAGTGCATGGTAAAATAAGCACTTTTGTACTTACATAGTAGAAGTATAATTACTGTAACATTTCAGGATAGAAATTTAATAATGTGTATCAAGATCCTTAAAAATGTCCACCCTCACTCACCCATAATTCTGTTTCTAAGACTTTATTCTACAGAAATAATTATTGATATCATGTACAAGAATGTTCAGCTCAGCATCATCTATTTCAGCAGTGGGCAAACTACAGCCACCAGGCCAAATCTCATCTGCCAGCTGTCTTTGTAAATAAAGTTTCATTGAAAGCATCTACACTCACTCATTTACATACTGTCTGTGCTGTTTTCTGCAACAGCAGAGATGAGTAGTTGCGACAGAGACCTTGTGGCTCACAAAGCTGAACATATTTCTATCTGCCCCTTAACAGGAAACTTTTACCACCCTCTGATTTATAATAATGAAAAATTTGAAATGTACTAAATATCTAATAATAGAGGAATGGTTATAGAAAATATGGTACACTCTTATAATGAAATTTCATAAACTAGTAATATTTAAATATGTTCTTTATTTAACAGTAAGTGCAAAAAGGCAGAATTCAAAATGACTTCCACAGTATGATCCCAATACGATTTTCAACTATATACACACGTGCACAAATAAACAAATGGATGAGAGAAAATAACAAATGTTAGTGGTGACTGTGTATGAGTGGTAGTTATTTTGTTCAGTATACTTTTCAGTGTTTTCCAAGTGTTCTACAGTAAACAAGTCCTACTTTTATCATCAGATGAAAACAAAACAAAACCAAAACACCCAAACCTTTTGCGTTCAAGTCGATTCCGACTTATTGCGACCCTATAAGACAGAGTAGAACTGTCTCATAGGATTTCCAAGGCTGTAATCTTTATGGAAGCAGACTGCTGCATCTTTCTCCCACAGAGCAGCTGGTGGGTGGGAATGGCTGACCTTTTGGTTAGCAGCCAAGCACTTAACCACTGCGCCACCAGGGCTCCTTCTATCATCAGATAAATATTAATTTTATTTTATTACAAAAAGAAAAAGTAGTAAAATTGCTGGGACATATGAAACCCGGGACATGCGTAGATTTCTTTCTCATATTCCCACCTAAATAACAAAAGTGGGGATGAGACACATACTTAAGGAGACCTCAAAAAAGACTTGTTATCAAACTGGCAGACAACATAATAATCAACAATTCAATATGTTTAGCCTTAAAACTGAGCCACTAGAGACATGAAATTAAACTGGCAATGTGTTCATCGTGTTCTATCCCCTTGAAGAAATAGAAGCCTGAGGAATTTCAAAAATTAGATAGAGGAGATGCTGAATTTATAGCTCTTCTTCTTTCTTAGAAAGGGAGTTGCAGGTAAAAGGTTAACGATTTGAGTAGCTTGCCAGAGTAGCTGGACTTTGCATAATCATATCTGGTTGGAAATCAACCACTGGCTCTCAGTTGGGCACGTCTGCTGCCATGGACATGTTGTAGGGAAGGCAAGCATACTTTAGAGTAACTTTGTTTCCTCTTTGAATTCCTGTATCTACATCCATTTAAATTTTTCTGCTTAACTAGGTTATGTTTGCAAATAAAAACAAAACCAAACCTGTTGCCTTCAAGTCCACTCTGACTCATAGAGAGCCTATAGAACAGAGCAGAACTACCCCATAGGGCTTCCAAGGCTGTAACCTTTATGAAGCAGACTGCCATGTCTTTCTCCCACATTTTTGCAAACATGTCTTTCTTATTCATCTACCCACAGGTCACCTAAAAAACTTGTCAATGGTAAAATTTTATTAGTCTCGATATGCTAGTCCAATTCAACAAGCAGGTTACATAACCTCCATGTAATTGCCGAGGAGGGAAAGTGCATGTTCAATGTCATGGATTCAGAGAGAGGAAGGAGAGTGTTTTCATGTGAACTTCTTACAGCTGCCTAAACAGAAGGAAGCAATTATATCTCAGGTGTGGAGCCAAGAATTCAAAACTCCTAGAGGTGGGGTTGATGGGGGAAAGATTGAAGGTCAAGATGAGTGCATGAAAATGAGATACGTGGCCAAAAGATAAAAGAAATAGTATACAATAATGATCTTTAATGGAACATAGTTGGTGATGTTCAGATGCGTCCTTACACACATTTTTTTTTTTTTTTTAATTTCAGTCCTTTCTATGTACCAGGGCCTGTGATAAGCACTTTGTGTGCCTAATTAAATTTAATTCTCACAACGATCTTGTGATATAGAGTCTGCAATTTTCAGCCACGTTTTACACATGAGAAAACAGAGGCAGAACAAAGTCCGGTAATTTTCCTGTGGTCTTCAACTGGCGAATGGTTGAACCAGCAATCAAACCCAGATCTTCTCACACTAATATCCACGAATTTTGCTACAGTCAGTCCAAAACTGATAACATGATGATGAAATCATTGCTCCTTCACATTGTTTGGTCCAAGTATAACACCATCTTCTCTCTATTGAGCATGCACATTCAGACAAACTGACCACTGTGGATTGAGGGTTCTATTTAAGAAGGTCAGCTTTTATCTTGGAGTAGCCAAATTGTATAAGGCAATAAATGTCAACATGCTTTGCACACCATAAAGTGCTAAGAAAAGAAATAAAGGATTACAAATGGTGATGCCTGATATGATTAGTAGCCATGGGCTACCTAACGTTCCCGGGGTATGGAATATGGTAAATTAAAATAGAGTGATTAGAAGAGAGAAGGACGTGCAATCATGGCATAAAGCTATGGCTTAGCTGAGACTGGTTCTCCTCATCTGTGAACTGACGACCTATTTACACTATTATCACAGGGGTGTTGTGGGATTAAATGAAATAATAGACATAAAGCACAATGCCTGGATACAGAGTTCACATCCAATAGAGAACCACTATTTGCTTAATAAACATTGAATACTCACAAAAGCTAATTTATCCATGTCTTTAAAAGCAGATTTTACATAATTTTTTCTGTTTTTACAAATTACTCCTTAGCATAAATTTTCTGCTCTTTCTTTTTTGCCTTCTTGCCCACGAAAGAAATGACAAGCTACAAGAACACCCTGAAAACAGACCTCTATTTAAACAGTGGAATTGAAGGACCCTTGGAAACCATGGTGGTGTAATGGTTAAGAGCTACAGCTGCTAACCAAAAGTTCGGCAGTTGGAATCCACCATATGGGGCAGTTCTATTCTGTCCTGTAGGGTCTCTATGAGTTGGAATTGACTTGACGGCAACAGGTTTGGTTTCTAACAGGTTTTTGGTAAAGCCTTATGTTACGTCCTACTTGTAAATACAGGCAATCCCAGTGTTATGGACTAGACCCATTCCTAACTGTGTCTTTAAGTCTTTAAATGGAATTTGTAGGTTAAGTTGGAACAGGTTCATATGGTTCTTATGTAGCCTTCTTTAGTGCAAGAAAACACTCAAAGCCTTTTCAATGATTTAAAAGCTGCACGTGCGGCAAGTGAGGGTGATTGTGACGAAGAATTTGTTGTGAGGAGCGGTTGCTTCAATTGTTTCAAAGTCAGGGCAAATTTATATAACATTAAAGAGAAGTACTAAACCAGAAAAACCAAATCTGTTGCCATCAAGTGGATTCTGACTCATAGCCACCCTAAAGGACAGAGTAGAGCTGCTCCATAGGGTTTCCAACGATCGGCTGGTGGATTAGAACTGTCGACCTTTTGGTTAGCAACCAAACTCTTAACCACTGCCCCACCAGGGCTCTGGGCAAGTACTACCCATTGCCATTGAGTCAATTCTGACTCACAGGGACCCTACAGGACAGAGTAGAACTGCCCCATAGGATTTCCAAGAAGTGGTTGGTAGATTCAAACTGCCAGCCTTTTGGTTAGCATCCAAATGCTTAACCACTGCACCACTAATAGTTGTGCATAAATCAGACATTCCTAATCCTGAGGATTTCCTGTAGTTTAGAACTTGCTATTGAAAGGGTAATCAGCAAACTTGCAGCAATGGCACACCACCTGAAGCCTGTTAGAAATGCAAAATCTCAGGCCCCATCCTAGTCCTAAACAATCAGAATCTGAACTTGCACAAAATCTCCGGGGGATTCACGTGCACATTATAGTTTAAGGCACCCTACAACAAGGCGGTTAGAAGAGAAAGACTATTGGGACAAAAGACCAAGAACCAGCTTTGTTATGTTGCCATTTTAATGACCATTGAATAGGAAGTGTATAGCATGATTCCTGGAATATACTTATTCACTGGACAGCATTTGTAAGCACCTATTATGTGCCAACTACTGTACTGGGTGCTGAGAATAGAAAGTTCAAGATTTCACATTCTTGCTTAACTTTTACTCATCCAGATCCTCCCCTTCGTGATCTCTGTCTACTCCCATCTCTTCCCTTCTCGGGAGAACTGATGACATTAATAACAGCAAACATTCACGCATGGCTTGATCTGTGCCAAGCACTGTGCTACTGCCTTAAATACTGTAGTGGACAACTGTTGCTTTCTCTACCCAAAACTATTCTTGTAGTAACAGAAAACCCATTGCCATTGAGTCAATTCCAACTCATAATGACTCTGTAGGACAGAGTAGAACTGCCTCAAAGGGTTTCCAAGGCTGTAATCTCTATGGAGGAAGACTGTCACATCTTTCTCCTGCAGAGCGGCTGGTAGGTTCAAACGGCCAGCCTTTCAATTAGCAAGTGAGCACTTAATCACTATGCCACCGGGATTCCTTTGCAGTAACAGAACATTCCCCTCCCTCCCCACCTTTTTTTTTTGTCTGTTTTCAAGAGGGAGGGACTATCCCTTAACCACATTTCTGACCATCTTGTTTGGCACCATCAACTGGTTCCAGAGTCAGGTCAACCTGAGAATCTTTTCCCCTGGGCTCAGTCTCGAACACATGAGCCAGAACCCAGCAATGGGATTCAATCCTGGGATTTTTTATGGAACTATGGAACTATTTGGAAGTTGCCAAAAATGAGATAGAACATATAAAGATCAATATCCTAGGCATTAGTGAGCTGAAATGGACTGGTATTGCCCATTTTGATTAGGACAATCATTTGGTCTACTATGCTGGGAATGAAAAATTGAAGAGAAATGGCATCGCATTCATCATCAAAAAGAACATTTCAAGATCTATCCTGAAGTACAATGCTGTCAGTGATAGGATAGTATCCATGTGCCTACAAGGAAGACTAGTTAATATGACTATTATTCAAATTGACACACCAACCACTAATGCCAAAGATGAAGAAATTGAAGATTTTTACCAACTTCTGCAGTCTGAAATTGCTCAAACATGCAATCAAGATGCATAATTATTGGTGAATGGAATGAGAAAGTTAGAAACAAAGGATTGATAGTTGGAAAATATGGCCTTGGTGATAGAAACAACGCTGGAGATCGTATGATAGAATTTTGCAAAATCCAATGACCTATTCTTTGAAAACACCTTTTTTCAACAAAATAAATGGCAACTATACACATGGACCTCACCAGATGGAATATACAGGAATCAGATCAGCAGGATCTGTGGAAAGAGGCCATGGACAAGCTCAATATCATCAATTAGAAAAAGGCTAGGGGTTGAGTGCAGGACAGAACATCAATTGCTCATATTAAAGTTTAAGTTGAAGCTGAAGAAAATTAAAACAAGTCCATAAGAGCCAAAATACGACCTTGAGTATATCTCACCTGAATTTAGAGACCATCTCAAGAATAGATTTGACGCATTAAACAATATTGAATGACACAGGAAGCATCAAAAGAAGATGGAAGGAATACACAGTCACTGAACCAAAAAGAATTAGTCAACATTCATCCATTTCAGGAAGTAGCATATGATCAAGAACCAATGGTAATAAAGGAAGAAGTCAAAGCTGCACTAAAGGTACCGGCGAAAAACAAAGCTCCAGAAATTGATGGAATACAAATTGAGATGTTTCAGCAAATGGATGCAGCACTGAAGGTGCTTACTCTTCCGTGCCAAGAAATTTGGAAGACAGATACCTGGCCAACGGACTGGAAGAGATCCATATTTCTGCTCATTCAAAAGAAAGGTGATCCAACAGAATGTGGAAATTATCAAACAATATCATTAATATCACACACAAGTAAAATTTTGCTGAGCATAATTCAAAAGCAGTTGCAGCAGTATATTGACAGAGAACTGCCAGAAATTCAAGCTGGATTCAGGTGGTGGAATGAGGGGTATCATTGCTGATGTCAGATAGACTTTGGCTGAAAGCAGAGAATACCAGAAAGATGTTTACCTGTGTTTAGTGACTATGCAAAGGCATTCGACTGTGTGGATCATAACAAATTATGAATAACAATGCAAAGCATGGGAATTCCAGAACACTTACTTGTGCTCATGCAGAACCTGTACATAGACCAAGAGGCAGTCCTTCCAACTGAACAAGGGGATACTGCATGTTTTAAAGTCAGGAAAGGTGTGTGTCAGGGTTGTATCCTTTCACCATACCTATTCAATCTGTATGCTGAGCAAATAATCCAAAAAACTGAACTATATGAAGCAGAATGGGGCATCAGGATTGGAGGAAGATTCATTAATGACCTGTGATATGCAGATGACACAACCTTGCTTGTGGAAAATGAAGAGGACTTGAAGCACTTCTGATGAAGATCAAAGACCACAGCCTTCAGTATGGTTTACAGCTCAACAAAAAGAAGACAAAAATCCTCACAACTGGACCAATAAGCAACATCATGACAAACAGAGAAAAGATTGAAGTCATCAAGAATTTCATTTTACTTGTATCCACAATCAATACCCATGTAAGTAGCAGTCAAGAAATCTAACGACATATTGCACTGGGCAAATTTGCTGCAAAAGTCCTCTTTTAAGTGTTAAAAAACAAAGATGTCACTTTGAGGACTAAGGTTCACCTGATCCGTGATATTTTCAATTACCTCATACACATGTAAAAGCTGGGCAATGAATAAGGAAGACCAAAGAAGAATTGATGCCTTTGAATTATGGTGTTGGCGAAGAATATTGAATATACCATGGACTTCCAGAAGAATGAACAAGTCTGTCTTAGAAGAAGTACAGCCAGAATACTCCTTAGAAAGGAGGATGGTGAAACTTTGCCTCATGTACTTTGGACATGTTAGCAGGAGGGACCAGTCCCTGAAGAACGACATCATGCTTGCTAAAGTACAGAGTTGGTGAATGAAATGGATTGACACAGTGGCTGCAACAATGGGCTCAAGTATAGCAATGGCTGTGAGGATGGTGCAAGACCACACAGTGTTTCGTTCTGTTATACATGGGGTCTCTATGAGTTGGAACTGGCTTGACAGCACCTAACAACATGACAACATGGAAGAAGAGGTACTCCTTTCTACTCTAGTTGTTAAGCTAGTAGGATGGTCATCTTTGCCAACACGTGAAGAGAGGCTACTTGAGAATAAAGCTAACTCAAAGAAAAGCAGAGCCAAGAGTTAAGAGAAGAAGAGGAAGATTGTGAATACATTCATCGAATGTCTCCATCCAGCCATGCCTAACGCCAGCCTCACAGTTTCAATTCCCTATTGTATGAACTAATGAATTGTGACCTACAACTGAAGACTTCTTGACAATACTCGTAAGTATTTTCATTTAATGTTTACAGCATGCTCTGGGTTAAATACTATTAGTATACCCATTTTACAAATGATGAAACTGAGATTTCCAGAGGGTAAGTATGTTGCCCAATAATAGTTGACAAATGGCAGACTAAAGATTAAATCTCAGATATCTCATTAGAAAGACTTACAATAGAGCAGCACCATAAAATATTGCTTATTGTTTGGAATCATTACACTGTGCATTTGAGAAAGATTGAAATAAAGTGAGTATTCTGGAAATTCATTCGAATGGCCTCTATGCTGTGGTAGCATGGCCCTGAAGAGCCACTAGAATAATTGGTCCATTGATAACTTCCCATAACTGACCCTCCTTGAACAGAGCACATTAGGGACCTTATCTTAATTCAGTCTGTGCAATAACAGGTTGCAGGTTTATGGTTACAACAATGGGTAATTTACCCTAAGGTCAGAGCCAGCTCAACATGAACATGGGAAGTAAAATGTCTGTCTTCATGAAACTTTCAGCTTCATAGTTCTACTAGCCCCTCGCTTTTCCATTTCTCATTTACATCTCTGGCTTTTTTTTAACTATAACTCAATTAAATCTTCTTTAAGAAAAGTATCAGTCTTTTTTGCATGAGGTGTTTATGACTAGAAGCAACTTTCAGATTTTTGGCCATCTAATTCAAGCCACGGGAATGAACTATTAGCAGAGAAATTCAGGCATCACTCGAAGATCAGGGAAGCAAGGGCTACCCAGTATGGTTGGAGTCACAGCACTGACTCCATCTACACACAAGGCTGGATCTCAACAGGTCTGTGAACACTCTGGGCTTGCAAACAGTCGTTGCTTAACAAAGCAGCCCTTATAGATCACATCCATTTAAAGAAACTAGAATGTAATTTTGCTTTTCGGGGGGTGGGTTGTAGAGCTCATACTGGGGAATGGTATAGAATTTTTACAGTATACTGTAGAAAGGAAAGATGGACAGAGGATTTTGCAAAAAAGGATCATTTATTAAACTGATAAACTACTAGAAGTAGCTGTTACCAGTCAAGAGAAGAAAAAAACCACTCAGAACGATACTGTGTCTGTCCTGGTTGTTTCCTCTGCTCCAGCTCCCTCCAACCTCCATCCTGTGGCTACCCCACTTCCAAGACAAATTGTTTAATTTGTCTGCTCTGCAGACGTGCTCTGCATTTGTCAGACTGAATCCTCAAATACTTTATTCATAGGTGAAGCTAGCAGGAACTGCATGAGAAAAATCAAATCTCATCAACCTTTTCTAAGTGTGTTTGGAGAATCAATGCATAAAAATGTTCTTTCTTAATAGGGAGAGTCTTTTCCTGTAATTGTAATCATAAACATTAAAAAGCGTGCATGTGTGTTTCTGTGTGCACACTATATACATACACACACTTCTTATATAATTTCATATATTATATATATAATTTTATATAATTTCATGTTTATTAGTGAGACATTGTATATGATGCATTATGTAAAGACATGGAAATTAAGCAGCTGCAGGCCGTGCCTTCATTTATTCAACAACAATTTATTGATCACTGAACTATTGGCCAGATATTGTTAGAGCTACGAAGAATGTAGACAAGTTTTCTGCTCTCATAGAATTTATATGTCAAATATCCCTCAGCTTGGGTTTGTCTGAAGTTTTCTCATGATTTGAGTGAGGTTATGTATTTTTGCCAAGAATGCCACAGAAATAATGTTGTGCCTTTCTCAGAGCACCACATTACATGGTTCATGATATTGATATGTCTTATTGATGGTGAGGAGCCCTGGTGGCACAGTGGTTAAGAGCTTAGCTGCTAACCAAAAGGTCAGTGGTTCAAGTCCACCAACTGCTCCTTGGAAACCCTACCGGGCAGTTCTACTCTGTCCTAGAGGGAGGCTATGAGTTGGAATTGACTCCATGGCAGCGAGTTTGGTTTGATTTGGTTTTATTGCTGGTAATGTTGATTTGATCACTTGGTTTCCTTGGTGTCTGCCAGGTTTCAGCACTGTAAAGTTACTATCTTTCCCTTTGTTGTTAGTAAATATCTTGGACATACTCTGAGACTATGCAAATTCAGTTTTTCCTCAAATTTTTGCTAATTTTAGCATACGTCAGTGGATTTTGTCAGCAACCATCATTACTATGGTGTTTGCCTAATGGTGATTTTCTATTCCTACTTCCTTCTACAGTAAGTAATAGTAGTTCTACTATAAGGAAAAACTCTTCTGCATTTATTTATTTACTGTATTTTTATGCAAATAACATGCACCTTCCCAGAGAGATATTTTCATAAGCTCACTATGCTAACTTTTTTTTTTTTTTTTTACAGCAACATACGGAAGAGGATTGGCATGGCAGTGCTTGTGAGGGTGCCTAGCAGGGGGAGGGTGTGGCAGGCAAACAACTGCAGAAGACACGTGTTGTTTGTGTAAAAATGTGGCGATCAAGCATTTATTTATATCGGTGTGGATTCATGGATACTTATTTTATTCTATAGGTTATAATCTACTACTATCACTCATTTTGTTGCTTAAATTGCTCCAGCTTTGGCCATTAGGAGCTCCTTCAGGTCAGCCTCTGAGTTCTTTCATCAGGCCCCATCTTTTTATTGAGCATTTCCTTATATTCTGGCACTACAAGATGTTCAGGCTGATGTTTTTCCTGCCTCCGCCCTGGAACCAACCATTTCTCCTAGGAGCCCTCATTCCTTTCATTGAAGAATGGGGTTTAAAAACCAAGATCTAGTTGCTACTTGTGCTCATTACTACTCAGGAGTCATTGTTTCTAAGCCATCTCATGAGACATAGCTAGGAAATATATTTATTTATTTTAACCCACTCATATGCACACATGTATACTTCCATATCTATCTGTATATATATTAAAAACCATGAATTTCTGCTAGCTCAAATTCCAATACAATGCTATAGGATTCATTTTAGCCTTATCCCTCTCCCCGCCCTCCTTTTTTAAAATTCATTCTCCAGCAGTGAGAAACCCAATTCTTATTATCTACAATATATTTACCTATTTGTTCGATTTTAGTATACCTATAAAGTAGTTTCAGAATTACCCAATTATATGCCTCTGAAAAACACATTTACTGACTATATTACAGAATTTATGCCTGCACTGTTCTTTTTGTCTTTAGACTTACAATATCCTGGCAAGGCACTGTTTTCCAAAGTTACTTAGGCTAGTTCTCTTCTTCCCTTTCCCTTCAGTGTGTGTACCTTATTTATTTGTACCACAGTTAGATCACGTGGGGGTGGTGGTTACATTTTAGGTTTCCCTCACATCCTGGTTGGCTTAAATTGCTTATTTTGGGAGGATATATGAAGGATGGAGCCCTGGTGGCTCAGTGTTTGAGAGCTTGGCCGCTAACCAAAAGGTCAGCAGTTCAAATCCACCAGCCACTCCTTGGAAACCCTATGGGGCAGTTCTACTCTGTCCTACAGGGTCGCTATGAGTCGGAATCGACTCGATGACAATGGGTTTGGTTTTTTCATTTTGGATGGATGGGAAGGATATGTGAAACATTATTATGGTCACTCTCTCCTCATCCCTGCTACCCTGTTCCCATTTTCCATTCTTTCTTTTTCTTCCCCACCTACTCAAGTTAGGTAACCAATCTCTTTAGTGTTTGCTTTACCTTTCCTGTGTCTCTTGTACACAAATGAGTTGATACATGTATATTTTATCATATCCTTTTCTTTCTTACCTGAAGGGTTGCATACTATAGATACTTTTTTGTGCTTTGCTTTTTTTATGTATTCCTGAAAATAAACAGTGTATTTTAAAGTATGGAAAAAATACCATATCTTCTCATTCAGCCTAATACTTTTAACACCACAACTTAAACATGTGATAGTTCTGAATTGAAGAAACAATAAATTTCAGTATAGTGTGTTTTTTAAAGCATACTGTTTAAATTTAAACCTTTAAAATGTTCCTATTTGCATCCATCTGTATTTCTGGCAGAGGAGCAAATATTTTAGACCAGACCACAGACTTGTGTATTCTGGGCAGTGTTCATCATTGTCAAGCTCAGCTTTCCCTGAAGGTCAGCAGGCCTGACATCTGACATGAAGTCAAGCAAATTGTCTCTCCATTTCCGCAGCTGGAAACTGTGCACACTGATGGGAATAAATGGAAATGACTGGCTGTGTTTGGTTTGGACAACTCACCCAAAAGAGAGGGAGCCCAGCAAGTGTTCTGCCTGAGTGATGGCTGCAAATCTGGCTCTTGGGTCTACCTTAAAAGCCTACCTATTTGACTTTGACTAGAGTCAAGGTATATAAACCAAATATCTTTGCTTCGGTTTCTCTTGAGTCACATCAATCTACACCTCATCAAGAATGTAATGTTTGGAAGAACAAAGAAACAATTGAGCATCTAATCCCAGCTGTTAATTTTGGCCCTTGGAGATGTCAGCAAAAAGACTTAAAATTATTTGTTCAATGGTGTTTCATTAGTACTTTTTATAGTTAGTAGGAATTTGAGTAAAAGGAGTCACCTGTTTCACTGTTGAGATGAAGAATGTAAATTTCACTTTTACAAAAGAAGAGTAGATATCAATTAATATTTTAAGGGCTTAATTTGTTTGAATATTTTAAAAAACAACTATATTTTGGTCTGTCAGTTGCAGAGATTTTTCTGTGTTTGTAATATAATGTTTCAAAATCCAGGTTAGTAGTAGATCTGTATATGGAAAGGTTAACAGCTGGAAAATTACATCTTCATGAATAAAGAAAAAATTGATTTCATTTTATTTAAAAGTTATGGGTTCTCAACCAAATCTGGAAATACTATGTCTTTGTCCACCTCCATAAAGAATGGAGGAAATAATTTATATCCCCAAGGCAAGAGTGTTGGAAATTAGAGAACTAAGTTACTCAGGTGATCCCC
Organism: Dugong dugon; assembly: GCA_030035585.1. Taxonomy (NCBI): domain Eukaryota; kingdom Metazoa; phylum Chordata; class Mammalia; order Sirenia; family Dugongidae; genus Dugong; species Dugong dugon. Next base: position 102,646,300 of record CM057467.1, on the reverse strand, counting down.
TCCACTCTCCACTTGGCAGTACTTTGGTATGTTCAAAGTTTCTATTTCTAAGCCCATTTTAAGATACTATTATATGGCCCTGGAAAAAGTTTATTGAGCGTAAGCAGCATCTGGGAAGCATTAAAAGGGTAACTGCCCAGACCCAATCACAAAAGACTTTGACTCACTTGGGTCCTAAAATCTGCATTTTTAACAGAGGCTAATAGTTAAGACAGGAGCCCTGGTGGCACAGTGGTTAAGCCCTCAGCTGCTAACCAAAAGGTCAGCAGTTCGAACCTACCAGCCATTCTGCGGGAGAAAGGTGGCAGTCTGCTTCCATAAAGATAACAGCCTTGGAAACCCTATGGGGCAGTTCTACTCTGTCCTATAGAGTTGCCATGAGTCGGAATCCACTCAACAGCAGTGAGTTTGGTTTTTGTTGTGTTTTGTTTTAATAGTCAAGAAACACTGTCTAGACTGGAAGGGGCCAAGGAGATCACCTAGTCCAAATCTATCATTTTACAAATGACAATGCTGAGGCCAAGACAGAAGTCATCACCTAAATCATATTTACTTATTGATTTCAAAAAATATTTAAGGAACATCTATAATTCATTGATTATATATGCCCTCGTAGCGAAGTAGTTAAGAGCTCAGCTGCTAACCAAAAGGTCGGCAGTCAAATCCACCAGCTGCTCCTTGGAAACACTATGAGGCAGTTCTACTCTGTCCTATAGGGCCTTTATGGGCCGGGATCGATTCTATGGTAATGAGTTTGGTTTGGTTTGGGTATAATCAATACACTAAGCATTGGGAATACACTGGCAAATAAGACAGATAATGTGCCCTGCCTTTATACTCTTAACAGGAAGACAGGGTTAATGGCAGAAATAGAATTATGAGAACTGGGTCAGGTCCAAAGTCAGTGTTCCTGCTATTATGATGACTGCTTTTGCCTTTATTTGGAGTATCATTCCAATCCCAATAACTGAGGAAGACATAACATCACTAAAATGTTTGAGGGTGGGGCAGAGAAATAGCACAGAAATAGGTTTTATTAAGAGATGGTTCTCACAGTTTACCTTTAATTTTTATGAGTAATTATAAATTACATAAGTAAAATTGTAATTTTTATATCCTAAGGAACAAGTAGGATTCATCTTTCAAATCTTTCCTGTATTCTTGAGAGTTCTATTACACTTCCAATAGTTATAATTCCTTATTACTCCCACCCCTGGAATGTTTCCAGGTTCCATTGAAATGTTGGAGACCGGGAAGCATTGGCCCTTACCCATCTCCAACTTCTAAAATCCACATTGAGGCTAAGCTTATGGGAGCCCTAAGCACGGTCAAACTCAATCTTTTGCTTATGCTGAGTATAGCAAGGTCATCTTCAGGCAAACTTATGTAACTTTTACTTACAAATGGTTTTTGTTTTGTTTTGCTTTGCATTCAGAGTGGTAAGTAATGCAGACACTGATACCTAACAGGTTTCTTTCTTGTTTTCTCTTGAAAGTTGGCTTGACTTGTGTATTCTACATGGATTTTCAAGGTTTGAGAGTGAAGCAGATCTTAAGGTGAAGATTATGGCATATTAAACCTCTCTAAAACATCAAAAAGGAGCCCCGGTAAGACAGTGGTTAAGCACCCAGTGGCTAACTAAAAGGTTGGCAGTTCAAACCCACCAGCATCTCTGTGGAAGAAAGATGTGGCAGTCTGCTTCCATAAAGATTACAGCCTTGGAAACCCTATGGGGCAGTTCTACTCTTTTCTATAGGGTCTCTATGAGTCAGAATTGACTCAACTCGACAGCAAAAGGTTTAAGATATCAAAAGACAGAGTTTATACCCAAAAGCTGATGGATTGGAGATTAAATTCCAGAGCTAGTCTATGCTGTCACTATTGCTACCTCTAAAATCCAGACTAAATAAACATCTATTTTGAGGGTCTTTATCAAGATTTCTTTCTTAACATGATCCCTATCTTACAGATATTAGTTACCCAATCAAATTCTGTCAAGTGAGTTACAGTGAAATAATTTTCAAGCAAATTCTAAACAAATTTTTAACATCTCCCATTTAATTTATAGATTTCATTGTAGGCTTACAGTGGGGGTTTTTCAAGCCTAATATTATTAGTATTAACTTTTAATTTCATATTAACTTAATAGATAACATAGTATGTTAAAATAAATTTCAAATTGCTTCACTCTTTCCAATTAAATTGGCACTTATATTTAGATAACCCTATGGGGCAGTTCTACTCTGTCCTTATAGTGGCTATGAGTTGGAATTTGGGTGGTATTTTATACAAAACATTAAGAGATCAGAGGCATGAGAAATGATTCCTTAGATATCATAAAGTTTGCATATTTATTCAGACCTTCTTAGCCTTGCAAGTCTGCTAAAAGTGGTATGGAAATCATTCATGAACAGGCTTTCTCATTAGATTTTTGGCGCCTCTGCATCTGCCCCTGCCAGAACCCTGAAGAGCAAAGGCAAAATTGGAACATACTTATCTGAATATTTCAGAATGCCCAGTGAGGTTCTTTCCAAAAACTAGGGAAGGGTCATGAGGATTATTTTTTCCCTGTTTTTCTCCCCCCTACAGAAATCTTTCAGCAACTAAATTCATTACTGGAAAAAACAAAACGAAACAAAAAAAAACCCTACTATTTCAAATGTGCTATACTTGTAGAATGGCTATACAAAAATTTTTGGTTGGGTTTCACGTCCAGAAAACAATCTTATTAAACACAACAGCCATCCAAGCGCAATTTAAAAATCCCATGGCAATTTTCAAAAGTAACAAGGATTAATCCTAAATCCTGGCCAATATCAATAAAACTGTTTCTAATTTCCACAGTCCAGCTTGAGCTACTGTCAAGAGCGTAATGGCTTCTCCATTAGCATACATAGTTTCTTACTACCAGTGTTTAACTCATTACTTTGTAAAGTACTTTAAAATATCCCAAGTATGAAAACTGTTATTTAAAAACAATCCTGTACTGTTCTGCACCATATCAGAATAACCTACCTAACCCACCTGAAACAACACTAATGATTTCTAAATAGAGGGTTTTACAAAAGCCTTTTTTTCTTCCACCAATTCCTAATAAAGTACACAGCTTATACTTGTTTTTTTGTTTTTTTTTTTTTAATGACCATGAGTGACATAAGTCCCTTCCCTGATTGTAAACATATTGAGATCAGGATTTAGTCCCTGAGTGATGTAAACGGTTAATGAGCTCAGCTGCTTACCAAAAGATTGGAGGTTCAAGTCTACCCAGAGGCACCTCAGAAGAAACACATGGTGATCTACTTCCAGAAAAATCCTATGGAGCACAGTTCTACTCTGACACACATGAGGTCACCATGAGTTGGTGTTGACTCAATGATAACTGGTTTTAATGTTTGGTATAAGTATTGTCATTCATTTACTGATCCTTTCAAATACCTGTTCATCCATCCATTTTTCAATATGTGACCATTAAGAGCCAGGCACCAAGTATAAAGAGATTAATTAAATAAGTAAATATAAAGATAAATAGAGAAATAATAAATATTACTATACGGATAGATACATATAGACAGAAAGACGTAGATACTGACTTTAGGAGCTCTTAGGATAATGTTGGAAAACAGAAATAAAAAAAGACAGTACAGTACAATCAAAGTCCTGAAAGTCCTAAGCAGGGAGTATTATGAGAGCACAAAGGAGAAGTAACTGGAGGTTCAGAGAAGACTTCCTGGATAAGACACCTGAGGTGAGTGTTTAGGGACCAGTAAATAGTAGCACCACTACCTGTCAGTTTGTCATACTGTGGTGGCTTTTGTGTTACTGCGATGCTGGAAGCTAGGCCACCAGTATTCCAAATACCGGCAGTGTCACTCATGGTGGTTAGGTTTCAGTAGAGCTTCCAGACTAAGACAGACTAGGAAGAAAGGCCTGGAGATCTACTTCCAAAAATTAGCCAATAAAAACCCTATGGATCACAACAGAATATTACCCAAAAATAGTACTGGAAGACGAGCCTCCTAAGTTGAAAGGCACTACAATAGCCGCAACAATGGACTCGAGCATACAGGGAACCACGAAGATGGTGCAGGACTGGGCAACATTTCATTCTGTTGAGTCAAAGATGATTCAACGGCAACTAATAACAAATAGTAGCAAGGCGAAGTAGAAGAAGTGTATCTAAAGAAGAGAGAGGACAATAAGTAAAGGTTGTTCAGCATGGCCTATTCATAGAATTGCAAGTACTTAGTGTGACCAGGAGATCCCTGAGTGGTGCAGTTTATGATCAGCTGCTAACACAAAGGTTAGTGGTTCGAACCCACCCACTGGTGCCTCAGAAGGAAGTCCTGGCATCTGCTTCCGTAAAGATTATAGCTAAGAAAACCCTGTAAAGCTCAGTTTACTCTGTAACATATGGAGTCACCATGAATTGGAATAGACTCCACAGAAATAGGGGTTTTTTTCGGGGGGAGGCCTTGAGTTTGACCAGAGCATTAGTTCTCAATGGGGACAAGACTGCCCCCTAGGGGGATGTTTTGAAAAATTCATGGGGGTATTTTTCTTTGCCCCAGTGATTGATGGGCACTAGGGTCACTATGAGTCGGAATTGACTCAGTGGCAATGGGCTTTGGGTTTACTGAACTATAAGTGATAAAAGGCCAGGGATGCTAGATGTTCTGCAATGTGCAGAACAATCCCACACAATGAAGAATTGTCCTAAGTTCCACACAAGTTTAGAATGTCCTACCAGACCTTCATGTTAAGTAGAAACCTATTTATAATTAGCTTTGCTGAGAGTCTAACTCCATATTACACATAAAAACAAAATGGTTTGGCACAGTTTTAATATACACTGAATTTTCCAGAAATACAATTATCATGTAAATCAAGGAAAAATTCTTCTTTGCTTTGTTTGGAACATTGTCAGGAGTTGTTCTCCATTTCAGGTAAATAACATCAGTGATGCAACATCTTGCTATCCGAGCTGTCAATTCAACACACTTGTATCTGTCTGTATCTGCAGTTATCCCAGTCACGGCGATTCGACTTACAAGCATAGCCATCTGACGAGTTCATCATGTCCTCCAGTGTAGCCGCGTCCAGGCATGTTATATTATTTTATTATATATTATTTCTTGTTTTTTTTTCTTTATATTGTAATTGTTGTTCTTAGGCACCATAGAGTTGATGTCAACTCATAACAACCCCATGTGACAGAGTAGAACTGCCCCCATAGGGTTTTCTAGGCTGAAATCTTTATGGGAGCAGATCACCTTCCTTTCTCCTGTGGAGTCGCTGGATGGGTTTGAACCACCAGCCTTCTTCTTAGCAGCCGAACACTTAACCATTGCACCACTAGGACTCCTATGCTGTAATTAGGGATGTTTTTAAAATTCCTTATATTATAATTGGAGCCCTGGTGGCGAAGGGGTTAAGAGCTCAGCTGCTAACCAAAAGGTCAGCAGTTTGAATTCACCAGCAACTCCTTGGATATCCTATGGGGCAGTTCTACTCTGTCCTATATGGTCACCATGAATCGGAATTGACTCAATGGCAATGGGTTTGGTTTTTGGCTTCTATATTATAATTAGGAAAAAAAATTTTTTAAGTCTTGTTGTAGATAGGTTATATTACCTATGAGTTTAATTTCAGTATAGTAAAGGTGTTATAAAATGCTTATTGTAACAAAGGGGGCTTTAGGTTGCAGAAGAGAGAATAGGCTGGTGTATTGGCAGCATCCTGTTTTTCCAAAGACATTAATATTTACTCGTAGACCTTTTAGTGCCATGAGATGTTCCCAGTTGTAATGGATCTGCTTATGTTTTAATATTTGCTGGAAAAATAAAAGAGCAAAATCAGGTTATGGGACCTCTTATTTTTCCTTGCAGGAGACATTTTCATGTGATTTTACATTTTCATCTCTTTGACTGTTTAGATCACATAAAAGGCCCATCTCATCTCAGAACCTGTTATGGACTGAACTGTGGATCCCAAAAGATAGATTGAAGTCTCAACCCCTGCCACCTGTGACTGTGATGTGACCTTAACTGGAAATAGAGTCCTTGCAGATGTAATTGGTTAAGTTAATATGAGGTCATACTGGAGTAGGGTGGGCCCTAACTATGTATGACTGGCATCCTTACAAGAGACACACACACAGGGAAAAATGTCATGTGACAAATAGAGGCAGATAGATAGCTAAGGAAGCAGAGTGGAAGTGGGGGGATAGCTTTTGATAACATCGTGGAGCACCTACAAGCCAAGCAATGCCAAGGATTGCAAAAAACCACCTGAAGCTAGGAAAGAGGCTGGGAAAATATTCTCCCTCAGAACCCTCCAGAAGGAATCAACCCTACTGACATCTTGATTTTAGGCTTCTAGCCTCCAGAACTGTGAGAGAATAAATTTCTGTTGTTTTCAGCCACCCAGTTTGTGACACTCATCAGCAGAACTGATCTCCCTCCATGTTCCCTTTCTTGGTTATTTGCCCTCATCACCCTCCAATCCTCCTAAGTTTGAAAGTTTCCTTTTACCTGTCAGTTTTACCTCAGCAAATTCTTTGCATATGTACCCTCTTTTCTAGTCTACTATTACTGCTGTACCTTAAGACTTATCACTTATACTGTATTACTTTGTCTTCTACCTGAATTCTTCTGTTTCCAGAGTTTTTATCTCCCGCTAAATGTACACAGTGCTGTCAGAGTAGTATTTCTCTGGGGAAGGGTAGTCCTAGCAGAAGAAACAGCACGAATCAATGACACAAACCTAAAGCTACTTTGTGTATATAGGGAACTTCAATTCTCCTCCACTGTGGCTATAACATAGGTGGGGTGGGCCTGTTGACACTGGAAAAAAGACCTCAGGGTAAACTAGATCTAGGTGGGAAAGGGATTTTTGTTCCTCTTAAGAACATTAGACTTCATATTTCAGTCAATGAAAAGCTGTAACAGGCTTACAAATCTCAAGTATAGTCTTAACTAGGGCTTAGTGACAATTGTATGTAAGAGATGAAAGAGGTAAAGAGGGAGATTCATAAATGCCATGAATGTGGGGGTTAGCTTTTAACCTTTCTAACAGTCACTATTCTTTATACATCCAGTAGCCATTTTCCTCTCCTTTCTTGCTCTCAGTATCCTCACAGAGGCACTGTGCTAAAAAACATAGAGCCCTCTCCAAGCCCTTAGGGATTAACCCTCATTGGTATGAATCAATATTATAATCCCATTCCTCTTTGTTGGTGATTGGCTTGAGGGTGTGCATGTGGACAAGTTTTGGTCAGTCTTCTAGAGGCTTCTGGGAGAGATTTTCCTTCCTGATCAAGATGAGGATAAGGTGACTGGTGCTATAGCAGGTACCTCACAACCATGAGGAGTCAAGTTGGAGAGACAATAGCCAACCTGTTGAGGATAGCAGAGTGGAAGGTAGGGAATAGCCTGGGTCTTTGATGATATCATGGGGCCATTAAACCAGTCCTGAAACCATCTGTGTTTGGAATTCGTATCATGTGAGATAATAAACGTGTTTATGGTACAAGTTACTTCTAGGTCAGTTTTCTATTATTTTCAGCTCTAGCCACCCTAACTGACACATAATGAGGTAGTTAACTACAAAAATACTGGAACCAATCTCCCTAGGTTCAAATCCTAGTTCTGGCATCTCTACTAGGTGTGTGAGATTGGGCAAGTGACATATCCTCTATGGGCCTCAATTTCCTCATCTGTAAATCTGAAATAATAATAATAGTGGCTATTTCACTGCATGTTCTGAAAATCAAACAAGACAAGATATATAAAGCACTTAGAATATTCTGGTATACGTAGTAAGCACCCAGGTTATACAGTCATACCGTAGCTTAATAAATGTAAATTTTTATTGAATTAAATTCCAGATAAAGAAATGGAGTCCAATATGTTGTCATTGTGGTTAGGTGTCATCGAGTTGGTTCCAACTCCTAGCGACAACGGAACAAAACACTGCCTGGTCCTGCGCCATCCTCACAATCATCGCTATGTTTAAGTCCATTGTTGCAGCCACTTTGTCAGTTCATCTAGTTGAGGGTCTTCCTCTTTTTTGCTGACCTACTACTTTACCAAGCATAACGTTCTTCTCGAAGGTCTAGAGTCCAATATACTTTAAGTAAATTGTTCATGGTCGCATAGCTAGTTTGGGGCTGAGCTTAAACTAGGATGCAGTTTAGCAGAGCAATGGTGGTTCCATGGATCACAACTGTTCAATTCACAACCAATGATTCACAACCAATCATGGGGATGATGCAAAACCGGGCAGCTTTTAGTTTCGTTGTGCATAGGGTCACCAAGAGTCAGGGGCCAACTCCATGGCAGCTAACAATAACAACAGATCCAGAAACTGACAGAATGGGGTTCCTTTGCAGTTTTCCAGTGAGGAAAGCATCAGAGGCAGTAGCAGTTATCCCTCAGTAGGGACAATGGATGTCTACAGATGACCAGTTTTCAGATCTTGTCTAGAATAAAATCTAAAATTTCATGTTTTATGTTATGAAAATACAGGTCAACCTTCTACGTAAGTTTTAAGAGCAAATTTTTCTTCTAAACTTTTCCTTTCTTCAGTGAAATCAATGAAGACTGAAATTAGGGAACTCCAGATTTTAAGAATGTCTGCTCACAGGCTCATTTTAGCCAGTGATTTTCACATTTTCTTTTCATGATAGTCCTGGAATTTATTCTCTGACATAAGGTAATCCACACTTCTGCACACTGGGAGACTTTGCATGGAGAAACTTTGAGAATGACCCTCTGGCTAAAGAAAGAGAAAATCTGTTATCAATTAAATGTAGAAGGTAAAGTCTTCTGGAATAAAATGAATTGTAATGTTTCAGTACACATAAAAACTACTAGCAAATATATAGTGCCTATTGAATGAGTAAGAAGTCCTAGTGGCGCAGTGGCTAAGCACTTAGCTGCTAACTAACTGAAAGGTTGGTGGTTCGAACCCGCAGCTGCTCCGCTGGAGAAAGATGTGGCATTCTGCTACTGTAAAGATTTACAGCCTTGAAAACCCTATAGGACAGCTCTACTCTGTCCTATAGGGTTGCTATGAGAGAGATTGGACTCAATGGGTAATGGGTATTGAATGATCTGCATAGTTTTAACAGCTTATAAAATAAAATATAATATATAACATAACTCACATTTAATTAGTGATACAGTATATAGTATAGTAAAATGATCACAGGATTTGAAGAGACCTTAGTTAAGAAATCTGGGTTTGAGTCTCAGTTTCAAATGACTTACATCAAAGCACCTAACTTTCAGAGGAAGATGATGATAATAATAACATATCATAAGTTTGGTGAGAGTGAGCTCTTCATAAAACAGAAAATGTTATGCAAATATTTCATTTACATCTCATATCACATAAGTAGCTTATCATTTTCTTTATTAAAGAGCTATAATTCTTGGAATGTGGAGAAAACACTGGGACAAACGGCCCTACATTTATTCTGACACCTTCCATTATTACTTCTGCCCTTTCTATTCATTTATTGAGAAAAATAAAGTTACCTTTGTTCACATAACTCATTGAAATGGCGTGTGGCTCATTGCCAGTGCATAACCCTATACTTGGCACAAAATAGGTGATCGAAAAGTTTACGAAATATTGACAAATGTTATCAAATTTCAGTGGAACATCCAGAAAATTGCAGTGATAAGAATAAAGGTGAGAAACCCATGAAGAAAGAAATTTATGCAAAGAGGTAGAATATCTGGGTAGAAAGATGAAAATCAAGGCATTTATGAAAATTAGCAGGAAGAAGGAGTCACTGTGTCTTCCCTAGTGGAGCCCCTGGAGAAGTCTATTCATCTTCAGCAGGGAGTGACCTGGTTCCAATTTCCTCCTTCTGCTTACATAGGCATCTCTGGCCAACTGCTCAGCAGGTCCTTGCTGGCTGACTTGCTCCCCTTCTCTGTCACGTTTGGTTCCCATCTCTCTCTTTCCTCCTACTGCCTGTCTTCTTTTTTCTCCCTTCCTCTTATCTGTTCTTTCTCTCTCCTTCATTGTCTATAAATGTGTGTGTATGAGCATCTCTGTACATAAGTATGTTGTTGTTGTTGTTAGGTGCTGTCAAGTCAACTCCGACTCATAGAGACTGTAGGTACAATAGACTGAAATACTGCCTGGTCCTGTACTGTCCTCATAATCGTTGCTATATTTGAGCCCATTGTGGCAGTCACTGTGTCAAGCCATCTCATTGAGAGTCTTCCTCTTTTTCACTGATCCTCTACTTTTACCAAGCGTGATGTCCTTCTCCAGGCACTGGCCCCTCCTGATAACATGTCCAAAGTACGTGAGACAAAGTCTCACCGTCCTTACTTCTAAGGAGTATTCTGGCTGTACTTCTTCCAAGACAGACTTGTATGGACACCAACATACACACACAATCATACAAACTATATTAAAAATGAAAACTGTTGAATTCAATCAAACTTTATTTTAAAGAATAACTGGCTGATATTGTAATAAGATAATATTTTTCTTTATTCATTGGTGTTTTTGTTTTTGTTTCTGAACTCTTCTCCCATCCAAACAGAGGACTCAGAAAGGTTGTACTGTCAAACTGAGAAGAACAGAGCAGGAGATATAAAGGCCCTGAAACTAGGCAAGGAAAACCAGGAACCAAGGAGGCCAATGTATGTTTCAATAGATTCAAGCATGGAAAGATGGTGGTCAAGGATCAAATGATCCCTTTTCTCCTGACCCTGATTGCTTTATGATATATAGCACCCCAGATCCCCTACTTTACCCCTGAGAACTTAGATGCAACCCTAGGGAGAAAACAAAATGGGAACTCTGAAAACAATTGAGATTTTCTGGAATTGACTATGGCTAATTTTTCATTATTGGTAGATTGAGGGCTGTAACTAGAAACTGGATTCATTTATTTTCACTACTACATTTTTTCTCCTTAATTTTTTTTTGGATGGCATATGTTTTCAGTATTGGAATGCATGCTTATTAATTGAGAGTGTATAAATTTTTGGTTGGTAATATGGATTTTGAGAAATATAACCTGGCAATACAATCTGCCAGTGAGACAAGTGGCACTTTGGTGCCACCGATCTGCATGACAGTATGCCACTGAGAACTAGGTAGATAATTAATTTATTGCTGGCACCTTTCCATTAGGTTACATGGGGAACCTCTGGTTTTCCAAATATGACACAGAAAAAACAAAACAAACCCATCAGGGTTCCCTAACTATCACACAGGAAAGCCATATTATGCTTGCAGGCCTTATCTCACAGAAATAAAGGGGAAAAAAAGCAAAAGTTTACAAAACTAACACATCCAGGAAGCATCACCTAATAGAATGCTCAACCTACACAACAATGAGGCTCCAACTCTGGTCTGCTGAGCTCCACACGTTCAAAAGGGACTCACCCTGACATAAATGCATTAGAACTGGAATAATGCCTTACCTCGGAGGTCCAGAGGCATCAAAGTAGCTGGCATACCATTTATGCCAATGGAAGGGAAAGTGTTTGGAAAATTTTTTAAAAAAGAAAAACAGAAAAAGAAAATATACTACATACTTGACTTTATTGTCTGACATTTAATAGACATTATACCCTCGACTCATTTCTTTTAAAATAGAATGAGTATTTTTACTTTCTTTCCTAAAACCATTGGGTGTTTGTGATCTCACCTGTGCTCTTTGGAGACAGAGGGTCATGAACCCCAGACCAGAACCATACGCCCCAGTGGGGTCATTATCTCCTTCCTTCTTGCATTTCAAAATGATGACTTTACTGAGGAAGAGCCTTTTCCATTCAACAGATATTTCTATGTCTAGTCCACTCAGGTTATCTTAGGATGGCAAAGTGGAGACCATTCCCCAGAGAAACAAAACTTCCCCAAACCATTGCTGTTCCCAGAGCTTATGTGAAAGAATGTCTTCAATGAGCCATAGTTTGCCATCTACATGACATTTTTGCCTTAATAAAAGCAAAGGAGATAATAATAATGGCTACCAAAGGTTTCTGCTAGTAGCATTATACATTACCTCTAATTCCCTCAACAACTCTTCAAAATAGATATTATTATACCAAATTTACATATGAGAAAATTGAGATCCATAAAGGCCACATCACTTTCCCAAGGTACCTTCACCTCACTCCACCAAAAGCAGAGCCTGACACACAGGCTTGTGGGCAGGTAGTTTATTTGGAAGTGAGCCAGGGAGCAGGACTGAGGGACACAGAGAAAGAATCAGGAAAGAAGGTTGCATTATAAAGTGGGCTACCTCTGAGGGTGGCAGAGTTTGATCCTGCCAGGGCCTCCTGAGGAGGCTTATGAAGTGTGTCACACAAGCATTTACCTTGTGTCTTCTACCCTCAACTGGTCAAGGTGGACCACAGGTGCTAATTCCCTTGCACTTCCAGGTTTACACATACTAGTGCCCATAGTGTTCCCATACGTGCCCGGCATCTCAGTGTCAGAAAAGCCTGGGGTAGGAAGCTAGACATACGTGCAAACTGAGGCAAGCACTGTCATACTTCACTTGCGCAGAGCTGGCTGAAATCTGTGCCAAAGTGGTCGCAACAGAAGTGGCTACAGCAAGAAGTGGGGGTTGGAGGACGTGAAGTGATATACAGAGGTGTCTGACACTCAAGGTCATATGGCTATTCGATATTCAAAATCAGGCCCACATGACTGCAAGACCTGGATACCTCCCATAATTCAGATGAGCTCCCAGGAAGATATTTGGCTTTGTGGAACTTAAGCATGAGTTTATTAACCTGGGCAATTAGATGAGGATCTGATATTGATTTTGCACTGTATCAGAAGTGGAGCATTATGCAACCAGTCTTTGTATATCTAGGGGCATGAATTCTTCCCCCATTAACCTCCAAAATGGGTTTGAAAATAGATACACTAAATACAGGACTCTAGAACGGCACTTTTCAGTAGAAATATAATATGAGCCACGTGTGTAATTTAAAAAACTTTAGTGGGCACATTAAAAAATGAAAAAAAGAAACAAGTAAAATTAATTTGAATACTCTACTTAACCTGCTATTTCCAAAGTATTATCATTTCAACAAGTAATCAATTAAATGATTATTAAGATATTATACATTCTTTTTTCCCCTCTTTGGTGATATACACAATGGATCCAGTTTTATACTTACAAGCATATCTCAATTCAGACTAGCCAAATTTCAAGTGTCCAATAGCTACATGTAGCTAGTGGTTGAATCATATTGGACAGTGCATCTGTGGAATATTTTCCACTTGTGAACTGAAAGAGTTACTCTGTAAAGGCAATACAACTGCACTTTTCCTTGGGATGAGATGGAGTAGGGAAGATTTCTATACGCTCCTTTGACATTATGGCTTTGGGCTGTGTTATTTCTCTTTGAAATATACATAATGTCACGTTGATAAGGTTCATGGCCAAAAGTAATTATTAGAACAATCATTCGAAGACAAAACAAAACCATTCATGAATATAATATTTCAGGGTTTATTTCCCCTGTTTACTTGTCTTTAAATTGCAGAATAGGTCATTTTTAACTTAGAAAAAAAAGTTCTACACTGCAGAGCTTACACCACATAGTAAACAATATAAGACAGTGATTCTTACAGATAGTTACAAAGTATCCTATTCCATCTGAATTATAATATGTAAAGCTGTTTGCCTTTGCTCCTGTAAAAAGCTATCTATTTTTTCATGAGTTTATATTTCTCATAAAATGCATACATAATTTATATGAATGTCAGTGAAACATTTGTCAGATATGAGTAATATAGTATAGTGGTTAAAAGCACAAGACTTAGATCTGGGTTCAAATCCCAGCTTTACCACTTACTGTATGTAACTATGAATCAGCTACTTCAGCTCTTCCGGCCTCAGTTTTATCTTTCTGAAATGAGTATAACAGTACCTATGTTACAGAGTTATAATAAGAATTAAATTAAATGGATAGGGTATGTAGTAAACTCAGCATAGTGTCTGGCACATGGTTAGCACTTAATAAATGGCAGCTTTGACTATCACTCGTCTAAAAAAACAAAAAAAAAACAAACCCATTACCGTCGAGTCAATTCCGACTCGTAGCGACCCTATAGGACAGAGTAGAACTGCCCCATAGGGTTTCCAAGGAGCGCCTGGTGGATTAGAATTGTGGACCTTTTTGGTTAGCAGCAGAGCTCTTAACCGCTGAGCCACCAGGGCTTTATCTAACAATAAAGCACACTGCCAAGTGTATACTTTGCCTTCCACATTTCTCACAGTCTTATCAGTTAGAAAACATTTGTAGTCCACCTGTGGAACCACACAAATTAACCGTGAGTGCCCCTAAACCCTACCACATTCAAAAATTTACCAGTAAAAGGGATATTTTTCATTTAGTGCCGGACAAATTTTTCAAAAAAATCCACAGTCTCAAAGAAACCTGGCTGGGAAGGTGGCATTTGTTTGTTTGCTTGTTTTCCTGTTCTTTTGTCTCTTAATCCCCACACTGTGGCCTGATTCTCACAGCGGCTGAAATTAGCACTTTAATTTCCACATTATCTCCTTTATATTACAGATGAATAATGTGCTAGAATAAAAAGAGGGATCTTAGGGGGAATTCCCAAACATGAAAAAAAAGTATTATGCCTCTTCCTGAACAGCCTTTTATATCCTGCACTGAATTATCACTGGCACGGGAGAATACGTCTCCATCTATTCAGTCTGGAGCCAAATCAGAAGCTGTTCCTCTGGGAGGCAGAAGTCTCCTGAGATAAACCTCTTGTATTACTTGCCCCGCAAGCTTCTTTTACTACCCACTTCAAGCCAAGTGGTTTAGGTTACACTTGTCTCTAAACAAAATATTATAGATTGCACAGTCCTAACAACAATACCAAAAAAACCAAACCCTCCGCCATCGAGTTGATTCTGACTCATAGCAACCCTAAAGGACAGAGTAGAACTGCTCCATGGGGTTTCCAAGGAGCGCCTGGTGCATTTGAACTGCCGACCTTTTGGTTAGCAGCTGTAGCTGTTGAACCACTATGTCACCAGGGTATCCAAACAACAATAGCTAAAATTTATCACATGCTGCCTACGGGCCAGGTACTGTGCTAAGCATTTGTATTAGCTTCCTAGGTTTGCTGTAACAAAATACTACAAACTGAGTGCCTTATAAGAACAGAAATTGATTGTCTCATAGTTCTGGAGGCTAGAAGTATAAATCAACATGTTGGCCCAGGCATGCTCCATGGGCAGTCTCTAGGGGAAGATTAAGTTCTTATCTTTGCCAGCTTCTGGTAGGTCCGTGGCTGTCCTTCCTCTTTTTGTCTCTGTGTCTCTTCTCCTCTTGTTCAGGACACCACTATGATTGGATTAGAACTTACTCTAGTATAAACTGACTCAATGGCAATGGGTTTGGTTTGGTTAGTATAACCTCATGCTAACTTAACTGATCACATCTTCAAATGCCCTATATGCAAACAATGTCATTTTCAAGATACTGGGGTTAGGACTTAAACATATCATCTTGAGGGACACAATTCAATCCATAACAGCATTTTACAACCATTAACTCATTCATTCAGTCCCATGAAGTGTCTTACAGATGCAGAATTGAAACACAGAAGTTTACTAACCTGCCCAAAAGCACACAGCTAGTTAGCGTTAGAGTCAGGATTCTAACAGATGCATTTTGACGCCGGTGCCCGTGTCTTACAACACTGCATAAACATAAAGAAGACCTAAGACATTTCCAATCTACCAACAAGCTCTGCTGGCTCTGCTCTCAAAATATCTTCCCTGTCCATTCACTTTTCTCCATCTCTAGTAATACCACCATAGTCTCAGCCACTATCTTCTCTTGTCTGGAAAACTGCAATGGCTTCCAACTCTGCTTCCATTCTTGTCCCCCTACAGCCTTTGCTCCACACAGCAGCCAAGGAACATTTAAAAATATAAATCATCTTTTTCTCTGACTTTGTGCCACTGCATTAAGCCTTCTACTGGCTTCCCCATCTGTCTTAGAATAAATCCAAAGTCCCTATCATGGTCTTTCAGACTCTATATGGTCTGCATGCTGTTGTGCCCCTCGCCTCATCTCCTTCCACTCACCTCCTCACTCACCACACATACCAAGCTCATTCTTTCTTTAGGGCCTCTGTACCTGAAGTTCCCTCTTGCTTGGCATACTCATCCCTCATGTCTTCACATGGGTCGATTCTTCTTGCCATCCAGGCCTTCAGCTCACGTAGCATGAGCCACAGCAGGAGAGTAGCTTGGGAAATGCTGACTAGTTAGTCTGATTGTAACTAGATTATATGGTGTGGAATTACCAAGAAGGAATTGAAGCTGGGAAGATAGGATAGGGCCAGGTGATAGATAATAATAATAACTTAACAGTTATTATTATGGGTGCCACCATTTAATTCAATTTTCACAACAGTCCCAAGATGTAAATGCCACTATTTTCCCCCCATTTTACTTTTGGGGAGGCTGAAGCTTAGAGAGGTAAAGTAACCTGATCAAGACCACAGAGCTAATAAGTGGTAGAGCTAGGATTGAGCCTGGTCTAACTAAGGTGTAATGATTAGGATCACATGCTCTAGAGTCAGACTGCCTGGAGCCCGCTGCCTCACCCTCACCCCCACCCCATTTATGTCCCCATCCTTACCCCACTCCCTCCCACAGCGACCCCTAAGGAAGTGCTTTGTAACCACCAAACACAAATTAAAAACCACTGTGGTGACAATTCCTAAGTGATAATGAAGAAGGGAATGAACTAGAAAGGGCCTGGAAATTCAAAGATTAATACAGAGGCTCTGACTCATTCAAGGAAATGCTTCACCTTGCCTGCATCTGTCAAATCAGAGCAAAAGGGAGACCCTGTTAGCAAGTTTGAAATTTTTGCTCCTCCCTCCAGCCAATGTACTTGTCTGACATAAACAAAAAAGTACATGAGCCAATGGCTGGGCATAACTCATTCCCTATAAGAGAGGAGCTTAACAATAAGGCTTACCAGAAACATCTTTCAAGCACCAGTTCAGCTACTTAAAAAGTACTGCCTGAAACACTAATAAATGCTGGAAATTCATACAGTAGATCTTCACTATTTCATATTAGTTTTAACCCTGACATGAAATAAGGCTTCCAGAATTCTACAGACTTTACCGTCACAATGGTCCTCTACTCCTTTTAGAGTATGACAATTTTCTTTCAGCTTCTGCTTTCTTCACCCCGATCTATAAGATTCCTTTATAAAAATCTAACTTCTTATCCTACTAAAAAAAATTTTTTTAAGCAAAAGATATGTATACATGATCAAAATCCATAAAATAATAAATTCCATGAATATTCAAATTGTCACTTCTAAATATAAACAATTTCAGTGTCCCTTTCACTTTATTTTGGAGTGGCATAGGTCAGTGTTTCTTAATTGGTACACTATATTGTATAGACAAATTCTTTATCATTCCAGACTCTACTGAGCATTGTAGGATGCTTAGTGCCGTTGGCCATCAATGGTACTCCCCAGTTATTGTGACGATCAAACTAATAATAATAATAAAATGCCCACATACACATCCAAGCATCCCCTGTGGGAGCATGTTGTCCTTTTTCCACCTTCCACTTCCTTGAGACATGCTGGTGTCTTAGTTATCTAGTGCTGCTGTAACAGAAATACTGCAAGTGGATGGCTTTAACAAAGAGAAATTTATTCTCTCACAGTCTAGGAGGCCAGAAGTCTGAATTCAGGGTGCCAGCTCCCGGGGAAGGCTTTCTCTCTCTGCCTGCCAGCTCTGGGGAAAGGTCCTCGTCGTCAGTCTTCCCTGGTCAAGGATTTTCTCAGCACAGGGACCCCAGGTCCAAAGGATGCGCTATTCTCCTGGCTCTTGTTTCTTGGTGGCATTAGGTCCCCATGTCTCTCTGCTTACTTCTCACTTTTATATCTCAAGACAAAATCTAATCTTATAGACTGAGTCCTGACTCATTAACATAACTGCATGTAATAGTGGCTCATCAACATCATAGAGGTAGGATTTACAACACATAGGAAAATCACATCAGATGACAAAATGTTGGATAATCACACAATACTAGGAACCATGGCCTAGCCAAGTTGATGGATATATTTGAGGAACACAGTTTGATCTGTGACAACTGGTTTAAAAATGACAGCATTAAGACTTGATTCTATCTAGCATTCATAGGAAATGAATTGGTTTCCATATCTTTAAAATGAGCACAATATTAGTTCCTACCTGATAGGCTTATTCTATTGATCACATGAAATATGTAAAGCACAATGCCTAATATATACTCAGTAACATGGACCCAGCCAGGTGAATATGCTAGCTTGAACATACTATCTTAACTTTTATTCCTTCCTCTCTGGGAAATCTATAGATAGGTGAAAAGTTTTGAATTACTGCTCCATTCTGCAGTATTTGCCATATGCAGTATTGCCATATTTTGGGTCCTGTTTATTTAAGGAATTTGATCATTTAAAGCAATATTTTCAAAAATTAAATATAGTTGTATGGTTGGTACAAGATAGAATATTGTATAAAGAGTAATGGGAGAGGGGGGAAACCCATTCTGGAAAAACTGATCTACCTTCTGAGAACTGTAGATCACTAATGTTCTAAGGAAATTCTAGAAAGATGTGTTTCCTTGGAAATTCATGGATTAAAAAATGATCTTTTAGGAATTCTCCTAGAGAGGATTCTTTCAATGGATGAGAAGTTAAATCAGATAATCTGAAAAGTTAATCAATTCTAAAGTTCTGTAAAATTTCTATAATTGGAGTAACCTGATCTCTAGCATTAAAGACATGAATGGCTTTCAATTACTTTTCCTTTGTGTATTGTGATGACTATACACAACAGCCTAAATGTGAATCACTATTCCTGAACTGATAATTGTTTGGGACAAAAATGTGGCTTCCATCCACTGAGTTATATCTGCAGACTCACAGACATATAAACCTTTTTTTCACAGAGGCTTAAGTAAGCAAACAGTATGTGGGGCTTTTATAAAAGCTCAGTTCCAAAAGCAATGAAAATAAAGAAGAGGAAAAAAGGATCTTTTAAATCATCTTGTTGAATATGCTAATTTTATGTGAGATTTCAGTGTTAAATAAAATGATTTCAGGAGCAAAAATATTTTCTTTAGTTAAAGAAATTCACAGTGTTGGATATATCCTGTTATACTTCCAGATATTCCCCACCCCTCTCCACCCTATTCTGGACCCTGGGAGGCAGAGCTTTGTAGACTGTGTCAGCTGGGCTCCCTGGCTGTCTGGCTTCCAACTGGGTTTGGCCAATAAGAGAGACCAGCAGGAGATGGATAAATGGGAAAGGAATGAAAGAGAGATATTTCTTCTCTGGCTCCTTCATTGCTTGGTCACAGTAAGGTGGTTGCATTCCTCAACCAAATGCCACTTTACCTGGCAGCCCTCACTTACAGCCATAGCCAGTGTCTCCAGATTCTGGTAACCATTTCCTCCCCTTGCCCCTTTAGACCTAGGGGTAGTAATAGCTCCCTACTGCTGCTAGCCTTAAGGTATTACACTATCCTTTGTTGCTTCCCTTAAATTCTGCAATACATCCTTTGTAAACACTCCTCAATTATCCAGTTTTGAGTATGTCATCTATTTCCTACTGGAGCCCTGACTGATACATTCACCTTGTAAGCTTGGCTACAAAATAATTTCGTAACTACGTTGTCAAGTCAGTTGTGGCACAGTGGTTTCAAGTGCTGGTATGAGCGGTCACATGCTTGGATTAAAATCAGGGCACTACCACTTACCTACTATGTGTCCTTGAACAAGTTTCTTAACCTTTCCACATCTCAGTTTCCTCATCATGTATTTATTTATTTATTTATTTGTTTATTTTTGGAATGTGGACATCCAGTTTTTCCGGCACCATTTTTTGAAAGACCTCTCCTTTCTCCATTGAATTACCATTGCTCCTCTGTCAAGGATCAGTTGACTATTTGTGTAGATCTATTACTGGACTCTCTATCTTGTTCCATTGATCCTTTTGCCTATTCCTTCATCAGTACCACACTGTTTTGATCACTGTGGCTTTATAGTAAGTCTAGAAGTCAGGTAGTGTCAGTCCTCCAACTTTGTTCTTCAGTATTTTGTTAGCTATTCTGTGTCTTTTGCTTTCCCATATAAACTTATAATCAGTTTGTCAATATCCACAAAATACTTGCTGGGATATTGATTGAGATTGCACTGAATCTATAGATCAAGTTGGAAAGAATTGACATCTTAACATTATCTTCCTATCCATAAACATGGGATATCTTTCTTTTTATTTAGATCTTCTTTGATTTCTCTCATCAGAGTTTTGTAGTTTTCCTCAGTTAGGTCTCATAAGGAGAGACTTTTTAGGCAACACACCGAAAGTTCAAGGCATAAAGGAAAAGTGTGATAAATCAACTATACCAAAAGAAAGCACTCTGTCTGTTAAAAGACACCTATAACAAAAGGAAATGGCATACCACCGACAGGGAGAAGATACTAAAAATACACACAATCAATTAAGGATTTGTACCCGAATATAGAAATAACTTCAAAACTACATGAACAAGATAAGCAACCCAATGAAAAAAGAGAAAGGGATTATGAATAGACAATTCATAAAAGAAGAGATAAAAATGTCAAACCTATGAAAAGACGCTCAATGTAGGGAGAATAATATAACACACCTCAGAATTTTAAAAATGTTAACTTTTTATTACAGTAACTTCAGATTTTTTGAAAAATAAAGACCTAGGCCACTGCTGATAAACCTAAAATATTCTTTGGTCCCTCTCTAGTACTGCCTGGTTCCCAGATTTATGATTATTGCCATGGTTACCAGGCAATTATGATCATACATTGTATATGTATACTCAAACCCATGTTTCTATACTTAAATTTCATATATAAACACTGTTGTCTTGTTTTTAAATTGTACTAAATGGATTTTTTTTTTTTTTTTTTTTTACAAAAAGGAAAGTTAATAGTTGTTAGAGCCTGATATTAAATCCAAGGTGGGCCTGACCAAAATCCACACTTCTCCCATTATGAATAACTATGGAGATCTCCTTCTGGATCTCAGACGCTGACTGTTGTCCTGGGGGCAAGAGCGCTAGTGCTTTCCTGGCTGAGATGGGTATACCCATACATACCCGTTGCCATAGAGACAATTCCAACTCATAACTATAGGACAGAGTAGAACTGCCTCATAGGGTTTCCAAGGAGCAGCTGGTAGATTCAAACTGCCAACCTTTCGGTTAGCAGCCAAACGCTTAACCACTGCACCACCAGGCCTCCGAGATGGGTATAGTGTGAGGCAAAGTAGAGCCATGGCTGAACTAGGACTCTGAGAGCCAGAGGTGTGATTCTTGTGGAAACTCCTCAGAGAAATTCAAGCTTCAAGCCCTGAAAAGACTAAGTATACACGTGCACGCTATCAGAGGCAGAACATAAATCGGGTAGCAGAACCAAGAGTCCAACATCAGAGGAGATGGTGGCAGAAGGAGAAGCTGCCAGCAAACAAGATCTCAGGTCTTGCTAAGCACTGTCTCTGGTCTTTATGAATTAATAGATAAGAGGGCTCACTGAGTCTGGTCAGCTTAAAGGGCCAGGGAAGGAACAAATATTTTTCCTCCTGAAATTAATGATTCCCGGCTATGGAAGTTTTTTTTCTTCCTTTCATGTCAAGATCAAAAGAAATCACATCTTTGCAATCCCCATTCCCCATTTACCCTTCTTTTTCCTGCCAGCACCAGGCTGGTGACAGCTAACATTTGATGCCCACACCATGGCTTAAGAAGAAACAGATAATAGGACCACAGAGCGGAGTGACTGACACTATGTGATCCCACCCACTTTTCCCTCTCCAAGAAAAACTCACCATCTCATTGCTGGGGGCACAAGCTGCATCAGCTTTTCGATGAAGAAAAGGATCATAGAAAATACTACCCCGGTGACTCACTGTGGGCCTGGCAGACGGAAGCTTGACTGAAAAAGAGAGACAAGCAGGTGAAAATGGTTCACAGAGAGGTCACAGAAGTCGATATAAAAAATGAGACAAAAGTCCTAGGAGCATAGTAAAGCTCTTCAGCTTTCATAACCCCACCACAGTTGTGTCAGCTTAGCTGGGTCAATTAGCTGCCTACTCTATCTTCCTCTGTTGTTAATAATGGGCAATATCCTCTCCCTTTAAAGACTGAAAATGAGGGATTTGTGGTTATAGTAAGCTATCATTAAAAGCACATGAATTCCTAAAAGCCTCTGAAAATAAATTAGTCTTCACATTACCATCTGCAACCATTTCACCTCAGCTAGTGATCCCATTAGCCCTTGTGCACTTTAAATTGGAGCAGACTTGGATATTACTTAAGGGAAGATCTCCAAGGGAAATCAAGTGGTTGCAGAGATCAAACAGAGAAATTCCAAAGGTGGTATCTCTACTCTCACACTGCTCCAGAGCCAAGACCCCTGTGTCACACGAGGGACACCAGCTAGGCCGTCTCTCAAAGATAAAGACAGACTCTCCAGTACAAGTCATCAATAAAAGTTCAGGACAACTGGAAGCAAGAAGGGAGTCTAAGCATGCAGATCCAGGTATAATCTACTTGCATTCTACCTGTGGGTCTCTACTTTCCAATAAACTAGGATAAGTTTGAAACCATTCTCCAACTAGATCTCTCAGCAACATCAGATGCTGTTGACACTGCCTCCATTTGGAACGTATCTTTTTTCCTGACTTCTGGAATGTCACATTCTTTAGCTGCCAACTTTCTCTGACCACTGCTATGCCCAGCCTTTAAATGATGGGATTTCTCCAGGTTCTGTCCTAGGCATCTTCTTTTTCTCACTCTACTCTCCCTACATGATCTTATCCATATTCAAGACTTCCATTACAACCTTGATGCAGTTCATTTGTATCATCTCTAAAATCAAATATACAACTTCCTACTTCACGTCATCTCTTGGATATCGCAAAGCACTTCAAATGCACCGGTACCAAATCAAGCTAATTACCTTTCCCATCTCAATTTTTTTTTCCCTTATATTCCCTCTCAAAGACATGCATTGGCAAATTTATTTTCTATAAAGGGCCAGATAATAAATATTTTAGGCTTTGTTAACCAGTCTTTCTCTCACAACTTTGCATTTGTAGCACAAAAGCAGTCATGAACGATACATTTAAAAAAGAGCATGGTAGCATTCCAATAAAACTTTATTTTCACACACAGGCAGCAGACCGGCTTTGGCCCATCTGCCATAGATTGGGACACCTGCTCTAAGAGACTGACTTCTCATCAGCTGCATTACCAATTACACCAGCCACGAACCTGCACTTAATATCTTCCTCTCCCTCACAACTCTTCCCTAAGTTCTGCCCTGCAAATTTTACTTCTTAAACAACATAAATCCATCCACTTCTCCACATTTCCTCCACTATTACTCCAATCCTCTTTTGCTTTGATGACAGCACTGGTCTCTTGACTTGTCCCATTCACTCTCAGCCCCCTCCCCAGAGTGCTCTACATACCACAGAGTGATCTTCTCAAAATGCAGATCAAGCCACACCACTTAACTCAGTGGCATCCTATGTTCTAATGACAAAGACAAAATTCCCTAACCCAGCCAGCCATCCCCTTCATGGTTCTGCCTTTCCCTACCCCTCTAGCCATATCTCATTCTGTATTCCCCTTGCTTGTTTCTGATCTAGGTCCACTTTTGAATTTTTCTGTTCCTCTTACTTCTAGGGACAAACCTTTGCACATGCTTTTTCCTCTTGCTGGCATACTCTTAATTCCCCTCATCAGTTAGTACATTCCTATTCATCTTCTAGATTGAAGCCCAAGCACTACCTCCTTAGAGAAGACTTCCCTGACCTCTTTGACTAGACCATGTCTCCCACTGTAATTTATTATAGCACTGTGTACGTCTTATGTGCATGATGGTCAGAGTCGCTATTTTATACTTGATGGTATGGTTATTTAATTAATATCTATCTAGACTATTAGCTTGATGAAGGCAGGAACTTTATTTCTTTTTGCCATTCATTTAGTCCCCATCACCCAGCACAGAAGTAGCTCATGAATGAAGGAATTCATGAATGTATGAATGAATGAATGAGTCTTGAAGTGCATAGGGATTCAACCTCCTCCCATCTCTGATTTAATCAGTTGCTCCACTTCTCTCTATTTTATATACTGGAATTCCATAACAATTTTCTTTTTAAAGAATGGTTTAATATGTTTGACAGCCATGAGTAGGAAATTCTTTACGTCTGCAAATTTCCAGATATCAAGCCAAAACTGAAAAAGCAGACACCTGGGTGGAATGTCATTCCTACCTAAAGAGTTGGGAAAACTTGCCTTTGCTTCATGCTGCAATAGTGTATATTTAAAAGATTTGGATCGTAATTTTTTAATCTCCTACTTTCATTTTTAAAGGCATGGCAACTTTCTTTCATATTCATCTCTTCATGAGGAAGAAAGCATCATAGAGATTTTGTTCTGCCCTAGAGGTCAAATGTCTCACTGGACTTCAAATAACATTAGACAGTTGTAACTGTACAACAAATATTGAGAAAAGTGCTCCCAAAGTAATTCAAAATAACAACTATCATCTGCCCATAGTGTGCTAATTTGTCCACTTCGCTTGCTTTGAAATGTCTATTTTCAGTGTAATGATGGAATGATATGCCTATCCTCATTAGATCCTGGCATCACACCAAAATTATGTGTGTTGAGCTTGACAAAGTGGCAAATTCTATTTGAGTTCACTGTTTTATACTAAATGTTATACATATGGTGTTTTTAGAAAAGACTTTTTTATACATCGATGGAAGGTTATGTAGTGCCTTAGAAAGAGCTCTGAGTGAGAACTGGGAGACTCAGCCTCCAGCCCCGCCTCTGCCACTAAATAGCTGGCTGACTTTACAGTTAACTCTTCTGCATCTATTTCTTTAATAATGAGAATGAAAGGACTTTTCCTACCGAGCTGGAAGGGTGACTCCAGGAAGATAATAGATGTGAAAGAGCCTAGATATGTACAAGGGATACTTATTGTTACTATTATTTATCAAGATCCCTTAAGAAGACAATATAAAACAAAGCATTACATGGAGAACAGGAAGAGCAAGCCAGGCACAATCTACAAACTGCTGAAGAATAGTAGTTAATTGATGAGAATTTACAAATTAGGGATGAATAATGGTTAATCAGTGGTCCTTAACATGAACGTCAGTCATTACCTGTATGTAAAATATAAAAATATTTCCAAATGACAGAATAATTGCTATGGTGAGGACAAAATATCCACATGTTGGAAACAATCAAGTGAATGATTTAGAATAATTTAGACTTGGCTAACGAGAAATCAAAAACCACGATAAAAAAGCATTCACATCATTGCTGATAGGAGAATAAATCAGCCAACCTTTCTGATGTGAAATGTGACTATAATGGACATAACCTTGGGCACAGGGATTATGTGTCTAGAAAAATACATACCTAAACACGTAATCAGGGATATGTTCAAAGATATGTACAAAAACTTGCAACGATTTTCACCATAGAATTGTTTAGGACAGTGAAAACAGGAAACAGTGTCCAACAACAGGGGTTGGATTAAGTATTTATAGTATGAAATTTCAGTAGTATACTAGGCAATTATTGAAAATCATCATGTATACATCCAGAAAAAAAATTGTACAAAAATGTTTTAAGCAACTTTACTCAAACATGCCCAAAACTAGAAATAACCCAAATGTCCATCACAAGAAAAATGGGTAACCTAACCAGATTGTGGTATATTCATACAACAAAGTCCTTACTCAGCAATAAAAAAGATTGAACTACTTAATGTAACAACATGAACAAACTTCCAAAGCATTATGTTGAGAACAAAGCCATATCCAAAGACTACATACTGTATGATTCCATTTAAGTACAAGAACAGACAAAACTAAACATTCATTATCTTAGAGGATGAACAGTTCTCTGTCTTGATTGTACGTTAGTTACATGGTTGTATACATTTGTAAAACTCATCAGATTGTACAATGCATTTTGCTATATCTAAGATTCACCTCAACAAAAAATTATTGTGAAGCAATGTATATTTATGTGGAAATATTTTCAGAGTATGTTGCTAAAGGTAACACAGTGACTAAAAAAAAAACAATAGATGCTTCATGATGGAAGCAAAGGAGGGAGGAAAAGAGGGAGGGAGGATAAGTGTAAAGGACATAAAAAATATGATAACAGTGATGACTTTGTAGTGAGTGTGAGTGATTTTTTTCTCTGTTTTTTCGACATTGAGCATTTGTTGTATTTGTAAAGAGAAAAAATATATTTATTTTTTTAACTGTAAAATGACAAAAAAAAGTGTGAGTTTAGGAAGACAATAAGACTTTTCACTTAATTCAACCCTATGTTTCTGCAAACTTTGGTGCCTTAGGCAAAGGGTAAGATTATTCAAGTTATGTTAATAAGGTTTTTTAAAAATTGGGTGTCACCCCTGCTCTACAATTTTCCAACAAGATGGATAATTTGGAAAGTGCCACTTTCTGTCAGAACAAAGAGAAATGCAGATGATTTTTGAGAGAAGAGTTGGTTTTGTGCTCTAAGGAGACTTTTGTTTTCAAGGCTAAATTTGGGTCCTGCTTTAAGAAAAATCCAGTGAAAGAAAGAAAGAAAACTGTCACTGTATCTTCAAAATGCATTTACAATGTGACATATACATGAGCTTTTCAAAGCTCATGAAATTGAATGTTGGTTCCTTGAAATCTATATCTCTGATCATGTGGTGGTTAGGCATGTCAAAAATTAATTTTTCTCTTCATCTTGATAAAATTAAATTTAAATGTCTTTTTTTGGTTTTCTATGTTTAGAATTTTGAAAACTAGATTGAAGAGAGCAAAATATCTATATTGGCTTTTTCTCTAGAATTTGAAGTAATTTGATGTGAATGGTCGGGTCATAGTATGTCACGGCTTGTATGGCATTCTAAAACAGAGATGGAAAGAAGCGTTGGGATTTTTCCACATTAAGCATGAAAGAATTTTAATACTGGAAATGCATTTGAGATAATCTAGTCTAAGGTGAAGAAATAGGTTTTCGTTTCATATGTCACCTATAATGGTTTGACTGAGTTGCCTGGATTACTGGACTGAGGAATATTCAGAAGCTACCTCCTTGCTGAACAGGACAGCAGGCTGTAATTGATTAACAACGTCTGGCCTGGCCATGGGAGGGGAAAGTGACGGTAAGCATGTCAAGAATTTGCTGTGCTGGCTTTAGTCTAACCCACTGGTTGTACAAAGGAGAAAAGTGAGGCCCAGAGAGCTGAATGTACAGACTCATTAGAACACCTAAACTCCATAGTGCCAATTCTCCTTCAGCATCCTTCTCCACTATCAATGCCTGCTCTCCATCCCGTTCTCTAGCTTGCAAAATCTACCTCCACTTTCCCAGAATTATTATATTATTTCCTAATTTTTACATCTGCCATCTACCACCAGTTGTCATCAAGTTGATTCTGACTCATGGTGACCTCATGGGTGTCACAGTAAAATTGTGCCCCACAGGGTTTTCGATGGCTGATTTTTCAGAAGTAGATTGCCAGCCCTTTCTTCTGAGACACCTCTGGGTGAACTTGACCCTCCAACCTTTTGGTTAGCATCAGAGGACGTCAGTCAACCATTTGCACCACCCAGGAATTCCACACCTGCCACCACTCAGGGTTTATCTCTTCCGTACTAACCTCTGGAGGCCATTGAAATATATTGTTGGCATCTCATCTCCTCAAAGTTCAAGGTGTCAATTAGGCTGTAAAAAAATTCATTATCATTACACAATTGTTAGATTAGCTAAGGCGCTTGTAATTGCAAGCACATTTTTATTACAACCTATTTCAACCAAACCCTGACTGCTATTGTCTAATTCTGCTCAGGTATTCATTCAGGGAAGAATGACACCATGATAGATTTGGAGACAGGTTTTTGAAACAGAAAAACTTGATTAAATTGCTAAGAGTTAACTCTCCTTAAGCAATAGGTATCCCACTTGCCTGACATCTTCTGCCAATTCAAAATGGCCTTCACCTCTTTAGATCACAACCTTGAAATTTGGTCCTGCTCCTCTTTAACCTTTTCAGCCTCTTTCTCTACATCCTAATCCTCAATGTTAGGGTTGTTTTTTTGTTTTGTTTTGTTCTTTCTTTTTTCTTTTTCAGATGAAGGTGAACTCCTTTAGAGATGAAGAAGTGAAACCATTGTAAATCAAGGATGTCAGTAAAAACTGTGTATGTATGCTGAAATTCTTGAGGATAATGATAGAATTCATGTATAAAAAGGAAAAAGGTGAGTCAGGTACATTCATCTGAAGTTTGCTGCTTAATTGTTGTTGTTAGGTGCCGTGGAGTCAATTTTTGACTTATAGCATCCCAGAATGACAGAATAGAACTTCCCCATAGGGTGTTCTAGGCTGTAATCTTTATGGAAGCAGATCCCCAGGTCTTTCTCCCACAGAACCATTGGGTGGGTTTAAACTGCTAACCTTTCAGTTAGCGACCAAGTCTTTAACTCTTGCACCACCAGGGCTCCTTGCTGCTTAATTAGTCACCGCAAAACATAGAGCCTAATACCCACAACTATTTATATATACATTTATTACTTAGCTCATGATTTTGTGAGTTGGTTGGGATCGCTGGGACAGCTCTTCTGGTCTAGGTGATATCTTGGCAGTTGGCTGGCAGCTCTGCTGGAGCTAGATGGTTTAAGAGCTAGATAGTCTCACTTACAAGTCTGTTGGTTTGGTTGGTTCTCAGTAGGCCGGCTTGTCTCTGCTCCACGTAGTCACTGTCCTCCCATCGGCTCTGCTGGGCCTGTTCACAAGGTAAAAGTGGTCAGAGAGAGAAATTGTGAGACAGAAAGAGAGAGCTGCAAGGCTCACTGATACTCTGGCTCAGAACTAGCTGACTATCCTCTCTGCTGCATTCAATAGGGCAAAGCAAGTTACGAGGCCCGTCCAGCTTTGAAGGGTGGGAAAATGAACTCCACCTCTTGATGGGAGGATCTGCAAAGACTTTGCGGCCATTTGCGATCTACCACAACATATAAGTAAGGATGTGAGCAGACTCTATGTGGATGCTGAAATTCTCATGGGTATGAAGAAGGTGAGATAGGTGACAAAAGCTTCATCTAATGTGGAAAGTAAACAAGTGAGAAGATGACCGTGAAGAGGGGAGAGGATGGCATAGAAAGACCGAACAAGGTCTCAGATAACAACAGGATATTGTGTGGGAGATGGAAGTAACAGTGAGAATGTCACCCCTGCTTCTCTGCTCCATAGCTCTTGGGGTATGTCACAAAGAGCAACCTCCACTCTAGACAGCTACAAAGGAACTCATATACTAAAGGAAGAGCAGAATTTCCTTTAAGAGAGGAGAAGACTCAGCATTTAGATAAAGAGACCTCGTAGACCTCAGTGGACACAGTAGACAGAGCTGGGAGAAGGAACTAAAGAGAGTGATTCACTGGGAGGCAGAAGATGGACAGAGGACTCTGGATGTTAGAGTGTGGAAGGAAAATACTTGCATCGTTATCTGAGGATGACAGGGTCAGAAGCAAGAACCAAACTAGCCTCAGAGTTCTTAGTAGAAATTTGATCAAGGCGTAGTTTGAGGTCTGACACTGACATTGGCCCCCATGTCTGGAGAACTCTGAACCTGCCTGCACCAGGCTCCTGGTATTACTACTGGAGCGGTCGCTCCAGTTGCCATTTAGCAAAGAAAAACACAGGATGCAGAGTAAAATGTGAATTTCAGATAAATATCAAATAATTTTTTAATATAAGTATGTCTCATGCAATATTTGGAATATATTTTAACTTAAAAATTATTCATTGTTTGTCTGAAATTCAAATATACCGAGCATCCTGTATTTTACCTGGCAACCCTGGAGGACGGGGAAGAAAATGAAGCAAATACTGAACAGGTCTGGTAACAGGAAATCATTCCTGGTGGCTAGTTAGCAAAGGTAGTCCCTGAGTGGTGCAAACAGTTAGTGTGCTTGGTTGCTAGCCAAAAGGTTGGAGATTTGAGTCCATCCAGAGGTGCCTCAGAAGAAAGGCCTGGTGATCTACTTCCAAAAAATCAGCCATTGAAAATCTTATAGAGAACGGTTGTACTCTGACACACATGAGATCACTGTGAGTCAGTGCCGACTCAATAGCAACTGGTTTAATTAGCAAAGAGCACCATCCATCTGTCAGTTTGTCATACTATAATGGCTTGCATGTTGCTATGATGCTGGAAGCCATGCCACCAGTATTTCAAATACCAGCAGGGTCACCCAAAGTAGACAGGTTTCAGTGGAGCTTCCAGACTGAGACAGACTAGGAAGAAAGG
The DNA here is from genome assembly GCA_030035585.1 of Dugong dugon. Taxonomy (NCBI): domain Eukaryota; kingdom Metazoa; phylum Chordata; class Mammalia; order Sirenia; family Dugongidae; genus Dugong; species Dugong dugon. Next base: position 102,615,875 of record CM057467.1, on the reverse strand, counting down.
CGTGGCCATCTACTTCCAGAATTAACCAATAAAAGCCTTATGTACTGCAACAGAACATTGCCCAATACAGTGCTAGAAGATGAGTCTCGCAGGGTGGAAGGCGCTACACAACGACTGCCTCAATGTCCACAAACACACAACAATCAAGAAGATGGCACAGGACTGGGCAATGTTTTGTTCTGTTGTACACCAGGTCACCATGAGTTGGAGCCAACTTGACTGCAACGAACAACAACAATTAGTAAAGAACCTGATCTGAAACTGAGTCTCCTGACTTCCAGTCTGGTGCCCCTTGCCCCTCCCATTTGCCGGGTAGGTTTTCTTTTTTATCCCTGTCCTTCCAAACCTCTGTCTCAGCCATGCCTCTTTCATTTCATCTTGTCTTCCTTTCTTGGCCTTCAGATCTCCTGGTGCTAATCCATGGCTCTCCCCTCCTGCCCACAATTGTCTGGACCTTCCAGTCAGCTTCAAGCTCCTTATAAAATTAGCATTTCTACTCCACCCCTCACATGTCCAGATTTCTGTCTACAGGAGAAAAGGGGTGAAATTGCCACCTACTCTAAATTGGGAGCGGGAGTACTTTAACCACACCATCATCTGCAACTGTGTGGCTGCTGAAAGAATGTGTCCCTAATTTTCAAATCAGGAATGAAAGTGAGACCCATGAAGAAATAGCAAACAAAATATTTAAATATATTTAGATTTCATATCTTCAGATTGAGGAAAACCATAATGTAACTGATTACAGACACCCTCGAGATTTGTAGGAAGGGCTGCTTCTTTCAGTGAGCAGTGAATAAATACCAAAATGAAGTACTTAAAATTGGTTTACAATACACCTCAGCCCAAAGCCAATAAATTAATAAAAATCCTGATAAGTTTTCAGATACCTTGAGGGGTGAATATGCAGCTTGCAACACAGCAAATTCACAGCAACATCATAGAATAGTGCAAGTTAATTTTTTCATTCCCTATGTGGCAAGGTCAAGATAGTTTTTCACTGCCAGACCCTGTTTTAAAAATATACATAGTTATTTTCACATATTGCTTAATAATGATTTTCATGTCATTCTTTTTTTTTTTCCAATTGCTTTTGAGGAATTCCAAGCTAAAAATAAGGAGAACTGCAGATGGCTTTTATCTTACTTACTCAAGTATTTTCAGTGCACTCTGTAATCAGTGTGGTACACTTATCCCAGTGCGGGGCAGGGAATCGCATACCCAGCTCCTATTACTGCTCCTAAATTATTGTTCCCATATGCACCATCCGGAAAATGCACCCCAATGGGCTTTGTTTGTGTTGTGTATTCCTGCAGTCGGCTGTGTTAGGAATCTCACCAGAAATCTGGGAAAGACCAATTAAAAGGCAAATTCCTCCCTTCCCGTTCCAGTAACGCTGACCCAAGAAACTGAACATAAGGAAATAAATGTGAATTATTTTCTATGTTTTGCACAAACATTGTAAATTTTAAAACACATTTTAATATTGAACACAACCTCACGCCCCCCCCCCCCCCCCCGAGAGTTTTGTTTACAAACCATTTAAAGACACATCATGCAGACAGACTACCTTTATCATTCTAATGACCCCAGATACTTTGCATTAAAGCCATTCTGATGGTTGGGGCTTGAACGATCACAGACTCAAACAACAGTGTAGAGAAGCTCCCATCTTTATCCAGCACACGAATTAGATATTTTCCCATAGGTAATAGCAGTTAGGCCAGGGTCCATTTCCCCAATAGTACATTTTAGTTAACCCCTTCTCTGATTAAATAACACTGTTTTATAGTTACTGATGATTTCCAGGGTTTCAGCTTGGGAGAGATCCCATCTCATATGAACGCCCCTTAAAGGTTTGTGGAATTGACAGTCTCCCATGTTTTGGTTTCCTCTCTACCGGAGAGAATAGGACATAACTCTCCGCCCTCAAGTAGTTCCCAATCAAATCTCAGGAGAGGATGAAGACTCTGGAGTAGAAAGGACTCTTTCAGTAAATTGTTATTGTTGTTGGGTGCCGTAGAGTCAATTTCAACTCATAGCGACCCCATCTGATGGAGTAGAACTGCTTCATCGGATTTTCTAGGCTGTAATTTTATGGGAGCAGATTGCCAGGTCTTTCTCCCGTGGAGCTGCTAAGTGGGTTCGAACCACCAACCTTTTGGTTAGCAGCCAAGCACTTAACAGTTGTACCAGCAGAGCTCCTTTTTTTCAGTAAACTAGGCACATGTAATCCAGTCTTTTTTTCTTTCTCTCTCTTTTTCTTCTTTTAGGAGCACTGATCTTAGCTGGTCTCGAATCATGGCAACCTCATGCAAAACGGAACAAAACGCTCCCTGATCCCCATGATCAGCTGAGGATCGAACCTTTGTGATCCATAGGGTATTCACAGGCTGATTTTCAGAAGTAGATCGCCAGGCCTTTCTTCTTAGTCAGCCTTAGTCTGGAAGCTCCCTGAAATCTGTTCAGCGTCAGAGCAACAAGCAAGCCTCCACTGACAGACAGGTGGTAGCTGCACATGAGGTGCATTGGCTGGAAATGAACCCTGGTCTCGCACATGGAAGGCGAGAATTCTGCCACTGGACCACCACTTTCTCCTGATCTTAATTACTAGGGGAAAATGTTTCAACTGTTTTTCCTTTTGGTTTACTTAAAAGACTGTTTCTTTTCTTTTTAATTGTACTTTAGATGAAAGTTTACAGAACAAATAGTTTCTCATTAAACAGTATACATATTGTTTTATGACAGTGGTTAACGACCCCATGACATGCCAACACTGTCCCTTCTCAACTTTGTGTTCCCTATTACCAGCTTTCCTGTCCCCTCCTGCCTTCTAGTCCTTGTCCCTGGACTGCTGTGCCCCATTAGTCTCGTTTTGTTTTATGGGGCTGTCTAATCTTTGGCTGGACGGTGAACCTCGGGAGTGACTTCATTATGAGCTAAAAGGGTGTCCGGGGGCCATACTCTTAAGGTTTCTCCAGTCTCTGTCAGGCCGGTAAGTCTGGTCTTTTTTTGTGATCTAGACTTTTGTTCTACATTTTTCTCCAGCTCTGTCCAGGACCCTCTGTTGCGATCCCTGTCAGAGCAGTCAGTGATGGTAGCTGGGCATCATCTAGTTATACTGGAATCAGTCTGGTGGAGGCCGTGGTAGTTGTGGTCCATTAGTCCTTTGGACTAATCTTTCTGTTGTGTCTTGTTTTCTTCATTCTCCCTTGCTCCCGAAGGGGTGAGTGAGACCAGTGGAGTATCTTAGATGGCTGCTCACAGGCTTTTAAGACCTCAGACCCTACTCACCACACCAAGGTAGAATGTAGAACATTGTCTTTATAAACTGTGTTATGCCAGTTGAGCTAGATGTTCCCTGAGACCATGGTCCCCACAGCCCTCCGCCCAGCAATTTGGTCCCTCAGGGAGTTTGGATGTGTCTATGGAGCTTCCACAACCTTGCCTTGTACAAGCTGTGCTGGCTTCCCCAGTATTGTGCACTGTCTTACCCTTCACCAAAGTTACCACTTATCTATTGTCTATTTAGTATTCCCTCCCCCACCCCTCCCATCCCTCATAACCAACAAAGACTGTTTCGTTTTGTGTGTAAACATTAAAAGACTTTTTCTTTTCTTAACAAGTACGGATTTCTCTCAGAAGTGTTTCATTAAAACAACTACCCTTCAAAACAAAACAAAAAACCTAACCACACAATAATCCACAGTGATAGGTTAATAAAAAGAAACACCCTAGCTCAAAAATGAAACAGAGTTGTCATTCAGATGGAGAAAAAGAGAAATATTTTGGTACTAGCAGCGAATCTTGGTTCTAACGATCTAAAATACACCGCCTGATTTGTGAGCTGTTTGCTTCTATCCATGTATCTATTTTATCTTTATTAGAGAAGTTGATGAGGCCTTTGATGTTCCAAAAATGCAATATGGGATGAATTAAACATTTTTACAGTCATGTGTGCAGATTTGGATTTGAATATTTTTCTAAATCCAGTCAACCAGTGTCCATAGCATTTTTCATTGTTATTAACATCTTCTCCCATCAGTTTCTTTTCCAGCCTGGTACCTCAGCCTGATTAATGGACTAGTAGCAGGGACTACTTTTTTAAAATGATGTTTTGCTTAAAGCATCTGTTTATGTTTCAACAAAACAAATAAAGTCAGGAATATGGTGTTTAGAAACAAAGAGAACAACCAAGATTAGAGAAAAGTTAACTGTTCCCTGGGGAGAAACCCTAGCGGTTAAACTGTTTCATCAGCAACAATACAGAAATTGTTTTAATGGTGTTTTGAGCATCTTATTCTTGCAAAAATAGTACCCATGCTCACAAAACAGCAAAGGTTGAAATCAAGGCTATGTCGTTGAAAAGTAAGAATTTATTTAGTGCAATATTTCATAAAGTCAGTCAGGAGTGTAACGATATCAGGAATTTATGATACGCCTTCATTCTGGGCAAATATTTTTCAGGCTAAGCTGATTAATGCTATTGAGAACGTTAAAAATACTTCTCTATTATTCAGGATCTAGACAGAGGTTTCCTTTTTAGTACCGGGTTCTTGGGCAAGAAAGCTCATGGCAAAGCTTATTTAATAGCAGTTAAAGAGAAATCATACAGGATGTAAAACTGAAGTTGTCTATTTATAAAGGAGCAAAAGTGTGCCTATGGGGTTCATCTTTGCTTGCCCTTTCCAATTCAAAGAACGATATTTTTTTTCCTTTTGGTTTTTATTTGCCAAGCCCCCCAATTTTTTTTGTGTGGAAGAGAGGCATTTTCTTCACATGCTGAAATCTGCTGTAGCCTTTCTCTGTCTTTCAAAACACTGTAGTCATTAAATGCATGCTGCCATCATTAGGGTATCTTGGAGGAACTCCAAGATTTGTCACAGCAAACCTCACCGTGTGCATGGTAAGACATAAGCAGACATGGCAGGGTCCACCTCAGGCAAAACGTCCACATTAGAAGCTTTGAATGTTTTTCTCCCTTGGTGTAAACTACAGATTGGTGTCCTTCCATTAAGTGCTTTGATCTGCCTTGATAAAGGCTGTTTGCCACAGCCGTGTTTGGGGGTAGAAGTTCTTTGGTACAACTTGTCATTATTTATGTAAAAGAAACGAAAACCTTGTCTAGTAAATTAATTAGAATGTGGCCTGAAAAGGAATATTTTTGATCAGTGAAAACAGAAGTCTTCGGGTAAAAAAAAAAAAAAAAAGAAAAAAAACAGGCAGAAAGGTTCAAAATACAGAGCTGCATTGTTTGCAGAAAGCCTGCTGCCTCCTTTATGCTTAACTGAGCCATGCCAGCAGCCCTCTTGAATTTCTACAAGAACACAGTTTCAGATCATCTGCATTCAGGGCCAGAGTCATGCCCCTGGAACCGATAATCGCCTCTGACAGGATTTAATTACCTTCTCGAGGACCTTTTCTCTGTTTGATTGGAGACCACCCCCTGCCTCCGATCAAATCAGACAGTAATAACACGCTGAATCGCAGCAGCCAATCACGAGTCAAGTCTGAACAGTGACCTTGCTGAGTCGAAGCTGATTGGTGGTGTCAGCCTTGTCAACGGTGTCAGTGAACCATCAGACAAGAAAGAGCGAGGGGAGGGGGAGCGGAGGAGAGCGAGGGGAGATAAGAGAACAGCACTAATGCTAATGGAGGCTGTCAGCATTCAAGGCTCCAGGCCGCGGTACAAGCGGTCTTGCACAAAAACAAAAACGTTAGAGAACTCCTACAAGTCTAAAATATTCAGAATGGGGACATTTTGGCTTCTCCACTTTGGGGCGTCTATTCAAGATATAATTCACGTGTAATTCAGATACACCATGTATAAACACATGTAGTGACAGAGACACACACATGATGTGACAGAATAATTTTCATGAAAGGAAAAAGCCCCACAAAACTTAGCCCGATGAATTGCGGGAGATGGGGGTAAACTATCGCTACATGACTTTTTTTTTTTTTTTAACCATCGGACTGAGAATGATGGTATTTAAAATGCACCACAAAACCCTGCTTTTAATATTAACTTGACTTAGCAGTCACTATATTATTTATAACCATTTTAGTGTGGGATATAAGCCTACCTATAATCTTAAAGAATAATGCATTCATTAAATGGCCAATCTTTGCATACATATAATTTTAAGATAATTTGTAGTAATGCCATAATTCTTGTGATCTGAAAAAAATAATTGAACTAAGACATAAAATTTGGCTAACCTCTATTCCATTGAGAAAGGTGCTTTTCCCCAGAAAAAGAACACTACCGCATCAGAGAGTTATAATATGCAGAAAGACTCTTACAAAATGGTAATGAACTGAGATTTGGAAGAGAAGTAGAACATATTATTAGTTCTGTACTAATTTAGAGCATAAGTTATTCATTATATTTGTCTGTAAATAATCTTTTCCATAGCATTTATTTTGTTTCTGACTCACCCACCTCTTTACAAATGCAGCAGCTAATATGAAACATTATATTTGCAGAGGTTTATTGGAATTTCTCTTAATTTAGAGAATGAAAATCTGTTATATTTAGGGGAAATGGAATGCTTACCAATTGTGACGCACGGAATTTTTCATAAATCTTTTAAGAAAACTGTAGGCTAATTTAATTCCTCTCACAGAAAAGAAGGAGCACTTTTTTACATGGCTCTTGAACTTCACCAGTTATTTTTAACAATATCACCTGATTTAAGTCAAACGCCTGCCACACGTCTACAAATACACATTTCTCTGAGCAATTTCCAGTTTCACTGAGGAATTTTACCTAAACAGCCATTTCACAAGCTGATTTATCATTCAATGTTTCTGACTCCTCAATTCTATTCTTTACACACCTGGCTCCCAATGAAACAGGTTTTTAAATAAAGAAAGGAATCGTTTCCTACATGTCTGCAATCCTTTTCCTCTATAGTCAAGGGATTTAAAATGTAGTTTAATTAGTATATAAAGAAATCATACTTTTATGCACTTGATCAAAATTTACAATGGGCTTATTAAGATGATATAGTTATTTCAACTTTTAAAAGAGTTGTTTGAAAGAACCTCCAGGGGTGCAGTGCCATTTTGAAAAGATTGCTTATTTTCATCGCCTCATGGTTAAAATAAGTTATTTAGGGAAAATATCTTACACTGGAAATCAGAGCTTAGAGTCTAGTTAGTTCCACCTTTGCTATTGACAAGCTGTCCAATTTGGAGTTAGTCACTTTGTCTTCATGCGTATTAGTTTACTCAGCTATAAAGGCAGTTAACTTGAGGTTACCTGAAGAATTAAAACTGTGTGGTCTAGGGGTATAATTAGAATGCAGACATGATAACAGAGTCATTTAAGCTTCTTAGAATCACTATCCTGTGTTGGTGAGTTTCTCTCTGCCTCTACTCCTTCCAGCCTCATCTTGCCACACACACTCTCAGCCACATCCAACACAAACATATGTGCACACTGACAGATGTTTTGACCACTAAAGAGAGGTAGGTAATAAGTAGTCACCATCAGTGTCAGGACTAGAACCCAAATTTACTAAATCTTAACCCTATGTTTGTTCCCCACTCTTTGCCATTTGTAACTAACACACGGTTTGTACTCAGGCTAACGCTGATCTTTCTACTGGCATGGTCTTCAGTATATTTTTCATTGGTAGACTCCGTATCGTTCAATCTATGCAACAAAGCAGATGTATAACAAATACTTTTTTTTTTTTAAGAGACTCTGCAAAAGTAAACAAACCTAGTTCATATGTGATTATCGTCAATTTGAATTATTGGCCACTTTTGGCTGCTATGCCCAAGTTAAGAATACATGGAACTCTGAAAATAAGGACAACTTATATTTAAATATTTTGAAAGTCTTAAAGACAGCGTAACAGGTAAGTATGTATATGTTCCAAACATAGGAAGGCTTATTATATCTCAAAGCTGGTAATCAATAACATTTTATTTCAATGGAGGTTACCACAATTTCCAAAGACAATTTACCCTCAATTGTGAAGGAAAGGATACATTTTCATTCTACCCTCCTGGAATCATATCTTCTATAGCCACTTCAGGTCAGAGAAACAGCAGGAGAGAGGAAAGGAAGAAGCCGATATCCTGCCTTATTTCATTTCTTTAGCAATAACATTCTCACCCTGAAAAGGTGAATAATTACTACCCATTTGACTCCACCTAATTATGTCCACATTTGCTTGTTCTGTTCATTTGAAAATGCTTTCCTTTGGAGAAAATAGCCTTTGCTTATCTTTACAGTTTCTATTTCTTAAATGGACACTTTTGGAATTAGAGAGATTCTATCTTAGTTTTGAAAAGCCTTTCCCTTTTTGTGCTAATCATTAGGAATCAGTGACAATGCTTACTGGTTTTCTAAATGGGACACAGAATATTAACCAATTGCTGGGTTCAGATTCTTATAAACAGAGAATTGAACCTCCTGTGATCCTAGATTATGTCACTTTTTTTTTCCTAGAGAGATGAAAAAAAGGCTTTAGATCCTTTAAAAACTCAGTACACACAAAAACTGAGAAATTAAAGAGAAGCTATGCATCAAACCCTGCGTTCTATCTTGGTTGCTGTTTCAGAATGATCCTTGTATAGCATGAGTTACACAACAGAGTGACTCTAATTGCAAATTCAATCACTCCTGGACTGAGGCTCAGAAATCAATTCTCAGTAAAATATGACACTCAGTCATTCGAAACAATAGAATAGTCAATATTCCACCATCATCAGCCTAGTTAGGAACTATTTCAATACAACACTTATTTAGTTCTTTTGCTATGCCAGGCTTTTTTTTTTAATTCCACATAACCCTGCCTAACATTCTCAAGAACCGAAACTGTGATGGAAAGTTAAATAAAATCATGAGGTTGCCAAGACTTGTAGAAAGAATTTCACTCAAACGTTTCTGATTCCAGACTTCTGATCTTTTCCTTAATTCATATTGATTGTCAAGTTCACTTGTGTCCTTCTGGCTTACCAATTTAAATTCAGATAAAGATCATCCAAGTGACAGGGAGAGTAATGTTGACTGGGGGAAGGGGAGAAAGGGGGTAGAGAAAAGACAGGTTCAACTAGATAGTCCAGAATCTGAGCTGAGATTGTAGAATCCTGGAGTTTACCAAGTTTACCACACTTACAGGAACTGAATGGAAAGCACAATACAATTTTAGGATAAGACTTTTACATTATTTTCTCAAAACTAAAACAATAGGATAGAAAGAGACAGATACATAGAACTAGAAATGAAATCTAGATAGGAAATAAATAAGATAATTATGAAATAGTGTTTCCAAGACTGAAATTCCTGAATCTTGACCTCTAATACTGATTTTGTCATTTGGTGTCCTTATCAAATTACCTGACCAACAAAATTTCAGTTTCACTTTCTAAACCCAGGACTCAGAGATAATTAAGGCATGGTTCTTTCTTTCTTGGTTTGATCTTTTGAAATTCCTGAATAAAATACCCAAGGTTTACGTTGTTTTGTCACATTACTATTGTTACTATTATAACAATATCGGTGTTTAGCTTATGTGATTGGGAAGGGGTGTTTCTAAAAAGAATATATCTGATTAAGTGCACTGTTAATATTTACTTCAGAATCCACATTTTAAAAGACTTGCACACAAAAGGCTTAGAAATGCATCCAAAATGAGAAACTCCAGTCAACTAATTACTCAGCTGGCAAAATGGAAATTTCAAGTGGCATAGACAGCTAATTGTGGCCTGCCTCTGGAATGACAGGTCTATAATTTTTAGTTTTGTGTGCATTGAAAACCAGTCACCTTGACACTCAGTGGTCCATTATCTACCGGCCACCAACCATATGATGATGTTCAAGGAGTGACAGGCACTTTCCATTATGGGTGATGAAACACACCGTGTTTTATTTGGATAAAGCTGTCCTGAGAAAAAAAGAAAGCCAGGTGCCTACTCCTCCCCACGAGTTACAATGACACTGGAACACCTTTAATTCCAGAGAATCAACTTCTTTGTTCTTTTATAATAACAACCATCAGTTACTCTTAGTATCCGTTGCCAACATCCTTACAGTGCTTTAATATGTCATGATCTAGCTTCTTAAATATAAATTTCACCTCTTAATGTCAAGAGCTTTCCCCAACAAATTATATTATGTTCAAAGAACTTGAAACTTGGTTAAAGACTACATCCTAGCAAAAGCTTAACATATTTTTCTTTGTCTTTTCTTTTTCTGTTTTTTACTCAAAGCTATCATTTCAATTGTTCCAAGGCTTCATGGTGTAAGGGAATATTATTGAACCAAGAGCTAGGAGATGAAATTATAATCCCAGTTGTGAACTATTTGGCTGTTGACCTTGCAGAAGTCTGTTACCTATCTGAGCCTCAAATTACTAATCTTTGAAATAAAGAGGCTGAATCCCATATTTTCATTCTCTTTTATCCCTGGCAGTCTCTGTATCTGTATAAATATCAAGGTCTTGATCATAAAACTTCCTTGACTACAAACGGCTCTGAATTCTATTTGACAAATGTAGCAGTGAGGATGTGTTCAAATGCAAGTAACAATATCAACTATCTGTGGCAGAAACAGAAAAGACAGTTCATTATCTTACCTAATAGAAAGATTGGATGTATGTTGTGCTAGGTTTGGTGCAGCAATTCAGCATTGCTGTCACGACTTCAGGTTCTCTCTATCCTTAATGTGTGGCGTTTTCCTCCTTAGATGTCTCTTTCTGGTTATAAGATCGCTGTGACAGTTCCCAGGCATCAAAGCCTCTTCAAAAATCCTTAGAAGGAAGAAAGGGGAAGATTGGCCAACCCACTAGAAGAGGTCCATATCTGTGCCCATTACAAAGAAAGGTGATCCAACAGAATGTGGAAATTAATGAACAATATCATTAATATCACACTCAAGTAAAATTTTGCTGAAGATCATTCAAAAACAGTTGCAGCAGTACATTGACAGCAAACTGCCAGAAATTCAAGCCAGGTTCAGAAGAGGACATGGAACGAGGCTTACCGTTGCTAATGTCAGATGGATCTTGGCTGAAAGCAGAGAATACCAGAAAGCTGTTTACTTGTATTTTATTGACTATGCAAAGGCGTTTGAGTGTGTGGATCCTAACAAATTATGAACAACATCGCAAAGAATGGGAAATTCCAGAACACTTACTTGTGCTCATGTGGAACTTGTACATAGACCAAGAAGTTGTTTGAACAGAACAAGGGGATACTTCGTGGTTTAAAATCAGGAAAGGTATGCGTCAGGGTTGTATCCTTTCACCATACTTATTCAATCTGTATGCTGAGCAAATAATCCAAAAAGCTGGACTACATGAAAAAGAACTGGGCATCAGGACTGGAGGAAGACTCATTAACAACCTGTGTTATGCAGATGACACCACCTTGCTTGCAGAAAGTGAAGAGGATTTGAACCACTTAATGATGAAGACCAAAGACTACAGCCTTCAGTATGCATTACACCTCAACATAAAGAAAACAAAAATCCTTACAAGTGGACCAATAAGCAACATCATGATAAATAAAGAAAAGATTGAATTTGTCAAGGATTTCATTTTACCTGGATCCACAATTAATGCCCATGGAAGCAGCAGTCAAGAAATCAAAAGGCATATTGTACTGGGCAAATCTGCTGCAAAAGACTTCTTTAAAGTATTAAAAAGCAAAAATGTCACTTTAAGAACTAAGGTGCACCTGACCCAAGCTGTGGTATTTCCAATTGCCTGATACGCATGCAAAAGCTGGACAACGAATAAGGAAGACAGAAGAAGAATTGATGTCTTTGAATTATAGCGTTGCAGAAAAATATTGTGCACACCATGGAATTCCAGAAGAATGAAAAATTTGTCTTGGAAGAAGTACAGCCAGAATGCTCCCTAGAAGCAAGGATGGCAAAACTTCATCTCAAGAACTTTGGACATGTTATCAGGAGGGACCAGTCCCCTGGAGAAGGACATCATGCTCGGTAAAGTAGAAGGTGAGGGAAAAAGAGGAAGAACCTCAATGAGACAGATTGACACAGTGGCTGCAACAATGGGCTCAAGCATAACAACAATTGTAAGGATGGCGCAGGACAGGGCAGTGTTTTGTTCTGTTGTGCATGGGGTGGCTATGAGTTGGAACGGATTTGATGACACCTAACAATAACAACAGCAATGACCTTGTATTTGTTTCCTAGGGCTGCCATAGCAAATTACCACAAACTTGGTAGCTTAAAACAACAGATATTTATTCTCTTACAGTTCTGGAAGCCAGAAGTCTGAAATTAATGTGTCAGTAGGGCTGAACTCCTCCAGAGGTCAAGGGGAGATTTTATTCCTTGCCTTTTCCAGCTTCTGGTGCTCCAAGCACCTCTTGGCTTGTGGCTACATCACTGCAATCTCTCCTTCCCTCTTCACATGGTCTTCTCCTCTTCTGTTTCTCAAATCTCCTGTCTGTCTCTTATAAGGACACTTGTTGTTGGATTTTGGGCCCACCCAGAAAATTCAAATCCATTGCTGTCAAGTCAATTCCGACTCATAGCAACCCTATAGGACAGAGCAGAACTGCCCCATACGGTTTCCAAAGGGCGGCTGGTGGATTTGAACTGCTGACCTTTTGGTTAGTAGCCTGAGCTCTTAACCAGGGCTCCTTGAATTAATTACATCTGCAAAGACCCTTTTTCCAAATAAGGTAACATTCACAGGTTCCAGGATTAGAATATGAACGTATCTTTTTGGGAGGTGTCTTAGCTCCCTAGTGCTGCTGTAAAAAAATACCACAAAGGGGTGGCTTTAAAGAACCGAAATTTATTTTCACATAGTTTAGGAGGCTAGAAGTCCCAGTTCAGGACACTGGCTCTCTCCTTTGGCTCCGGGGGAAGATCTTTGTCTCAGCTTTTGTAGCCCCAATTGTTCCAAAGTTCCTTGGCAATCTTCTTTCCATTTGTGCTCTTGCTTGTCTCTGTGTCTATGCTGCTCTTTATAACTCAGAAGTGATTAAGTTTAGGACATAGTTATAAGACCAACTTAACAAAGAAAACACTATTCCCAAATGGGATTACATCCATAGGTATAGGAGTTAGAATTCCAACACATATTTTGGGGGGACACAATGTAATCAATAACAGAGGGCCACTGTTTAACCCACTACACACTTGCATCGGAATCACCAGGAATGAGGCCCAAGGATATTTCTTTTAAATAAGCACTTTTGGTGATTTTAGACCAACAAAAGTTTAGGACCATTGGATAAACTGAAAACAGCAAAGAATAGTCCTACTTTTTCTGCCCAAGAAATCTTTTGTGCTTATTTACTTGCTTTTAGTCATTTCAAAGCTTCATACAGACATTCACCCTTTCTTCCATGTGTGCTTAGTATAGTACTTTACTCATACCTTACTCAGTTAGACAGTGCATCAGCTGAATAATTCCAGGATCTTCATCTACTCCTTCATGCATCTAGAGAACTAGCACACGGTTTATGCCACAGGATAGCTCGCACCTGGGGAATTGTGTTTCATCTAATTTCTTACAATTAATGAACAAGTCTTATCAGTTTTAATGGTGTTATCTCAGGCTCACATTTTGGCGTACATTATTTATCCTACTAATTTAATGGCAAACAGTCACCAAGGCGAGCTTAAGGCAGTAATTTCACGCATATACTGGTTATAGGTTAATTATTTAGGTGCCATAACCAGCTTTACAATAATGAACTCTCCTGGGTAGATCCCATAAAATACATTCTTCAGCTTTAAAAAAGAGGTTTAATGTTTCACAGTTTCTCATGCTGACATTTATGTTACCTTCTGTGTTGTGCTGAAATTTTAGGAAAGAGCTGAGGGATGTTTGTGTTAAACTAAAGGCACAGGAGAAATCACAATGAAGAAAGAAAGAGCAAGCATGTTTACCAAGTCTTTACATTAAAGTCTGAAAATTAGTGGTGGCTAAGGTCAAACAATTTGGGACTTAAGAGACTCAAATACTCAAATTTTAGAATATATATATTTTGTAAGTCCTTTAAAGTCCTCCACTTGTAATACCAGTTATCAGATGCCTTCCAGTCGATTCTGACTCCTGGAAATTCCTTGTGTGTCAGAGTAGAACTGTATACCACTGAGTTTTCCGTGGCTGATGTTTTGCAAGTAGATCACCAGGCCTTTATTCAGAGGTGCCTCTGGGTGGTCTCAAACTGCCAACCTTTCCGTTAGCAGCCAAGCGATTAACCACTTGTGACACCAAAGGACTTTCTGTTCGTAATATATAGACTTAATGTTTAGTATTTCGTACTCAATTCAAATCATTCATTCCTTTAATCATCATAGTCTAAAACAAAATACCCAACTATTATGATACAACAGCTTTCAATCCCTATGAAGTGACACTCGGGTGTATCATGAAGCTGCTACAGGCCTGTGCCATAGTTTGATCAATATGAAGACTTTCTTATTTATTACAAAGTAGGATCCATATTATAAAACCAAATATGGAGCTGAACAGCCCATGCAGTGTGGTACAGGATAAAAACCCGTGAGGAGTGAAAGATGCAGTGTTAAGCCAAAGTGGTTGAGAGATTGTGCATTTGCTGAAAAGCTTCAGAAGTTTGCCTCCTGAGGGTATAAGCCAGGGAATTAACCATCCCTTTCAAATATCAACACAAGGCTAGTGGGCCACTCAGTGAACACTGTGATATTCATGGATATGAGTTAGTGCCTTCAAATGTTCTGCCAAAAATTCTATGCTCAAAACCAAAAAGTTGAGGGCTACTGCAATATAGAGTGACAAGGGCTATGGAAAAGATATGTATAAAGTATTCTGGAAGCATAGAGGAGGGACACTTATCTTACTTAGGTCTAGGGGCTGAGGGGTTTCCTTCAAGAGTTGATGCTTATGCTGTCGGTGTTAGGTGTCATAAAGTTAATTTCGACTCATAATGACCCCATTGGACAGAGTTAGAACTGCCACATTAGGTTTTCTAGGATGTAATCTTTATGGCAGCAGATTGCCAGGTCTTTCTCCCACAGAGCCACTAGATGGGTTCAAACCACCAACCTTTCAGTTAGCAGCCAAGCTCTTAACCGTTGCTCCACCAGCACTCCTTGATACTTCATAGAGAAGTGGAAATCTTGAAGATCATTGTATATGCTATGGGGTGATTAGTCTCTTTTCCCAAATAACTAGGAAAACGGTGAGCAGAAAGTCAGGTGATTCCTTTGAGGAGAGAAAAGATGCTCAATCTGTTGGGTAGAGGAAGAGGGTAAAGGATTTCTGTTCAAACTGGCAAAGATCCAACACCCCAGTCATTGAATGTTCACCTCAGCTCCATCTCTGTTTTCCTTGCATAATAATTAGTTGTATATTCCCTTGTCTTCTGAAGCTAAGTGGTGCATTAGATCAGCAGGCCAACATTTCACCTTTGCAAATCTGGGTCCAGATAAGCAACTTTTCAACAGTTGATGCCAATATGAATCCTCAAATTCTCGTAGCTATTTCATTCTCTCTCAACTCATGACCTTTAGGAAATTCTTTTGTTCCTTTACTCCAGTGAGATCATTATTTTCTTCCTTGTCCCTTTGCTTCACTCAACACTTAGAATGAATTTCTCCCCTATGATCGTCCCTCCTTTAAAACCCCAGCAACCTTTCATCCTTCTGTCCCTCTCACTCGTACCCACAGAAGAAGGTCTTTTTGCAGGGCTGAAATATTCTCAGGTTTCTGATGAACACCAGATGAGCTTTGCAGTTTATACTGTGTCTTTGGAGCTTCCCCATATTCATTTACCATTTTAGTTTTTCTGTCCTTGAGCAAATTCATATTCTACCAAAACCAATTAAACAATTAAACACAGTGAACTATCATTCCAGTTCTCAGTGTTTTCCAGGAATCTGTGGTTTTGACTTCCCATAGAATTAACTATCTATACCTCCAACAAATATAATTTTCCCATCACCGAAAATAACATCAACATTTTATCTCTTGGTGTGTTAAATATTATTAAAATGAGTGGTAAGATTACATAAGATTTTAGCATTTTTTAAATTTAAACTTGGAATGAATGTAGTCCACTAATGAGCAACTATTGGCCTCACAGGATGATTCCTGCCCGGCTTTTCCATAGGATCTATGATCTACTTTCAAGATGAATGACTAGAAAAGTACATCTATATTTGCCGCCTTCTGATTTATCCAGTTTTAAGAGTGTAGAAAAAAGCAGTGCTAATATTCTCATTGATGTTATTCTATTCAACTAGATAGATGGATAGATGGATGATGGGTGGATGGATGGATAGATGGATGGATGGATGGATGGATGGATGGATGGATGGACAGATGGATGGATAGATAGTTGACAGCTGCTGTTGAGTTGACTCCAACTCATGGCAACCTTATGTACAACCAAAAAAAACTTTGTCCAGTCCTGCATCATCCTCACTATTGCTGACATATTCGGGTCCATCCTTGCAGCTATTGTGCCAATTAGTCTCACGGAAGATCGCCCTTGCCCTCCACTGGCCCTCTGTTTCATCAAACATAATGTCCTCTTCTAGTAATTGATCCCTCCTGATGATGTGTCCAAAGCAAGTGAGTTGAAAAATGTTCTGTTGTCATTCATAAGGTTTTCATTGGCTAATTTTTGGAAGTAGATCACCAGGTATTTCTTCCTAGTCTGCCTTAATCTGGAAGCTCCACTAAAACCTGTCTAACATAGGTGGCCCTGCTGGTATTTGAAATACTGGTGGCATAACTGCAAGTATTACAGCAACACAAAAACCACCACAGTACAACAAACTGACAAACAAGGTGGGTTTAAAAACCGAAACCAAAACCCACGGCCACTGTGTAGATTCCAACTCATAGCAACCCTATATAGGGAACCTAATTTATAAAGGCATACGTTTTCCCATGAGATTTAGTAAAACAATTCTCATTTTGAATGAAAAACAAACATGTCTTATTAGCATCATTTTTTAAATGACCCTTTTGCTTAAAAATAAAGTCATAATTACCACTGAGGATACAGACTCATTCATTTACATGTGATGAAATTGAGCCCCTAAAAGGTAAATGACTCATCCAAGGTTACACAGTCAAAAGCAAATATTTGAAGACAGAGCTCCTGTTTCCCAGCCCAAAATTTTTTCCCATTATACCAGGCTCTCATTCACCTCAGTTTTTGTTTTTGTTTCTTATCTGGAAAAAATGGACAAAATATTTGTCATGTTCCCTTGTAGATGCCGACTTACTCTTTCCTAAGTGAATCATAATTTCCCAGGTGTTTCTCTAATTACATCTTGATTAATGCTGCATATAGTTTTCATATGGAGAAAATTAGAGTTAGAATTATCCGTATTTGAGCATCTTCTTAAGGCTTCGTCTTAATATTTTAAGAGTATCCAGTTCAAGCACTTTCTTTTTTCTTTGCCATGTGTCTGGTATTTCTTCTAGGTTGCATGGGATCTTCAGAAGTTTCAAGTAGATCATTTCCATGCCAAGAATTGTTGAGTGCCATAAATTTTAATTTCTTGATTATCTTTTTAAGCATAATCTGTATTTCATTAGTATTACTTATTTCTCCTTGGAGAAAACTGCAGACATCTTTCATGTTTCCCATATTCTGATATAAAAATGTAGATACACTACACGTATAAAAAGACAGTATACCGTTTCAAAAATATTTTCCACTATGCATCTTGTCAATTCAAACTTTCTTTTATTGAAATTAACATTCTGATTCTTCAAAATCTTGATTACAACAAGACTGATGGAAAAATACTGTGAATGGGCAATATTTCCGACCTTTCATAGTCAACATCTGCAGACTGTTAATCCTCCATCAGGAAGTTAGTTAATGTAAATGTCTGGCTAATCGAATAGAATTCTCCAGATTTCTTTTAAGTGAGATTTGAAGAAATAAACTAACTTTTACCTTAAGGTAGAGGCATCATTATGCTGAAAGCTGAGATAATGGGCTAAGTAGACATCTTGTCACTCAACATCCTTCTGGGCCTAATCGCAAGCTAAAGATATTTGAAGACAAATTAATATTTTTATAAAAATTATGAAATAAAACACATTTGATAGAGTTATCTTTGAGAAACATGATTTGTATAATTTCAGTTTGTACTATAAAATTGCAGTTTGTAGGAATAAGGAGGAGAGGAAGGAGGAAGAAATAACAGGAGAAAAAGGGAAGAACTTGATTTTGTTTATAATCCTCTCAGAAACCATTCATTTATTCACAAAACATAGGACCATAACACCATCTTAGGAATAGCATTAAGGGGGGAAAAAACAAGAGAGATGCAGAAAAAATCCCAATGACTGGTCAATGGGTGTTTTAAAAAAACAACCCAAACCCATGGCCGTTGAGTTTATTCCTACTTACAGCAACCCAACCCTATAGGACAGAGTAGAACTGCCCCCATAGGGTTACCAAGGCTGTAAATCTTTATGGAAGAAGACTGCCACATCTTTTTCTACTACAGGACCTTTTGTTTAGCAGCCAAGCACTTCATCCACTGCACGACCAGTACTCCTTCAGCGGTGTTACGTACATCTACTTCTGGGACTCAGCAAGCCAGGAGAAAATCATCAGCAGTCTTGGTAGGGAGGGTAAGAGTGTTGATGTTAGGTGTCATCTTGTCATTTCTGACACAAAGCAACCCTATGTACAACCGAATGAAACTCTGCCCAGTCCTGTGCCATCCTCACAAACTTTTTATGCTTGAGCCCACTGTTGTGGCCATTGTGTCAATCCACCTCATTGAAGGTCTTCTTCTTTTTTGCTGACCCTCTACTTTACCAAGCATGATGTCCTTCTCCAGGGACTGGTCCCTCCTGATAACATGTTCAAAGTATGTGAAACAAAGTCTCACCATCCTTGCTTCTAAGAAGCACTCTGGTTGTGCTTGTTTCAAGACAGATGTGTTCATTCTTCTGGCAGTCCATGGTATAGTCGATATTCTTTGCTAACACCATAATTCGAAGGCATCAATTCTTATTTAGTCTTCCTTATTCATTGTCCAGATTTCCCATGCATATGAGGCAATTGAAAACATCATGGTTTGGGCCAGGTGGACCTTGTCATCAAAGTGAAATTTTTGCTTTTTAACACTTTCTTTAAAGGTCTTTTGCAGCAGATTTGCCCAGTGCAATGCATCATTTGATTTCTTGACTGCTGCTTCCATGGGCATTGATTGTGGATCCAAGTAAAATGAAATCCTTGACAGCATCAATCGTTTCTTCGTTTATCATGATGTTGCTTATTGGTCCTGTTGTGAGGATTTTTGTTTTCTTTATGTTGAGGTTTATCCATACTGAAAGCTGTAGTCTTTGATTTTCATCAGTAAGTGCTTCAAGTCCTCTTCACTTTCAGTAAGCAAGGTTGTGTCATCTTCGTATCAAAGGTTGTTAATGAGTCTTCCTCCAATCCTGATGCAGTGTTCTTCACATAGTCCAGCTTCTCAGATTATTTGCTCAGTATACAGATTGCTTAAGTATGGTGAAAGGATACAACCCTGACACACACCTTTCTTGACTTTAAACTACCCTTGTTCTGTTCAAACGACTGTATCTTGGTCTACGTACAGGTTCCTCATGAGTACAATTGAGTGTTCTGGAATTCCCACTCTTCACAGTGTTATCCATAATTTGTTATGATCCACATAGTCAATGCCTTCGCATAGTCAATAAAACACAGGTAAACATCTTTCTGGTATTCTCTGCCTTCACCCAAGATCCATCTGACATCAGCAATGATATCCTTTGTTCCATGTCCTCTTCTGAATCTGGCTTGAATTTCTGGCAGTTCCCTGTTGATGTACTCCTGCAAAACCTTCTGAATGATCTTCAGCAAAATTTTACCTCTGTGTGATATTAACTGTATTGTTCGATAATTTCTCATTCTGTTGGATCACCTTTCTTTGGAATGGGCACAAATATGGGATCTCTTCCAGTCGATTGGCCAGGTAGATGTCTTCCAAATTTCTTGGCAGAGACGAGTGAGCACCTCCAGCACTGCATCCACTTGTGAAACATCGGTTGTTAGTAGTGGATATTCTGTCAATTCCTGGAGCCTTGTTTTTCACCAATGCCTTCAGTGTAGCTTGGGCTTCTTCCTTCAGTACCATCGGTCCTTGATCATATGCTACCTCCTGAAAAGACTGAACGTCCACCGATTTTTTTTGGTATACTGACTCTGTTTATTCCTTCCATCTTCTTTTGATGCTTCCTGCATCATTTAATATTTTCCTTGCAGCATCCTTCAATATTGCAAATCAAGGCTTGAATTTTTTCTTCAGTTCTTTCAGCTTAAGAAATGCCAAGCATCTTCTTTCCTTTTGATTTTCGAAATCCAGGTCCTTGCACATTTCATTATAATACTTATTTTTTCTTCTCAAGCCGCCTTTTGAAATCTTCTGTTCAGCTCTTTTACTTCGTCATTTCTTCCTTTTGCTTTATCTACTCTGTGTTCAAGAGAAACTTTCAGAGTCTTTTCTGACATCCATTTTGGTCTTTTCTTTCTTTCCTGTCTTTTTAATTACCCCTTGTTTTCTTCATGTATTATGTCTTTGATGTCATCCACAACTCATCTGGCCTTCAGTCATTGGTGTTCAATGTGCCAAATCTATTCTTGAAATAGTCTTTAAATTCAGGTGGGATATATTCAACTTCATATTTTGGCTTTTTTGAACTTGTTCTAATTATCTTCAGCTTCAAGTTGAACTTGCATATAAGCAACTGATGGTCTGTTCCACAGTCCACCCCTGGCCTTATTCTGACTGATGATATTGAGCTTTTCTGTTGACTCTTTCCACAGATGTTATTGATTTGATTCCTGTGTATACCATCTGGTGAGGTCCATGTGTATATTCACAGTTTATGTTGTTGAGAAAGATATTTGCAATGAAGAAGTCATTGTTCTTGCAAAATTCTATTATGAGATCTCTGGCGTTGTTGCAATCACCAAGGCCATATTTTCCAACTACTGTTACTTCTTTGTTTCTAACTTTTGGATTTCAATCACTAGCAATTATCAGTGCATCTTGATTGCATGTTTGATCGATTTCAGACCATAAAAGTTGGTAAAAATCTTCAATTTCTTCAACTTTTTGTTGTTGTTGTTAATTTATACACATACTGTTATGTGACATTAGTTGCAATCCCTATAATGTGACAACAAACTCCCCCTTTCCACCCTGGGTTTCCCATGTAGGTTCAACCAGCTCCTGTCCTTTTCTGACTTCTCATTATGCCTCCAGACAGGAGCCCCCCATTTGGTGTCGTGAATCTGCTTGAACTAGGAAACACACTCTTCACAAGTATTATTTTATGTTTTATAGCCCAGTCTAGTCTTTGTCAGAAGAGTGGGCTTCAGGAATGGTTTTAGTCCAGGGTTAACAGAGCGTCCGGGGGCCACAGTTTCGGGGGTTCCTCCAGTCTCACTCAGACCATTAAGTCTGGTCTTTTTAGGTGAATTTGAGTTCTGCACCACACTTTTCTCCTGCTCTGTCATGGACTCTCTGTTATGTTCCCTGTCAGGGTGGTTGGTAGCCGGGCACCACCTAGTTCTTGTGGTCTCATGCTAATGGGGTGTCTGGTTTATGTGGCCCTTTTATCTCTTGGGCTAATGTTTTCCTTGTGTCTTTAGTGTTCTTCATTCTCCTTTGTTCCAAGTGGGTTGGGACCAATTGATGCATCTTAGATGGCCGCTTGCAAGCTATTAAGACCCCAGACACCACTTACCAGAGTGGGGTTGCAGAACATTTTCTTAATAAACTTTGTTATGCCAATTGACCTAGGTGTCTCCCAAAACCATGGTCCTCAGGTCCCAGCCCCTGCTACTCTGTCCTTCAAAGTGTTTGGTTGTGTTCAGGAAACTTCTTAGCTTTTGGTTGAGTCCAGTTGTGCTGACTTCCCCTGTATTGTGTGTTGTCCAAGAATCATCTTAGGTGAAGGGATGGACTATTTCTTCATCTTTGGCCTTAGTGGTTGGTGCATAAATTTGAATATTAGTCATATTAACTGGTCTTTGTAGGCATATGGATATTATCCTATCACTGACAGCATTGTACTTCAGGATAGATCTTGAAATGTTCTTTTTGATAGTGAATGCAACGCCATTCCTCTTTAAGTTGTCATTCCAGGCATAGTAGACCATAAGATTTTCCAGTTCAGAATGGCCAATATTAGTCCATTTCAGCTCACTTATGCCTAGGACATCAATGTTTATGCTTTTCATTTCATTTTTGATGATTTCAGTTTTCCTAGATTCATACTTCATACATTCCACATTCCTATTATTAATGGATGTTTGCAGCTGTTTCTTCTCATTTTGAGTGGTGCCGTATCGGTAAATGAAGGTCCCGAAAACTTGACTGTAACCACGTCATTAAGATTGACTCTACTTTGAGGATGCAGCCCTTCCCCAGTTGTATTTCGAGTGCCTTCCAACCTAAGGGGCTCATCTTCTGGCACTATATCAGACAATGTTCCATTGCTATTCATAAGGTTTTCACTGGCTAATTTTTTTTTTTTTTCAGAAGTAGACTGCCAGATCCTTCCTCCTAGTCTGCCTTAGTCTGAAAGCTCAGCTGAAACCTGTCTACCATGAGTGACCCTGCTGTTATTTGAAATACCAGTGGCATAGCTTCCAGTAGTATCACAGCAGCACGCAAGCCCCCACAGTTTGACAAACTGACAGACGGCATGGGGAAGAGTAGCTGTTAGCTTTTGTTTGTGTTTTGGGAACAGTGTCTGGACTAAGATGTCTCATTTGTAGTACATCTACAATTAGCATTAAAATCTCTTTATTCATTCATTCACTCATCCATTCAACAAAACACCTATTTGAAGAAATGGCAATTAAGATCTAAAGAATGAGAAAAAGACAGATGAAGGAAGAATGTAAAAGCATTCCATATGTAAAATACCCATGACTATTAAAAAAATTGATATACTCAAAGAAGAAAAAGGCCAATGAAGTTGCAATTCAAAGTCTGAGTGGAAAAGTGTCATGAGATGTGGTTAGTAATGTAAGCAGGAACACTCTCATGTAAGGCTTTGAAGGGCTTTATAAAGGGCTTGAATAATTATCTAGCACCGTTAAAGGACTTTCAATAATGAGAGTTCATAATTTATATTTTTTCAAGTTCACCTTTGTCTCTGTGTAAAGAGTGGATTAAAGCCGTGGTTCCCAGTACAGGGTGATTCTGTCCACAGGGGACTTTTGGCAATGTCTGGAGATAGCTTTGGTTACCATAAGTGAGGAGAAGTGAGTGCTAAAGGCATCTATGTGACTTATACATGTTATTCAATTTTTCTGAGATTCAGTATTCTTACCTGAAAATTGAAAATAATATTTCAAAGAGTCACTGTGAGGATTCATGAAGACAATTTTTGAGTAAAAATAAAAAAATCCTAGTAGAGTGTAGAAACTCAAAATGTTCATACTCCTGTCATTTTCCTTGGGTATATTGTGAACTGCTTCACAAGAATTTCTTTTCTTTGTTGGCACAATGTGAGACACGTTAAGTGGTTAATAAATTCTAGCTGAAACGCAATGAAATTAAATACCTCATAGAAATTCTGGAAATAAACTGAGATTTCTTACTTATTCCTTGTTACCTCAAATATCCCCATCTTTTTTGATTAGGGTGTATCTTTTTGTAATAAATTTTCTATTTAAATACCTATAGGCTGGACTGGGAGCCCTGGTTGCATAGTGGTTAAGAGCTATGGCTGCTAGCCAAAAGGTTGGCAGTTTGAATTCACCAGCTGCTCCTTGGAAATTCTGCCATATAGAGTTGCTATGAGTTGGAATCGACTCGACAGCAATGAGTTTGGATTTTGGTTTGGTATAGGCTCCATTAGATGTGTGCCCATGTGCTCATACAAAACCTGTATGTATCTATATTTATCATGCTATTCTTTACTTATTGGTGTGGTCCTAGAAAATCTAGTTCATTTTTGTATCCCTGGAACTTTGCAGAGGACCTGGAAATATAGCAGGCTTGATACACATTTATTAAATAAAAATATGAATGAATTTGTTCCTCAGCATCATGAATATCATAGTCTCTTAGTTCATCAAATAAAACACTGAAAAAGGGAAATTCAATAGAGAGTTTTCTAAGCACTATCTTTATCCTCCTCTACTTAAGTGACATTAAACACAACAGGGCAAGGGACAAGTCAGCAGAAGCTTAGAGAAATGAGCAGAGATTCCAGCTGCTGCTCATGACATGGGTAATAGGATTTGGACTTTGAGTCCAACCATCTTAACTTCCTACTAGGACAAAACTAACTCTTCAGAGTAATTTGAAGGAATCCAGAATCTCTTATTCATCACTTATATTGCCTAGATACAATAAAAAAATCACTGGACATGTAAAGAAACTGGAATATGTGGTTTATAGTTAAGAAATGAAGTAGTGGGGGGCAGGGCCAAGAAGGCAGACTAGTCTTATGCTTCCAGTGGACCCTCTTACAACAAAGACCTGAAAAAAACAAGTGAATTGATTATATATGGCAGTCTGGGAGCTCTGAACATCAAAGACAGAGTTGAGGAACTGGGATGAATGGCAGGGGGAGGGAGAGATGGTTCGGAAGCCACAAGGAGTTGCCAGACCTGACCTGGCAAGAGTCTGAGCCCTTCAGGCCTGATCAGCTCAGGGGTGAGAGGTGAGGCAGGCAAGCAGCCATGCTCGGGGGGCACGTTTTCTTCACCAGGAAAGACCCAGCACCAGAGAGTCTATGCAGTCACCCAGAACCAGTGAGAAGCAGCCCTTGACCAGAGAAAGATAAGTAATTGCATACGGCCTACCACACAGATCAAAAACACTCCCCTTAGGGAAAAACCTCCCTCCCGTTTACCTCCCCACTCTCTGCTCTTCACTGGGTCCTGGACCTGCTTCAGCAATTGCTGAGTCCCCTGGGCCGTTAGTAGGATCCTTCACACTCCTGGAGCCATTCTCCCTGCCTTGGAGAATGAACAAATTAGCAAATAGAGGGAAAAAATAAACTGCTTGCTCCTCTAAGCCAGGAACCCAGAGTAGGCACAGCTCCTCTGCCTAGGCACAGGCATAGGGGATCCACGGACTTGAGTGCCTTTCCCCCTGCATAGAATTGTGTGGGCCCATCTCAACAGCGTAGGCCCTCATTATTATAGTACAACAGGGTA
Source organism: Dugong dugon (assembly GCA_030035585.1). Taxonomy (NCBI): domain Eukaryota; kingdom Metazoa; phylum Chordata; class Mammalia; order Sirenia; family Dugongidae; genus Dugong; species Dugong dugon. Next base: position 102,590,711 of record CM057467.1, on the reverse strand, counting down.
TATGCCGGAAGTCTAACTTCAACTGTTTCAGCTGTGAAGTGGCAGGTTCTTGACATTGGACACTACTCTTCCCATTAAACAGGATCTTCACCTACCCCCATCAGGGGCCTGAGGACTGGTGGCTCCACCCATGCCACCTAGCCACCTGTGATACCGGGCCATTAAAAGAGGTGCCCCCCAGTCCTTATAGCCAACAGCATTAGCTGCTTATAGTTCAGCTACAAAACCCACCCACTCACGTGCTTTAGGGAACAGGGTCACACCTTCCTCCTGGACACTCAGGGGCAGCCATCAGACCCCTGCCTTGCTCAGAGTGTGTCCCTCTGCTGCAGCCAGATGCCTCTCCCTACACCGATCACCCATGCCTGTCTCTAGGACTGTAAGTGAGAGCCTACAGCACACACTTGGTGGCTATCTACCTGAGTAACTGAGCTGAATCCATATAGGAGGAGTGGGTGGACTCCTGAGCTCACATACCTAGTAACAGATCTAACCACCTGGTGACAGGATATTAGAGATTCAAAGGTGCCAATAATCAAACTAGCTCATACGAGCAGCCTATTTGGGCATATCAAAACTAAACAAGAAGCTAGGACACAGAAAGCAAACATAAAATAAACAAATATAATAACTTATTGATTGCTCAGAGACAACAGTCAATATCGAATCACATAAAGAGGCAATCTATGATGGCTTCAGCAAGCTCCCAAAATAAAGAATCTGGAAATTTTCCAGACGAGGAAAATTTCTTGGACTTACTGGAGGCAGAATACAAAAGATTGACATATAGTACTCTTAAAGAAATTAGGAAGGAAATTAAGCAAAACATAGAACACACAATAGAGGAAATTAAAAAGATTAGGGAAGAGCATAATGACAAATTTAACAGGCTGCAAGAATCCATAGACAGCAGTCAGAAATCCAGAATATTAACAATAAAATTTCAGAAATAGACAACTCAGTAGAAAGACATAGGAGAAGAATTGAGGCAATGGAAGTCTGAATTAGTGAGACTGAAGATAAAGCACTTGACACCAACTTATTTGAGGAAAAATCAGATAAAAGGATTCAAAAAAATGAAGAATCCCTAATAATTATGTGGGAATCTATCAACAGGAATAACCTATGAGTGATTGGAGTACCAGAAAGGGGGGATAACATAAAATATAGAGAGAATTGTTGAAGATTTGTTGGCAGAAAAATTCCCTGATATCGTGAAAGATGACAAGATCTCTATCCAAGATGCTCATCGAACCCCACATAAGGTAGATCCCAAAAGAAAGTCACCAAGACATATTATAATCAAACTTGCCAAAACCAAAGATAAAGAGAAAATTTTAAGAGCAGCTAGGGATAAACGAAAAGTCATTCACAAAGGAGAGTCAATAAAAATAAGCTCAGACTACTCAGCAGAAACCATGCAGGCAAGAAGGCAATGGGATGACATATATAAGGCCTTGAAGGAAAAAAACTGCCAGCCAAGAATTATATATCCAGCAAAACTGTCTCTCAAATATGATGGCAAAATTAGGGCATTTCCAGATAAACAGAAGTTTAGGAAATTTACAAAAGCCAAACCAAAATTACAAGAAATACAAAAGGGAATCCTCTGGTTAGAAAATCAGTAACATCAGATAACAGCCCAAGACTAGAACATGGGACAGAGCAACCAGATATCAACCCAGTTGGGGAAGTCACAATAGTAAATCAAAGCTAAAACACTGAAAATAAGGAAACAAATGTCAATATGTAAAAGATGACAACATTAAAACAAAAAAGAGGGACTTAAAAAATGTAGACACAGATTTTTCATACGGAGAGGAAGTCAAGGTGATATAAAGAAATAGAAGACTGGTATAAACTTAGAAAAATAGGGGTAAATATTAAGGTAAACACAAGGGAAACTAACAATCCTACAAGTCAAAACAGAAAAATATAAAGACTCAGTAAGCACAAAATCAACAACAATAGAAAAGATGAAAACAAAATACGTAAAGAAAAATGACCCAGCACAGAAAATTAAGTGGAACAAAGAAATTGTGAACAACACACACAAAAAGACATCAAAATGACAGCACTAAACTCATACCTATCAACAATTATGCTGAATGTAAATGGACTAAATGCACCAATTAAGAGAGAGAGTGGCAGATTGGATTAAAAAACACGATCCGTCTATATGCTGGCTACAAGATACATGCCTTAGACTTAAACACACAAAGAAATTAAAACTCAAATGATGGAAAAAAAAATATCAAGCAAACAACACTCAAAAAAGAGCAGGAGTGGCAATATGAATCTCTGACAAAATAGACTTAAAGTAAAATCCACCACAAAGGATAAGGAAGGACACTACATAATGATTAAAGGGTCAATACACCAGGAGGACGTAACTATAATAAATATTTACACACCCAATGACAAGTCTCCAGAGTACATAAAACAAACTCTTAACAGCACTGCAAAGAGAGATGGACAGCTCCTCAATAGTAGTAGGAGACTTCAACACACCACTTTCGGTGAAAGACAGAACATCCAGAAAGAAGCTCAGCAAAGACATGGAAGAGCTAAACGCTACAATCAACCAACTTAATCTCCCAGATATATACCGAACACTCCACCCAACAGCAGCCAAGTATACTTTCTTTTCCAGCATACATGGAACATTCTCCAGAATAGACCACATATCAGGCCATAAAGCAAGCCTTAACAAAATCCAAAGCATCGAAATATTATAAATCATCTTTTCTGATCATAAAGCCATAAAAGTAGAAATCAACAACAGTAAAAGCAAGGGAAAAAAATCAAACACATGGAAACTGAACCACACCTTGCTCAGAAACTACTGGGTTATAGAAGAAATTAAGGCTGGAATAAAGAAATTCATGGAATCAAATGAGAATGAAAACACATCCTACCAGAACCTTTGGGCCACAGCAAGAACAATGCTCAGAAGTCAGTTTATAGCAATAAATGCACACATCCAAAAAGAAGAAAGAGCCATAATCAAGACATTAATCCTACAACTGGAACAAGTAGAAAGAGAGTAGCAAAAGAACCCCTCAGGTGCCAGAAGAAAGGAAATAATAAGAATTAGAGCAGAATTAAATGAAATACAGAATAGAAACAATTGAAAGAGTTAACAAGACCAAAAGCTGGTTCTTTGAAAAGATCAGCAAAATTGATAAACCATTGGCCAAACTGACAGAAGAAAAACAGGAGAGGAAGAAAATAACCCATATAAGAAATGAGATGGGTGATATCACAACAGACCCAACTGAAATTAAAAGAATCATAACAGAATACTATGAAAAATTGTACTCTAATAAATTTGAAAACCTAGAGGAAATGGACAAATTTCTAGAAACTCATTACCTACCTAAACTAACACAAACATAGGTAGAACAACTAAATAAACCCATAACAAAAGAAGAGATTGGACAGGTAATTTAAAAACTCCTACCAAAAAAATGCCCTGGCTGGGATGGCTTCACTGGAGAATTCTACCAAACTTTCAGAGAAGAGTTAACACCAATACTAATAAAGGCATTTCAGAGCATAGAAAAAGATGGAATACTCCTAAACTCATTCTGTGAAGCCAACATAACCCTTATAACAAAACCAGGTAAAGACACTACAAAAAAAGAAAATTATAGACCAATATCCCTCATGAACATTGACGCAAAAATCCTCAACAAAATTCTAGCCAATAGAATTCAGCAACATATCAAAAAAATAATTCACCATGATCAAGTGGGATTTATACCAGGTATGCAGGGATGGTTCAACATTAGAAAAACAATCAATGTAATCCATCACATTAATAAAACAAACAACCACATGATCTTACCAATCGATGCAGAAAAGGCATTTGACAAAGTCCAACACTGATTCATGATAAAAACTCTCAAAAAAATAGGAATAAGAGGGAAATTCCTCAATATAATTAAGGGCATTTATACAAAGCCAACAGTCAACATCATCCTAAATTGAGAGACTTTGAAAGCATTCCGCTTGAGAACAGGTACCAGACAAGGATGCCCTTTATCACTATTCTTACTCAACTTTGTGCTGGAGGTCCTAGCCAGAGCAATTAGGCTAGAAAAAGAAATAAAGGGCATCCAAATTAGTAGGGAAGAAGTCAAAGTATCTCTATTTGTAGATGATATGATCTTATACACAGAAAACCCCAAAGAATCCACAAGAAAACTACTTGAACTAATAGAAGATTTCAGCAAAGTTTCAGGATACAAGCTAAACATAAAAAAATCAGTTGGATTACTTTACACTAGCAAAGATTACCTTGTAGAGGAAATCACCAAATCAACACCATTTACAATAGCCCCAAAGAAGATAAAATACTTAGGAATAAATCTAACCAGGGATGTAAAAGACTTATACAATAAAAACTACAAGACACTACTGCAAGAAACCAAAAGAGACCGGCATAAGTGGAAAAACATACCTTGCTCATGGATAGGTAGACTCAACATTGTGAAAATGTCAATTCTACCCAAAGCGATCTACAGATACAATGCAATCCCGATCCAAATTCCAGCAGCATTTTTTAATGAGACGGAGAAACAAATCACCAACTTCATATGGAAAGCTAAGAGGTCCCCAAATAAGTAAAGCATTACTCAAGAAGAAGAACAAAGTGGGAGGCCTCACACTACCAGATTTTAGAGCCTATTATACCACCACAGTAGTCAAAACAGCCTGGTACTGGTACAACAACAGATACATAGACCAATGGAACAGAATTGAGAATCCAGACATAAATTCATCCACCTATGAGGAGCTAATATTTGACAAAGGCCCAAAGTCTGTTAATTGGGGAAAAGACAGTCTCTTTAACAAATGGTGCTGGCATAACTGAATACCCATCTGCAAAAAACTGAAACAAGACCCATAACTCACACCATGCACAAAAACTAACTCAAAATGGATCAAAGACCTAAATATAAAATCGAAAATGATAAAGATCATGGAAGAAAAAATAGGGACAATGCTAGGAGCCCTAATACATGGTATAAGCACAAAACGAAAAGTAACAATGCACAAGCACCAGAAGAGAGACCAGATAAATGGGACCTCCTAAAAATCAAACACTTATGCTCATCAAAAGACTTCACCAAAAGAGTAAAAAGACAACCTACAGACTAGCAAAAAATGTTTGGCTATGACAAATCTGATCAGCATCTAATCTCTAAAATCTACAAGATACTGCAAAACCTCAACAACAAAAAGACAAATAAACCCAATTAAAAAATGGGCAAAGGATATGAACAGGCACTTTGCCAAAGAAGCTATTCAGGTGGCGAACAGACACATAAAGAAATGCTCAAGATCATTAGCCATTAGAGAAATGCAGATCAAAACTACAGTGGGATATCATCTCACCCCAACGAGGCTAGCATTAATCCAAAAAGCACAAAATAATAAATGCTGGAGAGGTTGTGGAGAGACTGGAACACTTACACACTGTTGGTGAGAATGTAAAATGGTAAAATCACTTCTGGAATCGATTTGGCGCCTCCTTAAAAAGCTAGAAATAGAAGTACCATATGACCCAGCTATCCTGCTCCTTGTAATATATCCTAGAGAAAAAAGAGCCATCACACAAATAGATATATGCACACCCATGTTCATTGCAGCACTGTTCACAATAGCAAAAAGATGGAAACAACCTAGATGCCCATCAGTGGATGAATGGATTAACAAATTATGGTATATCCACACAATGGAATACTACGCAACAATAAAGAACAAGGATGATGCCGTGAAACATAACATGGAGGAAGCTGGAGGTCATTATGCTGAGTGAATTTAGTCATTCACAGAGGGAGAAATACAATACCACTATTATAAGAACTCAAGAAAAGGTTTAAACACAGAAGAAAACATTCTCTGATGGTTTCGAGGGTGGGGAGGGAGGGTGAGGGTTATTTACTAACTAGATAGTAGATAAGAATTATCTTACGTGAAGGGAAGGACAGCACACACTACAGGGGGAGTCAGCACAACTGGACTAAACCAAAGCTAAGAAGTTTCCTGAATACAATCAAACACTTTGAGGGACAGAGTAGCAGCAGTAGGGGTCTGGGGACCATGCTTTCGGGGAACATCTAAGTCAAGTGGCATAATAAAGCTTATTAAGAAAATGTTCTGCAGCCTACTTTGGTGAGTGACGTCTGGGGTCTTAAAAGCTTTCAAGCGGCCATCTAAGAGGCATCAATTGGTCCCAACTACCTAGAGTAAAGGAGAATGAAGAACACCAAAGACACGAGGAAAGTATTAACCCAAGAGACAGAAAGGGCCACATAAACCAGAGACTTCATCAGCCTGATACAGAAGAACTAGATGGTGCCCAGCTGCTACCAATGATCGCCCTGACAGGGAACACAATAGAGAGTCCCGGATGGAGTGGGAGAAAGGTGGGGTGCAGAACTCAAATTCTAGTAAGAATACTGGACTTAATTGTCTGAAACTGGAGGAACCCCAGAAAGCATGGCCCCTGGATTCTCTATCAGCCGAGAACTAAAACAATTTCTGAGGTCAACTCTTCAGACAGGGATTGGACTGGACTGTGGGACGTAAAGTGATCCTCATGAGGAGTGTGCCTCTTAGCTCAAGTAGATACAAGAGACCAAAGGGACAGCTTCTGTCTGGAGGTGAGATGGGAAGGCAGAGAGGGTTAGGAGCTGGTTGAATGGACATGGGGAATCAGGGACGGAAAGGAGGAGTGTGCTGTCACAGTACGGGGAGAGTAATTAGGGTCATATAACAATGTATGTATTAATTTTTTGTATGGGAAAAAATAAAAAGATTCGGAGCCAAGAAAATCCTATGTAGCGGTTCTACTCTGCAACACACGGGGTCACCATGAGTCAGAATCAACTCAACAGCAACTGGTTTTTACAGTAACCAATGCATCTGACAGAGCCCTGGTGGCGCAGTGGTTGGGAGCTTGGCTGCGGACTGGGGGGTCGGCAGTTGGGGTCCGCCAGCTGCTCCTTGGAGGCCCTGTAGGACAGTTCTGCTCTGTCCTATAGGGTTGCTATGGGTCGGAACCGACTCAACAGCACCTAACAACAACAACAATGCATCTGATGAACATGATTTCCCTAGACCTGGGCAGCTGACCTGAAGTTTCATTTCTGCCTTTAGCGTTTGGAAAGGGGCCTCTCCCAGAAGAAGGTTACATGTTTCCCTGCAAAGGAAGTGCAGAGGAAGGCTTGATTAAACCTACCCAGGAGTAAGAGGAGAGATGAAGAAGGGCATCAGAGCTTCCAAGGACTCTTCCATGAAAGCGAGTAATGATCTACTCGCCAGGAAGAAGAATCCTATAAGGGTTTTATAATATTGTAAAATATCAGGAGGCTTTTCACTCACCTGTTTGGTCATTTTATTTGTAGTCATCAGAAGGAAAACACTTAAGTGCAAGGGCCACAGAGGCTTACAGACAGAGAAAGCAAGGCAGTGGGCAGGGGAGAGCTGGGGAAACGGTTCTGAGTCCACAGTCAAGGTTAGGGGAAAAGGCACCCCCCAAAAAGAGAGCGGCCGATGGTAGATCAGAAGATGAACGGAAAACAGGTTGCAAGGATAGATCCTTCGGGAAGAATACACTGGAACCTGGCTGGGGCAGAGATGAGAATCTGCAAGTTCCACTAGCACGTTAAGACACTCCCACAGAGAAAGGACAAAAACCAAACCAAACCCATTGCCTTCGAGTCGGTTTCCGCTCGTGGCGACCCTGTGGAACGGAGTGGAAATGCCCCGTGGGGTTTCCGGGGAGGGGTTGGTGGATTCCGACCGCCGACCTTTTGGTTGGTAGCCGGGCTCTTGACCACTGCGCCGCCGGGGCTCCAGAAGAAAGGACAAACAGAGAATAACTCACTGTGTGGGCTCCGCCTTACCTAGATCTACCATCCACCGAACCAACATGTGGACGAACGTGACCAACACATTGCCCCCACTGAGGGACGCTGCCACCCCCAAGTAGGTCCTGTCAAAGTACGGGAAGTCGGCGACTGGAGCCAGGGCGTCTGGAGTCTGCACCAGCTGGAATTCTGAAGGCATGGAGGCTGCCAGCTGAACCGAGGTGCTGATATGGAGAACTAGGGATCCAAACAAAGCAGAGGTCAGGCCTGGCAAGCTAACTTGAATGTCACAAGTCACAACAGGGCAGTGGGAGAGTGTGGTGGCTTTAAAAAATAGGTCCACAAATTGTTTAATATGCTTCCTTCCAAGAGGTAGAGCCTAACTCCCCTCCCCTGGAGTGTGGGCTGGACTTAGTGACTTGCTTACAATGAACAGAGTAAAATAGAAGGGGCAGTATGTGATTACAGAGACTAGGTCATAAAAACACACTGCAGTTTCTGTCTTTGTCGATTTCTCTCAGATCACTTGCTCCAGGGGAAAGGCAGCTGCCATGTCATGAGTATTGCTATGGAGAGGCCCACATGGCAAGGAACTAAGAGACCTTCTGCCAATAGCCATATGAGTGAGCTTATTAGCAGATCCTCCAGCCCAGTCAAGCCTTCAGATGACTGCAGCCCCAGCTGACAGCCTGATTACAAGCTCATGAGAGACCTTGAGTGAGCCAGAACCATCCAGTCACTGCCAGAGTCCTAACCCTCAGAAACTATGTGATATAATATTAAATGCTTGCATTTAAGGAAAATATTTAATAAATATTAAATTAAATGCTTGCATTTAAGGAAAAAAAAAAGAAATGAAGTAGTTAATAGAAACTCACCCCAAAATAACCTATTCCCATTGGCGTCAAGTCAATTTCGACTCAAAGCAATCCCAAAGAATGGGCAAAACTGCCCCCATAGGGTTTCCAAGGCCGTAAGTCTTTACCGAAGCTGACTGCGACATCTTCCGCCTGCAGAGTGGCTGGGGGATTCAAACAGCCAACCTTTTGGTTAGGAGGCAAGCACTTAACCACTGCCCAACCAGGCCTCCTTCCAAGGCTCCAAGGTGTTGCAATTAACAAAGATTTTAAAATCATTTTAAATACACTTGCAATTATGTTGAAAATAAGGGGATATATATACGATGCAAACAAACATAATAGAACTGGAGTAGCTATACTCAATTCAGATAAAATAGCCTTTAAGACAGGGAATATTATATGACATAAATGGGGCAATTCATCTCGATAAAAATGTCAATGCATTAGGAACATATAATAGCTACAAATATTTATGCCCCTAATAACACAACTTCAAAATCTGTTAAGAAAAACCTGACAATCATAGTCAAAATTTTTAACACCCTTTCTCAATAATTGATAGGACAACTTAATTTTTTTTTAAAATATATAAGAATATAGAAGATCTCAATGGTAATATGAACCACCTTGACCTAATTAGTATTTATGGCACACTACAGCCACAATGCACAATCTCCATGTGTACATGGAATGTTGTCAAGATATAACATAAACTGACCTGAAACAAGTTTCAAAAAATTTCAAAAAAATTAAAATTTATAGAGAAATTCTCTAATCATAAAGACCTAAAATAACAATAAGATATTTGGAAAGCCCACATATTTGGAAATTAAATAATCTACCTCCAAATAATCCATGTGTCAAAGAAGAAATCAAAGGGAATAATAATGAAAATTTACATATCAAAATTTGTGAGATGCAGTTAAAACTGCTTATGGGGAAGTTTATAGCACATATTAGAAAGGAAGACAGGTTTAAATCAATGATCTATATTTTCAATCTTAATAAACTGAAAGCAAAGCAAATTTAATCCAAATGAAATAGAAAAAAGAAAAATGATAAATTAAGAGAAGAAATCAATGAAATTGAACATATCAATTGACAAAATTAATAAACTTAAAAATTTATATATTTGATCAATGGAAAGACTTATAATGGAAAAAAGAAAATAAACACAAAATACCAGGAATGAAAGAGGGGATTTTACTACAGATCCTACAGGACAAAAAGGAAATACTAGGAGCAATTTTGTGCTGATACATTTGATAATTTGATAAAACTATCAAATTTGTTAGTTATTTAAAAAACACAACGTAGAAATAGATACAAGATAGAATGTTTGGACAGTGCTATTTCTATCAAAGAAAATAAATCAGTTGCCAAAAACATTTCTTCTAAAAAATTTAGAAATGGTTTCAGTGGTGGATTTTATCTACTATTTAAGGAAGAAATAATATCTTACACAAACTCTTTCATAAAATAGAGGATGAAGGATCATTCCCCAGTTCATTTTATGAGGCAATCGTAACCCTGACACTAAAATTCAACAAAGGCATAGCAAAAAATTTACATTAAAGCCAAAATCTTTCATTAATGTACATGAAAAAACTCTTAAGGAACTGTCAGGAAATAAATCCAGAAACACATAAAGGGATAGTGTATCAAGCCAATTGAAGTTTATCCCAGAAATGCAAGGTTGATTCAACATTTGAAAATTATTTAAAGAAATTAAAGAATACCTAAATAAATGGAGACATATACCATGTTCGTGGATTGGTAAAATCAATAGTTTTAAGATGCTAATTCTCCCTAAAATAGCTTCTGAATTCAACTCAATCCTTGTTGTAATCCTAGCTGGCATTTTCATAAAAATTGACAAACTGGTTTTTAAATTTATTTGGAAATGAAAAGAGTTTACAATAGCCAAAGCAATTTTGAAAAAGAAGACTGTATCTGGAGGATACCTGGTTTCAAGACTTACATTAAAACTTCAGCGATAAAGACTGTGTGTAGTCTTGACATATTAGCATAAGAATAAGCAAAAATATCCATGGAACAGAATAGAGAGTCCACCAATAGCCTCAAAGGTATACAGTCAATTTTCAAGGAAGGCATTAAAGCAATTCAATGGAGAAAGAAAAGTCTTTCAGTAGATTGTTCTGGAATAATTGATATCCATACGGAAAAAAATGAACCACAAATGTTGTCACATAATACACAAAAGTTAATTTTTGGATCATAGATATAAAGGCAAAGGTTAAAACTATAAAGCTTTTAGAATAAAATGTAGACTATCTTTGCACCTTGGGGTAGGCAAAGATTTATACACATGATACAGACGACAGTATCTGTGAAGGAAATGTTAATAAATTAAACTATATCAAAATTAAAAATTACTGCTGTTCAAAAGTCACTATGTAAAATGAATAAGGAAGCCATAGGCTTGGAGAATACATTTATAAAATATGTATGCTGAATATATAAAGAACTCCTACAGCAACTCAATAATAAAAAGACAATTCAATTTAGAACCTGGACAAAAGAATTGGAGACTTCAAAAAGTGAAGTACGGGAAACAAGCAGTCAGTACCTTTAGTCATGGGGGTATGTAAATTGAAATCACAATGAGATACCATTTAACATTCACCAGAATGGCTAAAAAGAAAAAGAATAACAATACCAAGTATTTGCAAATGTGTGATGCAACTGGAACTCTCATTCACTGATGATAGGAATGTAAAATGGTCCAACCATCTTGGAAAAAGTTCAGGGAGTTTATTATAAAGTTAAACATGTATATACCATTCATCCCAGTAGTTCCACTTCTATTTATTTATCCAAATGAAATAAAAAAATATGACCACAAAAACACAAGTATAAGAATACTCTTGAAGGCTTTATTCACAATAGACAAACATGGAACACAATCCAAATATCCATTAACAGGAGAATGGATAAAGAAATTGTGCTATACCCATACAATGCAATACTGAAGCCAAAAAAAAAAAACACCAAACCTCTTCCTGTCCATGAGACCCTATAGGAAAAAGTAGAACTACCCCCATAGGGTTTCCAAGACTGCCACATTTTTATCCAGCAGAGCGGCTGGTGGGTTCGAAAAACTGACTTTTTGGTTAGCAGCCGAGCTTTTAATCACCGTGAAACCAGGACTCCTTAAAGCAAAAGGAGCTACTCATTCACAAAAAGGAGTGAATAGCTAATACACACGACACATGAATGAATTTCATGGATGTGCTGAACAAAAGAATCTGGACATAAAAATGCACATACTTATGATTTCATTTATATGTTGCATATTATTATGTTTCCATATATCTTAGAATAGGCAAAACTAATTTAAGGTAAAAATTATCAGAAATGTGGTTGTTTCCGGGATGTGAGAGGGATTGACTGGGAAGGGGCAAGAGAGAACTTTCTGGGGAAATTGAAACATCCTATATTATAATAGTGATGTGGTTACCCAGAGGCATCCATCAGTCAAAACTGTACAACTAAGATTTGTGCATTTCAATATATGAAAATCTTACCACAGAAAAAAAAAACTGTAAAAATTATAATATTTCAGTGAAGGAGTGGGGATTGGATGGAGATATAGATGATTTAAGAATGGCAGAATGTTAATAATTGTTGAAGCTGGGTGATGGTTACATGGAGGTCTGTTATATAATTCTATTTACTTTGTATGTGTTTAAAATTTTCCATAATAAAAAAGTATTTTCATACAATCATGAACTATTTATACTAGCATCTAATATATGTCTTATCTTAAATATCTTAAATCCATACTAAGTGCACATGCTTTATAAGAATAATATTTGGGACCTCATTCAGTGTTTTAATTTCTCATTATTCACTTCTCATAGGAGTTGGTCTATGAATAGTATTTGCAGAAGGAAAATCATTCTTTTATACAACCAAAGTTTATAACAGGCTGAATGATTCAAAGACACTTACAAATAATCAAACAAGTCAACAAATAAAGCAACTTTATCATATAAAGAATATGGTGGTAAAATAATTAAGTATTTTATATTAAAAATTCCACTGTTCATCTGTTAGTTTGTCGTATTGTGGTGGCTTGTGTGTTGCTGTGATGTGGGTATCTATGTCACTAGTATTTCCAAAATCAGCAGGGTCACCCACAGTGGACAAGTTTCAGCAGAGCTTCCAGACTAAAATAGACTAAGAAGAAGGATCTGCCAACCTACTTCTAAAATAATTGGCCAATGAAAACCTTATGAACAAGAGAGAAACATTGTCTGATCTAGTACCAGAAGATGAGCCCCTCAGGGTGGAAGGTACTCAAAATACAACTGAGGAACAGCTGCTTCCTCAAAGTAGAGTCAACCATAATGAAGTAGGGTAATATGACTATTATTCAAATTTACACACCAACCATAACAACAACGATGAAGAATTTGAAGATTTTTACCAACTTCTGCAGTGTGAAATTGATCAGACAGGCAATCAAGATGCATTGATAATCACTAGAGATTGGAATGCGAAAGTTAGAAAAAAAGAGGGATCAGTAGTTTAAAATATGGTGTTGGTGAAAGAAACAATGTCAGAAATTGCATGATAGAATTTTGCAATACCAATGACTTCTTCATTGGGAATACATTTTTTCAAAAATATAAACAGCAACTATACACGTGGACCTAGCCAAATGCAATACATAGGAATCAAGTCAAATACATCTGTGGAAAGAGGTGATGGAGAAGCTCAATATCATCAGTCAGAAGGCCAGGGGCTGACCGCGGAATAGACCATTAATTGCTCATATGCAAGTAAGTTAAAGCTAAAGAAAATTAAAACAAGTCCACAAGAGCCAAAGTAGGATGTTTAGTATATCCCACCTGAATTTAGAGACCATCTCAAGAATAGATTTGACATACTGGACACTAATGACCAAAGATCACAAGTTGTGGGATGACATCATACATGAAGAAAGCAAAAGGTCATTAAAAAAACAGGAAAGAAAGAAAAGACCAAAATGGTTATCAGAAGAGACTCTGAAACTTGCTCTTGAACATGGAGTGGCTAAAGAGAAAGGAAGAAATGACAAAGTGAAAGAGCTAAATAGACGATTTCAAAAGGCAGCTTGAGAAGACAAAGTAAAGTATTATAATGAAATGTGCAAGACCTGGAGATAAAAAACCAAAAGGGAAGAACACACTCAGCATTTCTCAAGCTAAAAAAACTGAAGAAAAAATTCCAGCCTTGAGTTGTAATATTGAAGGATTTTTTGGGCAAAATCCTGAATGACACAGAAAACATCAAAAGAAGATGGAAGGAATACAAAGTCACTGTTCTGAAAAGAATTGGTTGAAGTTCAACCCTTTCAGGAGGGGGCGTATAATCAATAACTGATGGTATTGAAACAAGAAATCCAAGCTGCACTGAAGGCATTGGTGAAAAACAAGGCTCCAGGAATTGATGGGATACCGACTGAGATGTTTCAACAAATGGATGCAAAGCTGGAAGCGCTCACTCCTCTATGTCAAGAAATTTGGAAGATAGCTACCTGGGCCAACTGATTGGAAGAGATCCGTATTTGTGCCCATTCCAGAGAAAGTGATCCAACAGAATGTAGAAATTATCGAACAATATCATTAATATCATAAGTAAGTAAAAATTTGCTGAAAGTAATTCAAAAACTGTTGCAGCAGTATATCAATAGGGAACTGCCAGAAATTCAGATTCAGAAGCGGATGTGAACAAGGAATATCATAGTTGGTGTCAGATGGATCTTGGCAGAAAGCAGAGAATACCATAAAGATGTTTACCTGTGTTTTATTGACTATGCAAAGGTATAGACTGTGTGGATCATAACAAATTATGTATAACATTGTGAAGAATGGGAATTCCAGAACACTTAATCGTGCTTATGTATAACCTGTGCATAGACCAAGAGGCAGTCGTTTGAACAGAACAAGGGGATACTGCATGGTTTAAAGTCAGGAAAGGCGTGTGTAAGGGTTGTATCCTTTCACCATACTTATTCAATCTGTATGCTAAGCATATAATCTGAGAAGCTGGACTATATGAAGAAGAATGCAGCATCAGGATTGGAGGAAAACTCATTAACAACCCGCGATATGCAGATGAGACAACTTTGCTTGCTGAAAGTGACGAGGACTTGAAGCACTTAGTGGTGAAAATCAAAGACTACAGCCTTCAGTATGGATTACACCTCAACATCCAACAACAACAAAAAAAATCAAACCCATTGCCATCGGGTTGATTCTGACTCATAACGACCCTATAGGACAGAGTAGAACTGTCCCATAGGGTTTCGAAGGAGTGGCTGGACTTCTGGTTAGCAGCCAAGCTCTTAACCATTATGCCACCAGGGCTCCACATCTCAACATAAGGAAAACAAAAATCCTCACGACTGGACCAATAAGCGACATCATGCGTGATAAACGGAGAAGATACTGAAGTTGTCAAGGATTTCATTTTACTTGAATCCACAGTCAACGTCCATGGAAGCAGAAGTCAAGATATCAAAGGACATATTGCTTAGGGCAAATCTGCTAAAAACATCTCTTTAAAAAATTAAAAAGGAAAGCTATCACTTTGAGAACTAAGGTGTGCCTGACCCAAGCCATGGTATTTTCAGTCACCTCATATGCATGTGAAAGCTGGACAATGAATAAGGAAGATCGAAGAAGAATTGACACATTTGAATTGTGGTATTGGCAAAGAACATTGAATATACCATAGACTGCCAAAAGAAGGAACAAATCTGTCTTGGAAGAAATACAGCCAGAATGCTTCTTAGAAGCAAGGTTGGCAAGACTTTGTCTCACATACTTTGGACAAATTATTAGGAGGGACCAGTCCCCTGAGAAAAACATCATGCTTGTTAAATTAGAGGGTCAGCAAAAAAAAAGAAAGACACTCAACAAGATGGATTGGCACAGTGGCTTCAACAGTGGGCTCAAACATAGCAATGGTTGTGAGGATGGTGCAGAACTGGTCAGTGTTTCCTTCTGTTGTGCATAGAGTTGCTATGAGTTGGAACTGACTTAACGACACCTAACAACAACAACAACACAAATAAAAATTACAATATATTATAAGAATAGTAGTAAGATCATTCAATTAAGCATGAGTACAGTGTATGTATAAAGCCAGTCAGAAATGTCCCAATATCAATCAATCCATCAGGTCCATCAGTATTTAAAACAGGAGAATTTGAATGCAAGAAATTGATTATACCTGTGACTGAGAAGCTGCAAAGTCAAGAGGGTAACAGTGAGATAATCCAGAGATTAACAGCAATCAGAAACATCTACCACACCTATGCTGGAGAGGCAAAGCTAGGGAGTCTCTAAACAGAGCTCAGGGCTAAAGTCTCTTGGTAGAAGTTGAATCCAGAAGGGTCCATCCTGTGGGAATATCCTTAGATACAAGAAGAGAACTATCTCCTAGAATAAAATAGATAATGAATGAAAAAATGAAGTTTGCTTTAGCATAAAGCCCTCGCTTCAGCTTCTATCAATTTATCAAATTTTTCTTTAAGTGTCATTATTGACATTGTGGTAAGCACAGATGTTTAAAGTCTGAATGATTGCTCATAGAGATTTTCGTCTCCTTCCTCACCCCAGTCAGAGGTGGATTTACAATGAGGCTAATGATTCTTAAACCTCAGGACCCCTCACTTGCTCAGGCTTCTTCCAAGGCCCTGGGAAAGCTCCTAGAAGTTTTCATTTTATTGTATTAGAATTGCATACTCTATTCCTTAAAAGAGAATTCAAAGAGTTGTATAAGCTTCTGAACCCATGAAGTCTGAATCTGACATATCTCTCCACCTCCTCCTCACTATTCCCAAATTAGCTTCATCTCCCGAATTTTCTTCCTTAATTCCTAGTTCATCAAGTAAAACCAGGACCTTGGATTAGATGAGCTGGGGAAATTCTAACTCCACCTCTCAAGGTGTAAAACAACTTTATTCCCCATATGGAGACTTTCTTCACAATAAGGATCACAAACTCAAATTCTTCCAGAGATCTAGGCGCGTGGCAAATGAATGAAAAGGAATGGGTGGAGACTAGGGCAACTCCAAGGGTTCAGGCCCGGGTTTGAGTGACCAGCTGTACCTGAGCTACACCCCACTCTCCCCTGCAGTTAAGCTCACTCTACCCAGATCTTCCCTCTTTTTTTAGAAACTGGAAATACGGTATCTTTTTTTCCAGAAGAAGCTATGAATTTTTTAGATTTTTAAATGTACGCTGAAAAACTTTACTATACTGCTGAGCAAAACAAATCACATTCAAGGACTATATTGTACCCTTGCGCTGCTAGTTTATAGCATTTGGTTTATAGAAAATATGCATAATTTGAGAAATTTGTAACCGCTCTGTAGGAAATCTGATTCCTTCTATTCCCATAGTCAAAATCAAGAGAAAGAAAAGGATAAAGCTATCCCAAGAAGCCTCTGTCTGAGCTCTACAATAAACCTATTGCCGTTGGGCAGATTCTGTCTCATAGTGACCCTATAGCACAAAGCAGAACTGCCTCACAGGGTTTCCAAGGAGCAGCTAGTGGATTCGAACTCCCAACCTTTTGGTTAGCAACCTTTATGATCAACCAAATGAAAGAAATCAGGCCAAAAGAGCTGGAGAGGCCAACATACATATAACTAAATAGAATATCATGATGATAAAAGAATTAACCTGTATCGAATACTTACCATGTGCCAGGCACTATGCTAAGTGGTTTTGTCAACTGGACAGTCAGTCAACAAACATTTGCTAGGCCAGACACCGTTTGAGGTGCCAAGGATAAAGCAATGAAGAAGACAGAGAACCCTGTCTCCTAGAAACTTAGAGTCCAGTGGAAGAAGATAGAAAGTCAACCTGTAAACAAAGAGATAAAAAGATGGTTTCAGGTGTTCTGTGATAATAATAAAGAATGGGGTATTGAGGTAGAGAATAACTGGGCAGGGGGGAAGATAAGGGTTATCTAGGTTGGCCAGGGAATTTCTCTCCGAGGGGCTAACTTAGAGTGGAGACCTGACTTATGAGAAGAAGGCAGCCATAAAGCAAAATTTATGAAGTTTGTTCAAAGTGGAAGAACAAATGCTAAAGGTCCTGAGGTGGCTAGGAACCAAAAAAAAAAAAAAAAAATTATTGAGTGAATTCTGATTCATGGTGACCCCATGTGTGTCAGAGTAGAACAGTACTCCATAGTGTTTCAGTGACTGATTTTTCAGAAGTAGATCACTAGGCCTTTCTTCCGAGGCATGTCTAGGTGAACTTGAACCTCCAGTCTTTCAGTTAGCTGCCGAGCACCCTACCGTTAACACCACCCAGGGATAGAGATTAGGCCAGTACTAATAGTGCAAAGAGAAGAGAGTAAGATGAATTCAGAGAGTAGGCCAGTGGCATATAGCACTGTAGGCCACGATCAGGAATTTAAGCCGCTGGGAGTTTCAAGAAATGATGTGGTATGTTCTGATGTAAGCATTGAAATGTCACCCTGGCTAGTCAATGGAGGAAGGACTGTAGGAAAAAGCATGGAGGAGGTTATGTCAATGTGAAGGCTGACCCGATGGTGGGCTAGACTTGGTTGTAGGTAGGCTGATAGACATAGGCAGATTTAGGATTTTTTTTTTTTTTCAATGGACTGGTTGTGTAGTCTGAGGGCAAGACCTAAAAGGAAGATAAATATCTCAGCTTGGGGCTGGCAGGCTATCACCATTAGCACCACCTGCATTACCTTCCTCCACTAAGCAATCATCATTAACCACCCGCCCTCAGTCCGGCACCATTCCCGGGCCCCATGACTCTCTGCCATAGCTATTTCTTGGTTAGCTCATGAGGGGATTTGCAGAGTCAGTAAGTAGAGTATTTCTCTTTACCAACTGATAGAGAACTATTTCAATATTATACCAACTGGTAGAGCTATGCCAATGCCTACCAGTTGAATATTAGTCCTAGGCTAAGAAGTTTGAAATCTATCCTGTTGGACATAGGACATTGGTGACAATTTCTGGCAGGTGAATAACATGATCAAAGTAGGGTTTTCAGAAGGATGAACTGGCAGCTGTGTGTAGGATGAGTTAGAGAGAGGCGGGAGAGCCTGGAGGCATGGAGCTCAATCAGCAGGTTATTCCAGAAGAGGCACAAGAGAAGGTGAGATTAACACATAAATTCCCCCAATGGATTTTTGCTGCGGAAATGATACCTTGCCTTGATGAGAAGATGATAACATAATCCCTTCCTCCCTTTAAACTGATTTGCTAGGACTTTGTTTTGTTACTTGGGGTACCAAATGAATACATTGCTGTCATCTACAAGTCTCGTGGGTAAAAAATAAAATTACTGTCTCTGCTTCCTCTTTCTTGGGGGAAGGAACCTTAGTACTCTGATACGGAGTGGGCTGGGTTAGGAGTTAATTCCTGAGGTAACTTGATACTTTCTAAGGACAGTATCTATCTATGAATCTTTGAGGGGTTGGTTAAGTGAGGAGCACAAAGACATTCACGTCTGATATGAGTATTCAAAAATCCTTGAAAGGTATTCCTAAAATATTATATTTGCTTATTTATGAATATCAGAATAGCTAGAACAATTGAGCCAGACAGAGGAAGGAAAATAGTAACACTTGAACAATTGGTGAATCTAGGTGGGGTGTATATGGGTGATCATTATAATATTTTGCAAATTTTCTGTAGGTTTGAAATATTTGTAAATAAAAAATGGGTAGAGGGAATAATTTGGTCATTTGCTAATTGTTCCTCCTGGGAATTACCTTATCCTTGATTTTTCAGTAGTAATAATTTTAATTAGTCACTTTATTTTTATTCTTGTAGAGGTCACTCTTTAGGTTAAATGATAAAGTGAATCCTGTATGTCTACATCAAGGGATCAGATCTTAAGCATTTCCTAATGTACAGTGGCCTTTTTCCTTCTTGTTTTACTTTCTGTAATTATTATTACATAGGCAAGGGGCCCTTTGTATCACTGCAGAGTTTCCTAGCAGGAAAAGCTATCTATGCTTCTCTTTACCATTTAATCACTATTCAATGACTGACACAAATTACTTCAACCCAATCCCTAGTTTACATATCTATCTATAATTTGTTTGGTTGGGCCTACAATAATTTTGAAAGTGTCTGCTGTGTTGAACAAATCTGGTATAATACTTAAGAATGACACAGGATGCTTTAAATTCTATGTATTTTTCAGTCCATCACTTCAAAAAAGAATCATGAAATGGAAATGTTCAAATGGCCATTACTTCTGTAAAATGGAACAGATTCCCGTGCAATTCTAGTCATAGTTAGACGTTCAAGAATATATTTTTTGCCTTATAGCTTAGTCATGTCTTAGAATATTAGGTCAAACCATACAAAATTGACATTGTGTAGATCAAAAACAGTCAAATGTTGACAATTTCATATGGTTCACCCTATTAAAATCAAGACATTTCCTGTAAGATTGACATCAGATAAAAATATGTTCCATATTGCCTATTATATACTATTTTCTTCCTGATAAAAGCTCAAAGCTTAAGAAACATAGGGACTTACAGTTTATGGAATGTGTGACCAAAGCAGTTTTTAGGAGAAATACAAATTTCTGTATAAACTTACAAATACATAGTTCATTGTGTAGCTTCAATTCATTAGTATCTCGTTCTGTTATCTCTAGGCTGGCAGTACTAGAAGAATAAAAACTATTGATTAAGGTTAGCTTTTGCGGGGGTAGGGGGTGGGTTTAGGTTTTGGTTATTTTTTGTTTTACTTTTTCGTATCTGGTGACCAGTACCAATTTTGAAACAATTTGAACTCTATTTACAGTAAATTCCCATGGCTGTTGTCATCAAAATGTGACATTTCTTTGCCAGTTAAACAGAAACATCTCAGAGGAGGTTGAAAGTTTACCAAGTAATATTAATCTGTTGGGCAACCTATATCTTTTCCTTATCTTTTCCTTTCATTTTTTTCCCCTGAATTATAGATTCTGATAACCCCTGAGAGGTGAAAATCCATCCATAGAATTCTCTTACACTCTCTCTTTTTTTAACAAGTCGATATTTTCAATTTAGCATGTATCATACTTAAATGCCAAATCCTGAACATGCCACATGATGCAATAGAGCATAGATTATCCTAACTGCTCTTGTAAGTGCTATAAAAAAAAAAAAGTCCTGTGAATAATTCTCATAATTTGGCCCACTTACAAACCAGAAATATCTTCTTCTTGACATAGAAATAGTATTTTTCTCCCCAAATGATTAATGTTTCCCTTGGATATTTCTCGTTAATATCCTTAACTATTGTAGTCTTGAGAACTGCAGTTTTTCTAGAAGGACCAAGTTAAATATAATTTTTGGAACATAAAATATTGGAGCTTCAGCACAACATAACTGCTCGTTCTATTACCACTTCAAAACTATGCTGGCAAAATGAGGAAATAACTGAGTGTGAGTTTCTTTACTTACTGAACTCACATACCAGTTTTCTATTCCAGGTGTTTCACAAGTTCACTATTCTGGTCAATAAGGATTTTTTTTTTCTTTTTTGACAGAAAATGCACACACTTCCTAATGTTACCTAAGTGTATCACTAGTAAAAATAGCAGAGGAGAAAAGGAACTGAAGTTTAGTAGTGTAAAAAGAAAAAAAAAAAAAAAACTAGAGAAGGAGGAGTATTATGAAGGTGGCAACAAAAAGACTCAGGTTGTGATAAGGAAGCTGTCAGAACAATCCCCATGTCCAGGGCACAGAAAAAGTCTTCATGGATGCTCAGGTCTCCCACCAGCACTACTGACAGGTGGTATGGTGAGGTAGCTGAGAGTCTAGATGCTGGTGTCATGCTGCCTGGGACAAATCCTGGTTCTAGTTGGGTGATCTTGGATAAATTGTTTCTTCTCTGTGTTCCAGATT
Source organism: Dugong dugon (assembly GCA_030035585.1). Taxonomy (NCBI): domain Eukaryota; kingdom Metazoa; phylum Chordata; class Mammalia; order Sirenia; family Dugongidae; genus Dugong; species Dugong dugon. The sequence goes on along the minus strand of CM057467.1, from coordinate 102,569,047 downwards.
AATTGCCAAAGAAATGGGTAGAAAAATGGCATGCATAGGATTAGGTTAAGAGAATTAAATGTGAGATTCCAGATAAAGCACTTAGATCCTGGCTGTTATTAATAGTCAACAAATATTACCTATAAAAGTGATAGCTACATACAGTAAAACCTGTGAAGGCCGGAACCTGTGTAAGGCAGAAACATGTGAGAGAAGGAAGGGAAACTCAAATATCTTCCACTAAAGAAGCGATATGATAATGGTAAGGTTGTACCATGTCAGAGGTGGAAAACTTGGAAGATCCAAAAAGAACAAAGTAGTCCCATTGAATTCTGGCTCTCACAGTTTTCACTGTATTAGAAATTTCTTTTCTAAACCTCATAGTAGAATCCCTCACCCCGTAAACAAAGTCATGATCCTAGGCAACAGTTTTGGAAAAGAATTCTGAAAAATTGTATGGATTCAGAGGAGAACACACTGTTAGCTCACCGGATCATATAACAACTGAGCAGCTGTTAACTTCACTGCATGTTCCTGAATAGATGCAATATGCTGTAGTAGAAAGCATGGCAAACTTTAGAGCCACGTAGGTCTGGTTAAGTGCTCAACTACTAGCTGAAAGTTTGGCGGTTCGAACTTACCCCGAGGCACCTGGTAAGACGGGCCTGGCCATCAGCTTCTGAAAGGTCACAGACTTGAAAACCCTATGGAGCGCAGTTCTACTCTGCACACATAGGGTCACCATGAGTCAGAATCAACTTCACAGCAACTAACAGCAATAAGACCTAGGTTCTACTTTCACCTGTGTGACCTTAGACAATTCATTTAATCTCCCTGAGACTCAGTTTTCTGACCTATCCACAGTAGGAATAACAGCACCATCTGTTATGGATTGAATCGTGTCCCCCAAAAATGTGTGTCAACTTGGATAGGCCATGATTCCCAGTACTGTGTGATCGTCCACCATTTTGTGCTCTTATGTGATTTTCCTACGTGTTGTAAATCCTACCTCTATGATGTTAATGAGATGGGATTAGCAGCAGTTATGTTAATGAGACAGGACTCAATCTACAAGACAAGGTTGTGTCTTAAGTCAATTTCTTCTGAGATATAAAGTAGAGAAGCAAGCAGAAAGACAGGGGGACATCATACCACCAAGAAAGCAGCACCGTGAGCAGAGCATGTCCTTTGGACTGAGATTCCTGCACTGAGAAGCAACTAGACCAGGGGAAGATTAATGACAAGGACCTTCCTCCAGAGCCAACAGAGAGAAAACCTTCCCCTGGAGCTGGCACCCTGAATTTGGACCTCTAGCCTCCTAGACTATGAGAATAAATTTCTCCCTGTTAAAGCCATCCACTTGTGGTATTTCTCTTACAGCAGCACTAGGTAACTAGGACACCACCCTTGCAAGATTGTTGTAGCATAAGCAATAATAAGCAGGATAGTACTAGGCACTCGGTAAATGGCAGCTCTCGTTATTCATCAGAGAGGTGAGGATATTTGATACAGTCAGGGCAGAATATCACACATAAAGTCATACCAGAAACTTCAACACATGATAGACTCAATTCGGTACTCCTTCACACTTGCTTAGAGATCCATATTAGAAAGCTTTTGGCTCACCAAAGAAGATATTCAGGCAGCTAACAGACACATGAAGAAATGCTCACGATCTTTAGCCATTAGAGAAATGCAGATCAAAACTACTATGAGATATCATCTCACCCCAACAACACTAGCATTAATCCAAAAAACACAAAATAACAAATACTGGAGAGGTTGTGGAGAGACTGGAACACTTATACACTGTTGGTGGGAATGTAAAATGGTACAACCACTTTGGAAGACGATTTGGCGCTTCCTTAAAAAGCTAGAAATAGAAGTACCATACGATCCAGCTATCCCACTCCTTGGAATATATCGTAGAGAAACAAGAGCTGTCTCACAAATAGATAATGCACACCCATGTTCATCGCAACACTGTTCACAATAGCCAAAAGATGGAAGCAACCTAAGTGCTCATTGATGGACATATGGATAAACAAACTATGGTATATCCACACAATGGAGTATTACTCAATGATAAAGAACAATGATGAAGCTGTGAAACATTGTATAACTTGGTGGAAGCTAGAACTTATTATGCTGAGTGAATTTAGTCAGTCACAGAAGGACAAATACTGTATAAGACCACTATTATAAGAACTCAAGAAAAGGTTTAAACACAGAAGAAAACATTCTCTGATGGTTTCGAGGGTGGGGAGGGAGGGTGAGGGATATTCACTAACTAGATAGTAGATAAGAATCATCTTAGGTGAAGGGAAGGACAGCACACACTACAGGGGAAGCCATCACAACTGGACTAAACCAAAGCTAAGAAGTTTCCTGAATACAATCAAACACTTTGAGGGACAGAGTAGCAGCAGTAGGGGTCTGGGGACCATGCTTTCAGGGAACGTCTAGGTCAATTGGCATAACAAAGCTTATTAAGAAAACGTTCTGCATCCTACTTTGGTGAGTGGCATCTGGGGTCTTTTAAGCTTGCAAGCGGCCATCTAAGATGCATCAATTGGTCCCAACCACTTGGAGTAAAGGAGAATGAAGAACACCATGGACACAAGGAAAGTATCGGCCCAAGAGACAGAATGGGCCACATAAACCAGAGACTTCATCAGCCTGAGACCAGAAGAACTAGATGGTGCCCAGCTACCACCAATGAACATCCTGACAGGGAACACAACAGAGGGTCCCTGATGGAGCAGTAGAACAATGGGATGCAGAACTCAAATTCTAGTAAGAAGACCAGACTTAATGGTCTGATGAAGACTGGTGGCACCCCAGAAAGCATGGTCCCTGGTCTCTACACCACCCCAGAACTAAAACAATTCCCGAGGCCAACTCTTCAGACAGGGATTGGACTGGACTGTGGGACATAAAGTGATACTTGTGAAGAATGTGCCTCTTAGACAAGTAGATGCAAGAGACCAAAGAGGCGGCTTCTGTCCAGAGGTGAGATGGGAAGGCAGAGAGAGTTAGGAGCTGGTTGAATGTTCATGGGGAATCAGGGGCGGAGGGGAGGAGTGTGCTGTCGCAGGATGGGGTGAGCAATTGGGGTCTCATAACAATGTATGTAAAAAAAAAAATTCTGTATGGGAGACTAACTTGAAATGTAAACTTCATTTAATTACAACAATAAAAAATAAAAAAAGAAAGCTTTTGGCATGAAGTAATTTTATTTACTCAAAGCTTCTTTCAATTACACTGCATTTTTTCTTAGTGTCTTAGACATTTAAACTTTCACAGCTTTAAGAAATTTGAAATTGAGATCAAATAAGACAAAAAACCCATACCTGACAAAAGTCTTCCTACACTCTCAGATATTGAGCCCTTACTACGCATTCTACACTTTAGTTTTATAGTTGACCTGAACCCCGGTACATTAATGCTAGATGGATCTTAGACATGGATTCAAAAAAAAAAAAAATCAAAAACTGAGTTTCAGAGACATAAAGCAAGTTGCCTATAAAGCTAGTTAATATATTGCTAATAATTATGAAGTTATTACTTTGTGCCAATTACTAAACTAAGCAGTTAGCATGCATTACATGTCATCTAATTCTCAAAGTATCCCTGGAGGTAAATATTACCATTATTTTTACTTCATAGATGAGAAAACCAAGTCTTAGAGCTGTACTGTCCAATAAATATACAGGTATTTAAATTTAAATTAAATTTAAAATTTAGTCCCTCAGTTGCTCTGGCCAAATTTCAAATACTCAGTAGCCACGTCTGACTAGTGATTACTGGATTGTTCACCACAGATTATGCACCATAGAACATCATCACAGAAAGTTCTACTGGACAGCACTGCCTTACAGTCTGAATAATCATTTAAGTTCACACAGAGAACACAGAACTGGGACTCAAATCTATGTGACCTGACTCATGAACTTGTTTTTACTGCCAAAGCCAGAACCAAGGTGTCCCAATACAATATTCACATCGATGTTCTTTCCATTATTCACAATTTCTTCTTAAGAAAATGATATCTTGATGAACTAAATGCTTCATAGTGACTTAAAACCGATATTCATAAAACCAGAATTTTCCAAACATCAGGAATTCACATATTGCTTCATGATTTTTGATGTACCTACAAACAACCTATGCTAGTATTTACTGAACTTTAGAAAATTTACCCACATTTTAACTTTAATGCATTAATTTTTTAAATAAAATTACTGTATCTCTATTACTTGCCTTGTGTGGATTAAAAATAAATACAATGAAAACAAAATATTTTATGATATTCTAGGGGATTTTCATTTCTATTCAGGGAGATTTGAAAGTATGTTATATAGTTGTGAAATGTAGACTAGTACCAATCAAATACTTTTCCTTCTTCTAATCACAGTCATTGAAAAAGCAATCAAAAAGCGAATAAATTTTTCACAATATGATATGATGCTATTTGTTGCTATAACTGACGACCATCTAAAATCATCTCCTATGTCCCTACTAGGAGTTTGTAACTCACATTTTGGGAACACTGCACCATCTATTTAGGGGAAATACAAAGCAATATAAAATGTTGTTATTGTTAGGGTTGGTGTTGAGTCAATTCTGACTCATGGTGACCCCAATGTGTGTGGAGTAGAACCGTGCTCCATAGGATTCTCCAGGCTGTGACTTTTCAAAATCAGATCACCAGGCGTGTCTTCTGAGATTCCTCTGAACAGGTACAAACCACCAACTTCTTGGCTAGTAGTCGAGTGCTTAGCCATTTGCACTACCCGGGTACTCCAGACAAAATACAATAAAGGACAGTAAAGGGCAAACATACCATGTGCAAAAACTGAATCATATACAATGGGTAATCTGGAAAGGAAGTATCTTTCAGGAAATAGCTTCATAGAGGGATGGCAGAAGTGGCCATTAAATGTGGAATAAAATGGAAAAAACCATTTTGGACAAAGGAGCAGCATAAGCACTAAGGGGGGAAGACACAAAGAGTGTTAGGGGCAATGAAGTTATCAGTATGACTAGAACTGAAAAAATACTCTGGACAATCTTGGGAAATACAGTTCCAGTGGCTTAAATGCACCAGTAAAGAGACAGAGCGGGGTAGAACGGATTAATAAACATAACCCATCAATACGCTGTCTAAAAGAGACACACCTTAGAAACAAAGGCATAAATTTATTAAAAATCAAAGGATGGAAAAAAGTATTTCAAACAAACAATAACTATAAAAGAGCAGGAGTGGCAATATTAATCTCTGATAAAATAGACTTTAAGGCAAAATCCACCATAAAAGATAAGGAAGAACATTATATAATGATTAAAAGGTCCATCCACCAATAGGACACAACCATAATAAATACATATGCACCCAATTACAGTCAAAATACATAAAACAGACTCTAACTGTATTGAAAAGAGAAATAGACAGTTCCACAATAATAATAGAAGACTTCAAGACTCCACTTTCAGTGAAGGACAGAGCACCTAGAAAGAAACTCAGCAAAGATACAGGTGATCCAAATGCCACAATCAACCAACTTGATCTCATAGACATATACAGAATACTCCACCCAAGAGCAGCAAAGTATACTTTCTTTTCCAACGCCCATGGAACATTCTCCAGAATAGACTGAATTTTAGTCCACAAAGCAAGCCTTAACAAAATCCAAAACATCAAAATAATACAAAACATTTTCTCTGATCACAATGTCATAAAAGTAGAAATCAATAACACCGATAGCAAGGAAAAAAAAAATCAGATACTTGGGAAACTGAATTACACCTTGCTTAAAAACCACCAGGTAATAGAAGAAATCAAAAATGGAATAAAAAAAATTCCTAGAATCAAATGAAAATGAAAACACATCTTGCCAAAACCTTTGGGACACAGCAAAAGCAGTGCTCAGAGGTCAATTTATAGCAATAGATGCACACATCAAAAAGGAAGAAAGGGCCAAAATCAAAATACTAACCCTACAACTTGAACAAATAGAAAGAGAGCATCAAAAGAAGCCCACAGTCACCTGAAGAAAGGAAATAATAAAGATTAGAGAAGAAATAAATGAAATAGAGATCAGAAAAACAATAGAAAGAATCAATAAAACCAGAAGTTGCTTCTTTGAAAGGATCAACAAAATCTGCAAACCACTGGCCAAACTGACAAAAGAAAAGCAGGAGAGAAAACAAATAACCCAAATAAGAAATGAGATGGGTGACATTACAACAGAACCAACTGATATAAAAAGGATTATAAGAGAATATTAAGAAAAACTGTACTCCAACAAATTTGAAAACCTAGAGGAATTGGAAAAATTTCTAGAAACACACTATCTACCCAAACTAACAGAAACTGAGTTAGAAAGATTGAACAGACCCATAACAAAAGAAGAGATTGAAGAGGTAATTAAAAAAAAAAACTCCCAACAAAAAAAAAGCCCTGGTCCAGACGGCTTCACTGGAGAATTCTACCAAACATTCAGAGAAAAGCACAAACCAATACTACTCAAACTGTTTCAGAGTATAGAAAAGAAAGGAATACTCCCAGATTCATTCTATAAAGCCAACATAACCCAGATACCAGAGCCAGGCAAAGACAACACAGAAAAAGAAAACTACAGACCAATATTCCTCATGAATACAGACACAAAAATTTTCAACAAAATTCTAGACTTCAACAGCATATCAAAAAAATAATACATGACAACCAAGTGGGATTCATACTAGGTATGCAGTGATGGCTCAACATTAGAAAATCAGTTTAACATTAAAAAATCAGTCAGTGTAATCCACCATGTAAATAAAACAAAAGAATCACACGATCATCTCAATCGACACAGAAAAGGCATTTGATAAAGTTCAGTGCCCATTCCTCATAAAAACTCTCACCAAAATAGGAGTAGAAAGGAAATTCCTCAATATAATAAAGGGAATTTATACAAAATCAACTGCCAACATTATTCTCAATAAGGAGAGAATGAAAACATTTCCCTTGAGTACCAGACAAGGATGCCCTTTATTACCACTCTTGTTCAACATAGTGATAGAAGTCCTAGCTAGAGAAATAGGTCAAGAAAAAAGAAATAAAGGGCATCCAAATTGGTAAGGAAGAAGTAAAACTACGCCTATTTGCAGATAATATGATCCTGCACATAGAAAATACCAAAGATGCCACAAGAAAGCTACTGGAACTAATAGAAGGATTCAGCAAAGTGGCAGGATACAAGATCAACATACAAAAATCAGTTGGATTCCTCTACATCAACAAAGAGAACTTCGAAAAGGAAATTAAGAAAACAATACCATTTACTATAGCCCCCTAAAAGATAAAATGTTGTTGTTAGGTGCAGTCAAGTTGTTTCCAACTCATAGCGACCCTATGTACAACAAAAGGAAACACTGACCGGTCATGCGCCATCCTCACAATCTTTGTTATACATGAGCCAATTGTTGCAGTCACTGTGACAATCTATCTCATTAAGGGTCCTCCTCTTTTTTGCTGACACTCTACCAAGCATGATGTCCTTCTCCAGGGACCGGTCCCTCCTGATAACATGTCCAAAGTCTGTGAGATGAACCCTCACCATCCTTGCTTCTAAGGAACATTCTGACTGTACTTTTTCCAAGACAGATTTGTTCATTCTTCTGGAAGTCCATGGAATATTCAACATTCTTTGCCAATACCACAATTCGAATGCATCAGTTCTTCTTCGGTCTTCCTTATTTATTGTCCACCTTTCCCAGGCATATGAGGCAATTGAAAATACTATGGCGTGGGTCAGCTGCACCTTAGTCCTTAAAGTGGCATCTTTGCTTTTTAACACTTTAAAGGGGTCTTTTGCAGCAGATTTGCCCAGTGCAATTCAGCATTTGATTTCTTGACTGCTGCTTCCATGGACGTGGATTGTGGATCCAAGTAAAATGAAATCCTTGGTAACTTCAATATTGTCTCCATTTATCATGATGTTGCTTATTGGTCCAGTTGTGAGCTGTGAAGGCTGTAGTCCTTGATCTTCATCATTAAGTGCTTCGAGTCATCTTCACTTTTAGCAAGCAAGGTTGTGTCACCTTCATATCACAGGTTGTTAATGAATCTTCCTCCAGTCCTGATGCCTTGTTCTTCTTCATATAGTCCAGCTTCTCAGATTATTTGCTCAGCATAGAGATTGAATAATTTTGGTGAAAGGATATAACCCTGAGGTACACCTTTCCTATTTTAAACCACACAGTATCTGTTCAAACAACTGGTTAGGAATAAGTCTAACCAGGACTGTAAAAGACCTATACAAAGAAAACTACAAAACACTATTGCAATGAACCAAAAGAGAACTACATAAATGGAAAAACATACCATGCTCATGCATAGGAAGACCCAACCTTATGAAATGTCAATCCTACCTAAGACAATCTACAGATATAATCCACTCCCAATCTAAATTCCAACAGCATTCTTTGACAAGATGGAAAAATTAATCACCAACTTTATGTGGAAAGGAAAGAGGCCCCAGATAAGTAAAGCATTACTGAAGAAGAACAAAGTAGGAGGCCTCACACTACCTGATCTCAGAACATACTATACAGCCACGGTAGTCAAAACAGCCTGATACTGGTACAACAGACACATAGATCAATGGACCATAATTGAGAACCCAGACGAAATTCATCCACCTATGGATAGCTGATCTTTGACAAAGGGCCAAAGTCCTTTAAATGAGGACAAGACAGTTGCTTTAACAAATAGTGCTGGCAAAACTGGATTGTCCATTTATAAAAAAATAAAACAGGACTCATACCTCACACCATACACAAAACTAACTCAAAAGCAATCTAAGCTATAAATATAAAACCTAAAACTATAAGATCATGGAAGAAAAAATCAAGACAACACTAGGGGCCCTAATATGGCATAAATAGAATATAAAACATAACTAAAAATGCACTAACAGCAGAAGATGAACCAGAGAAATGGGACCCTCTAAAAATTAAACACTTATACCTATCAAAAAACTTCTCCAAAAGAGTAAAAAGAGAACCTACAGACTGGGAAATAATTTTTGGCTATGACATATGCGATAGAAGTCTAATCTCCAGAATCTGCAAAATAGTTCAACACTTCAACAGCAAAAGACAAACAATCCAATTTAAAAACGGGCAAAGGATATGAACAGTCATTTCACAAAGAAGACATTCAGACAGCTAACAAACACATGAAGAGATGCTCGTAATCATTAGCCACTAGAGAGATGCAAATAAAAACTACAATGAGATACCATCTCACCCCAACATTACTGACACGAATCAAAAAAACAGAAAATAACAAATGGTGGAGATGTTGTGGGGAGATTGGAACTCTTATACACTTCTGGTGGGAATGTAAAATGGTACAACCACTATGGAAAATGGTATGGCCCTTCCTTAAAAAGCTAGAAATAGAAATACCATGTGACCCAGCAATCCCTCTCCTAGATATATACCCTAAAGAAATAAGAGCTGTGACACGAATAGACATATGCACACCTGTGTTCACTGCAGCTTTATTCATAATAGCAAAAAGTTGGAAACAATCTAAGTGCCCGTCAACAGATGAACGGATTAATAAACTATGGTACATATACTCAATGGAATATTATGCAACAATAAAGAATAATGATGAATCTGCAAAACATCTCACAACATGCATGAATTTGGAGGACATTGATGCTGAGTGAAATAAGTCAATCACAAAAGGACAAATATTGTTTGAGACCACTATTATAAAGAAACAAGAAAAAGTTTACATGCAGGAAAAAAAGAATAGCATTGTTTGATGGTTACCAGGGATGAAAGGGGGAGGGAGAGAAAATAACCAAATAGATAGAAGACATTTGTTAATATTGGTGATGGGAGGAACAATACACTATTTGGGGGAAGTCAGCAAAACATGACCAAGTCATGGGAGGACACTGAGAGGAATGTAAGAACAAAGGGCAGCAATGGTAATTACTAGAGCATAGACAATTCTGTAAAAATAGTATTAACAAACACTAATTTATAAATGGATACGTAGGTAGATAGGTATGCCAAGATGTGTGGGAGGGTGTAAGGGAACACACCTGCAGATATAGGTTTGGTGGTGGGTATTTCTACATACTTAACTGTAGGTGCTGCTTATATATTAATTTATACAAGAGAGCACACAAGGACTACAGTCAGGGAAACTTCTTAGACATAACTGCAGATACAGGTTTGGTGCTAGGTATTTCTACATACATAACTGTAGGCGCTGCTTATATATTAATATAGACAACAGAGCACACAAGGACCACCATCTGGGCAACTTCTTAGACATAACCAAATACCTCGTTGGACAAAATTCCTAGGCTCAAAGACAAAGGACCATAGACTCAGGAGACATCTACATCAATTGGCACAACATAGTTCATAAAGAAAAAGTTCTGCATCCTACTTTGGTGAGGAGTGTCTGGGTCCTTAAAAGCTTGCGAGCGGCTATTTAAGATACAGCTAGTGGTCTCTTCCCATCCATAGCAAAAAAGCATGAAGAAAACCAAAGACTCAAGGAAGCAATTAGTCCAGACAACTGGTGGACCACATGAACCACAGCCTACATGACTCCAGGACCAGAAGACATAGATGGTGCCCGGCTACCACTACCGACTACTCTGACTGGTATCACAACAGAGGGTCCCAGACAGAGTGGGAGAAAAATTGTAGAATAAAAAATCAAATTCACAAAAAAGACCAGACTTACTGGTGACAGAGACTGGAGGAACCCCCAAGACTATGGCCCTAAGACACCCTTCTAAACTGGAACTGAAGCCATTCCCGGAGACCACCTTTCAGCCAAACCATAGACAGGCCAATAAAACAAACAATAACACCCGAGAGGAACGTTCTCCTTAGAACAATCAATTACGTGAGATCAGAAAGGCAACATTTTCCCCAAAGTAAAGATGAGAATTCAGGGAGAGGTAGAAAATCAGGATAAAAGGAAATAGGGAGCCTAGGAGGGAAATGGGGAGAGTGCTGACACATCGTTAGGAATGACACAAATGTCATGGAACACTTTATGTACAAACTATCGAATGGGAAACTAATTTGCTCTGTAAACTTTCACCTAATGCACACTAAAAGAAAGAAAGAAATGCAATAAGTTTAATGAGGCTCAGTTATAGAGATTTTTAGTGCCAGATTAATGCAAGCTGAAAAGAAGTGAGATCAGTCTATATGAGTGGCTTCAACTTGCTCAGGGAAGGGTCTGGATGGGAGTTGCCATATTGTTACCATTAGGAAAATAAAGAACAACGACGAGCTGTGTAATGTCATGGAACCACAATATCCCAGAGTTAGTTAGCGTGTGAGTTCAAATTCAGTCTTCTTTGCATTAATATCCAAAATCTCCACAATCAAAATTTCCTTTCACTTGACTTAACAAAGTTCAGTATTCTTAAGTCTTCTTCTTAAAGCATATTTCTAAAGTTCCTCAGAAGTCTTACATGACACCTCCTCCTTCACTAGTCCCAAGTTTGGGATGCATGGCTCCAGTTTGGTTGTAAGAGTGATTCACGGGCCGCAGCTGAAAGGAGGCTGACTATGTGGAGATTCAAGTGCCACAGGCTTTTCATTTTCAAAGTGGTCCACTAAGCAGTGGAGAAAAGAATTCACCCCCTACTGTGATACACTCAGACCTTAGCATGTCCTTCAGAACCAAGTTAGCTGAGAGGGCGCTCTGGAGCCTCACTCTTGGGTTTAAATCCCAGACTAACCATTCAACTTTACTCCTTTCTCTTATTTAAAATGGATGAATAATAATACCGGTCTCATAGGGTTTCTCTTAACATTACCTAAAATAATTCACACAGTGCTCGATTCAATTAATGCCAGATGTCACTATTACTGACCCAAATTATTATAACTCTTAAATCGCTCATACTGTATGCAAGCAAGTATGCATACACACAGACAAATATGCACACACACACATTCATTTTCCCTAGTAGGTTCACATCCCATTGGGCTGATCGATTTGGCATGTTTCCCATTATTATCCATATTATTGACCCCAATATATCACAACACCCTCTGATACTTAAGCCTCGGTGCTGGTTCTGGCTTGCCAAGCCAGGCTGCTTCACCTAATTGCCTCCCTAGTTCCAAACATGCTTGCTACATAGATTATCCTTTGTTCTTTGCCTTGTGTGCTAAGCTCTTTCCCACCTCAGGATCTTCGTGCCTGTTATGTACTCTTCCTTCAGTAGTTCTCTCCCGACTCTTTGCCTGCATATTTATGCTCAAACTTCGGGTCTTTGAGAAGCCTTCCCTAAACTGCCATCTAAATGGGCCACTTATCCTTCTACTTATCAAAATATATAGTTACATATAAGAGACTGTCTCTTTGTGAAATCCAACTTAAGAAATTCATAGCAATAAACAAGACTTTACCCTGGAGCAAAGGCAAGTCAACACTGTCTGCTAACAACTGAAGTCAGAAATGGCCGTGCACTGTCATTTTAATCTTGTTATTGTTGTTAGTTGTCCTTGACTTGGCTCCAACTCATGAGGACCTCGTATAAAACAGAATGAAATGTTGCCTGTTCATGTGACATTTTCAGGATTATTGGTATACTCAAGTTCATTGTGGTGGCCGTTGTATGTTATGAATGCCTTCCAATCTAGGAGGCTCATCTTCCAGTACTATACAGAACAATGTTCTATTGTGAACCGTAAGGTTTTCATTGGCTAATTTTTGGAAGTAAATCTCCAGGCCTTTCTTCCTAGTCTTAGTCTGGAAGCTCCATTGAAACCTGTCCACCATAGGTAACCTTGCTGGTATTGGAAGTACTGGTGGCATAGCTAACAGTATCATAGCAACATGCAAGCAACCACTGTATGACAAATAGGCAGACAGTGGTGGATTTTAATGTTAGTCACCTTGTTTTTCTTTTTCTTAGTCCTCTAGTGTTTGCTATATTTGTGCTCAAATTTGAGGTGTTTTATGAGCGTTATTAATCTCAGTATGTCCCATGAATGTACAAGTAGTGACTGAGAATGATGAAAATTACTAATGAGTGGCATAAGATTATGATGAAAACAAATTAAAACCTACTGATACCTGCATGTTCATCCTTGGAAGGCATCATTTTGGATTTAGAAAGAAATAGACTTATGAATAGTCTTTGGATACTTAACTCATTTGTACCCTGAAGAGTTTCTGTGTTTGGCTGTTTGATTATATGACCTCTTTCTCTGTTTCTTCTAAGCTCCATGAGGCCAGGAATCAATTCTGTTTTGTTCAGTATGGTATCTCAGAGTGCCTCAGAATGACACATACCAAGTGCAATAAATACTTGTTGAATAAATGATGTACTGAAGAATTAGGTCTGGTTAACCCAAAAATTACTATGGCTATATGAAGTAGAAAGATAAGAGAAAGCAGGTGATCAAATCTGGCAATTTGGGAATTGTATTCAAAAAAATTTCAGATGTCAATGAATTGAAGAATAAATGGGAGTTGAAGTTTTAGAGATAAGTCTGCTGTTTGTTGGTAATTAGAAGTTGGAAGAGGTAGGATACAGAGACATGAATGTGTTTGTAGCATGATGGAAGGAGTCAATGGGGTAAAAGAGATTAAAGAAGAGCTGATGAGGCAAGGCTAAGGAAGACTGATGGGTGACTGAGTTCCCCAGCACTGCTGGTGGCCAAATATAAGTATCACAGATGAGACAGAGATGATTCACTAAACAAGAAGGCCTTCAATGTCCCTTTAAACCCTTTAAACATAAAAGTCCATCATTTTGTCTTGGGGTTATACCATTTTTCAAAAGAAGCTTGTTCCGTTAGGCCAGTGGCTCTCAAACTTGCCCCCCAGGGCCATTTGGCAATGTCGAGACATTTTTGATCATCAAGACTAAGGTACTATTTGCATCTAAAAGCTAGAGACCAGGTATGCTACTAAACATCCTACAATGCACAGGACAGCCCCACAACAAAGAATTATCCACCCTAAATACAAACAGTGCTAAGATTAAGAACCCCTCTTTCACAAAATATTGGAAGAACAACAGTAAGAAACTGTGCAGGGATGTTTGTCTTTACAGTTTTATACTATCTTTCCATACCCAAGTTACGTTTATGATTTCTCTGGGTTTCACTGGCCAAATCAAGCTAAAAAGAAGCAGAGGGAGCAGTAAAAGAAGAGATAAATATGTAAGTCTCAAGACAAAATTCTGAAATTCTCAGTGTTTGATATACATAAAATTCTTATAATTTCACCAATAAAATCTGAAATTGTATAAAGATCGCCAAACTTGGCATGAATTATTCATATTTTGTCGTAGTTCCCAAGTCTATTCCATGTATACTCAGTGAAATGACAGTAGAAACTTTCTTAACAATGATGTTTTCTTTCAGCATACCTTGTGTTCAAACACATGTCATCTGATAGAAATGATTGGGAAAATCAGGCGCCTGTAGAAAATAAGATATTATGATTTTAAAAATGTCCTTATTTCTCCTGTTTAATAGCACAGAGAAATCTCAATGATGAAGAATCATTTTTTTCCACTGCATGCATGTAGTTTAAAAGGGGGACAATGTCTGCTGTTTTAGAACTAAATCAAATTAAAACCTGAATGAACAATGACAATAAGGAAAATTATCCTTTATATTTTCTATCTGTGGGGCCACTGGATCAGTGGCCTTTCAATTTAGTCAACTAAACCTCTGATCCTGTCCCACAAGCAGTAAGTCTTAATATTTTCAGGAGCTTGAGTAGCTTATTTGATTGAAAATAATGGGGGCAATTATATATCTGTGTGTTGGGCCCCAGCATTTGATACATGTTAAATGCAAATGAAAAGGGAGCAGAGTTTTAAAAACAATGGCTCTGCAAAATTTTTGGACATTTTATTAGTTTATTATTTGTTTATTTCCTCATCTGTTCCAAAAAAGGTCTGAGGAAGCTGTGAGTGTTTTGATAATCTGCAGGCTATTGTCTTATGTTTGTGAATATTTCATAGACTGGGTGCTAAATGCTAAATTATTAAAGATCATTTAAAAAAAAGAAAGAAAGAGATGCCTAGTATCCTCCACCACCCAGTCAATTACCTTGAAAACTATTTCCATAACTTACTAACACCATTAGAAAACAAGATATACATTTTATCTGCAATTCATTTTTATTCAAGGACACTATAGTTATGGAAAATTATTTGTTTAGGTAGAATGAAATGCGGCTTGAGTGGAAGACTTTTTTTTTACTTTCTGGAATCCATTCGCCCTTCTGAAAAACACTCGAATTGCTTTTCGGAGAATTTCTTTCCCCTGTGTTATAGTCCTGATGGGTTGATAAATCCAGACGCCTCTCTTCCTACTGAGGAGTCACAGGACCCCCATCCCCACCGGGTATCTTCCTACCAAATCTTTCTTACATCACCCAGATACAGGCAGGAGGTGATGCATGGTCTCAGCTTGGATTGTGGATGTGCTCTCCAGGATTTGAACCTTAAAAAGTGATACTAGAATTGAAGAGACATTTGGAGTTGAGTCATACCACAATCACACTACTAATGCTTTAATGGTCTAGTTCCTGGTTCCCCGCTCTCTTGATCTTCCTGCCTTGATTCTTGCATCCTGCCCAAGTGTTCAGTTACTATGGAGGGCTAACAAACCGCCCTCCACTTAGTGTTTAAAAGAAATCTGCAGTCCAGCCAGGGCTTAGCCGAGATGGCTCGGCAGGGACAGTTTGCTTTTCCTCTACTCATTTTCAGATGGGATGGTTTGAGCGCTTAGGACTGAAGGCTTGCTCACATGTTTGGCACCTGGTCAGGGAAGACTGGAACAGCTGGGGGTTGGAACAGATGGGGCTCCTCAGGCATCTCTCACAATGTCTATGAGGTCTATCCAACAGGGTAGCTTCAGGGTGGCCGGCTTTCTTATACGGCAACTCAAAGGGATTTGGAAATCCCCATCCCAAGACAGAGCCATGCAGAAGCTTGATCTCCTTTCATATCCTAGCCTCCAAAGTCATGCGGTGTCACTTCTGACACACTCTTTTGGTTGAAGCACTGTAAAAGTTGTCTTGGTTACCTAGTGCTGCCTTAACAAAGACTACAAGAGGGTGGCTTTAGAGAAATTATTTTTCTCGCAATTCAGGAAGCTAGAAGACTGAATTCAGGGTATGTACCTATCTAGAGGGAGGTCCCTCCTCGTATATTTCAACTTCTAGTAGCTGCCAGCAATCCTTGTAGATGCATCTGTCTCCATTGTCTGTCTTCCTCTTCTTCCCATGTGTGTATGTCCCTGTGCCCATTCTGCTCTTTTTATAACCCAGAAGTGATTAGATTTGAACCGAGCTTACTCAGATATGGAAAGCCTGGTGGCATAGTGGTTAGGTGCTACGGCTGCTAACCAAAGAGTCGGCAGTGCAAATCCACCAGACACTCCTTGGAAACTCTATGGGGCAGTTCTACTCTGTCCTGTGAGTTGGAATCGACTTGATGGCAACCACTTTGGTTTTGGTTTGTTTTACTCAGGGATGACCTAATTAACATAACAAAGAAAACCCTGTTTCCAAACAGGGTCATGTTTACAGGTATAGGGGCCAGGATTTCAATACGTATTTTGGGGGAACACAATTCAATCCATAACAAAAGTCTACCCCGTGACTTAGTGGTTTAAAAGAAATCTGCAGTCTGGGCAGGTTCAAGGCAAAGGAACATAGACCCGACCACCACCACTACCACCTCTCAATGGAGTACAGGCAACATCACATTACATGCATATGTGGGATAGAATATATATTGGTGTGATCATTTTTGGAAAATTCAATCTGCCACATCAAGTCTTCCAGATGATGAAATCCCATTACTTTTCAATAAACTCCCCATTGCTGAAGTTAGCCAGGGTCAGTTTCTGTTACTTATAACCAAAGGATTCCAATCTAATAGAGTAGGAATCCATCTCATTAATTCCTTGGCAATTAAATGCCACTTTAATGTTAGGTATTTAATTAATATCACCATCAAGAGGTTGGTACTTATTGATTAATTAATTACAAGGTATACCTGCATACTCAGAAGAAGGCTTTGCTTTGCTGATGAATGAATCCAAGTATTTTATCAAGTTCACTCCATTGCTGCAATCCAAGTATTTTATCAAGCTTCACTCCATTGCTGCAAAATAGACATGATTATAAAAAAATAGCTGAGGCAGAGGAAGGTTATTTGGTTTATCACAGATGGCAATGGGGAGTGCAATACTTGCAGAAACAGACCCAAAAGTGTTCATTCTCTGGGCCAGGCTGGAACTATTAAATCACATAGAAATAGCAGGAAAAGATAAGCTACATGAACCAGTGATTGCTGGAGCTGAACACTCTAGTGAGTTCAAAGAGCCCTTAGGGTCTGCGGTTTATTTGGAAAACCAGAAGGGAAAAAAAAAAAACAAAGTTGTGAGAGAATGGCAGAATAGAGGCCTAGCTACATATTAGCTTACAATTTTATCTTAACCAGGCTTGTTTGAAGGCTTTACATATTAGGGGTGGTTGTTGTTAGGTGCTGTCCAGTCGGTTTCAATTCTTAGCAACCCTATGTACAACAGAACGAAACACTGCCCAGTCTTATGCCATCCTAATAATCATTGCTATGTTTGAGCCCATTCGCAGTGATTAAAGCACTTGGCTGCTGATTGGAAGGTCAGCGGTTCTAACCCACCAGCCTACTCTGGGGGAGAAAGATGTGGCAATCTGCTTCCATAAAGATATACAGCCTTAGAAACCCTATGGGGCAGTTCTACTCTGTCCTATAGGGTCGCTATGAGTCAGAACCTACTCAATGGCAATGGGTTGCCGTATTAGGGGCTCATGACTTTATTTTGTATATACGTGTTTAGAGTACTTTAACCTTTAAAAAAGCTTCAGGGCAAGTGCACACAGTTTAAATAAAAATGTATGTTCCAATAAACACTATCAGTCAGTTACCAAAACATTTTCCTAAAATGAACAGAATTTTAACAGAGCACATGAGAATCAAAAATGCAGATTAAAAAATAGCAAATGATATAATTAACATTTAGAATGTCATGTTGCTTTACTAAAAATGAAAATGTGAAAATAAATAATGAAGTCAAGGAATAAGTTCATTCCTTTTCTGGGAATATTCCAACCTCCTTCTGTAATTTATTAGCTAATTTCTGAGATCCCAGAAGGTTCTCAAAGATTTTTTTTTAATGTAATTGTGTAATCAACCATCTACACTACCAAACTCTTATTAATGAAGTTCTTAGAGATAAAAGAGAAGAGGATAATATATGTCTGCAATTCCAGCCAGTGATCTTTTTCAGGATTCAGTTTTCATTTTTTAGTGTTGGAATATTGGATTTGCATCTTTGCTCTCTCTCTCTAACTCCATTTCCACCTCTTTTCCTCTTTGGTTCTATTCCAGAGGCCGCTGTTTTCAGTGACAGACATCTCCACGGGCTGTTCATTGTGACCACCGGCTGTGTTGTGAGAATTGTTTTGGTCTTGCTTTTCTTCATGCCTGTCAAAGGCCACGGAGTGTCTAAGGCTAAAAACACAGTCTGAATCAACAGGGACCCCAGAGACCCTCAACCGCGTCTCAAAAACTTTCGATGATCTCCATTTTATACACAGAATTTCAGTTGTGGATGACAGGCTTCATCCAAATAAAATTACATTGAATAATATCTTGAATGAAAAGACCCATCTAAATACAGATATGGCACAAAGAATTATTCCTAACACCTTGGTCTTTTAGTCTTTCATTATGAATAAAGCCATTATCAAACCCCCAGAATATCTGCAAGTTTCCATTTAGAAGCTCAAATGCTCATGCATTTCAAGACATCTTGCAGAGAATTCTACACATATGTGTATAAACATTTGTTAGGACTAATTTTCTGAAGACATGATTATTAAGAGACATTAGTGAAACACTTTTTTATGGACAAATTTTGTAATTCACTGTTCATTCTTTCTATTTTTTTTTTATCACATTTTATTAGCAACTTGTTGCTGGATTCTGATGTATCCATTCTTTGCTATGGCAAGTTTTTTTTTTTTTTAATGTTATACTATGATGTTACATTTCTTAAAATTACATTGTAACCTCTGTGTAAGTACGGTACTGCTGAACTAAACAACGTACAGGAGTCTCAATCTATCATCTGCATTCCCTTTGCATTAGGTGTAACACTGGCATGAAAATCAGAACCCCAGCTCCAATTTTTCCAGCTGTCTCTGTCGCCCTGTGATCTTTTGGTACAAATTTTCTAGCCTGTTTGAAAAGGCAGACTTCTCCCGCCACCGCTCCCCACTTTGATTGTGCTTAGGCATTTTGCCAGCCTGAGACATGGATTAATATAAACAGAATCACAGACTTTTCTGAACATAAGTCATTTACGTGTGTTTAGTGGTATATACCGAGCATGAAAAAGGCAGACCGCTGTTGCCTTTGTATAAAGTCTGGGTAGGTTTTGATTTCAACCCAAATCAAGCACAAAGCAACCTCTGACTTTTCCTTAAACTCGGCCTGTATGGAATGCCTTTTAATGACTTCACGAACTGCTAGCCTTCAGATGACTGGAGCGTCTTTTACTTCTTAAGTTTTCTCCTTCTATGACGTTTTATGGTTATACCTTATGGGGCAGTGCTATTTTTGTTCTTCATGATTTCCTGTGCTTAAATTCTAGAGGGAAAATTTTTTAATCATTTGGCGACCATCATATGTGCTTTTCAGTTTGGGAGTAATGTGGAGAGAGGCTTTAAGTACCGTGCCAATGCCAAGCATGGCATTTCCTATTGAATGAGCCAATTCCATCCTCTGAGTCTGAATAATTTAGAGGAGACGTGATGTCATTGTCTACTTAGAGATAAATGGAAAGGAGTCTGGGTGTAGAATTTTGGAGTGGTCTTTGTAATAATAGTAATTAAAAAGAAGCATTACCTCATATATTTAAACTTTTCTGTACATACCATGTGCTTTTCTCATTTTTACCCAATATTACTCATAAACGGCTAGTATTTCTGTTTCATTATTTTTGAAGCACTGTTTGATGACACTGCTTTAACAGTTTCTCACAGTTCACTGCTTCAGTTTTCATCAAATTATATTTCTAGTTACACTAGACACTTTCATTATCAATTTCCATATGCCTCAAAGACATGCTGGAACTGGGTTTGCCAACAGCGGATTCAGATACCAAATAATAGCTGCTGTATAATACATTTTCTCTTAGTCAGTACAGCCTTTTCTAAAATGAAAACTTAGAACCTACCAGGCCAAACCTTAAACACACTCATATTTGTTTAATTAGATTATCCTGCCTCTATGGCGAAGGCTGATGATTACCACTGACTATTTAATTTTGATGTGCAAATCTTACCATGGGATAAACACCGGCCAAGGACTCTTCCATATATTTCATATCCCAGCTGGTGGAAAAGCAACAGCCATACAATTTGCCAAAGAACTGCCAAGTTCCAAAGAATTCTCACATCTCCCCTCCTACTTAGATTCTACAACTTTCCCATGTTATTTCCATCACATCTTAAACTCCCGGTTGTCAAATGAATGCCACAGATTAGGGTCCATTATACATTCTAGACAACTCTGAAGTAAAGTGTTATGTCAACAATTGGTGCTAAAGTTCAAATATCAATTAGTCACCACTTCTCAAGCGAACTTTCAGCTGACTTGTTTTGCTTATGGATTTAAACAGCATAAATAACCAAGTACCGACTGCAAGTAGCAAAGCATAAAACCCTTAATTTACTTTTTAGAACATTGCTCATGTCTCAAAAAAGGAAACTAATATAATTGGTGCTAAATAGACAATAACCGAAATGTAAATATTTTGATCTTTAAAACGTCATTCATTCCCATATATATGATTATCAGGAGGGTTTTCTTAATATGTTTTAGGACTATTGAATCGTTAAGGGAACATTCCCTTGAAGTTATGATTGTAATCTGTGTGCAGTACCCAGAAATGGAACGTGCGGTTTGGTATTCTGAACTTATAACATGCATAGCATTTCTTTGAATGGAAGTTCTTTCTATCACATCATAGAAGGATGTTTAATGACATGAAAAGATGTTCACATGTTTTATTCAGTTGGAAAAAAAAACAGGCTATGTAGGTAATAGGATATGAGAGAAAAAAGGGGAACCTTTACTTCTTTACGTACTTCTATATTTAGTTTATTTTTTTACAATAACCTTGTATTATTTTATATTAAAAAGACGTAAAAGTGGGTTATCAAACTGTATAATAATTGTTTGATATGGTGTCCAGACATTGTTCCAAGCACTTTAAGAATATTAACTAATTTAATTCTCCTACATCTCTATGAAGTAGGTACTTCAATACCCCTTTCTACAGCATGAAGAAACCAAGGAACACAGGGTTTAAGCAACTTGTTCAAGTTCACACAGCTAGTAAGAGGTAGAGATGGGATTCAGATCCTGCTAGGTTGTCAATCACTACACTAGCCTCCCTCCTAATTGCATTCCTAACTTTATTTTATTTTTATAAAATACATTTTACTGGTGAACTATATACCAAAATGTAAACATTCACTATTTCTGAGTTCTGGAATTTACTGCTGATGTTTTTTTTTCTTTTTACTTCTCTGTATTTTCAGATTTTTCAAAAAACAGTGAATAGAATACTTTTGAGAAGGAAAAAGAAATGTTTCTAAAAGTTCTGTGCTGAGCAAAAAAATAGAGATTTTGATGCAGCACTGTGATTTTTTTTTTAAACTACTTTCCTTTAAAACTTTCTTTAATTTTACGCATCCAGTAAAACCATGCAACCTAGATCTTGGCTATTCCATTGTTCTCTGTGTGCTGATTTTTTTTTTTTTTTAATAGATGGACAGTATGGGGAATCACAGAAACAGAAGAAGAAACTGATGGAACTTACAAAATGTAGAAATGCCAAGAAAGGGGTAAAGTTAGAAAATGTAGTTGCCATTGTATCAGCCCTACAATGTTCTTAGATATGTTCATTGCATCTTTTCTTGGCAGTCTGAGTGGTTAAGCAGGGCTGTGGTGACTTAGCCTGTACCAATCAGTTGCCCAAAAACTGAAATAGTATCCATAAAATGGGTTTGTCAAGGCTAATAGGGTCCACATGGCAATAATCCTGCACTGAGACGACATTATTCTTATTTGTGGTCAGTGTCTATGTGTTTCCTCTAAACTCATACATGTTTCTTTCAAGATTCTTACTAAAAAACAAACAAACAGCCACTTGTTAAGCACCCCTTACAATATGACATTTGTTGTTGTTAGATGCCATTGAGACAGTTCCGACTTATAGTGACCCTGTGTACCACAGAATGAAACACTGCCCGGTCCTGCGCAATCCTCACAATCGTTGCTATGTTTGAGTTCATTGTTGCAGCCAACGTGCCAATCTGTCTAGTTGAGGGTCTTCCTCTTTTTCCCTCACCCTCTGCTTTACCAAGCATGATGTCCTTCTTCAGGGACTGGTCTCTCTTACTAACATGTTCAAAGTACAGGAGACGAAGTCTCATCATCCTCCCTTCTAAGGACCATCTCGGTTGTACTTCTTCAAAGACAGATTTGTTTGTTCTTCTGGCAGTTCATGGTCTAGTCAATATTTTTCACCAACACCATAATACAAATGCATCAGTTCTTCTTCAGACTTCCTTATTTATTGTCCAGCTTTCACATGCATATGAGGTGACGGGAAATACCATGGCTTGGGTCAGGTACACCTTAGTCCTCAAAGTGCCATCTTTGTTTTTTAACACTTTAGAGAAGTCTTCGCAGAAGTTTTGCCCAATGCAATGTGTCCTTTGATTTCTTAACTGCTGTTTCCGTGGACATTGATTGTGGATCCAAGTAAAATGAAATCCTTGACAACTTCAATCTTTTCTCCACTTATCATGATGTTACTTATTGGTCCAGTTATGAGAATTTTTGTTTTCTTTATGTTGAATGTAATTCAATGCTGAAGGCTGTGGTCTTTGATCTTCATCAGAGCTTCAAGTTCTCTTCACTTTCAGCAAGCAAGGTTGTATCATCTGCATAATGCAGGTTGTTAATGAGTCTTCCTCCTATCCCGATGCCCCATTCTTCTTCATATAGTCCAGCTTCTCTAATTATTCGCTTAGCATACAGATTGAATAATTATGGTGAAAGGATACAACCCTGATATAGACCTTTCCTGACTTTAAACCATGAAGTATCACCTTGTTCTGTTCCAACGACTGCCTCTTGATCTATGTACAGGTTCTGCATGAGCACAATTGTTCTGGAATTCCCATTCTTCGTAACGTTATCCATGATTTGTTATGATCCACGCAGTCGAATGCCTTTGCATAGTCAATAAAATGCAGGTAAACATCTTGTAGTCAATGTCTACGTGTTTGATCTAAAAACATATGTTTCTTTGAAGATTCTCACTTAAAAAAAAAAAATCACTTGTTAAGCATCCCTTACAATATGGCATGGAATATTAAAATATAAGTGAACTAGTTCTGATGGGCAGACATAGAATTGATGGAGCACTAAAAAACTTTAAAGGAAAATAAAAATACTCTTACCTACATCATTTATATTGCATATGTGATAAGAACAAGTGCATATGTATGCTAAAAATAGTTGTGGAGCATTGAACGACAGTAAAACTGTAGGATGTGTATGTTCCAACAAAATTCAATTAACGACATTTTATAACAGTGTTGTATTTATCTGGTGCTATGGTTCTTTGTGAAAAAATGCAATTCCAAAAGGTGCATATAGGATAGAATGGATATGACTTGGAAATATAGGCACGCTGGAATGTGAGTGGAATGAGGTTTTTAAGAAAAGAAGTCTGTTGGTGAGTATGGCTCTCAGCCTCTCTGGCTAGGTACAACCAAGCCTTCAGCCTATATTTTAAGATTCTGGTCATCTTTGTTTTTATTATGTAAAATGTATTCAAATCACTTGGATCCATTCATGTCTCTACATGTCTTGACTTTTCGAAAATGCACCTGAGGAAGGCTACCATCATCTCCACCCTCCCGCAAGAGCTCTCAAATGGCCGCCCTGCATTCACTCTAGTCCCCTAAAATCCATTCTTCACGCTGGGGAAGAGTGACCTTTTCAAAACGCAAATCTAATCATGTTACCCTTTCTACTTAAGATCCTTAAACAGCTTCCCTTTGCCCTCAGGATAAAGCGAAACATCCTGAACAGGGCCTTAGCTGTGACCTTCAAACGTCTTTAACATGGCACTACAGTCTGGCTTCTACCTACAGATCCAGACCCAGACCTCTCACACCGTGCATTTCCTCACCCTCAGCATTCCGGTCACCCTGGCTTCCTTTTATCCGATGATGACATCCTTGTATTCATTTCCTCTGTTTTCTTTGTACCGGTTGCCCCTCATTTTCACAGATTATAATGTTGCCTTTGTGCCAGTTGCCTCTCCTTTTCATAAATACAATTTTCATTTTTTTATTTATTTGTGAGTCTATCCTCACCCCTATTAGACTATAAGCTCCTTATTGTGTGAACGGAATACCTGCTTTTTCATCATTGGCCCATCAGCGTGGTGTAAGCACAGCGCCTGGCACAGAGCAGAGCTTAAAACATTTGTTGAATCATTTAATCATTATATTAATATAGTGAGAAATGGGTTTTAGATTCTGCTGGCCTCTCAAATTCAAGTTTTAAAAATTGTACTCATTCATTCATTTATTTTTGCTTAGAAAGAAAATCACATTATACATCCCTTACTCGAAATATTGATATATCTTACGCTAACTTGTTGAACTGAATTATGAAATTGGAAAACCCCCACATACATTTTCTTTAATCAGTTTATTATGGGTTTTTTACACTGCCCATCATTCAACAGAGATTACTTTGGCTTTTATTTCAGTGAAAATGCCCTTTCCCCCATGACGAGCCTATGCCAAATACCACTAAATTTTACTACTTTTCCAAAATTAGGAGTACAGCATGGGGAAAGTCTCAGCAAATATTAATTTGTTAGGATGGACATCAAAACTAAAAACACTAACTCGTGCTCGGCATCTTGCTCAGACTTCTAAAATTAATTATTGTATAAGTAACACTTGTCTGATTTATTGATACGTACTAGACTTTGGCTACAAAGTATGGTAAGAATTACTGTGTGTTTTACAAAATTTTAAAATTTCCACCCCCTTCCTTGCTTATTGGAAACCCTGGTGTACTAGTTAAGTGCTATGGTTGCTAACCCAAAGCTCAGCAGTTCAAATCCACCAGGCGCTCCTTGGAAACTCTATCGGGCAGTTCTACCCTGTCGTAGAGGGTTGCTAGGCGTCTGACTCGACAGCAACGGTTTTTCCTTGCTTATTATTTAAGCTGCCTTGCAAAGCCGGATTAAATTTAGCATTTCTAAGATAATGCCTTTAAATTTTATTTTATGAAATAATATTTCATCAGTTCTAGTGTGAAGGTCCTGAATAATTTTTAACCATAAACATTTTTCAATGGTTAACCAAAAGAAATTTTAAATACAAAGGTCAAAAAATATTATTTATATATTTATATTGAGGGCTTACAAAAGGATCTATCAAAGAATCAGGTTAATCACTTAAGTTTCTTTTGAGTATATTTCTTGGTAGATTATCCCTGTTAACTGTTAAGGTACAAATTTTACACAGAATTTCTTTGGAGGGGGGAAGGCCTCCTACTGTATTTAAAAAGAGGACTTCTTTTAAATGGGCACAGTATACAACGATCCGCAGTTTCTCTAGGAGAAAATTTCTGCAGCTTAGTCTTACATATTATTTCATGTTTCTAAAGACATTAGCAGACCCTTTAAAATATACTATTTCAGCAACATGGAAGTCCTTAGCTCTTATCCTCCAACACTGGCCTCATGACGTCACTTCCTTCGCTGCATACCTGGTGTGAACTTTCCTATACTGTTTATTTCTCACTCACTCATGCATTCTCTTATTTATTCTCTCATTTATTAGCCCCTACAGTCATTTCAAAAATATTTCCAAATGTCTACTATGTGCAAGGCATGTAAGGATGAGAGACATAAAGGAATGTAAGACATGGTTCTTGAACTTGAGGGGGTTACAATGAAAACATTTTAAACAAGTCAAGAATGTAAAAACTGTAGGAATTCAGAATAAAGGAAAGGTGTTTGCTGAAGCAGGCTTTTTCTAATTGCATTACAGTAGTAGTAGTTCTATTAAAAGGCTCTGATTTCTGACAAGGTACATTTTTACCTTTGCTGCAAAATGATTTAAAGGATGCAGACAACTTAAAAAAAAAAAAAGAGAGGTAAAAATAGCTGCTGTTTGTTCTTAGAATTAGACTGGTATAATTTCAATGAAATTATTCAACAAAATACAATAATTTCAATAAATTTTTTTAAAGAAGAACCACAGGATTGAGCTAAGTTTTATATCATACACATGTCCCTCAAGTTTCTGGAAATCCTGCTCTCAGAGGGCAGATGAAAGCCAACTCCAAATAAAGTATTGAGATTTCAAGGGAAGTAACATTCATTTATTCAAGCTTCCACCCAAAGCTCTCCCACGCTCATTTCTCTGTTTCTTCCCTAAATGCGTTCAAAAAAGATATTTTAGAAGGTACTACAGGGGGCTATCAGGACTCAAATTTGCCAGTTCCTTCCATGAAATCACTGGAGAAAGCGTTCAGTTTTACATTCCATTAAAGGAAAACAATTTGTAATATTTGCATAGAGACGGTGATAAACTTGGTATTTGCTTTTTAAGCAATAAAAGTTGAATTTAACAAAAAAAAAAAAAAAAGGAACTTAGAGGCTCATTTATCTTAAAAAAAAAAAAAAAGCCTTAGCTATAGCATTTAAAATTTGGTTTAATGAAGCTACATTTCAAAGTTGATGTCAGGGGACAGACACGGTTAACATCCAATCATTTTAAAATAAGCTTTTAGTGTAGTTAACTGTATTTGTGGAGGATGTGATTTAACAAAACACAGTATGTTAAAATCCATGTAATGAGCATTATTTGAAAAGTGAGTTCCTTTTGTTCCTGATTTATTATTTAAATTTACTTACATTTCTTCAGCTTGTTTGTTTTAGTAGCCTAATGGAAATAAAAACTCATAACCCAAATAGAGGCTGGCCACTACTTCCCCCAGTGGATAATTGCTCCATCAGCAGGGACAGAGTAGGGGTTGATTTCTTCCTTCACCGCAAGTTACAATTTTAAGCCTTTTGTCCCAATTTTTCTCCCATTCAGTAAAATGGTTTGAAAATTTTCATCAAGTTTGTAAAGCGTCACTCCCTTGATTTTTAAAGCATTAAATAGCCTGTAAAACGTGCCACTAAAGTGGAAAGTACTATTATTTATAGTCTGCATGGACATATTTAGATTCAGGATCATGTACAATCTAATTTAGCTGTTTTGATTGACTACCAGTTAGTTTAAAAAAAAGGAAAAAAGCCACAAAAATTATTTGATGATGATTTTTTTGACTGACCATATCAGCCCAGTCAGTCTAGAAATGAAAGCCCTTTAGATAAGAGAAGTGTACTGCTAACTCATAGAGTAAGCGAAATAAAGCCAAGCATTTCTTTGAAAACATGATGCCAGTCAGGGTTTGTTACTGGGCTGGGAAACCAAAAACAAAACAAAACAAAACAAAACGTAAAGGTGCCTCCCCCAGTAATCTTTGGCATTGTTTAACGTTGCTTGCTGTGATATGTGCTGGGCCGGAAAGTCACTGGCCTCTCAGTCCCAGTACATTTGACAAGTACCGACATTCTGGGCATGCTGTACAATAAAATACATTAATAAGGACATTTCCCCCTTCATTTCAGCCCAGGCATAAGAGATAGGTTACTTAAAATTAAAGTGCCAGGAAAGCCCATTGTAAAAGGAAGATATTTTCAAGCAAATTCCTTTTGATCTTTTTTTATAGGGGCTCCTACCAGACTCTCTCCCTTCCTCCCCAGACCCTGGCAACCAATTAGTCTCAACACAGAGGCCACAGACCAGGTTGAAATGTCTCCTTTTTATTTTTAGGGACTTCCCTCCAGAGAATGCCTAGATCTTTGAGATTGTCTCCTGGAAAGGAATTAGATCTGGTTGTCGTCCAAATCCTTCAGCACTGACAATGGCATAACATCACAAGGCCACCTCATCTTTCACAGAAAGCCCTGCAATCCAAGTTTTGTAAAAGCCTTCTCTCCTGTCGTCTAGCATTTCAGCGGCTCTTCCTTTCCTTGTGTTGTTTGCATGCAATTCTGAAAAGCTTTTCTTCCATTTTGCAAAGTAGCAGAGAAAAGTGGACGAACTCTGATTTTAAAAACGTTTTTTGAAATGCTTATGTTTTGGGGAAAATGTGTCCAAAAGACAAAAATGAAGACAAGTAGAGTGTGCCTCTCCTCACCTCGCAAACCTGAACCTGCCTTAATTTACGAAGGTGAAAAAAATTATCAGCTAGGTTGGCCTTTTCTTTCTTAGGAACAACACTGCAGAGAGAAAGAGGGGTGTGTGTGTGTGTGTGTGTGTGTGTGTGTGTGTGTGTGTGTGTGTGTGTGTGTGTGTGTGTGTGTGTGTGTGTGTGTGTGTGTGTGTGTGTGTGTGTGTGTGTGTGTGTGTGTGTGTGTGTGTGTGTGTGTGTGTGTGTGTGTGTGTGTGCGTGCGCGCGCGCGTGTGTGTCTGTGTGACGCTTGGGGAAGGCTTGGGGAAAGGAGGCGCAGCTCTCCCCCAGGAAAGCCTCAGGTCAGCAGATGGAAGGAGGCCTGGGGTCGCCTTCCTAGGTCGAAACGCTATGCCCGAGCCATTCCCCCTTACCCCAGCGGCCAGCTCTGCGCCCTGAAGCAGTGCCAGGGCCCCTGACAGCGCCCTGCAGGTCTGTGGGTGGGGGGCCTGGGTGTTCTCTTTTCAGAAGACGCCCATTTGGAGGGAAAACTCCCTTTATTTTCCTGGAGATCCGTACCCACCCCCGCCTTCATTTTTACGCTGATCATACTCGTGATGATGAACTTGCAGCTCAGCTTCCTGCCGCCTGCTTGACCCGGAGCACCAGCGGGCTGCTTGCCTCGCCCTCAGCTCCCTCCTCCTCTCTCAACTCCGGGGCCTCGGGGAGCCGGTGGGGGTTCCAGCGGACCGGAGTTGCAGGAGGGGCGCGCAGGGGAGCGGGGTCCCGCTGGGGAGCGCGCACGGAGCGGCGCCTCGGCCGCCCTGCTTCCTGGAGCTATGCTCCTTTGACCCCAGTGGCAGTCCCTGTCACTGCACCGCTTGCGCTCCCTCCAGCTCGCCGCGCCCTCGCTCCCTCTCCTCGCCCCCTCGCTCGCTCTCTCCCCAGATCGAGGCTGCTCCGGTCCTTTCTCCCCCGCCGCCTCCCTCTAGCGTCGCGCCCCCACCCCCCCACCCCAGTCCGCAGCAGGACCTCGGGGGTCGAAGGTTCTGGCCCTCCCGCGCCCTCGCCGCCCCCGCGCGCCCTACGCGCGCCTCCCTCCCGCTCGGGTCGCTCGGCGATGGATCGCCTGCTCGCCGGGTGTTGAAGGCATCCCCGGGACCCAGAGCGCAGCCCGGGAAAGGTAATCCGCCCCGGGAAGGGAGGCGGGGGAGGGGGGAGGAGGCGGCCGGGCGCCCGGTGCGGAGCGCGAGAGGAAGGGAAAAAAATGCACACACAAAGCGGAGCCCGGGTGAGAGGTGCCTTGTTAGAGGCGCGTGCGAGGGGCTCGGCGGCTACGAACCGCGGCTGCCCCGTGCCCCTGACATTCGCACGGGCTGGCGCCCCCCGGGCAATTCGACCGCGCGCCGGGACCCGGGGAGGGTTGATTTTCAACCCCCGAACGAAAGCGAATTATTTTTTAGAAGCTGTCTTCCTTCCTACTCCCCATCTTGCCCCTCTTCTCCCTCCCCTCCCCCCAGACCCCGGACCCCGACCTCTCGGAGTGCCCACCTCACCGCCGCCTCCTCCGCCAGGATTTCTGAGGAGGGGAGGAGGGGGTGTCGGCGGGAGGCAGCGGCGAAAGCCGGGCGGCGGGGATGGCGGTGGGGACGAGGGCTCGACGAGCTGTTTACTAGAAAGTCTCGGGGTGATGTGTTCAAGCCGCCCCGGCCTAGGCCCGGGTGTATTGTGTTGGCCCGAGTCCCCGGCGCCCGCGGCGGCCCAAGGCGAGGTGCGGTGGCCGGGAAGGCGCCGCGCAGCTTTGTGCTCAAGCTGCGCCCCGCGGCTGTCCCCGGGGCTGCCTGCGAGCGCGCCGCTGGGGCGCGGGGCTTTTTCTCACCCTGTCCCCGCGCCCCGACCTCGCGCTCCGCCGCCGCCTCGGGTGTCCACGAACGCAGCCTGCAGAGCGAGCCGGGTTGGGGCGGGAGTGGGCGGCGGGGACTAGGAGCGAGAAAAAGTAACCGTTGCCGCCTGATTTTTTCTATGTGGAGGCAGGAGTTTCTTTGCCATTTACATGTAGCAGGGTTATCTTTGTAAAGCCTTTGGATTCTGGGGTTTTGCGGCCTAGGAAGTGAAGGGGGACATTTTTCTGGAGCTTGAGGAGGTGGGGGTTGAAACCCAGCTGCAAGAAAAGAAATCAAGGATGCCCCAGTGGGGTCAATTTATAACTCACCCCCCCTCCTTTCCCCAAGACACACCCCATATTAAGTGCAAACATGGTCATGAAAAATGTGTAATTGATTTGAGATACAGCGAACAAATAAATACAAATAGGTCAGGGTGGAAAAAAAACAAAACTTTAAGGGAGAGAAAAGATTTCCAAAGAGGGGGGTCAAAAATCCGTGACCTCCACACCCCCTTCCAAGGCTCGCTGGCTCCCTCTTTCCCTTTCTCCGCCGTGCAAGGAAAGGAGCCTAGCAGCTCCGGGACAGAGAGCAGGGAGGCGGCGGCGGCGGCGGCTCTGTGCTCCGGCGCGGCTCTGGGGGCTCGGGGATGCCAACGCGCTCGGGAGACTGATGTTTGGGCTATGGGGTTGTGATGCCGAAGCAAGGATGGCGCGGTGTCAGAGCCATTGGCTGCCAGTGGTCATCAATCAGTCCCGGGCTTGGGTAGAGGGAGCGAAAGAAAGACAGGCGCCCGGCGGAGCCCGGGGCCGCGAGCGCCAGAGCCAGCAGTGCCAGCAGCGGTGGCTGCAGCGGAGGCGACGGCGGCAACGGGGGACTGAACGAGTGAGGCGAGCTGGTGCTCCAGGAAGGAAGGGGGTGCTGTAGCCCGGACGAGCCGGCTGTGAGCCGGGAGGGCTGGGCGAGTGTGTGTGTGTGTGTGTGTGTGTGTGTGTGTGTGTGTGTGTGTGTGTGTGTGTGTGTGTGTGGTCACTGAAGCCCCCCCTTATCCCCTCCAACTGCCCAACCTAGATTTAAAACAAACAAACCAATCCAAAGTAGAGAATTCCGCGCCCCCCGCCCCACCATATATAGACACCACACGTTGCCAGAGGCGCGGGAGCAAAGTCTTTCCCTCCCTCTTTGAAAGAATGTGCCAGCTGGGTGTCCGCAGTGCTGGAGACAAGTTCAGGTGTAAGTGCGGCGGAAGGGAGGGCGCTCTGTGGACCGAGGCATGTGGAACTTTGTGTGAGCATCCTTGGAAAAGCCTGGCGGAGAAGCTGGGAAGGCGTATGGGCATCGCTCTGGAATATAGGGATGAGTAAGTGGTGATGGGCAAGAAAGAAAAAAACAAAACCACAGAGTAGGGGGCGTGAGTTGAGGAAGCACTCGATCTGTGCAGCAGAAGGAGGCGAGTGAAGAATTTGGCGGAGTTGGGATTTCAGTTACAAAGTCCGGTCAGGCTGTCCTGCGATCTTCTTAGGGCAAGTGATTAAAATGAGCATCCTTGTTTAAAAGAGGAAATCGCGGGCTCTTTCCTCATAGGCTGTGCGGTGCGGGGCATGGGTAGAGAGGTCATGAGTTGTTCTTTTGAAACTTTTGGTGAATTTGACTTCTGGTTTCTAGGAGGTGGAGACAGCTATTTTATTGCTCAGCTGTTAATCCCTTCATTGCCAGCGGACTTGAAAAGATTTTCCAACTGGATTCCTGGAAAAGAACATAGCAGTTGCACAATTTAAGGGACCGGAGAAATGATTGCTGTCTAGGAAATGCAAAATGTGCTCACATGATTTTTCTTTAAAGAGAAAATCAAAATAGCACCAGCATGAATGCTTGGCAGCGTCAATCCCTTTTAGATTTTTCTTTAGGCTTCCTGGCATTTAGTGCTGGTTCCTTTGTTGTGTGGAGCGAATGTGTTGACGTATAAAATGCAAATTAAAAAAAAAAAAAAAAGAATACTGCTCTTTAAATATGGTATGTAAAAAGAAATGTAATCGTGGCAACAGTGAGATGCATTAAAAACTGGTCATTAGGAAAATTTTATACCCAAATATGTGAAACAGTATATGACTTCTAGATAGTTTTAGGCAGTGTGTCTTTCTGTCTTGTTTCAAGCTTTTTCCAAAATTCTCAGGTTAGAGGAGGCGACTGTTGCCCATTTTTCCCATCCTGAGAATTTACCAAGAAAGCAGTGTTTTTCCAGGTATTTGTGTTTAATATTCTTAGGCTATGTTCATTTTGAAATGCGGATGGGGGTGAACATAGCATTTTTAAAAACAAGCCTTTTCTTGACTTGTCTGTAAGGTGTCTGTAAAAGTTTTGGAGCTCTCTGCCTCAGTCTGACGTTTTCTTCAAAGGACTCCAGATTAAAGAAGACAGACACTGCAGGTGTACTGTCTCGGTAAAACGTTTGAAAGAGAACATGGTAAAGATGAATTCAGATGAGGTGCCAGCCACCCATTCAGCCGTTCAGAGTTTGAGGGGCCTGTGCTCCCTGATGAGAAGATGTTCTATTTGTCTTGCCGGGGCAAAAGGTGTCAAGAGGCGCAGATATTCACTTGATAGAAAAGGCAGTGGGTAGGCTGACTTTAGGGTAGAGCGGACTGTTTAGGGATGGAAATTGATTACATTCCAAGTTCTGTCTCTTGACTTCAAATATGAGAACTTGAGAGGGGAAAGATAATGCTAACTCCCGTAAGTCATTGCATAGATATTTAAATATAGATATCTATATTTTATTTCCAGGCTACATTTAAACAAAACAACCCCACTGCTGTCGAGTTAATACCCACTCATAGCAACTTTATAGGACTGAGTAGAACTGCCCCATAGGGTTTCTAAGGCTATAATCTCTGCGGAAGCAGATTGCCACATCTTTCTGCCGCAGAGCAGCTGGTGAGTTCGAACAGCTGACCCTTCATTTAGCAGCTGTGTACTTAACTGCTGCACCACCAGGGCTCCTTAGGCCACATTTAGCTTAGTTTAACTAGTGAGTTTACTGTAGAAAAATTTAAACAGTTTCTGGCACCCAGTGCAATGGGATTGTTACTCAGGTCACAGTGGTCTAGACATGAATTTGGTTTCCTTTGCTTCTTAATGTTCTGTGTTTCACACAATAGACATTGATGGCAGGAACATAAGAATTGCCATGTAATTTTTACACCACTCTCTAATTTATGCAAACACTAAGTTCTCACAGTCTGAAAATGTGTATTTTTTCTTCCTCTGTGCGTTGATGGCTAACATTCTTTTTAATGACAGTCATTTCTATAACAGGAAGATGTTTTCATTTGTATTTACTTCTCAGCGCCACGCAATTATGCAGTTTTGCGCTTCAGTAGTGTCTCAGTACTTTGTATCTCAAAAGAGAATTACAGTACTTAGAACAGGACTGCAATTTGAAGCAGGTGTTGTGTTTTACTGTTATGCAAAATAACAGTAAAATATAATTGAGGGGGAAATTAAGGAAACAGCTGCAAACTTGGTATGAAAACTGTTACATTATGATTTGTAAGCAGTTCTTATAGATATCTTACATCATAGGAGCAGGGAAAGATTTTAATTTAGTTAATCCTACTGGCCTGCTTGTCCATCAACTGGTGCTTAAAGGACTCATACCTCCCATGAAGTCAGGAAGAAGAAGGAGACCCCAAAGACACACTTTGTTTAAAATGCCAGAGCACCAGGGATTCATCTCTTGGCAGTGTGGTTGCACATTAGGAAAGCAGGCAAGGTGGGTGTTATTTAGCTTGCTTTGCTAATATGAAGAAGGCAGTGATTTGAGTAGAATGCTGTGGAATTTGTTAGCCCAGCCAGCATATGGAGGACTACAGAAGCCCCAGGTTGTAAAATAATAAATGGCCTATGGCAGGCCATCTGCCTTTTTCTTGATATTGGAAGGTGTTTCATGAAAAATTTAAATCCAGTCTTATTATTCTGAATATTTTTATTTTAGATAGCAGCTAAGATTCCTGGAGCTTAATGATGCACACGGCAAACGAATTCTTATGCGGGGCACTTAAAGTTAGAGCATGCGTTACCCAAGGAGTATGCTGCCTGCTTCTCTGCTGCACTGATCAATCGCAGCAGCTTTGATGCAAAGACTTGCTTTCCTCAGGCTTTGTACAGCTGCTATGAAAATAGACATCTTCATTTCAGAACCCAGTGCAGCAAATAATATATTGACATTTATTAAAATAAATAAATAAATCAGAGCTAATGGAAATTAAAAAAAAAAAAAAAGAGTGAAACCAACTACTGAGAATTATGCAGCACCAAGAATAAGGAGGCAGATGTAATGGCTGCCCCCCTATACCGCTCTAAGAGAGGAGGTAATGAATACATCCAGAGTGGTGGTCCAAGCCTGGATGTGTTTGGCTTTCCCTGAGCAACGAATGTTCTTAAAGGAATTACCCTACATTTAGTGAGAAGGAATTGCCTTACCACAGAGTTCTGGGCCTGAGTGCATCGTATATGTATCCTAAGTATTTGGGGAGCTTCTTGTGAAAGAAACAGTTGTGTATGTGTAGTGTGTGCATATTCTGTATGTATCGTAGTTATACACGGGTGTCTGTTGTGAACATAGTGTTTTTAATGTACATTTGTCATTGTGTTATATGGCTGTTTTATGCATTGTGATTTCAAATTGTTATATGACACCAACTTTGTGGAGACCAAACATTCCAATTAGCAGGGAAGGTTTGGAAGATTCTCCACTTAGAGCATAAAACATTTATAGCTAGATACCATGGCAACTGTGGATATGCCCCTTCTGTAATTCACATTAAGTGCCATAATCATAATTAAAGAGGAAATCTTACTTTGAATGCCATTGAGATGATTTGCTAGCAGCCAGCAATGTCATGTAGAGTGCAATGTCCGTTCTAAAGCGCGTGCAGGGAAGAGTGTTGGGAGTGGGTGTGTCCACGAAGCAATAACAAACATGCAGGTTTTTCAGAACCAATTTCATGTCCAGGTGTCAAATTTCAGGTCTCTTAGAATACCCTCTTTTTCTTTGTTCTCATTTTATATGTATATATATTTTTTTCTTTCCAGAAACACACAGTGGTATTTATGAGTAGATCCTTGGATTCAGAGGTTGGCTGAAACGCACCATGCCTGCTTCCATCCTTTGCTCCGGAAAGTTGTGAATTGCTCATGCCTATAGGGAGGAAGGATGGCACATGGGATTCCTTCTCAAGGCAAAGTTACCATAACGGTGGATGAGTACAGCTCAAACCCCACCCAGGCCTTCACGCACTACAACATCAACCAGAGCAGATTCCAGCCGCCACACGTACATATGTAAGTATTGCTCATGACCTTAAAATAATTAGCACTCAAGAAAATAAAATAAAGAAAAGCATTCACTAGTGGCTTCTGCCAAGGAGAATAAAAATGACACCATTTGTAACACAGACGGCTATCTGTGGTTCCAACTACGGCTTAGGAGTAATCCCCTATCTCTGTGTAACATTTCACATTTTCAGAGCACTTTTAACGACAGTTTGACATTAGATGTTCAGAGTCTCTGAGGTACGGTGGAATAGGTTGTCCACATTTTGTGGCTAAGAACGGAGAAGTTCAGGTATACGCCTAATGCCACATAGTGCGTTTTGGCAGAGTCTACTGATCCCCAGCTCAGTTTGCTTTACATCGTGTTACTTGCCTCCATAATGAAATATTTCTTTAACATAGCTGTAGTTTTTTTTTCTCCCCCCGCACCGCCCCCCCAACACCTCAGTTGACTACCCCTTTACATTCAGCTGGGAAATAGGCCTAATTGGGACTAATTGTCCAGCCATTGCTGAATCCATTGTCTTGCCTGTTGCTAGTGGAACGTGTGCTGCATGCTGCAGGACTTGAAGAATAAGGGGAACAAAGGATTAAGGGACAGTGGAGCAGGTGGTTCCAAGAATTGTACTTTTTCTCACTCCCTAAGTCATGTTGAGGTTTAAACTGTTTAAGGAACAAAGTGTGGGAGAAATCCAGAGGCAAGGACTTCGTAGCACCTGGTTGCACACCAACTCTTTTCTGGTCCTCTGCTACAGGATATGCTGGGCTTCCCGCCGAAGGGGGCAAAAGGTCACCATCACCCTTGTTTATTCAAGGCCTGGTGCTCATTCTCTGTTAGACCCTTCCAATGTCTAACGTGGGTCTTTCATAGTAGGACTAAACCTCTTTGAAAACTATTGTATAGTCAAGATAGAAAGGAGGTTAAAGCTCTGTTGACTGTTTTTGCCGCTCCTGGCAGAATTGAACTCAGGGCATGTCCAAGTCACAAGCTCTTTTTTTTAATTAATTTTCTTATTTGACCATTTGAAAAATAGGAGAGCCCCCCTACCACAAACACACACAATACCCCCTCAAATTTAGAAACACTAACCAAAACAAAAGGGTCTCTCCCTTTACTGTATGGGTGTTTGGGTAAACACTAGGATGTTGCTTTGCAAGTATATTCTGTAGAGTCAGTCCATCACCTGTGATAATATTTCTGCAGAGTGGCCATAATAAAACAACATACTTGAGCAAAAGCAAAAAATCACTGCAGTTGGTTAGTGCTAAACTATTTCTAACAATTTTTATACTTTCTTTGAATCAGAATTATTCATGATTATAAAAGATTACTCATTAATGATTCTAAGGAAAGGTTTTTAAGGTGAATGAGATTTTTCTTTGTTAAAATGACTTTTTTCTGAATAATAAATATGTGTTCATTTTAAATGTTCTTTTATTTTTATGTTACCATGCATTTCTTTTTCTTCAGATTTGTTATGAAACGTGTGCAAGTCAGACTTCAACTCTGTTTTGCACTGCTGTGACATTTTGTATTAAAAAAATCACAAAGAGCTTGGTGGTTCCTGTTTCCAGTCAAGCAAAAGACAGTATGCTTTGCCCCAGATTCCTTGGAAAATGACTGATGGGGAGCCTTAGCCTAATCTTCAGGTCTACAGACACCTGCTCACTTGTTCTTCTCCATAAGAGTCCACTGGTGAACAGTGAATGCACAAAGATGTTTTAAAAATCACGTAACCTTAGATCTGATCTTCTTAGACCTAGCCATGAAAAATCAGGTTTGCAGTGTTAGCCTAGATGGCTGAGAAGCCCTTTCACCATACCCTGGCCTTGAATAGAGGGACCTTCCCTGTCTGGCTCCAGCTTTACCATCATCACCTAAACCCTTTACCTCATCCACACAGGTCTGCTCACTGTCACCTGAGTACACCCTGGGCCTTTCCATCTCAGTGCCATTGCCTTCTCTGTTAGTCACAGCTGAGACACATTTATGCTCTGTTCTTCAAATGCATCAAGACTAGTTCAGGTTCCTCCACTTCTATAGAATTTCTTCTACCACCCCAATCCAGATTGTGCCCCAACACAACACTCCTAGTCACTTGGCATTTACCTCTTGCCATCTCCATTATTATTTTTATTTATATATATCTTATCCTCTCAACTACATTGTTTGCCTCTTAAAGGCAGGAATTATGCTTCTGAGTGGGTAATAGATACTCAGAAATGCTGACTGATTGATTGATGGATCAGTTTTGCACTGAGAAGAGAAATTATGTTTCATGCTTGGAGATTTTCACTGGAACTTTTCTATCATCTCTTGGCATTTTGAGTATTTGTATGAAGATGTTCATAGTCAAGATGCTGGATCACCTCTCCCTTGGCAGTGTGATTACTTGCTAGAGACCATACTGTTGTTTTGTATGCCTGGTACCCTAGTACAGTGACTGATCCATAGTAGATGTTCAGGTATCTTGGTTGAAAGCAGTCATGTTCTATTTCTGTTATATTTTTTTAAATGGCCCTTAGTCTAAATAGAAACTTAAATTGGCTGGAAAACATCCCTCTAATGTTTAGGCTAAAATTTGTTCAGTTTTTCTGAAATTTTCAACATATCTTGACAGAACTTTGCTTCTCTCCCTAAAGATGTTTTGTCTTTTCCACTTGAATAGTTGATCGCTTATTTTGCATGGGATTCTTAAGACATTTTCTGTCCTGTATTACCTTACACCTGGGGAGTAGTTGAGAGAAAGACAAGTCTTATGAGGACCTGTGACAGACCACCTGGATTGGCATTAAAATCCCCATCCCTTAAATGATCTGGTTTTGGCTTTTTTTCATACACTTTAGAGGGGCTGGTTGGGGTTTTTGCACACTAAATAAAGAATAACTCACTTCCCATTGGAAAATTTACTTCCTTTCTCCAGGTCTCAGTTTACTCATTACTACCTCAATGATAGATGAGAATTTTTTTTAGCTCTAACATACTAAGATTAAGATTACAGTTAAGACAGCAGGGGGAAACAAAGATAAATAAGACCTGGTCCCCATCCTCACAAAGTTCGTTATTGATTTCAGAGTTGATGTTAACCATTGGGAGCCACGATGGCGCAGTGGTTAAAAGCTTGACTGCTAACCAAAAGGTCTGCCGTTTGAATCCACCAGCCGCTCCTTGGAAACCCTACTGGGCAGTTCTCCTCTGTCCTATAGGGTCTCTGTGAGGCAGAATCAACTCAGTGACAGTGGGTTTTGGTTTTGGTTCACAGTTGATTTTCACAGGTTTGTTACTTGGTCTTGGTCTGTCTTTCACCTGCAAGTTCTGACAAGGCTGCCTCCGAATCTCTGAATCTCTGGATCTCTGCTTGTGACTTAGGGGATTTTTTTTTTTTTTTTAAAAGAAAGTAATTCTACATAAAGTTGGGAAAGAAAATTGAAGGACAGCTAGACATGGCAGAGCAGGATTTAATGCAGAATCTGTGTTGCCCTCTTATCCAGACACTTGAGCATACAAATAGAAGTGATGATTGAAAACCAGCAATTAACAGGGCTTCATTTTTTCACAACTCCTTCCTCTTTCCAAAGCAGAATGTTATGAAAATTATTTAGTATTTTTAATGATGGTGGTAAGAGGTGCTGAACGGGTCAGCACAGGCTGAAAAACAGCATAAATACTTTGTAGGGTTTTAATTGTCTGAGGCCCAATAAAATATTAGAAACCCTGATTAGTAGGGTGCCCAGCTGTCTCAGTGTTAGCTTTGAAAGCCTCATGTTCCAGGAAACCCCTCAGTCCCAGGCAACCCAGTACAGTTGGTTACCCTGCTGAGGTCAGTTCCTCATCTTTTTGCTTTATGGATTGGCTGCTAGAAAGTCAAATGAAATTTTGTTTTTATTTGTAGTCACTGTCCTTGTCTATGCATTCGATTGTTAAAACCCCAGAATCTGCCTTACCCCACTCTTGTTCTTTAGGAAGGCAGTGTAATGTAGTGATTGACATCACCAGTGCAATCAGATTGTTGGATATAAAGCCTGGTTGCTCTACTTACTAGCTGTGTGACCAACTGTGGAGAGAAGACTTAACTTCTCTGTGTTTATTTTTGCCTTGGCACATGGATGAGAAAAATCGTGCCTAACTCAAAACGTTGTTGTGAAGGTTAGAAACAGTATTTATTGTATGTAAAGTCCTTAGAGGTGTACTTAGTATGTCTATACTCAGTGTTGTTAGCTGTTATCACTAATTATTGTTTTATTGATTCTGGGTTTTCTATTCTAAGCTGCCTCAAATTCATTTTGAAAGTCAGTGAAGTGTAAGTAAATGTACAAATAAAGCCACTGGTAATAAGTAAGAAAGTAACTGTCTCTGCTAAGAAGTCATTAGCAGTAGAACTCCGTAGAACCTTTTCTTGGAGAGAATTTTGGCTGTCAGGATTGGCAGGTGTCTTGACTTCCTATTGCTTGTCAAGGTCATAAACAGCTAAGTGTCTTACCTACTTCCAGTTACTCCCGGGTAGTTGCAGGGGGAAAGGAATCCCATCAGCCAAGTGTTGTCTGCTTGTTCTCTATACAGAATTATAGTGGCTTTCATCCACTTGGGCTGGACCTAGCCCCTGTACTCCCTGACAGTGTGTCAAGAGTTCCCAACTATGGCTGTGGGTAAAACAGAAGCATCACGTTAACCAAAATTAACCAGGATTGAGTGCAAAGAACACAGCCAGGGCTGGGTGGCTGAGAGTGTGGTTTGAAATCAGATCTGTGAACAAATACTAATCTTGTCAGTTACTGGTTTAGCTGGATTATGATGGACAAATTATGAGCCTCAGTCTTCTCATCTGTAAAATGGGCTTATCAACCTGTTAAGTTGGTTGTTAAGCATTAAATGAGATGATGTATATGATGATAGTGGCTGAAAGATAGCACCTGACAAATAGTTGCTATGATAGTATTTAAGGTTTTGCCTACTAGCTGGTGAGCTTGAGATAAATGTTAACATTGTCTTCTCGAAACTTCGTGGCTGTATAAAACCTGACAAGTCCAACTTGTGTTCTTGTTTTATTACTGCTTTTTGTAGCATCCTTCAGTGTTGCTTGGGTATTTCTAATAATTTCTTTTAGTGTTAATTAGTCTTTTAATAATTATGATATATCACTTATCCATCCAAATGCTTTGAACACCTTAAAAAGCAGATACGTAATATTGTTATAATGATTACAAGACTGATTCACTATTCTTGTACAAAAGGCTAATCATTTAAAAAATTCTCCGTAGCTTTTAGGGTTTCTAGGTAATCATTCCATGCCACATTCTTCCATGATTTAGTTTGTCTTAGCTGAGGTTTCATTTTTATCCAGCTTAAGAAAGTAGTAGGAAGTAAATGTTTGCTTCAGGCCTGTATTAGGTATCTTTAGGTACAAAAACAAAGTTACAGAAGAGTGTTCTAGAAAGGGGCTATTTGGTTAAAAAATCCATAAAAGTGATTGGAAGGACAAATACTAATGTTACTGGAGATTATCTAGGGAATAAATTTGGGGAAAGAACTTTGACTTTTTATTTTATATACTTTTGCATAATTTTCTTAACAACCATGTAATACTTTTACGATAAAAACATTTTTAAAAGAACAGTAAAAATGTAATTTGTCAAAAGTCCTCTGCTTTGCTTGTAAAGGCTCGGTATAATGCAGATCTACTTTCTTTTGGACCTTGCTTCCTTGGGTGCTTATCTTCTCTTCTCTTTTTTCATTACAGTCAAGAAATAGTCAAATGCTGTTCATTTACTCAGTATAATTCAGCTTGCTCATGTGAGGGAAGATGAGAGTAAGGCCAAGGATAGCGTCTGCTTCTTAGTCCTATAGCTGAAGGACATTTTTTTTTTTTCCTTTAAAAGTTTGGGAAGCAGGTCCAAAAAAAACCAGTTGCTGTCAAGTCAATTCCAATTCATGATAACCCCGTGTATATCAGAGTAGAACTGTGCTCCGTAGGGTTTTCAGTGGCTGATTTTTTGGACATAGATTGCCAGGCCTTTCTTCCAAGGTGCCTCTGGGTGGACTTGAACCACTAACCAAGAAATATCATCAAATCCATTTTTTGGAAGCTGGCAGAGTATACAGTATAAATAAATAAATAGCTTGCTCTAATAAAATTCTTGACAGTGTTTCAGGGATCCCAGATTCTATTCTTGCTTGGCCACTAATTAGCTCTGTAATCTTTAGCAAGCTGGGTCTCTATGCATTTCAGGTTCCTCATCAGACATTAGGATCACTGGGTGGTGCAAATGGTTAAGCGCTCAACTGCTAGCTGAAAGGTTGACAGTTCAGACTCACCCAGAGGCTCCTCGGATGACAGACTTGGTGATCTGCTTCCAAAAGGCCGCGGGGCTTGAAAACCCTATGGAGCAGTTCTATTCTGCACACACATGGGATTGCCATAAGTTGGAATCAACATGATGGCAACTAATGATGCTGTTGATGGTCTTTAGCATCTGGCAGTCTCTGATTTTTCCCATTTCTTATGTCTATTTAAAATCAGGAACATAAATCCCGTACCATTATTGATACTATGTAAGGAAAGAATTTGGTAGTGAGACATAATGGAGATTTGTTGGTGGGAGAAGAAAAATGACCCCTTACTCTCTTACAGGGGAGGAGTAATATCGATGGACCAGGTCTGGGCTCTAGGAAGCCCATGAAATGAATGTCTGGGGCTTCGTAAAATTGCACTCTACAAACAAGGTAGAAATTCATCCTTTGCTAGAGAGCTGGGTTGCATTAGCTGTTTGAAAAAAATTTGAAAGGTACATTTTTCTCTTGGTAAGCCCCCTTCTCATCCCCATTACAGATTTATCACTGGGCTGATCATTTGCATGGCAATAATTTTTTCTTAATGTTTTCAATCTGAAATTCGTCTTGGAGATGAGATGCAGAGTGCCCCTTTTAGTTTGCACTCATATATAAACACAGGGTATTTTTCTTTTCATCTCTCATTTCTTTTTCAAAATAAGTTCTTTTTCCTGTACACTCCCTGAGGATGCCTGTCTTGTGGTCCATGACAGTTTGACTTTGCTTCAGAGCTTACTTTTTTCCTCTTCTGCAGATTTCTGTTTTTTGCATTTGAGTATTAAAAATGCATCCTAAAATTAGATTTTTTTTTTTTTTTTTTTTTGGTCTATATGGATTTGTTCTTAGAGTCTTAGCCATATGTAGCATAACTGGGCAATATTTGTTGGTTTGACTGCTTGACTCTGGGAGGATGAAGAATGAATTTTGACAAGTTAAGAAGATCTTATTTACTTTGTAGCCCAGGCTTTCAGACTCTGAAGTACTACCTACATTTCTAGGGATAAAGATTCATAGAGAAAGTGTGCTGCAGTGAATGGATACACATATCCTTAAATTCGAGAACCCTAAAATCACCTCTGTTATGGGTCTGAATCTGTCTCCTGGTCTAAATACAGTTTAAAAAAACAAACAAAACAAAACTCTTCATGGAGACATTTTAATAAAAATAAACAAATGGAAAGCAAACTAGACAGGAAGTAATGCAATAGAGAGTCTATATTTGAGACATAGTTAAGTTTAATTCTGTGTTTCCAGAGCTTCTAAAGATGTAGATTTTAGATCTTAAAACACAGTTAATGCTGCTCAGTTGACCATGTCTTGTGTAACAAACTCTGGGTGGTTCTGCGCTATTTCCGTAAAGGAGAAAATGCTTGCTGAGTCTTAGAAGATCAGTTCATTAACTTGTTTTTCTTACTTTTCAGTATTTCATTAGATCTCTTCTTCCCATGTCCTCATTCCCCTTTTAGCATTCAGAGCATACTGGAAACTAGATGTTTCAGTAGCTACCCTGGCATGGTAGAGGGTGTTATTTCAGTATCAGCGTGGACAGAATTGCCAGATGTTTGCAGACCACCATGTTAGCCTGCCTTTTATTTTTTTTGAAATGTGAAAAATACACTTGGAGGCTTTGTCCATGTTGAAACACCAACTCTGCAAAGAGGAAGCTCTGTTGGATTTATTGGCCCTTGCAGTATTTGGGTCTGCATAGTTTTGTTCTGTTTTGCTTTGAAGTTTTTTTTTTTTCCATTTTCTGTCCCTGTAGAAGGATAAAATGTAGGTAAATAAGAAATTGCATTTTTTCAGGCTTTTCAGTTTTTCTTCTTTACCCCAAATCAAGAATAAAATACCCCCCTAGTTTAAATTATTTCACATTTTGTATTAAGAAGTAAAGCTCTTGAAACTAGTTTGAAAAAAAATTAACAATACCATTTATTAAAGTAGACAGGTAAATTTTAAGTACTTGATATTATTTGAGCTTAACCTTCTAAATGAAATTTAGACTGTTCTTAAGTTCCTCCGGATAAGACTGCTGAATCCTACACCATAGCATAGACTCTACTCAAAACCATTTATTTCCTTGTGCTGGCAGTCTTTGAAACCTTCCAGCTCAAAGATTCGATAATTCTCGTATTGGAAAAATAACTGTTCCCATCTTGCTGTGGGCTGTTTTGGCATTTATATTGATTGGCTAAGAAAAATGGATTACTTGTGGTATTTGGGCCACAGAAGAAGTTTCAAACCTTTTACATACTGTACAGTTAGCTTAAAATGTGTTTTGAACAAAGACTTAAAACTGAAATCATGAAAAAATTAAGTCTTCCACCAGCCAAGCAACGTCAGCATGTTTTCCTAATTTCCTGAAAGATC
The DNA here is from genome assembly GCA_030035585.1 of Dugong dugon. Classification (NCBI taxonomy): domain Eukaryota; kingdom Metazoa; phylum Chordata; class Mammalia; order Sirenia; family Dugongidae; genus Dugong; species Dugong dugon. Next base: position 102,524,741 of record CM057467.1, on the reverse strand, counting down.
TAGCCTTTTGCTATGACATAGACGTTTTAGTCTTCAGTTTTGGAAATTTTTCTTTTCCATTTTGTTCATTTTGCTTTGCCTTAAGATTTCAAAGATACCCACTAAAGCCTATCAAACAGTATTCAACAATTTTTTTAAAATCATAAAAATCATACCCATTGCTCTTGGTGTATCACCTTCTATTTAATATATTCTATTTCTGAAAAATCACTCAACTTTTGTATGGTGGTCCTGTTTGGGTAGGCAGGGAATATATTGGGGAGATGCGTGTTGTATGGAGTAGAAGAGGAAAAATAGGGGTATGTGTGAAGGAGAGAGAGGGAGAGGTTTTATATATATACATATATATATATATATATATGTATATATATAAAACATATGTATCATTAGATATTATTAGACATAGTTAGGTTTCACTAGATACATTAGTTAATATGCACTAGATCCTAACTCTTGCTTGTAATTATGATGTCCTTGGCCTTATACTTGACTTTAGTACCAGAAGAGGATGGTCATCCGTAAACGTCAGTCAACAGGGAGACAGGACAATTAGACTTTGACTTTCACATACCAACTCTGTATATAATCCAGCATTATAAAGGATCACAATAGCAATTTTTGATACATTGACCTGTTTTGATCTCTGAGTAGGAACAGTTTTTTAAAGCTCTTTTAGGTAGTCAAAACTTTGGGTTCATGTTTTAATAGATTTAAAAAATCCATTTGACAAGTAGCGAACCATGAACTGGCTTCTGGGAAGTGTAAGAATATCTGAAATTGTGATTTCCCAAGGTTCACCATCTGTTAGTATCTAGGAGACTTACCATATGTTGTGCTCGTATTCTGACTTTTACAAGTTAACTTGTTTTTATTTTGTTCTTTCTTAGCCCCCACATTTTGGGCACAGCTGGTAGCATTGAAACCTATTTGGACTCAACCAACTTAGAGAAAAGAAGAATGGTGAGGGGCAAATCTTTGGAAAGAACAGACTAGGAGGTGTTAACTCCTAAAGGATATTGATTCCTAATTCTTCCATAATGCAGTTCAAAGAGGTGTCTCATGTTTTCCCCATGTGTAACATAAAGGCTCTGGGTATCCTGTACAGTACAGTAGTGTGAGTCCTGACCTATGCGCTCTCCCACTGAACCCCCTGAGAATTCAGAAGGGAAATAATAACACCGTGGGAGGTTGTTTGCTCCACATTGTGCCCCTCAGTGGTGGATGGCTTGTCTGTTTTGCATCTCTCCATCCCGACCGCCACAATGTTAATGGCAGTCGGCACGCTCCGCTGTTTATCTTGGAATTTGATACCATCATCTTGGCAACCAGACTGGGACCTTCAGTGCTCCAATTGTTTGTCATTTGCTGTTAATTATCTGTTACCATAAATTCTGCACTTTGAGAAAAAAGGGAATGTTTTGAAATATTTCCTCCAGCATGTAAGTGGAGCTTCATTTTCTGTGGACAAAAGAGAAAAAATGAGCCCTGTTGGGAATCAGTTTCAGGGAAATAAGTGTCCTGGTTTTTTTCAGACCAGCTTCATTTAGATCCCACTAATGTAGCCAGAATTTACTGAAAGAACCTTTGCAATTCGGTGAAGGTCTGTATAAGTGAGAGGCACCCCTGTTTGATGAAAAAAATAATTTAACTTTACATCAAGGATTCTGCTTTTATTGCGATCTCTTTGTGCCGCAGTTGCGTGAGGGCCTGTTCTCGTCATCAGTTGGTTCCTCCTTTTAAAAGGTTGTTAAAACAAAGCAGTCCAGAGTGAAAAGTAGCTTCTGCTTACCCGCCTTTATGAGGTGTTTATTTTGTCAAGTGTAGAACTGAAATGAGCTTTCTGGCCATTAGTGGGTTTTACTCACGCTCTCACACTCTGCAGGGAAGGTTGTGCCACCTTATGAACAAACAGCGCTGCTTCGAGAGGGGCCTTACCAAGGGCTACAGGAGCTACTGCTACCGAACCCTGTTGATTAAAAGAAGAGGAGGGAGGATGAGCATGTGTTTTGGAGGGGAGAGTGTGAGAATGGAATGGTTGTTGCTACTAAACAGAAGTCTAGGCACATTAAAAAATACTAACAAATAAAGGCATTTGAAAGTTCCAGGAAAAATAACGTGTATTTAGATTTCAGTGTTCCCCCCATGTGTTCTTGTATGTTCCCTACTAATATTTTCCTGAAAGTGGGGATGATAGTATATGAGTCAAAAGGTAATTGTGACGATTAAATTGGATGATGCGTTTGTAAAGCACTTAGCCCAGCACCTAGATGCTCAATGCACAGTAGCAATTATTATGAACAATATTGTTTATCATTATTGCTTCCATAAGCCTTAACATTTGAGCTTCTGCAGAGTTTTAATGGTGGCAGATGACCTATCATCACCATAACCTTCTTAGTTGTCATTAAATTTTAAAGTTTTTAGGGTTGTGTTGTCTCCCAAGGATTTCCCACACTGGGAGGGAGGGATTGAGTCTGGGTTAGCCTGCTGATAGCCGGGGGCACAGATCCCTGTGTGCTGTCTGGGACGGCATAACTTCCAGAGATGCCGGCTTTTCCTAAAGTTGTAGCGTTTGCTTGGATTGCAATTAGACTTGAAGACTAAGAAATGAGTATTAAACGAGTATCTCAGACTTTGTAATTGTTTGAGTGTTAGAATAAGAGACCGAGGGGGTTGGGGTTTAGGAGAAAAGCACCTTCTGATTGTTCTGGGGGAGGCTGGGAAAAGGATTTAACACTTTGGATTTTTTAGAAGCCATTAAAACTCTGGTGGGATCAGATTACCTGACTGCACGTCTGAAACATGAAACTCTTGCCCTAAACTGTGCCGTTGAGTTAAGCTCGAAATTAAAGGCCTCCTCCTAAGAGTGGCCTCTGGATAAGCCTCATTGTTGATCACAAAATGATTTCCTTTGAGAGGAGCAAGACTACAGTGAGGTTTTTATGGACAATTTAGTCTGTACATTGGTGCCAGCCAGACATTTGGCAACACTTGGTGCCAGCTTCAGTGAACTGACCAGTGATTTTTCCCAAGGTCTTCAATCCAGCCTGAATTCGGTACTGACAATGAAGGGAAGGTGCATTTTAAGTCCAGCTTTCTAGGCATCCTTCCTAAATTTTTTTTCAAGTGGAGTGGTACCGAAAGGTACAGAGCAACAGCAGGCTGGCCCACTGCCCTAAAGTTGAGGCTTTGAGTGACACAGACAGTCTTTCTGTAGAACACTGTTTCTTTCCCCCACTTTAGTCACTTCTTTAGGAAAGCCCCTACCTTTCTCTCTGGATTAGATGTCCCCCTTCTATCTATTCAAAGTGCATATAAGTGATACTTGCCATTTGTTGTTGTACTTCTCATAAATGTATTTAACTAATAGTTTGTGAAATGTCTGTCTTCCAATAGGCTACATGCTCTGTGAAGGCAGTAATTCTTTTTTGTCCCCCATCTGTATCTATAGCACCTATTAGGGTGCTAGGCACGTTCTAGGCACTCGACAAATATCTGTTGAATGAATGAATGAAAGTTGAGATTGCAAATATTCAAGGGATTGGTACGTGCTGCCCCAAGAAGTCTGTGCACCGTTATTGTAAGCATTCATTCATTTTGAGAGCATATATTTAGACTTGACGGTACACTTGGCATTGAAAAGGGTAACTTACATAAGTCTCCCATGTTTTTTTCAGGATGGAGCTGGATGAAGCTCAGAGTGAGTATTTCTGATACTCCTACACTAATGCTATAATCTTTCCTGCCTTTGGTTGACTCTTACTTGATAGTGGTAGACTCTTGTTTCTAACATGGGAAAAATATCAAAAGTTCAGCTTTGAACTTGAGCCTAAAGATTTGGATTTTCCATGTTGTTCCCTAACTTAAAAACTAAAGCATTAGAAAGTGTATTGTTTTAAATCTCTGTAAAATACTTGTTCATTGATCCTATTTGGAGTCAACAGTTACAGGTTAGGAGTGTGAAATTAACTAGGATATACTTATCTGGAATCCTACGGAAAACTGCCCCTAATATTTATAGTTTACCTGAAATGAAGACCACCAAAACGGGGTCATTTGCCATCATGGAAATTATGCATTTTGCAAAAGGCAAACCAACTTTACTCTGTACTCCTGTTTTTTAACTTACTTTCCTTTTTTTAAATAGTAAACTCTTAAAGCTTTTTAGAACAGCTGTTTGGCAGAAATATGGGATTTGGGTTAAATTCAGATAACACCATCAAAGGAACGCTGGGGGCACAGTGGTTAAGCACTTGGCTGCTAACCAGAAGGTCAGCGGTTGGAACCCACCAGCTGTTCCACGGGAGAAAAGTCCTGGAGATCTGCTCCCATAAAGATTATAGCCTAGAAAACCCTATGGGACGGTTCTACTTACTCTGTCATATAAGGTCGCTGTGAGTTGAAATTGACTGGATGGCACACAACAACACCATCAACACTGGTGTTATGGTAATTGAAATCCTTTTTCAAAAAACTGATTTAAAGGTGAAACAAACGAAACTCAACGTAAGTATGTAACATAGTTCTAATGACGGTCGACTAAACTATCCACCGGTATGGTGTTAAGAGCTCAGCTTCAGACCAAAAGGTTCGCAGTTCACATCCACCAGGTGCTCCTTGGAAACTCTATGGGGCAGTTCTACTTTGTCCTGTAGGGTCGCTGTGAATTGGAATCGACTCGACAGCAACACTTTTTTTTTTTTTTTTTTTAACTCTCTACTATCACCACTAGTTGCCCTCAAGTTATATCCAACTCATGGTGACCGCATATGTGTCAGAATAGAATTGTGTTCCTATAGGGTTTTTAATGGCTGATTTTTTGGAAGGCCTTTCATCCCAGGTGCCACTGGGTGGACTCGAACCTCTAACTTTTTGTTTAGCAGCCGAGTGTGTTAACTACCCAAGGCCTAAACTATAAATTCTTGAAACCCAAACGATCGGGAAAAAACTCTGCTTTAAAGTGCCAGGGTTAAGAAGGACTTACATGGGGCAGAACTTAAAGGAAGGAGGATAGTAAGGAAGAGAGGTTTGCATTTCACGTTCATTGGGGCAGGAAGTTTTTAATTTAGGCGACTGACTTCACGTTTTCTGCCTAACTTTCCTCATGCTGTCTCTGCTAAGAAAGGTGTCGTATAATTAGGTTTTCTGGAGATGCCCTTTGGCTGAGGACCTAATTGAGTCTCTGGACTTGAGTGCAGGGTTAGAGTTGGTGGAGCTTTCTGCCCTGAAGGTAGAGGCCCTTTGATGGACCTGCCTCTCTGATAAGTACCTTTAGCAACTGCCAGTGGCATTGTTTAGGTAAAGTATGGTTTAGTAATTGAGGAGTCGGTGCTCCTTAGTATGTGAAAATCTTTCTTTAAAATAGGGAAGACACCAAAATCCACATGTGCATCGTAAATGAGCCTGTATTCTGCATTCTAAATATGCACCGGATGCCAAGTAGAAAACCGGAACACTCTCTCAGGATGCTGTTAGGGCCAAACGGAATCTCATTAGGGACAGCTTCAAAGATCAGTTCCTCGTGTCTATAAAAACAAGTGTAAATTATCTGGTGGGTGCCTGCTGTTAGCACTTGCGGTGTTGCATTATGCATGATTCCAGACTGCACAGAGGAGACACAGGCTGCATCAAGTTCCACAATATATGTGGGGATTTCTCCACCCATTTTTTTTTTTTTTTGTGGCGAGTCCTACATTTTGGAAATTTATTGGCATGTTCCAGTTAATGGAGGGTGCCATATATAACCTGCTCCTACATTTTTGATGAATTGGAGTTAGTTCAGAGAGGCATGATAAGGTTCTGACTTGTTTATGTGAACAACCAGTCTACCTAGATTTACGTATCTTGTTCGCTCACGTGAGGAGTCAGATTAGGGGGCCATGAGTACATTTGACATAGAATTGGGTGCATTTGTTCCAACCTTTCTGTCCCTCCTCTTGGTCTTTTGATAAGATTTAAAAATAAGTGTGAATGCTCAAGAAACTAAGAAAATGTAATGAAGTTTAACGTGTTAGGTGCCATCCAGTCGATTCTGTGGGTGACTTCATGTATAACAGAACAAAATGTTGCCTGGTCCTGGGCCATCCTCGCAATCATTGTATGTTTGAGCACATTTTTAACATATAAAGTTTTAATAAATATTTTTTTGATAAAATGCCTAACGGTTTATTCTTGAGCTTCATTGTTTGAGGAGGTAGAGAAACAATAGAGTGCAGAGTTTAAGAACAGGAGCCCTAGAACCAGACTGCCAAAGTTTGAATCTTGGTCTGCCTCTTACTGTGTGTGTGACAATGGGAAAGTTACTTATCCTCTATGTGTTTCGTCTGTAAATGAAGGTGAAAAATAGTGCCTACCTCATAGAGTGTTAAATCAGTTGATTTATGTATATACCTAGAATGCTTCCTGGGCATAGTAAGTCCTCTAGAAGTATGTGCTGTTATTGATGTTATTAGCATCGTCATTGTCAGATGTTTCCATGAGGTATGGGACACCCAGAGACTGAATTCATAAGCATATGTGTGTTTGAGTAGACATGTACCTGTGAGGACTGAGGGCAGGCAGAGTCAGGAAGTAGTTATTTTGGGGTCTGTTGGGGAAAGCCATTAAAAATATAAAACATTTGGTTGATACTGTTCTTGTTAGGTGCTATCAAGTCGATTTCGACTTATAGCAATCTCATGTGACAGAGTAGAACTGCCCCATAGGGTTTTCTAGGCTATAATTCGACTGCTAACTGAAAGGTTGGTGGTTCGAACCCACCCAGTGGCTCCACAGGAGGAAGACCTGGTGATCTGCTCCTGTAAAGATTACAGCCAAGAAAACCCTATGGGGCAGTTTTACTCTGTCACATGGGGTCACTGTGAGTTGGAATCGACTCAGCAGCACCTACCAAGTCTGTAGAAACAGGTGGCCAGGTCTTTAGTAGATGTGTATTTTTCTGGCTTATATGACCCAGTGAAATAGCCATGAGATCTTGAGAAAAGATTACAAAATCCCAAGAAAGAAGCAGCTTTCCTCTCACCAGGGTAGAAGAAAGGATCTGTAACATCTTTTTTCCTCCATTTGTTTCCCAGAGCCTAATCTCCCAGAACAAAGAACATCTGGGAGAAAGATCAAAAGGGCAGCTTTAAACAGTCTCATGGGGCTTAAAACTACAAACTTTTCAGCACCTCCAATTTGAAATTTACATTCACAAATGTAAGGGGATAGTCAGAGGTATCAATATTTGCCTTCCTAGACTGTAAGCTCTGTAAGGGCAGGGTTTATGTTGGCTGATCTCGAATCCTCTACAGTGCCGATGGACTTAATAATGAAATACATCTTTGATAGATCAGGTAGAACAATCTTCAATGTCTATGTCTTTTGTCATTTTGCTCTCACAGTAAATTCTCTTCTGTACTCAAAACGTGTTTTCCCAAGCACTAGTTACTGTCCACCTTCCTTGGTGCAGTGTTCCTCCTCATGGTTTGCTGAACATATCCCTGCCACTTCCTGTCACTCACTCATCAGTATCTCAAGGATGGTTTGCTGGAAGCCCACATCATTTGGTGTTAAGTGGTTGAAGCTACATTTGGGATTTTATTGTCCTCTTAACACCTTTACTGGAGCCCTGGTGGCGTGGTTAAGAGCTTGGCTGCTAACCAAAAGGTCAGCAGTTCAAATCTACCAGCAGCTCCTTGGAAACCCTATGGGGCAGTTCTGCTCTGTCCTATAGGGTCGCTTTGAGTCAGAACTGACTCGATGGCACGTAACAACAACAACACCTTTACTTGGAAATGAGAAACTCAATCTAAAATATTTGAATAAGGAAAAGGGTTGTTTGGCTTAATCAGAGTCTTAGAAACCATCTACAGTTTAGGGAGAAAATGAGCAAGAAGAATGAGAGATCCTTAAAAAAAGGGTTATTAAAAATATTTCAGTTAAGAACTATTTATTGGAAGTAGCATGGGGGCAGGGATCATGACTGTTTTGCTTATCATTTCATCTCCAGGGCATAGCAAAGTGCCTGGCACAAATTAAATTTCACATGGGTTTCACCACATCTTTAATGTGGTGAAAAATAGGTGAAATTGTGCACCACAGATTACTAAGTAAGCACAGGTAAGGATGTGCATACCTTGCTTATTGAGTAATCCATCCCTGGGCACAATAAATGAATAGTTATTGAAGGAACACATGAATGAATGTCTTCTTGGGTCTAGGAATCAGAATAACAGAGCTTTAAACCCACCCAGTCCTTGTCTCTTAGGGGTGTTTTGCCTTTTTAGGGAGACAATCAAATGCACCTGAAAATTAGTGTAATTAAATAATATTTGATTAAATAATCATGTATGAATTCTTATTAATAGGATATCAAGGTGTATTTTTTGATACTTGTGTTCTGTGCTCACTGTGGTGAAAACACAAGTAATTTTACATATGGGCAGTCGGCAGCCCAGAGAGGCGATTGCCCTGCTCAAGGTCACACAGGACTGGTGGTTTCCAGCACAGTGTTTGTCTCTCTGTGGTCTTTAATGAGTCCTGATGCTTAAGGAGGGTACAATCTGGGGCAGATAGTAAATGCTGAGTAAAAGTGAGGAAGATTTTCTTCAAGAACATGCTGAAAAAAAAAATAAGCCTTTTTTGTCCATCTGACTTAATTCTACTGAACTGTTTCCTAATTTTATTTCCTAATTTTCCCCTGTAGACATGCCCTAGGATAATCAAAGTGTCTTCAGGTCTGAGTCTTCTCCCAAACATGAGTAAAGGTGGGCTCCCTGTAGGAGGCACCCTAGGATGGAAAGCAGTCTAAAACAGGCAGGACTAGCTATTTTCTGCCTCAGAGGATCACACTTTGCTTTTATTTCTGAGTATCTCCTCCTGTTCTTACCACACTTGTGTCCCTTGGTTCCTCTCAGGTCTGGCAGCATCCTCTGGCCCTAGGGCTCCAGAAACCACTATCATTTCCTACTCAGAGACGGTGCACCCTTGGCCAGCGATTGCATTTTTGCTGAGATGTGGGAGTTGAGAGCTATGTGGCCATATGTGGTGGGCTTGGATAATGGCTAACATTCCAAAGAAGTTAGATGATTTCTGGCCTGCTGCTTGCACTGAGGGGAAATGAGCAAGCCTATATGCTTCTAGTCTTTTCCATTTGAAGACATGAAGATGGAAGGTTGGATGCTTCAACACAATAAATTTTATAAGGTCTAATTTGAGTACAGCTTTGAGGCATAGCTACGGTTAAATATCAGAGATCAAGGGTAACTTCCAAGGCATCTCCATGCTTGAGAAGTTTGCAGAGGTTACTATTTGGAAATGATGTCTTCGATCAAAAAGAAGCTGTATTATTGCACAGAAAAATTGCCTCTGTACTCCATAATTGGTGTTGGCATCACTTGGTAGAACCATCGAAGTGTGTCTTCATTAGGATTGAGAAACCCTGTGGCCACAAGTCACTCCTCAAGGAGTATTTCCAGCCACATGCAGTTTCCCTCTTGGAAAGTGCTCTGTGGCAGGTGTGAGGTATCACATTATACTTCTTTATGTTAAAACTGCAGCTGGGCCCAAGTTGGCTTTGGCGAGTATTCTCTTTGCCTAGGGTGCTGCAAATCTAGCTATCAGTAAGGCTCTAGCCAGATGCCTAGAATGTGGGTGCAATTGCTGGCAGCTGGGCATTGCTTCAGTTGCTGGTAGTGAGCCAGTTTTACCTGCTAGAGCTCTAAAAATTGAGCATCACAGGAAGTAGAACTCTCCCAGCTCTATTGCTTTTCTGGGAAGTTCAGAGATGGCATTTGGCAGCCACTTTCAAATGTGGTGCTAACTGTTGAACTTCATAATAGGAAGGTTATCTTAATAAATGCTCTACTTTTTGATGATGACCAAAATTAGTAGCTCTGGAATGCTCAAGACCCCAACTGACTAGGCAGAGAAGTTAATAAAATATGCATTGTGAGGGGCCCAGCTAGTGAATATATTGATTGTAGCAGTCTACATTTGGCTGTAGAAATTACACATCTATATTGTCTATATACAAATGTGTGTGATGCACGCACATACCATCACACACAGATAAACGAAGGTTTAAAATTAAAAATAGATGAACGTGCTTACTGAATAATTCTTATGACTGTCTAAAAAAACAAAACACTGGGCATGTTCGCATATGGGCTGGAGATCTCAGCTAAGATTACTCGCATGGTTGACCTTGTTTTCTGTTGAGGGCACTGAGAAGCCACATTATTCAACATATTGGGTTAACCTGGGCTTCACATTAACATCATTTTTCTTTCTGTGCAGATGAAAAGGTCTTCAGCCAGATTGTTTTCTTTTTGTTCCACACCAGGTGGCGGGTAGCATGATTTTTGCATGACTATGGGTCTGCTCTATAACTAAGCGGGTTCAGTCTTTTGTTTTAAATGTAATCAGTGAGATTGTATTTGCATTGCTTGTAAGTGAATCACATAAGTGAAATTACTTTGCCTGCATCTCATTTGGTATCATAAAACGTTATGGGATGCAGGCTGTTTTTCGCCAAATGAAGTGTCTTGCGTTAGTATTTGGGTGCTTTCTTTCGTTTTCCCTTTGTGACCAAATTTGTTGTATTCTTCAGAGCTAAGGCCCATATTTTTACTTATGTTAGTTGCTAGAGAAATACCCGCTCATGTCCTGTAGAATGAGCCAAGATATTGGTTCAGTAGGGGGTAGATGGGAGTTTTAAGACTATCTCATGTTGTGTAGCAAGTGATTGCTAATCACCTTCTGTCATTAGGGACAACTTCTGCTTACTAAGAGTAAATGCCAGTCAGTGATGGCTGGAAAGTATAAAGCAATCTGAGGCTTTTCAGGCAGTTGGCTACAGAAAATGGTTTACATCATTTAAAAAAAAAAAAAAAGCAGTTGATCATCATTTTTTTAGTGACCAGTATGAAATATATATCATTATTGGGCAGTATGAAATATGTATCATTATTGGGCTCTTGAAGTGGTATCCTTTAGGCAGACTACTCAGAAGTCATTTTGTGATCCCCCTACTTATTATTTCCTTGAAAATAAACGATGTAACACAACAGTAATAATTGCTGTCTTCAAAAGTAGTCACATATGCAACTCTAAGTTTGGTGATAAATGAGAATGCCCTATTTCCCCATTCCCCCCTACACCAAGATTTTCTTAATTCATGAATTTTTAAGATGGAAGTCAAAGGAAAGGTATGAGTTGTTAGATAACCTATAATACAGTGTGATTATCCACAAAACCTCTTGTTATTAACTACATTATTGATAAAACCCCACAAGGCGGCAGGCAGCTTTACTGCTGATTATGCCCTTTGCTTAAATGTGAAGCCCGCTTTCTAAAAGAAAAACCAGATCTGTTATAGTGATACACCAACAAAGTGTGGGTGCTTGATAACAAATGGCGATCTTTGGCTATTTGAAGAGGTATTAAATTAGCGTCTTTCACATGGAACAAAGAGAGAGAGATAGGAAGGGTCAGATGTGATGAGTGGGAAATTAAAATATGAAAATGTAGAATTCTTTTTATGTCAAAAGAGAAGACTTAAGCATAATAAACTAAAAACAGAAACTAATGTTCTAAGATAGCTTTTAATGTTTTTTTCCAGTTGAGACTTAGGAGATTTGCAGTCTTGTGTTTTCATATTATTTTAAAAATGTATCTAGGAGAAACATTTCTTAAGGCAGGGGAAGTTTGAGTATAGTTTCTTTTTAACTAGTAAACTTTTTATTGAAGCATAATATACCTTCAGAAAACTGTACAAATTAAATATGTTCCACCTAATGAATTTTTCCAAAGCGAACATACTTGTGTGACCTCCAGTGTTGGGTGTAGTTTTAAAGATCATTTGTTAGGTTTAGTCTTCAATATTCTGGAGGCATGAGAATTTAAGTTTTTACTAAAATCCACAATAATTTTTTATTATTTAAAATTGTAAATACCTTTGTTACTGTTTTTATGTGCTTTACAAAGAAGATCATTACATGGGTTGGGATTCCAGTGGTGTCCTATAGATTCCTCTGTAGCTGGATGTTACAGCGTTTAGAGTTGCATATGTGACTACGGTGACTTTTATTTAAACTGGTCTCCAAGGCGTACTTTTCATTTTTAGTAACTTAAGATTTCCTGAAAACGCTTCTCTGTGATTTGAAAAATTCTCTGGATAATATATCCAGATTGATGACCTTCTTGAGTTAAAACAATTTTTTTTTTTTTTTTAAGTCTAGCTTTAAGGATATCTTTATTTTCTGTTCCATTCATCACCATTTTCTCATTGAAAAAATTAACCATGCTTATCCCACTTCAAATGTGCAGCTGCGCTTTGAAACTAGATCCTTCTTTTGGCTGTAATTGTCCAAATGAGGAGGTCCAGGTTTGCTAACTAGTTGGAAAGAATTGGTTGTGACTGTAAAGTATTTTTATGCTTGAATTTTTTTTGTCTTCAAATTTTGGTGTTTGTGTTCCCAAGTCAGAGAAAAAAATTAAAAAAAGGAAGAAAGAAAGAAGGGAAAGGAAGAGGGAGAGAAAAGAAGGAAAGAAATGGAGGGAGGGAAACAAAATAAAGAAAAGAAATAGTCTACAAAGCATCTATAAGCAAGGTAACTTGGAATAGTTCAATTATAGCTGTGGAGGTGCGAGAAATACACAGGATGATTCCAAAAGTCTGCCTGAAAGAAAGACTGCTGGTCTTGAAGTATGACTGTAAATTACAAGCCAAATTTCTCTTTTTAATAAATTTACCAGAAAAGTCACATATATATGTATAATTTATACAAAAGCATGTGTGTGTATAAATAATGTGTAAAAGTATAGATACATATACACACACTCTGTTGGGTGTTGTTACTACGTAGTTTTGCAATACCAACATTGCTGAAAACAGTTACGAAACTACCTCTTTGGGGGTCATCTTTGCAGCCAGTTGAGGGACACACAAGGAAAGCGTTCTGCATATTTTCCAGCCTCAGAAATCATCCTGACTCATACTCAGTCACCTTGCTAGTGAGACTCTTACCATTACAGGTGAACATCCCAAGGAATAAAATTCGCTGGTGAGTTCTCACTTTTGACTCTGGTAACAGGGCTCCTCAGATGCGCCAGGCTGAATGTCTCTTTCAGTTGGTCCCCTCATCGTCATTGCCATGGAGAACTCTCATACACATGTAGGAACTTTCTCCTTAGCCACAAAAGTGTTAAACTGACTGCTGGAAAATGATGCAGATGATCAAATGGGAAATAAGATCTGTCAGCCTGGAGGCTGAAATAATTCCACATTCTGTTGTTGAGGTCACCAAGATGGCTGATTAGAAATGTTTACTCATTAGTTGCTTAGCAAGTAACTATCTCTGTTTAAAAAAAAAAAAGAAAGAAAGAAGGCAACTTACAATCATAATAGATTATCTGGCTATAACTGTGTTAAATCCAACAATAACTAGGGGAGAATATTTGCAAATAAATTGAATTATAGCTCTATTTATTATACTATTGTGAAAGCTAATAATTTGTCTTGACATAATAGCTGCTTTTTGGCAATCAGCAATCATGAATACATGAAAATATCCATAAATTTTCAAAACTATATTTGAGTTCTTGTATTACACAAAATTATACATTGTCTCCCATAGAAAGTTTGAGTTGATACCTTTATTAGAATAGAAATATTCTGAAACGTACTTTATCCTTGTAAATAGAAGGGTGAAGGTCTCACAATTTTGATACGTATTTGCCCTTTTGGCATAGTCATTCTTTTATTCACTCACTTGTTCAAATATTTATTGAATTTCTTTTATGTGCCAGGCAATCAAAGTGCTTGTGTCTCAGACTGTTTAACAAATTGAAACAATAATCCTGTAAATTCATTATGAGAGGAAAATGGTTCAGTGTAATGCCTGCTGATGATGTGTATCAGCCTTGGTACAGTATTTGTCATAGCCTCCAGTGTAAAACTCACCCTTACTATTTTGATTATTTTTCTATCTTGATGGTTTTTTCCTTGTCTTGGTTAAAATTGTCTCACTTTGGTTAAACACTACATTTGGGCAACTCCTTCCTCCTTCAGGACATCTTGAATCTTATTGATTATAGGGCAGATAGCCCAAGTCAGAACAAGGAAACCAGTTAAAAAGAGGCAGACGAGACAGGACAAGGCAAAATACATAGATGTAAAAAAAATAATAAAATTATTGTTAGCTGCTGTCAAATAAGCCTCTGACTCATGGTGACTACATTACAGAATGAAATGGTGCCTGGTCTAGCACTGTCTCTGTGATTGGTTGTAGATCAGACCGGTGTGATCCATAGGGTTTTCACTGGCTGACTATTGGAAGTAGATCCCTAGGCCTTTCTTCCTAGTCTATCATGCTCTGGAAGCTCCACTGAAACCTGTTCACAATCATAGCAACATGCAAACCACCACTGACGGGTGGTGGCTGTGCATGAAGTGCATTGGCCTGGGATCAAACCAGGTCTGCTGCATGGGAGGTGAGAATTCTACCACCACACCACCAATGTCTCCATGAAAATAAAATAGCAACTATCATCTACTGAGTGCTTACTGTGAGTCAAGCTAAGTGCTAAGTGCCTTAGTACATTATCTTATTTAATTCTCACCATAACCCTACGAAGTAGGTGGTGGTATCCCATTTTGCATATAAGAAAACTAAGGCTAAAAGAAGTTGCCTCCTAGCCCTGTGTGTGTGTGTGTGTGTGTGTGTGTGTGTTTTATGTGGATTTGGTGAAGGTTTACAGAGCAAATTAGTTTCCCTTTCTGTAATATGTACATAAAGTATTCCATGACATTGGTTTCATTCCCTGTGATTGTCAGCACTCTCCCCATTTTCATCCTAGATTCCCCATTCCCTTTCATCGTGATTTTCTGCCCCTTCCTGCCTTCTCATCTTTGCTTTTGGGAAAATGTTGCCCTTTTGATCCCACATAATTGATTGTTCTAAGGAGCATGTTCCTCTCAGGTGTTATTTTTTATTGTTTATTTTATGGGCCTGTGTATGGTTTGGCTGAAAGGTGGTCTCTGGGAATGACTTCAGTTCCAGTTCAGAAAGGCATTCTAGGGGCATAGCCTTCCCCCAGTCTCTGTCAGACGAGTTAAGTCTGGTCTTTTGTGAATTTGATTTTTTGTTCTACAATTTTTCTCCCTCTCTGTCTAGGACCCTCTGTTGTGATCCCAGTCAGAGCAGTCGGTAGTGATAGCTGGCACCATCTAGTTCTTTTGGTCTCAGGGTCATGCAGGCTATGGTTCATGTGGTCCATTAATCCTTTGGACTAATTGCTCCCTTGAGTCTTTGGTTTTCTTCACTCTTCTTTGCTCCGGACAGGAAGAGACCAATAGTTGTATCTTAGATGTCCGCTCCCAAGCTTTTAAGAACCCAGACGCTATTCACTGAAGTAGGATACAGAACTTTGTCTTTATGAACTATGTTGTACCAATTGACGTAGATGTCCCCTGAGTCTATGGTCCTTCACCTTTGAGCCTAGGAACTTTGTCCCCCGAAGTGTTTGGTTATGTCTAAGAAGTTGCCCTAACTGTGGTCCTTGTGTGCTCTGTTGTCTATTAATATACAAGTGGCACCTACAGTTACGTATGTAGAAATACCCACCACCAAACCTGTATCTGCAGGTGGGTGTGTTCCCTAGCCCATTGTTTTACAGCTGGTGAGTGAAACACAAGTTTGCTTAAGTATGTAGGCCGTGCTAGTTTGTCAGAGACGCAGTAGTGAACCCATGGATTAAAGGTTTGGGTTTTGACTGTTTTCTTTTTTCCAAAACAATGCTTATGATAAAATCATGTGGAACTAAAGTCAAGAAGTTTGACGTAAGTACAGTCTAGATCCACAAACATATTTTTGGAATGGTTCCATTGGTTAAGGGTCTGTAGAGAACCATGACCTAGGATGACTTCTTCACTCAGATTAACAATAGAACCAAACTTGTTGTCAAATCAATTCCGACTCATAGTGACCCTATACGACTGAGTAGAACTGACCTCATAAGGTTTCCAAGGAGCAGCTGGTGGATTCGAACTTCTTATCTTTTGGTTAGCAGCTGAGCTCTTAACCACTGTGCCACCAGGGTTCCTCTTCACTCAGATAGGGAAAAAAAAAAAGGAGAAATTCATTATTAAGAGGTTGGGGTACGGCATAGAGAAAAGTACATTGGACAGAGAATCAACTGATGTAGGCCTCAGTTCCCTCATCTGTGAAATGGGACTAATACTGGTTAGAGCAGATGGTCTCTAAGGATCCTTGCAGTTCAAACATTTCAGTGTTTTTGGCTGGAGTTGTTCAGAAGTCTTCCTATTAGTTCCTGGGCTTCCTTCTAAAAGACCCCAGGGATTGGATAATAAAGTAGGAGAGTTAGAAATGGAAACATCACACTCGTGGATCATGGAATTATAGAGGGAACACCCAAATCTGCATCAACACATTCAATTAAACATTCAAAACACCCGAACATATTTTCTCTACCTTGAGGTACATTTGAAGGCCTATGGGGGGGAAAAAAAGTTTACTTAAAGAACATTTTAATGTGAAAGTACTAAATAAAAATGTGGAGACTATGGAGCTCTGGTAGCGCAGTGGTTAACAGCTCAGCTGCTAATCAGAAGGTTGGCAGTTCAGATCCACCAGCTGCTCCTTGGAAACTGTACGGGGCAGTTCTACTCTGTCTTACAGGGTTGCTATGAGTTGGAATCAACTCGATGGCAACAGGTTTGATTTTGGTTTTGGCGTGACCTTTACTGACTAGAATAAAGAACTCAGGATTCCAGTGGGGAGTGTCAAGGTTTTGTTTCTTTTATTGGTTCATAGATATATTCATCTAAAAACCATGTTAACAAGTGGCCTGAGAGACTCTAGGTTTGGGAGCCTCTAGTTTCATTATTGCCACTAACTCATGCTTTGATATTGGACAAGTCCCTCAATATCTGAGCTTTGTTTTTTATCTGTAAGATAAGAGAATCAAAGTAAGTCCGTAAAGGCCCTTTCTGGTGCTAAAAATCAGTAGGAAGAAGAAAAGGCAGACATTAAGAAAAAAAAAAAAATTGCAGTTGAATGAGATCGGTTTGTCTTCAGGGCTGAGTTAAACAGATAATGATAATTCTGCTGTCATATGCAAATATAAAACAAACAAACAGAAAACAGTTACCATCCACTGGATGTTGACTCATGGTGACCCTATATGTGTCAGAGTAGAACTGTGCTTCAGAGGGTTTTAGATGGCTGATTTTTTGAAAGTGGATCCTCAGGCCTTTCTTCCTAGGTGCCTCTGGGTGGACTGGAACTGCCAACCTTTTGGTTAGTATCTGAGCATTTAATTGTTTGCACCACCCAGGAGGCCATTGTATGTAAAGGTATCCAGGAGAAATGGCAGAGGACGCTGAATGGTCCACACCAGCATGATGTGGAATCCCTGAAACTACCTGCATCTGGGTTGGCGTGAGCTGCAGGTCTTGAAAGATGGAGACGTCACTTGGTACGTGTGGAGTTGTGTACCATGGTGCAGTGAGCTAGGTCTGGGAGGCCAGCACTTGGTGTCAGGCCTAAACACAGGCAATGAAGGGATCATGCAACGGAAAGAAGATGTGGCAGTAAGTGGCAGACCTCTTACAGATGCACATGAGTTTAGGAGCAGAAATTTAAAGTAGGAACCTAGCCTTAAAGAAACAGGCAGGGGCAAATTGGTCCCAGTAGGTGGAATTGTGGTGGGATTTACGTAAAGCCTTACTAAAAGGAAGAAGGCAGAAACCCGTTTACTAGACCTGAGAAGGAAGGTAAAGCAGGAGTCAATGTGAGGTTGACTTGTCCCTGAGCTGCTTGAGGCATGAATTAGGATTTTCTGAATACAGTGTACAATCAGGGAATATCGGTGTCCGTTGAGGAAGGAACCGGGCCTGTGACTGGGCTGAGTGATGGGCATGAAGCTGTCACAGCCTTGGGTAAAGCACCGGCATGGGGGCAGGGAACCTGGCTCTACAGTTGTTCGGAAATTTACATAGTGTATGCGAGGACTCTTAAGTTGTACAAATTGCCCCAGGATAAAGCAAGAAAGAAGTCTAAGAATGGTGTCCTTTTCCTCGCTAGTTCTTAATAAGTTCCTTAAGCATTAAAAAAAAGAAAAAAGTTGTCCTCAGTTTGTTGATCTCTAGGTCCTTGATCTTATATTTATGATTATTTATACTCATATTGTTAGCGCAATTTGGCTGCCTGACACCTTCTTTCTTAAAATTTAGGCTTTGTTGTTGTTAATACTGAAATTGTTAAAATGTATTTCATACGAGCCATATGCCAAAGATGGTGCTTGGAGTTGTAGGTCCAACATTTTATTTAATACCCAAAAGAACATAGTATTATCCCCCATTCGTAGGGTTGAATCAGAATTCAGGCCCAGCTCTTTTGTGTCAAAGCTCATTCTTTTCCCTTAAGCCTGCATAACTTTCAACTTGAAATAATTTTTTTTCCTTCTTCTCAATCTTGTTTTAACAGAAACAACAAAGATTTTCAAAGGTCCAGCTACTGTGCCCAGAAATTTATAAATGCTATTGTGTCTTTACTTAACCTTTAACTGCTTAAAACAAGAATTCATGTTTTTTTAAACTGTGGGAAATGTAAAGGTAGCTTACAAGTTATTTCTGAAGACCACACCGCCATTCATAAATTGAATAGCAGGGCACTGAATTTCAGATCTTAAGATGAGGGACATGCATGCGTGTGAGGGTACTGAGTGAGCCTTGATAATGGTGCTTTCTGACTTTAATGTTACATTCTGTGACTATAAGCAAGATCTACGTTTTTTTCCCTGCATAACCCTTGCCCTTCTGTCTCTCATCTTTTTTTTTCTTTTTTTGAGAGAAAATGAACATGATGCATTACTTAAATAGTAGCTTTTATGGTGTAGTTACTGGTCAGTGGCGTTAAGTGGTGATGGAACAGTGATTTTTGGAAATCAACAGTATGGGAAAAGAGAAGAAACGAAGGTACTCACATCTGTGCTCTGCGTTTTCATTGCAACACGTGCTGCAAGGTGGGAGGTGTTTGTGCTCTCCCCTGTGCTCGCTGTGGGTGGCCGGGGCTGTCGAGAACGTTGTTTTATTTGTCTTAGAGGAGTTGCTGTAATGGTTGACCAGAACTACTGGCATTTAGGTTTCACACATCACCGGATGCGTGGTCTGTTGGCATTTGAAGAGTAGGACTCAGGGTGTTTCTCACCTATAGTGAGAAGTTAGTTATGTAGCTCGTTCCCCAAAATGGTCCAGTTCATTACCATAGGCACGCCCCATTGTTAGGGTTGTGTGTCTAGAAATCTTGTCTGGGTTTGACAGCTTAAAAGCCTTTTGGGGGAGTTCAGCAAAGGGAAACGGTTAAAACAATTATGACAGAACCAACCCATGAAATATCCTGAAACCAGTAAAATCGTTTATAAAGATTCTGTGGTAACGTTGGAAATGGCTGATGTTATTATAATGGTTTAAGTGGAGCAAAAAACCAGAGTATAGCATTTTGAATGCAGAGTGATCCTGACTGTTTTTAAAAAGTATAGCAGAAGGATGAAAAGGAAAGATACCAAAATGTTAAAAAAAAAAAAAAAAAAACGAAAAAAAAAAAAAAAAACCCCCCGTAAACCCATTGCCGTCAAGTCTATTCAACTCACAGCGACCCTGTAGGACAAAGTAAAATTGCCCCATAGGGTTTCCAGGGCTGCCCCGTCTTTCTCTTGTGGAGCAGCTGGTGGATTTGAAACACCGGCCAGCTGAGCTCTTAACCACTGCACCACCGGGGCTTCTTTTACCAAAATGTTACTAGTTACTATCTCGGCATAGCAGAATTACAGGTTCTTTCTTCTTTGCTTTTATTTACATATCCTTAATTTTATGTCTTTGGTTTTACTAAAGTTAATTATCCCTAAGTTTAGTAAAATCTATTTTGTAATTAGTGAAAAGAGGCCTTCTTTTTTTTTTTTTTTGCAGTAAACAATAATTTCTCATATTTTGGGGAAACTCCCAGTAGTGGATCAGGGAAACTCACTTGTCCTTTAGGGTTGCTGTGAATCGAAATCAACAGCAGTGGCTTTGGTTTTTTTTTTTGTTGTTGTGGGGGTGGTCTCGTGATTCTGGTTCTTCAGGTAACTCCTGTTTGACCAGATGAACACATTACACTGTGTAAAACAATGCCTATTTGACACAAGTACCGAGGTGATACAGAAAGACTTGGCAGCTTTAATAGTATCAGGCAGGGCCGGATTACCGAAAGCCAAGTACGCACTGGCTCACTTGTGCATATTTACTTATCAGTAGTGAACAATTTCACCTGTTTTTTCACCACATTTTTTTTTTTTTTTTTTGCTGTGGCGCAACCCATGTGAAATTGTTCACTACAGATGAGTAAGTAAATACAAGTAAGCCGGTATGTACCTTGCTTACTGGTTAATCCACCCTGTATCAGGTGAACAATATTAAGAGATGGCATTGACTTATGAGTTACAAAATGACACATTCTTTCCCAGTTAGGGTTTAGGGTGCTATGTTGTCTGTATGTGCGACATCTGTGAAAGCAGTGGTAGCTCAGTGGTAGAATTCTCACCTTACATGCTAGAAGACCAAGGTTCGATTCCCAGCCAGTGCACCTGTTGCGCAGCCACTACCCATCTGTGTTGCTATGATGCTGAACAGGTTTCAGTGGAGCTTCCAGACTAAGGCAGACTAGGAAGAAAGGACTGGTGAGCTACGTCCAAACATCAGCTAATGAAAATCCTATGGGTCACAGTGGGCTGTCCTGCAACCACAGGATCACAAAGTGTTTTGTTCTGTTGTGCATGGGGTCACCATGAGTCAGGGGCAGGGGAGCAGCTAACAACAAAAATGAAAACGATAAAGAGAGCTGTACTTGGAACACTTGCTAGGGAGGGTATTCAGGTTTTGTCAACCTAGTGAAATTAAGGCAGTCCAGAGAAATTTTGCAGAGACAGAAGTAACAAAACAATAACGCTTATAATAATTATTAGTATTTTAAACTGGGCTCTGTGTATTCTCATTATTGCCTCATAACATCCCTATGAGGTATTTTTACCCCTAACATAAATGTGAGGAAACCAAGGCACAATTCTGCATAACTTGCCCACACCCCAGAGTTCGTCAGTTATGTTTGGAATTTGAATCCGGGCAGTCTGTCTCCAGAACTTATTATGCTCATAAAGTTTTTTTTGGGATTCTAGTAAATTGCATGCAGGAATTTATGTGAAACTGTCTTCTTTTCTTTTAAGTGAACTAAGAGGATAGAAGCAAGTGATCTTTGGACAGTAGAAACACTTGACAAAAGATAACATTTTGTAGCTTTTAGAATATTTTCTATTCGATAGTACCAAAGTGGACAAAACTAGAATGTCAGTAGTTTATTAGCAGGTGTTTAAAAGTAATTTATTTGAAATTCTCAGATCTGGAGAAAATGTGTCCTTTTTCAATTTAACGCTAGATTTATGTTAGAAAAAAGTATTGGGCTGAGTGGCCATAATATAGTGAATAAGCCTTGGAGTCAGACAGACTCCCCGTGTTACTGAGGCTTCACTCTGTATGACATCTTTAACCTTGGGAAATTATTTAACCTCCTAAACCCAGTATTTCTCATCTGTAAAATGGGATTAATAGTACCCACTTGATAGGGTTGTTGCAAAGAATGGATGAGGTAATGTTTGTAAAGTTGTTGGCACAACGTTAGTAGTGTTAGTAGTAGTTAGTAGTGTTAGTAGTTAGTAGTAGTTAGTAGTGTTCATTGAAGTAGTGATTATTTTTATTACCTGGAGTTGGGAAGCATGGAGTTTGGATCCAGTT
This sequence comes from Dugong dugon, assembly GCA_030035585.1. NCBI lineage: Eukaryota > Metazoa > Chordata > Mammalia > Sirenia > Dugongidae > Dugong > Dugong dugon. The sequence goes on along the minus strand of CM057467.1, from coordinate 102,502,912 downwards.
CTGCTGCTAACATTGGCCACAAGTAAGTCCCTCAACCCTCCTGGGTCCTAGACTCCAAGAGGGATCATAACACTGTCCTTTCTAATAAGGTGGGAATAAAATCAGATTATATACGAGGCAGGTTTTTTTTTTTTTTTTTAAGTATGAAGGGCTATACAGATGCCTAAGATAAAGATGAAAGAAACGGTAGGCAGTCAGAAGGGGCATAATAGTTAACTTTTCTTGAGTTTAAGTCATAATTGGAATTTTCCCATAGGAGTCAAGTTTGCATAGAACAAGTTGAGTGAATTATAGTCGATCCTATGTGAAGAGAGCTTTAGCCCAGAAACTGGCACGTGCTGTTCACAGATCTGCCCGACTTGTGGCCTCTCATCAAGTAAGGGCCGATCCAGAACTGGACTTTGCAGGAGGTTATTGCATCTTTCCCCAGGAGAGGGCTATGACTTCTGTTTATTAGGGAACTCCTGACAGATGGAGCTGAGATTTCCTCTTTCACATGGGAGTGAGAAGAGGAATGAAGGAGCCTGTGTCTTCAGCCCCGCAAACGGTGGAAATATCAAGTGTGAACATGTGTGAGTTTGTCCATATTCCTCAGGCCAAGTGCTTATAAAAATTATCCTCTTCCTAAATTGCCACCAGTGCTCAGCAAAGTGTTACTCTGGCAAGCTGGCCTCAAAATTCCTGGCTGTTCTTACAGGCTGTTCTCTGCAGGCCTGTAATAGGAATACTGCCTAGCTATGGGTCCTGTAGCAACTCCCGTGGGCACCCTTCCCTTCCCACTGCAAGCACCTGTAGATGAAAAACATATACATAAAATGATTTTCACCAACCGGTGGATGTCTGATGAGCACAGTCCTTCTAAGTGATGATTACTTTTTGTGTGTGTGTGTGTGATGATTGCTTTTTATTTATTAACTTTTTTTGTGTGTGATTGTCCTTTAAAAGAACAGTTTAATCAACAGTTTTACTGGAGTGGGACAGGGTATGGGATTCTATTAACTTTCACGAGGCTTGTCTTAGTTTTACCTAGTGCTGCCCTAACAGAAATGTGACAAGTGGGTGGCTTTAAAGAACAGAAATTTATTTTCCTTACAGTTCAGGAGGCTAAAAATCTGAATTCAGGGTGAGACTTCAGGGTGTCAGTAGTCCCTGGAGTTCCTTGACTTTCCTTGGCGTCTGTCTTCCGAGTGTGTCTCTCTCCGTGTCTGTTCTGCTTGCCCTGGTGGTACGGTGGTTAAGAGTTCAGCTGCTAACCGAAAGGTCGGCAGTTGGAATTTACCAGCCACTCCTTGGAAAACCCTATGGGGCAGTTCTACTCTGTCCTTTAGGGTCGCTATGAGTCAGAATTGACTTGATGGAAAGAGTTTGTTTAGATTTTTTTAGTAACTCAGAAGCGATTAGTTTTAGGACTTAACCACCTCTGGTATGGTCTCATTAACATGACAAAAGAAACCCTTATTTCCGCACAGGTACAGGGGCCAGGACTTCAGTACATATTTTTGGGGAACCCAATTCAGTCCATAACAAGGCCGGAGAGTCGCATTATCACCATCTCATTCGGCCTAGGGAAATAGTTTTAAAGATCAATAACTTGGTGCCCTGCACTTAACCAACCTCTTTTCTAAACACTTGTAAATCAGGGCGAACAAAGGAAATTATAGTCTAATCCCTCTGCACGTATATAAATTGGTTCAAGATTCTCAGTGTGTTTCCTAGTATGATGATGTGCTGTAACAAGGGTGGGAAAGACACAATAATTTCTTTGGGACCAGAGGCTGGTGTGTAGTCAGGGATTAGAAACCTTTTCACGGACTCTTTCTCAGGCTGCCATTCACCCCAGACTTCCTACAGAAATCATGTTGTCTCCACAGAACCGCGCCAGCCCCAATGCTAATCAAATTTAATCTGTCAACCAGGACTGCTTTTGTACAGTGGGCATTTAGGGGCATTGCCTATTAAAATGTTGAATCTTGAAAGCAAATCTAAAGGCTTGATAGGGACTACCATTTTTTTTTATGATTATTTTTAAAGAGCTGTTGGTGTGGGGGTAGAAGAGGGTTCGTCCGAACTTACATGGTCTCTTGGCTACCCCTCCCTAAAAGATGATTTAAAAACAGGCAGTGAGCCAGAGAATTTTCAAGGCTAACTTTCTCACGTGGAAGAGAAAAGTTATTGCAGTGCCCTTTGGCTAAGTACACTCACTTCAGCCTTTATGGATGGCAGTGGTCACGTGTTCACCTCTTCATGGGGAAGAGAGCTTAAAACAATCACACAGCAGAACCTCTGGAGACTGGGAGTGGAATGATATCTGATGGGAGGGCACAGGGAGGACCTGTAAGATTTTTTTTTTTTTTTTCATTTAAGGAGAAGGCTTTTTGAGGAAGTTCTTTTTCTGCCAAAAAGCCAGAGTGGTCTTTTACCTCCTTTTCGTCCTCTCCATCATTGCTCTAGGAGAAATATATAGCTGACATTACTGAGTCTTAGTGAGTCTCTAGAACAGGCAATTTTGCAGACCACACATTTAAAGGGAGTGGGACTACTACAGTTTTTAGCATTTGCAGAGATGTGAGCAGGAGTGAAAAGGAGCCAACAGTTTGAATTATGCAAATATGGTTGATGAAGACTTTTTAGTAAATTTGTAGCAAATATTTGACACAGTTGAGAATTCTGTGCAGTTTATTCTCCTTATTCAGGAAAGTGACTGATTTTGAAATAGAACAGGGTAAATTGCATGTGAATCATCATGGAACCAGTAAGAGAATGTAGAAATGACGTATTAACCAGGCATAGAAAGAAGTGGATCTGGCTAGGATAAGAAGCACTGTGTAATTGAATTTGTGTATTTTCATTTGTGTATAGGTATGTGTGTGTGCGTGCATGTGTGTTGTGTATTTTCATTGAGCCTAATTGTTAAAGCGAGTTGTATAAAGTTTGGTCTGTATAAAATGTGGTCTACCTTAGGCTCTGGTTGCATTGGGCAAATCTGCTGCAAAAGACTTCTTTAAAGTTTCAAAAAGTGAACTTGTCACTTTGAGGACTAAGGTGCGCCTGACCCAAGTCATGATATTTTCAGTCACCTCATATCGTGTGAAAGCTAGACAATGAATAAGGAAAACTGAAGAAGTATTGATGCATTTGAATTATGGTATTGGTGAAGAATATTGAATATACCATGGACTGCCCGAAGAATGAACGGATCTGTCTTGGAAGAAGTACAGCTAGCAGGCTCTTTAGAAGGGAGGATGGTGGAACTTCGTCTCACTTACTTAGGACATGTTATCAAGAGAGACTAGGCCCTGGAGAAAGACATCATGCTTGGTAAAGTAGAGGGTGAGTGAAAGAGAGTAAGACCCTCAAAGAGACGGACTGACACAGTGGCTGCAACGGTGGGTTCAAACAGCAACAATTGTGAGGATGGCGCAGGACCAGGCAGCTTTTTGTTCTGTTGTGCATGGCGTCTCTATGAGTTGGACCCAACTGGATGGCACCTAACAGCAATCTTGGGCTCATTAATTGTTTTTATAAAACTCGACATAAAATAACCACTTGTCAGTGATGGGTGCCTGAACCAGGTGGGTGGTCATAACTGTAGGCGTGATTTGGTTAGCAGCCAAGTGCTTTAACCATGGTGCCACCAGGGATCCTTTGTGAAAACTGATATACTAAAAAATACATTCTTACTTGGCATTAGCACTCTTACAGCCATGAAGTAGAACAACACGAATGCATTGTCCACCAGGGAATTACATTTTTGTAAATTTGGCGTTGTGACTCATCTTCCTAGGCCCTTTCATACCTCTTTCTCTCTCTCTTTTTTCCCCCCGTACTGTTCCTTTTTATGCTGAATGGCATTACCCCCGTTCTCTGCTTGGTAAATTCCTGTTAATGAACCATTCAAGGTCCAGGTAAAATATACTCTCTTTTGGGAAGACATCATATCCTTGCATAGAAGTAATTCCTTTCATCAGTATTTCTCAGAGAATAATCTAAGAAATGATGACTGACATTTATTGAGTGTGTAGTCTGTGCCAGGTATTTTACAAGCAGTGGTTTATTTAATCTTAGTATCAACCATATGGTGTCTCTATGAACTGGGGACAGGTACTATTGATATCCAGATTTTACAGATGAGGTTACTGAGGCTTAGAGAGGTTTACTAACTTACCCAGGGTCTCATAACTAGGCAGTAGCAGAATCATGCTTCAAACCCAAGTCTTGTTAATCCCCTAGACCATACTCATCATCACTTTTTTTCTCTCTTCCTTTCTCCATACACACCTAGGTATATATAATTAATTGTCACATATATTGTATTAAAGCTATGCCTGCCCTCCCAAGTGGAAATGAGCACTTATCAAAAATTTTATTAACTCATTTATTAATGAAAGAACCAAGAAAGTTATGGTAACAGGTTTATAGAAGGCCAAAGATCTAGAAAGTTAGTGAAGCAAAAGAATGTTGAAATGAATTTACTCATGGGTGTAAAACTGGCGTTGGGGGAGCTGGATGGATAGAAGTAGTCAGCTAAACTTCCACAGAGCGGAATTTATTTGCATCTATAGGGAAGAATTATTTGCATTGCTTTCAGTTATCTGCAACTTAACAAGCAGCAAAATAGCCTAGTAAAAGACAAAGGCCTATTTCCTCGTAGGCTCAGATAATCCCTGGGGACTCAGGCAGTCCATTGAAAGGATGCTTATTCCAAAGTCTTGAATTTTCCCTATACCTTTGAGAAACACTGTTGCATAGTAGAGAGCATAGACTCGTGGTTAAGAATGGCCTGCATCCAAACTCAAACTGCCAAGCTTATTGTATGATCTTAAGTAAAATTTGGAGAATACACACACACACACCCCACAGAGATCTTAGAATATTAATGGTAATAATATAGGAAAAGCCCCTGGCCCATACTTCTACTGCTAAATATTACTTGTTGCAGTTGAGTTGATTCTGACTCACAGCAACCCCACAGGACAGAGTAGAACTGCCCCATAGGATTTCCAGGTAGCAGCTGGTGGATTCGAACTGCCGACCTTTTGGTTAGCAGCCAGACACTTAATCATTGTGCCACCAGGGTTCCACTGCTAAATTTTAAGTATATTAAAACCAAACTCATTGCCTTAGAGCAATTCCGACTCATAGGTATATTAGTAGTAATAAAATAACTTTGAATAACTATCAAAGTATCTGACGTATAGTTGTTGCTTTCTAAATGCTGAGAGAAAAAATCAGAGGTGGACAAACTTTTCCTGTAAAGATTCAGATAGTAAGTATTTTAGGCTTTGTAAGCCATATGGTATCTGTTGAAACTATGGAATTCTGCTGTTGTAGCTCAAAAGCAGCCACAGACAATAATGTAAACACATGAACTTAGTTGAGTCCCAGTAAAACTTTATTTACAGAAAACAGGCACTGGGCTAGATTTGGCCTGTAGGCTGTAGTTTGCTGACTTTAAGACTAAGTGAATAAAATGACTAAATTCAAAAGCTTGGGGAAGAGGACTAATTTCTGGTCAAACTTGTTGGTAGACCTTGCCAGTCTCATTCAACAGAGAAACTTGGGCAGAGTTGACCAGCGTGAACCAGAAGTTGTCACGTTTCATTGAAATAAATTGTTGTTAGGTGCTGTTGAGTTGGCTCCAACTCGTAGCAAACCATTGTAAGACAGAACAAATCACTTCTCTGTCCTGCTCCATCTACGCGATCTTTGCTGTGTTTGGGCCCATTGTTGTAGCCACTGTGTCAGTCCATCTCATTGAGGGTCTCCCTCTTTTTCACTGACCCTCTTCTTTATCAAGCATGATGTCTTTCTCCAGCAATTGGTTCCCCCTGATGACATGTCCAAAGTAAGCAAGACAGAGTCTCACCCTCCTTGCTTCTAAGGGACATTCTGGCTGTACTTCCTCTGAGGCAGATTTGTTCATTCTTCTGACAGTCAATGACACAGTCTGTATTCTTTGCCAGCACCACAATTTGAATATGCCAGTTCTTCCTCTTCCTTTTTTATTGTCCAGCTTTTGCATGCATATGAGGCAGTTGAAAATACCATGGCTTGGGTCAGGTGCATCTTAGTCAGCAAAGTGACAGCTTTGCTTTTTAAGATTTTAAAGAGGTCTTTTGCCACAGATTTGCCGAATGCAGCATGTCATTTGATTTCTTGACTGCAGTTTCTGTGAACATTGTTGATCCAAGTAGAATGAAATTTTTGGCAACTTCATTTTCTTCACCAGTTATCATGATGTTCTTTATGGGTCTAGTTGTGAGGATTTTTGTTTTCTTCAAGGTCAGGTGTAATCCTTACTAAAGGCTGTAGCCTTTTATCTTCATCAGTCAATGCTTCAAGCTGTCTTCACTTTCATCAAGCAAGCTTGTGTCATTTGCATATTTGTGTTGTTAATGAGTCTTCCTCCAATTCTGATTCCACATTCTTCTTCATATGGCCCAGGTTCTAAGATTATTTGTTCAGCATATAGATTGAATAAATAAGGTGAAAAAATACAACCCTACTGCACATTTTTTTTCAATTTTAAACCATGCAGTATCCCCTTGTTCTGTTCCAACGACTGCCTCTTTTTGGTCTGCGTACAGATTCAGCAAGAGCACAATTAAGTGTTCTGAAATTCCCGTTCTCCACAATGTTATTTATAATTTCTTATGCTCCACATAGTCAAATGCCTTTGCATAGTTGATAAAACACAGGTAAACATATTTCTGGTATTCTCTGCAGTTCTCTGTCGATGTACGCTGGAATTGCAATCAGACCTAGATTTGATTGTCATCTCAACCACCTACTAAGTGGGTGATCATGGGTGTCACCCATCTTCCATGTGGCTTGGATACACCAACCCTGTGGTAATCATGGGAAGACGGAACGTAAACTATGAAATACTCTATCAAGGTTGTTGTTGTTAGATACCGTTGAGTCGATTCTGACGCCTAGTGACCCTATAGGACAGAGTAGAACTGCCCCATAGAGTTTCTAAGGAGTGGCTGGTGGATTCAAACTGCTGACCTTTTACTTAGCAGCCAGGCTCTTAACTACTGCGTCATTCTTCACCAACACCGTAATTCAAATGCATTGATTCTTCAGTTTTCCTTATTCATTGTCCAGCTTTCACATGCATATGAGGCGATTGGAAATACCATGGCTTGGGTCAGGTGCATCTTTGTCCTCAAAGTGACATCTTTGCTTTCAAGGTTGTTAGGTGCCATCAAGTTGGTTCTGACTCATAAGGACCCTGTGTACAACAGAACGAAACACTGCCTGGTCCTGCACCATCCTCACAATTGTTGATACGCTTTAGCCCATTGTTGCAGCTACTGTGTCAGTCCATCTCGTTGAGGGTCTTCCTCTTTTTCGCTGACCCTCTATTTTACCAAGCAAGATGTCCTTCTCAAGGGATTGATCCTTCCTGATTACATGTTCAAAGTATGTGAGACATAGTCTTGCCATCCTTGCTTCTCAGGAGCATTCTGGTTGTACTTCTTCCAAGATAGATTTGTTCGTTCTTTTGGCAGGCCATGGTATATTCAGTATTCTTCGCCAATATCATGATTCAGAGGCATCAGTTCTTCTTCTGTCTTCCTAAGCTATTGTCCAGCTTTCGCATGCATATGAGGTGATTGAAAACACCATGGCTTGGGTCAGTTGCACCTTAGTCTGCAAGGTGACATCTTTGCTTTTTAACACTTTAAAAAGGTTCTTTTGCAGCAGATTTGCCTAATGCAATATGTCATTTGATTTCTTGACTGCTGCTTCCATGGCTGTTGATTGTGGATCCAAGTAAAGTGAAATCCTTGACTACTCCAATATTTTCGCCTTATCCTGATGTTGCTTATTGGTCCAGTTCTGAGGATTTTTGTTTTATTTTGAGGTGTAACCCATAGTGAAGGTTGTAGTCTTTGATCTTCATCAGTAAGTGCTTCAAGTCCTCTTCACTTACAGCAAGCAGGATTGTGTCATCTGCCTAAGGCAGGTTGTTAATGAGTCTTCCTCCAATCCAATTCTTAATATAGTTGAGCTTCTCGCATCAATTGAATTGGTGTGGTGAAAAGGTACAACCCTGACACACACCTTTCCTGACTTTAAACCAGACAGTATCCCCTTGTTCTGTATGATCAACTGCCTCTTGACCTGTGTACAGGTTCCTCATGAACACAAGTAAGTGTTCTGGAATTCCCATTCTTCACGATGTTATCCATAATTCGTTATGATCCACACAGTCTAATGCGTTTGCACAGTCAGTAAAACATGGGAAACATCTTTCTGGTAGTATTATTCCCAGAGAGGGCAGAAAATAGTCCTTTGTTGATTCTTCTGTTGGGTGTGAACTGTATAATTTTTATGGGCAAATAGTGGACTAGATGTTTCAAAAGAGGAATAAGATGTAGGGTAAAATGATTCCCTTTATTGTTACCAAACAATTTCCAGAGAAGTTAAATGTTGAGTCCATAAATTATTGTATGGGATTAATTTTGAAAGCTTGTTAAATGTTGGTATCACGATAAGCAGTCTTATAAATAAGCATTTATCTTAAAATGTACTTAAATAATAATGTAGCTAAAATTTTTTTTTTTTTTTTTGCCTATGGCATGACTGATTGTTTGAAAGTAAGTCTATCAACCCAACCCAAAGTTGGAAAAAACATCACACACCATTAAAACCCAGCCAAAATGGCAACACACTTTAAAGGACGCCCATTAGCCATGCAAATATAAAGTTACCTGCATTTCTGATAAGCACAATTAACTAAACAATGAAGCCGATTAACAACTACTTGTGAGACATTAAGCCTTGGAAAACTTTGCTTTGGTGAGTTGGAAAGGTAGAGAAAGACAATAGAATTAGTTCTCATTTGGATACTTTTAATACAAGAAAACTGGTTTAATCAGTAAGAGTCAACAATTCTCAGGGGTGCCCCTCCCAATTTAAAAAATTAAGTCCTTACAATTTTGATCGCCCTCAGGCTTTTTTTATTTGACTGAGCCAAATGCAGACATGTTTTCAGACGGACCACTGTTGGAGAGGAATCCCTGGGTAGTGTGAACAGTTAATACACTGGGCTGCTAACTTAAAGGTTGGTGGTTTGAGTTCATCGAGAGGCATCTAGGAAGAAAGGCCTGGCAATCTACTTCCAAAAAAATCAGCCATTGAAAACTCTGTGAGGCAAGTTCTACTCTTAACATACATGGGGTCTCTATGAGTTGGAACCGACTCAATGGCAACTATTTTTTTAATATTTGAAAATGACCCAGTTTGGCTCTCATTGTTTTGAAAGCAGCATCCCTATTTTAGAACAGAGTGCGCTCTTGGATCTGTGTGTGTTGTGTTGTGTAAGAGGAGGCTGTGTAGCTGGAGGATGACAGACAAAAACGGAGGCAAAGCAGTCAGACTGGGACAAAGCCACCTACTAGCCCTGTGACTCTGTCAAAGGAAGCCTTTCTGAATCTCAGTTTCCTCATTTGTAAAATAAGAAAATGACAGGGCCTATCTGCTATAAGGATCAAATGAGAATAATCTTTGTAAAGTGTATTGCACAGTGCCTGGCTTCTAAATGAAAGCTGCTATTTCTCATCATCACTAACACTATTATCATTTTCAGCCCCGAAAGTGTGTGTCCGGACGTGGATCAGTGATAAAAACGGGACAAGACCAAGCTCCAGGACGCTTTCTCCTGTAGGATGTTGTAGCTCATTTTTGACTACTTGTCTAGTCCTCATTTACAGTGTAATTATCATGACAATTTCTGTTTATAGTATGATCAGGTTTCCACTGCCTTTTCTTCAAATCCTTTCCTTTCTGTTTTGATTTCACCTAGCCTTGGCGTTATCATCATATGCCTAGGTTTTTACAGTTAATTCTGAGCTAACCTCCCTTCCTCCAGTGCCTGTTCCCTCCTCCCTCACCCCCCAGTCACCAGCCACGCTCACATCCTGCACAAAGCCACACATCAGTTTTCCTAAGACCTGGCTTTCATTGTGGCCCTCCGCCTCTCTTGATGGATGCAGGGAGGGGAGCGTTTCCTGTGACCTCCAGGGCAGTTCAGGCCCCACAGGCCCGACTCTCTGTTGTCCGGCCCCCACCCCGACCAGCCTAACTCTTCTACTGCTCACTGCCTGGGGGATTTACTCACAAGTCCAGAAACATGCTGAGTACTTCCACACTGCTCACACTCTTGCCTGGACAGCCCTTTTTTCCCCCTTTGGATTTTCCAAGTCTTATGTCTGGTTTTATGTCTACTTCAAGGAGCCCTGGTGGCACTGTGGTTCAAGTGCTCGGCTGCTAACTGAAAGGTTGGTGGTTCGAATCCACCTGAAACTCCTCAGGTGAAAGATAGCAGTCTGCTTCCGTAAAGATTTACAGCTTTGGAAATCCTACAGGACAGTTCTGCTCTGTCCTGTAGGGTCACTATGAGTTGGAATTGACTTGACAGCACAGGTTTGGTTTTGTGTGCCTGCTTCAATCCCAAGTCAAACCCCAGCTTCACACATCTCTTTGCCTCCTTCTCCTGAGCTCCTAAGAGTGCTGATGTTTTGTCCCAGGTATTTGTCATTGACATACTACCTTGCGTGCTGTACCCATTGTAACGTTTCCTGTCCTCCTTCCTAGCCCACAGGCGGTGCCAGACATTTTTTCCTCAGAACTTTCACAGCACCTCACACATCCTTGATTATAACACTTCGCACATATTTCCACAAATCAAATGCTTACCGTATCACAGGGACCATTTTGGACTTGTTTATAGCTATCTCCCCAGCACCTAGCACAATAGATGGCCCATAGAAGGTGCTCGATCAGTGCTTGTGAAATGGTTCGGTGGCTGAGCAAATACTGGACATGCCAATGAACATCTGCTGAAGAATGAATTGGCAGGTCAGGTGCAGAATCCTTGAGGCAACTCCTGTGTTGCTTTCTTCTTTGTCTTCCCATCACCTAGCATGGTGCCTAGTACATAAGTAGGTGTTTAAGAAATGGTTGTTGACTGACTGCTAGACTGATTAACAAGCACTCAGCACAATGTCATATGCTGTCTTTTCTCACATGCAAGGCCAACACCCAGAACTGCAAACTGATTAGTCTGGTTGTTATGCTAGAAGTGAGGGGAACGTTTAACCCTAGACAGTACATCTCCAGTGGGATGTTTATGACCCAGCAATATGCCATCTGAGAGGTTTCAGTGGCTCACACAGTAGCTGGCCTTATCGGCACTAAAGCACCTCAAATGGCACTAGTAGAAGGACCATGAATTCCTATTGCATGCAGTGCTCAAAGAATTAAATTGTTACCACTTAATATTCATTGAATGTCAGCACTGTACTTTTGTACTAGGAAAAAATAGATGAGACACACTCGGTGCAGTGGGCTTTGTTAGCTATAATTAGTTGGTGATAGAACAGTGTTGATACAGCAGTTCAGCAGTTAAAGGAAAGCCGTGCCCTTGGTACAAATGTGAATATATTTATACATCTGGTTCTGTTATGCTTACTTACTGTGTTTCAGGACCGTTACTGTGCTGGGGCATAAAGCCTCGGCTAGGTGAATTCCACCAGCTCATAGTTTAGGAAAACGAGAATAGCCCCATTTCTGAAGCACTGTAGTTAAATCACAGTCTTATAATCTTTGTTTTGCTGTGGTGACTGGAATTCTGACTTGTTTGTTTCTTTTGCAGTAGATACACCTGGAAGTTCTGTCTATAGTCCTACTTTGCAGCTTCAGTTCTCTTTATATATAAAGTTTCACTACTTCTGATCTTATTTGGTTGGTCCTGGGCTATGTTTACCTTTGCATCGTCTGGAAGAGTAGAAAACAACGTTGCAAAGAGGAAGAACATGTTGTAAAGGGACTGAATTGCTTCCAAAGTCTTTCACAAATTAATAGTGGCAGATAAACTGTGTAGCTTATCATGAGATCTTGGGGCTCATTTGGTCCTGCCCCTCTTTTCACACGTGAGGAACAGAGGCTTCAGGAGGGGAAATGACTTGCCCAGGGTCACACACAATTGATGACAGATGAAGCACAAGACCAGAAGCCCCTGGACTCCACACTAGAGCCCTTTTTACTGCGCTATGTTGTCTTTGTAATGAAGCTTATCTGTCAACGAAAGTAGTCCCTCTAAAGAGACCTGTATTTGGAAACACAGTTGGTTTGCAATGTGACTGGATGTCCCTGAGAATGAGGAACTCTTTTATGTATATATTTACTGAGATCTAAAAAATCAAACTTTGAAATGGTTCACTCCCCAATGAACTACAATATGCAGTTTTTTGAGGTTTTAAGAGACTTTTTCAGCTGGATAACTTACATCACAATTGGTGGGTTTGTAGAGGGGGCACTGAAACTTGTATACTTTTGACAGTGAAATCCAATAGTTTTGAGCAGTCTCTCTACATACTATCAGCTACTAAAGTTTAGGCAATTGATTTGCTGACATTTTAAAATTTTTTGTCATTCTTTTTTTCACTATTCTCCAAGTGAGTGAAAAGAAGACAATGCAGTGGATAGGGAAGTGAACTGGAAGTTAGGTAGCCCGAGTTCAAGTTGTGATTCAGATTCCTTATGGTAAAATGGGTCGTTTTAAACCTGATCAGTGTTTTCCGAAGTGTGGAACATGTATCAGTGATGTTATTAAGCAAGAAGCATTTGTGTGGATGGACTTTAAATGAAATTTTAATAGTAATGTATTTATTTTAATGCATAGCTGAAAAATAAACCCAGCATATGAAGTTAATGACCTCATAAATGATATTGCTCTGAGAAACTGTAAAAATCTGCATAAAAATTAAGTAAATAACAGTACAAGTAAGACAAAAACCATGAAGGTGATAGCAAAGAAGTGAAACACTGGATTACATAGTCTTTAAAGTCATTTCCCAATATAAAAATGTTGTTCATTGGCAGGTTTTGCATTTGTCTTTATCAAGCAATGTCAAGGACAGCAAAGAGTCCTTGGTGGTACAATGGTTAAATGCTCAGCTGCTAACCCAAAAGTTGGCAGTTCGAACCCAGCAGCCACTCTGTGAGAGAAAAGGCCTATAGATCTGCTCCTGTAAAGATTTCAGCCTAGGAAACGCCGAGGGACAGTTCTGCTCTGTCCTATGGAGTTGCTATGAGTTGGCACACAACAACATATCTAGGGCGGGTGGTCTAACACCACCAATATAATTTTGGCTTTCAGGCTCTCTAAATATTCTGAGTTAAAACAAAAGCTTTAATGTCATGTTGAAAATCTTTTTAGCTCTATAGTCAGTGGAATGCATAAGTACACCATCAAGATTTTGAAGTGGAATGGGGGATGGTAAACAAATTGAAATCCTGTTAGAAAGCTTTGTAAAGGTAATAGTCTACTCTTACACTGAATTATAGGTTAGTTGTGTATATAAGGCTTTTACTGCACACATCATCTAGGAAGGAGTTCATGTCATAACAAACCACAAGATAACAGCTTTCCTAAAGATCTACGGATGGGGTTTGCAACACTATATGAATTTGTTACTGGAAAAAATAACAACTACAGCCAGAAGAGGACTCTACAGTGGAAGCATTAATATTATATTATTTTTACGGGTAAAAAAAATCCCTAACATGTCATGAATGAGTAGGTGAAAATGGTGTATTTGTTTGACTAGGCAATGAGATATGTAAGCATCTTGCAATCAATCTTCAAGGACAGGATTTGAAGCTTGACACAAAACTTGGAGACCTAATTAGAACACATTTTAAGCTAACACTTGGGCTTTCTAGAAAAGCCCACCAGTGAGTTCAGCATTGTTGTCTCCACAGCCTGTGCTGTCATTTGTTTTTAATAAACAGCATTAGTCCATGAGTTCCCACGGACCATTAGTCTAGACACTGTATATGGAGGGTTTCTGTCAGATTGTGTCTAGGAGGACACCAAGATTCTGAGGGGACTTGAATTTATGTCATACAAGGAAAAGTTGAAGGAACTGTGACTGTTTCAACTAGAGAAGATTTCAAGGGATTATAAGAAATGTCTCCAAATATTTGAAGAAAATGGAAAGGGACTGGATTCTTATTCTCTGTTACTTCAGAGTGCAGAACTAGGAGTAAGAAGGAAGTGCCAGAAAGGAAGCAAAAGTAATTATTGACTTGGACTACCTGCCCAGTATTGTGCTGGGTGTTGTCCCATACGTGATCTCCTTTAATTCTCACAGATTCCCTGGGAGGTATCTGTTATTATCTCCTTGTAACAGAAGGGGAGGCGTAGGCTCAGATAAACTAAATACTAGTACTACTACTAGTTAACATTTGTAGAGTGCCTGCCGTGTGTCAGACACTCTTCTAAATGCACTGAATACATTATCCCTTTTCACTGTCACAGCAATCCTATGAAATCAGTACTGTTTTTAGTATTAATCTTAATAAGGGAACCAAGGCACAGAGGCTTAAGCAAGTTGCTTGGTGCCACGTTGTTAGTAAAGGTGGAGCTGGGATTCAGAGCCAGGCAGTTTGGCTCTAGAAGCCAAGCATGTTTTACCCTTACATTATTCTGCTTCTCTGCTTTCTGAGCACGCACTCTGTTCCAGGCTCATTACTTGACAGTTTATGCCCTCATGAGACCATAGCACATTAGACATTATTATTCCCATTTTCCGTTTGTGGTGGCATGCATGTTGCTGTGTTGCTGGAAGGTATACCACTGGTACTTCAAATACCAGCAGGGTCATCCATGGTGGACAGGGTTGCAAGAGAGCTTCCGGACTGGGAAGAATGACCTGGTGATCTACTTTAGAAAATTAGCCAGTGCCAACCCTATGGGTCAGAACAGAATATTGTCTGATACAGTGCTGGAAGATGAGCCCCCTAGATTGGAAGACACTCAAAATATACAGTTTCTGTGACAATGCACTTGAGCATACCAGTGACCCTGAAGATGGTACAGGACAGGGCAATGTTTCGTTCTTTTGCACACGGGATTGCCATGAGTTTGTGCTGCTCAACAGCAACTAACAAAAACATTCCCATTTTACATATGAGAAAAAAGTGAAGCTCAAATGAATTAAGTAACTTGTCCAAAGTGAATGATTCTGCCAAGATTGTAACTCAGGCTCCAGACCAGATATCTTTGGACCGTGTCCAGCTTTCTCAGAGGTGCAGAATCTGGATCACAAACTTTCTAACAAGTAGAGCTATCAACAAGCAGAATGGGCTTCCCTGGGGGAGGGAGGATGGTATAGAGCTCCCCTTTTCTGCAAATCTTGGAATGAAAATTTGTGTCAGCTAGGCAGGGAAAGGGTAGAGGGGATTCAAGCATAATGTAAAGCATTGAACGATGTCCCCTCGGGTTTTGTCCAGCCCTGGGATTTTATAATGCAGTGTTTTCTTCTCATCTCCCCATGTCATCTTGTTTTCCCTTGGGTGTACTCAAGTGTACTTGCAAATCTCACTCTGATATTTGAATCTGGCTCTGGGGGTTAGATTGCCTTGGTAAGGTACTTGCCAGGAAATTTGACATGACACCTTGAGAATTCAGCAGCCTAAACAGTAAGTGGTAAAGTTGTTAACTAAAGGGGAAAAAGTAGTATGGGGGTATTCACACAATGTGAACTGGTAGATCTTCCAATAGCAGTCAGTATCTCCCTTTAGACGTGGTTTACAGTGGAAATATTTCGCTGCCTTAACTTTCTTTTTGAGGTGTTTATCAAATGCCCAGTTTTGGGAGTAGAAGTTTCCCTAGGGTTGTCTCAATTTTAATTACATCCACTGTAAATGGACCACTGTACTTGACATCTTATTTTCAACTCTAAATGCCCGTGGGTTGAAATATCTTCCTTCCTATGACTCCCAGGTGATATTTGTAATGTTTCCTGCAGAGTGGCTCTGACATGCTGCACTGTCTTCTGAAACTGTCTCTTGCCTTGTACTTTCTCATGTGAGTAACAGAGGACATCAGTGCTTCTGGGTTAGGGGATCTATGTAAATTCTGCATTTGTGACTGTGTACCTATTTTTTCCCCAACCCCCATCTTAAATCAATCCTCTATACCAAAAAACAAAAACAAAACAAAACAAAAAAGCAAACCCATTGTCAGACTCATAGAGACCCTATAGGACAGAGTCGAACTGCCCTGTAGGATTTCTAAGGAGCGGCTGGTGGATTCGAACTGCCTACCTTTTGATTAGCAGCCGAACTCCTAACCACTGCACCACGATCCTCTGCACATCTCCCAAAATGTCTACTGATTGTTTCTCATTGAACACATGAAGTAGGTGGTGTCTGTGGGCCAACCTTCTCTGCTAGTTTTGCTGTCTCCTTCAGCTCCAAGCATAGAAGATATACTTTCCCCCTTTTGCTCTCCCCTGTATTTTACCTTTCCTTGGCCTTTAGTTAATTATGAATTCTGCTGGATATATAAATGTTTCTCTGGAGGATATGGGTGGGTGGGAAGAAGTTTGCAGTGATTGAAAAATTGACTAGCGTTGCCCATAGTCTCAGAGAGAAAAGATAAAAGGATTAGCCACTAACGAACAGCGAGTCTGTACAGGTTGTGTAGTGATGTCCTTATTCCCTGCTCTAAATTTTCCATATTTAGATTATTTCTTTAAAACATAAATGGAAAAAAGAAAGGACAGTTAAACAAAGGTTGTAGAGGCAGAATGCATGGGGAATCTCGGGCTGAGATTTCAGTGTGTTCTCTGCTGCATTTTAGACATCAAGGGTGGGGTTGCGATATGAACTATTGTTCCTTATTTAATATTTCACACTGTCATCTTCGCAGTGCGTGTTTGCATCTTTTGTGACCTTCTCTTTGCGTTTATAACTCTTTTTTTTCACCCATAATCCAAAATAAATGTGCATTCCTACAGAGAAATTAGAGGAAGCTGTCAGTGGAGAGTTAATATAGTTAAAGCATCCTTAACTCCGCTATAGACCCCTTAAATAATTAAAACTGTATGCTTGAAGAGTCAGATTTGCATTTCTTTACCAAGTTTGTTTAGTATACTTTGTTACCCTCGATTAAATGAGAATGCTCTGTTTCATTTTCTTTGCTTCGGGTTGATCATTTTGCCTTTTGATTCTTATGCCCTAGGGTAATTGCACAGAGCTTAGGTCTCTATAACTATACATATATTAATGCATATGTAGATATATACACACCGTTAAAAGGCTTCCTATTCACACTGAATAGAATCTTTGCCTAAGGCATTTGAGCATTCCTAGTAACCTAAGATGTAACAGGGATGAAGATAATTCATTGTGGTAATGACTGAGATTGACAGAGTTCTTCTAACATCCGATTTTTTTAAAAGCCCTCTTATTTTGGCTTCCCTTCCCACAATTTGATTTGTGAATCTCTTAGCAAAAAAGAGAAGATACAAGTGCTGAATGGTTGGGGAAAGGAAATTAAATATAGGTGCCGTGTCTCTTCACATCTCAGTTGGCAAAGCATGTGCAGACTTTGCTGTAAATTAGTTCATTGCTTAAGTTATGCATGTTTAAGAAGGAATAAATTAGTTATTCATTTCCTAATGAGTAGTGGGATCAATTGGAGCATGATGAGAGGCAAAATAGCATAATTTTGCTTCCCCAGTTGGGGTTCAGTATCCCTAAACTTCACCATTAATCACTCTATCAGTTTTCTGGGCTATTTCCGTCTCTCTATATAAGATACTCTTTCCTTTTAATTTTCGTACCAGGTAAGTAAGACTTTTTGAATTTGGCCCAGTGGGGTTGTTAGATGGGTGATGCTGTGGTTTTTCTACCCAGACATTTCTCTTGTTACAGAGGGCCCCTCTGCCTTTTCATCGGTTCATCTGGGTTCTTTCACAGATAGCAATCGATATGTATGTGAGATGACAACTGCAAGGATTCTAATATGTTTAACTGTTATGGGATCTGTTATGTCTACTTTAGGGTCGACCCCATCCCATATGACACTCCAAAACCAGCGGGCCACACGCGGTTTGTCTGCATCTCAGACACACACTCCAGAACAGATGGTATCCAGATGCCTTATGGGGACATCCTTCTCCACACAGGCGATTTCACCGAGCTGGGACTGCCCTCAGAGGTTAAGAAGTTTAATGACTGGTTAGGTAAGGAATGATTGCGTTCTGGCGCCCCCAATTAACCTTTCCTGTCCGAGTGTCACTCACTGCATCCTAATTGAATTAGAACACTTGGAAGCCAGCTCAGCCATTTCTCTTATGATATGCAGTAGTGTCTAGCTTTAATCCAATTCTGTTAATTAAAGATGAATTTTTAGATATTTAATTTTACTGTGCATCTTTCAGTGCCTGGCCTTGGTGGCTCTGGGGCAAAGGGATGGAAAGCTTTGAAACCGATCTCATCTCACTCATTCTGCTTTAATGAGGGAATTCATTGGCACATGCGAGACCTAGAATCATATTTCTAATTCATTGGCTCTGCAATCTTTCCCAGATATTATGAGCAAAGATGTACAAATGACCTACTAGTAAGAGAACATTTCTAAGAAATGAAAGAAAATGTAAAAGTCCTTGTATGCAGGGAAGGTCCTTGGGAGCAGCCTGCTCTGAGGTACTTTTCTAAGTGAACTTGAGGGTGTCCTGAGACTCCTGAAAAAATAAGATGTCTTATTGTAATTAAACTTGGAGTATAAAACCACTCTATACACTGTGAAGTGAATAATGGCACCTTTGTGGTTGCTGTTGAAGCACTCACAGTTAGTGTTACAGCAAAATATTGGATTCTAGGTCAGGCAGTTGCCAAAAATTAGCATTACAAGGTAGTCATGGGTTATTCCCAGCTAGATTATAAGACAGATCTTTTTAAGAATCCTCTTAGGTGAGGGAAAGAAATGCAAGGGTTCTGAAATTCTAAAGACACTAAAAAATTATACAACAAAGAGTAGAAATCACTCCTGATGAATAATACCATGAATAGGATGTCAGCCAACAAAAATTACTCGGGAAATTTTGGCAGAAACCTTAAATTTTGTTTTTCCATCAAACTAAAGCAGAATTTGAGAAATTATTGATTAAATCATAAAGTGTATGTTTTAATGGAAAAACAAGATTCATGAAAAGCAGTTAAATATTGTTTTAAAAATAAACAATAAGCTTCACAAATAATGTAACTGTTTTGCTTTTTCATATGACCTTGCACATATGTTCATATTTTTTATAGTTGGCATCAGAGAACATGTCTGTTCTTTTACTTTTATTTCACTGAATAGTGTTGGTAAACTTTTTAAATGTTGTTGTGTAATTTTCATATTTACAAGTAGTTCCCGACTTACAATGGGGTTCTATTCTGAACACTGTTATAAATCAGTTCTGATTTTTTTTTTCTCATTTTTTTTTCTTTTTTAGTTTTTATTTCGAAAATGGTAGTGTTTTAAATAGTAAATTATAAAATTGAACACCTGCAGGTAAATATCTGAGAATGATAACATCAACCAATTATGTGCTGCAACATTGTATGTGGTACATTTTACTATGATAAGATGTACAAGGACAAAAAATGGATGTTGTAAGCGTAAGATGTTGTAACTCTCATACGTCGTAAGTCAGGGACTACCTGTATACTTTTTTAATAGCAGCATGACATTCATACTGTTTGCTGTGCCATTGTTTAATAAGACATCCCTCTAAAGATGAACATTTTAATGGATACCAATTTTTCCTCTGGTAGCTAGTACTGAAATGTACATTTCTGTGTGTATATGTCTTTTTGCTTCCCTTGACTTATTTCACAGGATAAAATACTATGTATGAGTTAAATTACTAAGTCAAAACATATAGAATTCTTTATGGTTCTTGCAGTGTATTGCCATCTTGCTTTTCCAAGGGGATTGTAGCCATTTACTTCATTAGCAGTGAGTGAATGCACTAATTTTACCAAGATCTTGGCAGCACTGGGTGTCGAGGCTTTAAATCTTGTACTGTTTTAGTAGGTATTCAGTCATCTCATTTAAAAGTGCAAGCTGTCTTAAACATCATTTAGCATAATCTCATTTTTTACAGATGAAACAGAGATGCTGAGAAGTTAAGTGACTTTCTCAGAGTGTGGTGGTGGCAGAGATGGGTCTATTACCCCCATCGTTTCACTTCTACTCTTTTCCCTCTGAAAAGTTTGCAATTAAACTTTATTTGCAATTTAATTGCAAAGCTTATTTGCAATTAAATGAATTTTAGCAACTCTAATTTATGAACTATTAGTAGACAAGATGATTTTGACAATTTTGAACTATTCTGTGACAACTGAATCTCAACACAGAAATTATCTAGCTGCACTGATAATATTGATTGTTAAAGAAAGAGAATAGTACAATGGGAAGTCTTTATAGAAATACAAGCCAGATAGATCCTAGTTATAATCTTGATTGGCCACTGACTTTGGGCAACTGAGGTAACCTCTCTTTTCCTCTTGGTTTTCCTCTGCAGAACTAAGGATTAATACTACCTGTCTTTCTGGATTGTTGTGCAGATTAATCAGTAAATGATTGCTGCTAGTAAGCTTTTGTGGGCCATTATTAACTGAATGGGGAATGTGGTGAATGAACCATCTACAGATATTTAAAGGGTAAAAACAAGAAGGGTCAGAGGCATTATTTAGTATATTAGAAGTAAACAATGGGAGATTTCATGAGGGAAAGCACTCCATAAATGGAAATGTGCTGTAACTAAGGAAATAAAATGATAAGGAAATAAAATACTAAGGCTCAGCTGCACAGTCAGTCCCTTCTCCTGTGATCCTGTGAGGCTGGAAGAAGAGGTCTCCGCAGAGGGTGCAGAATGTGAGGCAAAAGGGAGCCCGTGGGGTATGGGTGGAGAAGTCAGAATCCATAGAGAAGGCCCAGAATAGCTCCCTGTTGCCCAGGCAACCTTATGGCGCTCAGAGGGTGAGAGATGGTGTGTGATTACACTCTACTACTTGGCTCAATCAGGAACTCTCACCTGAGTTCTGCTTTCCAGCAAGAGCTGCCAAGTGACCAGAGTGGAGTCACAGGTCAGAGCCATCTAGGGCTTTTGCCATAATAGGGCATCTGACTCACCGGCATGGGTCTCAGAGATTTGGCAGGTACAGGTATCCCCAGCTTTTCAAAAGTTCACTTTACACCCCTTCGCTTCTACGAGAAACCTACATTAGTACCTGTCTTAGTCATCTAGTGCTGCCATAACAGAAATAGCACAAGTGGATGCCTTTAACAAAGGGAAATTTATTTTCTCACAGTCAAGTAGGCTACAAGTCCAAATTCAGGGCATCAGCTCCAGGAGAAGCGCTTCTCTGTCAGCTCTGGAAGAAGGTCCTTGTGATACATCAGTCTTGCCTTGGTCTAGGAGCATCTCAGTGCAGGAACCTCAGGTCCAAAGGATGGGCTCTGCTCCTGGCACTGCTTTCTTGGTAGTATGATGGCCCCATGTCTCTGCTCACTTTTCTCTTTTATATCTTAAAAGAGATTGGCTTAAGACACTGCCTAATCTTGTAGACCTCATCAATATAACTACCGCTAATCCATTTTATTACATTGTAGTGATAGCATTTACAACACATAGGGAAGTCACATCTGATGATAAGAATGTGGACAAGTCATACGATACTGGGAATCATGGCCCAGCCAAATTGATACACACATTTTTTGGCGGACATAATTCAATCCATGACAGTACTTGTTTTGACTAACTGAAAGAAATCTGGAGGGTATTTTTGCTTTTACGAAAAAAGGTGTAAAATGGAAATAGCCTTCAGTGTTTGTTTAGCAGTGAGCCATTAAAGAGGCAGCATGCACCCTGAGCAGCTAGAATGTTGTCAGGCTCCTTCCCTGGTACTTACACTCAGCATTCCTGCTTTTATTATGTTAGTGTTATTTTAGGTTTTATGTTATTTGGTATAATTTGGTAGGTTATTGTTTGGATCTGGGAACGCTCAAGAAATTTCCCGTATGAATTAATGGTCATTGCTTCTTCACTTTACGCACCATTTTGTCTTACTAAAGGTTTCATAGAAATGCTCTACTTTCAGATGGGGGGAGGGCGGAGGGAGGGTACTTAGAGTACAATGGCCTGTAATTGATTTCCTCCTTTCTATTCAAGTCCTGGGTGGTACAGATGGTTAAAGGGCCCTGCTGCTAACTGAAAGGTTGAAGGTTTGAAACCACCCAAAGACACCTCGGAAGAAAGGTCTGGCCATCTATTTCTGAAAAATCAGCGATTGGAAACCCAATGGAGCACAGTTCTACTCAATACACTTGGGATCACCATGAGTCGGAATCGACTCCTCGGCTACTGGTTTGGTTTTGTTTAGTCTAGGTTATACCAATTATTGGAAACAACTGTGACCATCCCCCAAGCTCCTTTACACTCTTACCAGCTACTCTTTGCTTCTCCTACAGTCCAGGTACTTCTCTATTCCTATAACAGCCGTTCTACAGATGAGCAACTGAGACTCGAATGGGTTAACTTACCCAAGATCATTTAGCAGATAAGAAGCTCCGAGGGGCTAAGTAACCCATCCAGTTTTACACAAGTAGTAAACCCAGGGCCAGCTGACCCCAAACCTTGAGCTTATCTCCTTTATCATTCCGTGATATTATGAGTGGTTTGTGGTAGTTGGGAAACTTGACAGATTTTAGGCTTGAAGTACAAGAAATGCTGTAACTCCCAGCAGCTTCTTGTGGAAATTGAGTAGCTGTTTGCCCATGTACTGTTATTTGAAAGATGTGTTTAAGCCTTCCGGTCTTGAATCTCTCCCTGACCTACCAGCTGCAGGGCCTGAGAATCCCATCATGAGTTCCCTGTTGGTTCAGAGATGATGGGCCCTGGTTAATGTGTGCATTCACTTGGCAGGTGTAACACACCTTAATACAGATAATTTATGAGATAAGCTAGCTCAGTGCAGAGTCAAAAGAAGATAGAATTCAAACTAGGTATAACCAAGGACTGTAACAGTAGTGTAGCATATAAAGATTAAGAGCAGCTGGAGAAACCCAGCTTTAAATTCTCTACCTTTGATGAGTTGTTTAAATTCCTTACCTTGATTTCCTCATGTAAAATGGGCATAATAATAATAATGATTCCCAGTGGTTGTTGTGAAGATGGACTGTGTGATAAAGCACAGCCACTGGTTTATAGCAAGCACTCAACAAACAGGGTACAGGGAGACAACCAAGCCAGCAACACAGGATCCAAAATGCGGAAACCAGAAGAGACTGCACACTTCAATACTTTACTTTGTTTTCTTGAGCCGCCATTTGAAATCTTCTCTTCAGCTCTTTTACTTCATCATTTCTTCCACTTGCTTTAGCTGTTCTGTGTTCAAGGGCAAGTTTCAGAGTCTCTTCAGACATCCATTTTGGTCTTTCTTTCTTTCCTGTATTTTAAATGACCTTTTGCTTTATGTATGATGTTCTTGATGTTTTCCCACAACTTGTCAGGTCTTTGGTCACTAGTGTTCAATGTGTCAAATCTATTCCTGAGGTAGTCTCTAAATTCAGGTGGGATATACTGAGACCCTGGTGGTGTAGTGGTTAAGAGCTTGTCTGCTAGCCAAAAGGTCAGCAGTTCAAATCTACCAGCTGCTCCTTGGAAACCCTAGGGGGCAGTTCTGCTCTGTCCTGTAGGGTTGCTATGAGTCAGAATCAACTCCTTGGCAGCAGGTTTGGCTTTTTGTTTTTTATACTGAGATCTGGAGTTAGAAACCCAAAAGGGAAGAACATGCTCAGCATTTTGCAAGCTGAAAGAATGAACTGAAGAAAAAATTCAAAGCTCAAGTGGCAATATTGAAGGATTCTATGGGCAAAATATTGAACGATGCAGGAAACATCAAACGAGACGGAAGGCATACACAGAGCCACTGTACCAAAAGGAACTGGTTGACATTCATCCACTTCAGGAGGGTAGTATATGATCAAGAACCGATGGTACTGAAGGAAGAAGTCAAAGCTGCACTGAAGACAGGTGCAAAACAAGGCTCCAGGAACTGACAGAATACCAATTGAGATGTTTCAATAAGAGGATGCAACACTAGAAGCACTCACTTGTCTATGCCAAGAAATTTGGAAGATAGCTACCTGGCCAACTGTGTGGAAGAGATCCATATTTGTGCTCATTCCAAAGAAAGATGATCCAACTGAATTTGAAAATTATTGAACAATATCGTTAATAACACATGCAAGTAGCATTTTGCTGAAGATAATTACAAAATGGTTGCAGCAGTACATTGGCAGGGAACTGCCAGAAATTCAGCCTAGATTCGGAAGAGGATGTGGAGCGAGGGATAGCATTGCTGATGTCAGATGGCTCTTGGCTGAAAGCAGAGAATACCAGAAAGATGTTTACCTGTGTTTTATTGACTGTGCAGAGGCATCCAACTGTGTGGATCATAACAAATTATGGATAACATTGCAAAGAATGGGAATTCCAGAACACTTAATTGTGCTCCTGCAGAACCTGTACATAGACCAAGAGGCAGTCGTTTGAACAGAGCAAGGGAATATCACATAGTTTAAAATCAGAAAAAGTGCGTGTTAGGGTTGTATCCTTTCACCATACTTATTCAATCTGTATGCTGACCAGATACTCAAGAAGCTGGAATATATGAAGAAGAACATGGCATCAAGATTAGAGGACGACACATTAACAACCTGCAATATGCAGATGACACAACCTCGCTTGCTGAAAGTGAAGAGGACTTGAAGGACTTACTGATGAAGATCAAAGACTAAAGCCTTCAGTATGGATTATACTTCAACATAAAGAAAACAGAAATCCCAACAACTAGACCAATAAGCAACATCATGATAAACAGAGATTTCATTTTACTTGGATCCACAATGAATGCCCATGGAAGCAGCAGTCAAGAAATCAAACGACGAATTGCATTGGGCAAATCTGCTGCAAAAGACTTCTTTAAAGTGTTAAAAAGCAAAGATGTCACTTTGAGGACTAAGGTGCACCTCACCCAAACCATGGTATTTTCAGTTGCTTCATATGCATGGGAAAGCTGGACAATGAATACGGAAGACCGAAGAAGAATTGATGCCCCTGAATTATGGTGTTGGTGAAGAATATTGGGTATACTGTGGCCTGCCAGAAGAACGAACGAATCTGTCTTGGAAGAAGTACAGCCAGAATGCTCCTTAAAAGCGAGGACGGTGAGACTTTGTCTCACTTACTTTGGACATGTTATCAGGTGGGACCAGTCCCTGGAGAAGGACATCATGCTTGGTAAAGTAGAGGCTGAGGGAAAAAGAGAAAGATCCTCAATGAGATGGATTGACAGAGTGGCTGCAACAGTGGGTTCAAACAAAGCAACAATTGTGAGGATGGCACAGGACTGGGCTGTGTTTTGTTCTGGTGTGCATGGGGTCGCCACAGGACGAAACCAACTTGACGGCACCTAACAACAGTAGTGGAAGGGACCGGCACTTTGGTTTTAAAGAAGGATTCAGAATGTAAGAGGGAACACCAAGAACTGTAGGAGTAGAGGCTGAAAACAAGCCAGCCACTCTGTTAACAATTACACTGACGAGACAGAAAGTTAGGCCTTGAAGAGGCCTTCGGAGCTCATTGAGTCTCACCCCCTAATGTGATAGAAGAGGACACTGAGACTGAGAGATTGAATGAAGTGCCCAGGGTAAGTCAGAGATAATTGATGACCAGGTTGGGACTGGACTTTGGCCAGGGGGTGAAGGGCTAACATGTATCGGTTATGAACGCTAGAGTCTGTATACTTTACCCCCTGCCCCCATTGCATGTGTCATTTCATGCCATCCTCACAATAACTTGAGAAGTAGGTATTATGAGCCTCTTCTTTACTCTTAAGGAAACTGAGCCTCAGGAGAGTACACTTACCTAAGATCACACAATGATGAGATGACCCCAGGACATGAATTTAGGTCCATCAGATTCCAAGTCCCAGGCATGTTCTCTTATCCTTCTCTATTCCCAGTCTGGGATTTGAGTCCTTGCTGGAGGGACTATAACCCGGGTAATCCTTGGTAACTTGAATAACCACCTCCCGTAACACACACACACACACACACACACACACACACACAGTGTCTCAGGTAGGTTTACTTCATGCTAAAGCTATTTTCTGGCACAGCCTCTGGATATGAGTTGGTCGATGGGAGGCGGGCAAGCATTCTTATCATCTGGTATGGACAATTCCAAGGGTGGTGAATATGACAAACTAAATACTTTTGAAACCCTGTGGAGCAGTTAACACATAGGGTCACCATGAGTTGGAATCGACTTGACGGCGGTGGGTTAAATACCTGTGAAGAACAGTGAAGACACAGCCAGTCACGAGAACTCAAAGGAATAGTCTAAGTTATGTTGTGACATTAGCATTTCATTGCAGTGGACATTCCTTAATATGAGTAGCCACAGATGGGAACCTGGAAATCTTGCCTTACGTGGGCAGGTATCTTCCACTTATGAACACTTAAATTACAAATAACCAGTATGCTACTGCCCCAGTGTTTCCTCCAGAATCTCTGCCATAGGTTGCAACTCTAAATCCTATTTCTGCCTCCCTGAGGGAGCGACTAGAATCTCCGTTTTCTGCCTCTCACCAATCTGGCTGATCTGACATCCCAGTTCTCTATCACCATGAACCATCTGCCCCTCCCTCCACCTAGCTTCTGCCCATAGTGCTGTTTTCAAGAGAACCAGACTGGGGTCCAAGAGGAGAGGTGATTTCTTTGTTAAGAATTTATTGAGATAAGGTTCATATAACATAAAACATTTTAAAGTGAACGCCTTATTGGCCTCTAGCACACTCACAGTGTTGTGTGACCAAGTTATCTGTAGCTTAGATATGCTACAGGTACCTCATGAATAGGCTCTGGTGAGCCACCCAGCCATTGTAACATATTCTTTTTTGGCTTGGCAAAAGTGCATCCCTGTCAAAAGTACACTTGTCACAGAGGCTGATGGATGATGGGTGGGGAGATGGGGAGTTAATGCTTAATGGGTACAGAGTTTCTGTGGGTGATGAAAAAGTTTCAGAAATAAATAGTGGTGATGGTTGCACAACATTGTAAATATGATTGATAGCACTAGGTGATTCAAATGGCAAATTTTGTTATTCGTATCTGACCACAATAAAAAAGTAAATTTGTCAACTACAAGTTACCTATCAGTTAAAAAATGATGATTTTTAATGCATTTTGGTAAGTTATGAATGCCAGTGGTTTCTAATACCTCTTTCTCTGAAGGTACATTTTGTGAGGCATTGGACCTTGTGTGGTCTTCCTTCACTTTGCTCCTACGTTCTTCCTGCTTTTGCCTCTTTGATATTCTTTACTGTTCATTCATTTCATCTCCGCTGTCCTCTTCAGAATGTTTTTGGTGGCCTTATGTTTGAATATTGCATGCATTCCCATGGATGCTGCATAAATGAGCATTAAAAACCAGTTGCTGTCGAGTGGATTCAGACTCATGGCAAGCCCACGTGTGTCAGAGTAGAACTGTGTTCCGCAGGGTTTTCATAGATTGCTGATTTTTTGGAGGTAGGTTGCCATGCCTTTCTTCTGAGGAGCCTCTTAGTGCACTAGAACCTCCAACCTTTCAGTTAGCGGCTGAGTGCGTTAATCATTTGCACTACCCAGGGACTCCAAATAGGCATTGTTGTATGCCATCAAGTCTGTTCCGACTCAGGATTGCACATCCGCCTTCTACTTTCCAACCTTCAAATACCCACACCAAATTTCCCATTCCCCAAATGGAACATGCCCTTTCACGCCTCTTTCCCTTTGGCAAACTCTTTCCCCCTTAGTGGAATGACCTTCTCCTCCTGGAGAACCCACTCATCCTTTATGACCCATCTCAGATATTACATCCCCTATGCAACCTTCACTGGCTCTCTTTCAGAGTTAATTGCTTCCCTTAATGTGTTGGTCAGACATCTGTGCAGCCCTTCCCTCAGTTGTTAGGCAATTGTGTATGTTTCTCTCTCCCATAGTAGACAACAGTATATGCCTAAAGAGTGCTCTTCATATACTCAATTCTGTATATAGGGCCTGGCACATAGTTGGTGCACACAAATATTTGTTGAATCATTGAGGGAATGAGTGACTGTAAAGGTACAAGACTTCCTATCTGCACTTTTGGCCTGAACTTTAAAATTATATAGTATTGTGTGTATATAGTGTCTTGTACTTCCCTTCCGTTCTGCTCGCTTTCTTTGTCTTCCCTTTCTTCCATTTGTCTTTCTCATTTCTTTTCCTTCTGTCCTCAGTGAATTTATAACATCTGGTTGGCTGTTATTAATGATTCTTACATGCTCTGCAGAGATACTTAAGATTTTTTGTTATGTTTTCTGTATTATAATTAGAAAGTTAGGGTGGTCTGTTCTTTCAGCTGAAAGTTTATATATAATGATCTAGCCAGTCAAAAATCCCTTCCAATACAGCACCAATGGCATGAACTTCTAATTATGGGTTTTCTTTGATCTGGGTTGTCATTTAATAGCTCTAAGTTTCAATATCTCCAAGCCTAAAAGGGAAAAAAAAAAAAAAGCTTCTAGGAAAATATCAAGAAGAGGGCTATTCTTATTTGTAGGAGCACTGTATGAGACCTGGTTATAACAGAATATGACTGTAACAGACATCCCAGATTGTAGACTTAACAAAATCAATTTTGGCCCTTTTGGAATACTGGAAGACTGTGTTCTGTTTGCAGTGATTCTTCTATTGGCCCAAAGTTCTGGAGCGGATCTTTAGGAAAAGCTTTCCTAAGTAATTTAAGAAATGACTATTGGAGGTATAGAATTCAGAGCCTGAGTTATTTATTTTATTTTTATAATACACATAATACATGTTCGTTCCTGGTAACTTAGAAAATCAAGATAAGTGGAGAGAAGAAAACAAAATTACCCGTGGCCAAAGATAACCACTGTTAACATTTTAATGTATATCTTTATAGAATATTTTCTGTTGATAGATATGTACGCACATATTCACACACGCGTGTATTAAAAAATCAAAATAGAGATCGTACAGCAGTAGTGTTTTGTAGTTTATTTTTCTTCCTAACTATATATTACAAACAACTTTCCCATTAACAGATATGACTGTAATACTTTTTCCCGAAAGAATATTTTCATTATAAATAAAATACATATACGTTATAGAAATTTAACTATTTGGAAGTATACAAAGTAGAAAATATATATTCCTGTATAATCCTATCTTCAGAGAAATTACTATTTGAGGTATAGAATTTCAGAAATTTTTCTACTTCATATTTCTGTTTTGTGTATTCTCAGTTAGCAGTAGCAGCAAATCTTCACCCATTAAGGGCTTTTTGTTTAACAACTATTTTTTAAAACTAATAGAGCTATACCTATTATTCTGTAACTTAAAAAAAAAAAAATCATGCACATCCTTCTGTGCCGATACAGCATTCTGTCATATGGATGTACTCTGTTTAGCCAGATTTCTAATACTGGACACTTACGTTGTTTCCATTCTTTTGGTATTATATGCACTGGAGTATGATGAACATCCTTATTGCTATGTCTTTGCAGACATCCTTAATTATTTTTGTAGATATATTCCTAAAAGTGAATTTGTTGCTTCAAGCAATGCATTTTTTTTAAAGTTTTTATTACATACTGTTAAATTTCCCTCTATAAAGATTGCAATTTCTCCTCAATACTCTCAGTAGCTTTGAGATTTGTGTCACATGTTTTTGAATATCCTCAGTGGCAGCAAATCTTCACACTTTAAAGGCTTTTTAAAAATGACTACAAACTCTTCTTCCTAATTGTGACAGCTTACCTGCTTATTGTGTAAAAATAAATAATGATACAAAAAAAAAGATCACTGGTAAATCCTATCATTCATAGATAACTATTACACCTATTCCTCACTTATCTACTATCTCATTATCTGACATTTTGCATTTACAATATTTAAAAATCTGCTCTATTTTGCTCATTAACAGTATATGCCTGACAGTAATAAATGCGGAGTTGCGAGGCAACAGCAACACTGGCTGTGATGGTTAAGGTCATTGTCAATTTGGCTGGGCCGTGATTCTCAGTGGTTTGGCAGTTACGTAATGATGTAATTTGGCAGTGATGTAACGATGTAGTCACCCTGTGTTTTGTGATCTAATGTGGTGGTTCTCCATTTTCACATAAAGCTGATTTTTGCATAACAACTTGGTCTTTGGAACCTAACTGTGTCAGTCAGTGAGGAGTGAGTGTGTTAACAGTTGTTACCTGTGCTGATGTGCAGTGTGTGTGTGCATGTGTGTGTATAGATGTGTAAAAAGGTAGTATGGTATAAGATTAAGACCATGCATACTGAATTAAGTCTGCTTATGCTTGAATCCTGGTTAATTCTGCCATCTTTAGTTTGTTCATCTGTAAATGAAGAATAATTAATGCTGATAGTACCTAACCTACAAGGATTGTTGTGAGGTTCAGTAAGATAAAGGATACAGACAGTGACTGGTCAGTGAATGTTATCTGCTAGTATTATGTTATTCAAGCATGTCATGACTCCTACCTGCCCTGGTGGTGGGTTCCCTCATTCCCCAGGAGGGCAGAAGATGGAGAGATGGGGGGAGGGGAGAATTTCCGGGAAGGTAGCCTTATAGTCTCTTGTACCACAGTGCCCCTCTGGTCCATGGGGATCCACTCTGCCTGTGGTATAGAGGAAAAGATGAGCACTGGGGCCCTGCCTGGTCGCCAGGAACCTCGTGCTGTCCCCTTTTCAAGCACCCAGACCAAACACGCACAGACTATCTTTTAGATTCTAATTAACCTCCGAACCACACACATCAGGGGACCAAGCCTCCCCTTTCCTGACCCTCTCCTCAATCTTCTGTCATCTCCCTCTCCTCACCTGTCTTTAATCTGGCCCACTCACTCTTCCCACCAATGTCATCTCTCCTCCTCCAGACACCATCCCTGCCCACCAGTTCATGTCTTACAAACTCCAGGACACTAGGCATTAGCCAGGTATCTATGAGAGTTTTCAATCTTGTTTTAAACTCTTAGACATAATACTTTGCAGGCATGGTTTGTACAATGGAGGCTTCTGATTTTTTTAAACAACGATAGATTATTGGGAACTGGGTCTTGTGAATAAGATGGATGGGCAAGTTGGGATATACTATTTGGAATAAAAACAGTGTTGTGATATAATGGTGATTGCTCTCAGGAAGGGCCCGTAGCAGTTCCCAAACAATAGTTTCAGAAATGGTGTGAGCACGAACGTTCATAGTCATATCCAATAGAGAGGTAAAGGTATGAGGGTTTAAGAAGGGCAAACAAGATGACTTTTCCCATGATTTATAGAGGTGAATGTGCTAGAGATCACTGGAGCTCAGAATTCCCTGATTCTTATTGTTTAGAGTTTAATTCTAAAGGAGTTTCTTTATCTTTAGCTTGCTCACAGAAACAATATCTGACATGCTATACTTTTCAGTTTTTAATTAATAATTTGGCTTTCCTAGTTACCATCCTAGAGTTATAATTTATTTAATGGCTTCTCTTTTTATTTCAAACAATTCACTTAAGTTTTTTTAAATTAGTGTGTGATTGTAGGATTTAAAAAATTGTCTGAGTTGCCTATATGTTCCATCATATGAATACAAATATCCTGTTTTCTTGTCTGTAATAGTATAAAACTTGTTGCCATCAAGTTGATTCTGACTCATAGTGACCCTATAGGACTGAGTTGAACTGCCACATAGTGTTTCCAGTGCTGTAATCTTTACAGAAGCAGATTGCCGCATCTTTCTCCCATGGAGCAGCTGGTGGGTTTGAACCACTGACATTTCAGTTAGCAGCTAAACACTTAACCACTGCACCATCTGGTCTCCTTTGTAATAGTATACCCAAACTCATTGCCATGGAGTCGATTCTGATTCATAGCAACCCTATAGGACAGAGCAGAACTCCCCCATAGGGTTTCCAAGGAGCAACTGATGGATTTGAACTGCCAGCATTTTTGGTTAGCAGCTGAGCTCTTAACCACTGTGCCACCAGGGCTCCTTTGTAATAGTATGGAGTATTTGTTTAGTCCAAATAACAGTCGATTTATGCTTATTATCTACTTGTCCTGTTTTTCTTTGAAGAGTATTTTTTGCTAAAGTGAATTACTTCATGGTCTAAATCATATATAAATACATTCTCCCAATAAGGACAAAATGAACTTTAAAATACAGTTCTATTTTGGTATAGAATTAAGTAAAGTACTTGGGAAAAAAAAACACAGAATAGTTGAATATGCTCAAATAAGTAAAGATTGGATTGTCTTCCATTAGAAAGGATCGTTAGTGACCAGAGGACATGATGGCTAGGTCTTTTGTGATCCCTCTGAACCTAATCTTGTGTGTTACGGCCAGCCATTTTCTTAAATTACATTAATTATAATACCTCTAATTTATATGACATCTTTCCTCCAAAGGATTCAAAATACCTTTGAGTATATTAGGTTGTTAATGCTTATAATGTTCCAGGGAAGTTGATATGGGCAGGCAGTATTATCCCTGTCTTACTGATGGATGGATGAAGATCCAGAAAGGTGGAAGGACAGACTGGGGTCACATTGTCAGCCAACACAAAAGCTAACACTGAATTTCAGCTCCACTGTTCCAGCCTTCAATTCTGAACAGTCATTTTTTTATTTTTCTTTTTCTGAAGTAGCCTCCATCTCTTACAAAGGGATGGACATGGGAAAGTAACATACAGTCATTACTGAATGAGCGTAACAGAAAATGTCAGATAAATACTTTTCTTAAAAGAGTAACTGTTTTTGCACTTCCTGTATGTAAATTACATTACAGTAAAAATAAATAATATAAAAAAGGAGCTCTTTAAAAACAAAAAAGTCCCCAACTTTTCCAAACCATCTAGTCCAAGAGGGAAAATTGAAGCCCCAGACTATGTAATCCTAAACCCTAGAGCAAGATCCTTGTATTATTCCATAACATGAAGGAACTTCATCCTCAAACGATTATTCGAATATGTTTGAAGTGTCTTCTAAGGGCCAGGCCCTGCTTTGTGGTAGGTACTGAGGACACAGAAGGAACAGAGAGTGAGATCACTGCATTTAGCATCCAGCCTCTGATTGTCAGTATTATTTTCCATGTTTTATAAGTTAGGCAATTGGACCTTACAGATTTAAATGTCTTGCCCAGTTTTGCATAGGAGATTTGTTAGTGGAAGGCCCAGGACAAGAGACCTTCTTCTGCCTGGGTGTGACACCATATTTCATTCTATGCTAATTCTGAATATCAAAACCTGGGAGATTATTCTAATTCTTTGAGGTTTTATTTATGGAATGGAGCATTGATTTTTGTCTTAATTTCTCTCTCTCCAGATACTTCTATCTAACCAGACACTAGGTATTTCTACATAGATGGTAGATGGTCGACAGACATCGCCAAACCAATATATCTCAAACTGAATTAATACGTCTACCAAATACTACTGCTTGTTCTCCTGAATTCCTTTTTTGATTCACATTACAGTATTGATTCACATGGGGTCGCTGTGAGTCAGAATCGACTCAACAGCAACTAACAATAACGATAACATCCATTAACCCAGGCAACTCCTCTATCTAACTCTGACCACATTTTGTCAGATCTCTGTCCATTTCTAGCGGACTGCTGAGGCCCAGCCTGTCATTCATCTTTCCTGGAATAGAATAATAATAAAAACTAACATTTACTGAGCACTCATTATTGCCTGACCCTTGTTGTTGTTGTTAGTTGCAGTCAAGTTGATTCCAACTCATGGCGAACCCATGTTTTACAGAGTAGAACTGCTCCATAGGGTTTTCTTGGCTGCAGTCTTAATGGAAGCAGATTGCTAGGCCTTTCTTCCGCAGTTCTGCTGGGGAAGTTAGCAGTTGAGCACAAATGGCGCCACCTGGGAACTCTTAACGCGTATTATTCATTTAATCATCACAACCCTCTGAGGTTGGTTCATGTTATTATTTTTACAGATGAAGAAATAAAGGCACAAGAAACGGGGCATCCCAACAGGCTGATATTTTGTGGAATGCATTTTAGGAATCAGTTACCTATGAAATAAAGTTTATAGTGGCATTCAGAGATCTTCATGACCTGGTCAGACCTGTCTGTCCAGCTTCACTTTCCTCCACACTTCTCCCCAGCCTCTCCTGAGTTCTCTGGCCTTGTGTCCATTCTCTCCCTTGCTCCTTCTCCTCCAACCACAGCCCCCTTCTGGTCTAAGGTTTTCCCACCTTGAACCTTTGTACTTGCTGTTTTCTTGAGGTGTAGGTCTCTGCTTAAATGCCACCTCCTCAGAGAGGCCTTCTTGTGTCTCCTTTTTGTCAGTCTTCCTCCACTGAATGTAAGCTCCTCAACGGCCTGGACCTTATCTTGTTTACTGCTTTATATCCCATACCTACAACAGTGCCTGATACATAAGAACTACTCAAAAAATGTACATTGAGTGAATGGATGGGTGAATGAAAGAAAGCTCCGTGAGAACAGGGGTTTTATCTGTCTTGCTCCCTATTGTTGATGCGGTTGAAAACACAGTGCTTTGTGTGGAGTAAGCTCTCAGTAAATTTTCACTGAATAACTGAATATTTGCTCATGTTCGTATGACTGCCTGCCTGTCAATCTCACTTCCTTTCTTCTGTGAAATCTTGTTCATTCTTTAAAAATCAACTCAGTGGTTACTTCTGTTGTGAAACTGGCCATGGCCTTTCCAGTTGGTTGTCATCCCTTCCTCCCCTCCATAGTATGGTCAGGCCACTCATGTACAGTACTTTTAGGGCCTCTGATCTCCTCTTTCCATTATGAATCTCCTGAGAGCAGACATTTAGGGGAATCCCTAGAAAATAGTGACCCTTCAATAAATGTTTGGTTGCCCTCACTTCCTGGTGGTGCTTCCATGGACAACATGCTTTGCTTCTTTGCTCTGAGCTTCAGCCACCTCTTCTTGTCCATAAGGGGAGGTAGTTACAAGGTTGTGAGGATGAAGTCTGAGAAGAGTCGTTGGAAGTTGTCAAGTGGCATATAAATGTAGAGATTATCGTTTGTTAACATCTCATCCCATCTCCTTCATTACCAAAGTATATCAGAGGCCTCCGAATGCATTTCCAGACTCTGCCACAAGTTCTGGATAAAAGAACAGTGGTCCTTATATCACAGTGCCCCTTCAGTTTGGCTTTGACCTGGCTAGTTCAGCATAGATCATTCCATTTCCACTCCCCCACCTCCCTCAGCCTGCCTGAATGTTGTTTCCAGGAGTCTTTATTCCAGCTGTCCCCTGAGTTTTTGAATACCATTTTCCTGGCCCTTGAAGCTGCATGGAGAATCAGTTTTCCTTCTAGTCTATCACTTGACTGACTAATTGTTGATGTCACTCCCCCCCACCTTGACTGATAAATTTTCATTATTGGTTTCGCGTGAAAGTCTTCAGGGTTCCACACTGCCTGACCCTTGTGGTCACTTAGTGATTACGTGTGCCAGCTGAGGTAATTTATTCACTTTGTTTTGGTGTGAACATGTCCCTTGGGTCTTGTAACTGCTGTAATCACTTGAGCCTGGTGACTGTTAAATGCTTTAAACACAGTTATTTTGAAT
The DNA here is from genome assembly GCA_030035585.1 of Dugong dugon. Classification (NCBI taxonomy): domain Eukaryota; kingdom Metazoa; phylum Chordata; class Mammalia; order Sirenia; family Dugongidae; genus Dugong; species Dugong dugon. Next base: position 102,467,381 of record CM057467.1, on the reverse strand, counting down.
TTATAATTGTTTTCATTAAAAATCCCTTATACTAACTTAAGTGACCTTGCTGTCAACATGGCATTATGTTCAGGGGGGAGGAATAAAAAATATGATGCAAATAATATAATGCCCGTCAGAGATAACATGACACATCATTAGCTCACCCTACACATTCTGACTTAGAGTTGTACAAGGAAAGTGAAAGAGAAGAGGACATAATTATAGCACTGTCCATGTAATTCAGTACAGCCATTCCCACATGCAGGGTAGGCCACTAGCCTAGGGAGTGGAAAGGAGTGGAGTCCAAGGTGAAGCACTAGAAAGACCCCACAAGAGGCTCATTAAATGTGTAGATGGCACTTCTCACACAGTGGGCAGTCCTAGTGATTAGCTGTTTGTTAATAACATTTTTATACTTATTATTTTGAAATAATTTCAAGTTTACAGGGAAGTTGAAACTATAATACATGAACTCCCGTATCCCCTTCATCCAGATTCACCTACTGTTAACGTTTTGCCACGTGTGCTTTAGCATCCTCAACGTGTGTATGTGTGTGATTTCTTTTCCTGAACCATTTGAAAGCAAACTGCAGACATCATACCCATCTGCCCTAAATAGTTCAGTGTTTCTTCCCTAAAAACACAGATACTCATCTACATAACCCCACTGCAGTGACCAAAGTCAGAAAATATAATTTATTTATTTTTTATTGTGCATTAGGAGAAAGTTTACAGAGCAACTTAGTTTTTCCCATTTGATAGTTTATGCATACAGTGTTCCATAACATTGTTTCATTCCCTGCAGTGTGTCTGCACTCTCCCTATTTCGCCCTATTTGCGTCCTAGGTTCCCCATTCCCTTTAGTCCTAATTTTTCTAGCCCTTCCTGCCTTCTCATCTTTGCTTTTGGGCAAATGTCACCCTTTTGATCTCATGTAATTGATTGTTCTGAGAAGCATGTTCCTCTCAGGTGTTATTGTTGATTTTGTAGGCCTATTAATTTATTATTTAATTTGTAGATTTTATTCAGATTTTGCCAACAGACCCAATATTGTCCTTTATAGAATTTTTTTTTTATTCCTATTCTAGGATCCAATCCAAAATCATGCATTGCAATCAGTTTTTAAAATCAAACCAAATCAAAATACTGTTTCTCACTTTCTTTCTCTCGAAGAGGGAAGGTTGGTCCTATGAAATTAGTGTTTTTACCTGCATTTCTAAATAATTATGAGGTATTTATTAAGTGACAAGACACCATGCTGGGTAGATTTTTACAAACACATTTGTTTACTCATTTTATCCTGCTGGCAAACAAAAAGGCAGTTATTGAGCTGCACTTACAGAAGCCGGAACTCAGTGGGGCTACTGTGTTCCAGATCACATAGCTTTGAGGGGCAGAATCTGTGCTCTGAATCCTGCATTCCTCTGTGGCATACAGGAAGGGTGGAACTCCAGGATCCTAGAGACGGGGCTAACAATGTGGAATCTGTTGTTGTTACATTGTTAGGTGCCATCGAGTCGGTTTTGGCTCAGGCGACCCCATGCACAACAAAACGAAACACTGCACTGTCCTGCACCATCCTCAGAATCGTTGTTATGCTTGAGCTGGTTGTTACAGCCACCATCAGTCCATCTCGTTGAGGGCCTTCCTCTTTTTCGCTGACTTTACCAAGCGTGACAGACACGTGGGAGATGTGGAGTCTAGTGATGTTATATTTGTTTTCTTTCTAGTTTTTATATTGTATTGGCAAAGATCAGAAAATATATTTACATTGGAGAGTTACCTAACATCCTTCTTGGCTCAAAAAGATACTCCCTGGTGTCTTCATTAAATTGAAAAAATGGCAAAACTCATAACTAATGTCTAACAAACTAGGCTTGTTTGATAGAGGGCTATTAGACTCTTGACCAGAGTGTGCTAATTAATGAAGTCAGAAAGAGTTTTGTTAACATGGTGGGTGGTACTAAAAACTTGCAAACTTGGATATTCTATATATATTTCTGGTCTGGCTAAGTTAGTCCTGTGGACGCTTGAAGTCACCTTCCAGAGTTGTGAGTTGAATGGTTCCTGAAAAGACAGTTTATTAGTAGGCATTCATTTTTTAATTTAGCCTAAGTTGGAGATTCCATTTGAAAACTTACAGTTAGATGTCTACATTTTGTTTGTACCTTCTGGGTTTTTTTTCTATGTTATTATTTGGAGAGGGAGATGAGAACAGTTTCATAGTTTCATTTAAATTTTTTTTCAGTTTTCCTAATTTTTTTTTTTTAATTGTACTTCGGGTGAAGGCTTACAGAACAAATAGTTTCTTATGAAACAGTAGTACACATATTGTTTTATGACATTGGTTAACAACCCCACAACATGTCAACCCTCTAACTTCTCAACCTTCTTTTTTGGTGAAAATACACATAGCCAAAGATACACCATTTCAAAAATTTCTACACGCACAGTTCAGTGACATTGACTACGCTCTTCCAGTTGTGCTGCTATTCTCACTTAAGATGAAGGCTTACAGAACAAAATAGTTTCTCATTTAACAGTTACTACACATGTTGCCCTATGACAATGGTTAACAATCTCACAACACATCAACAATATCCTTACTCAACCTTGGGTTCCCTATCACCAGCTTCCTTGTCCCCTTCTGCCTTCTGGCCCTTGTCACTGGACTACTGTATCTCATTAGTCCCGTTTGGTTTTACGGCGCTGTCCACTCCCAGGCTGAACGGTGAACGTTAGAGATAACTTCACCACTGAGCTAAAAGGGTGTCTGGGGGCCATACTCTCGGGGTTTCTCCAGTCTCCTTTAGGCCAGTAAATCTGGTCTTTTATTTTTTTGTGAGTTAGAATTATGTTCTACATCCTTCTCCAGCTCTGTCCAGAACCCTCTGTTGTGATCCTAATGTGTTATTTTTGATCAGGTCTGCTGCTTTTCATTAGATGCTTTTATACAAAGTGTAAAGAGGTGTTCCCTGGGTGTATGCAGCCCTGGCCCAGCAGGGTACGTGCTTGCTGAGTGGCACACATTACCCTTGACGGTTGCACAGTTAGCAACCTTCACGACCATAAGCGGTGGCCTTCAGTTTGTCTTTTATTTTCGTGTATTTTTCCCCCAAACGTTGTTGCTTGTTTGCTTTCACGTTTTATTAGACATATTTGGTTAATGTTCTCTTTTATATACTTTTGTTTATTCACTTTATGACCTTTTGATTTTGTCATACATGTCATTTTCATGTATAGTATTTTGACAAAGGAATATTTAGGGCATTTGATTTTATCATTTGTAATAGTTCATAAAATATACATGATTGTAAAAAACAAACAAACAAACAACAACAAAAAAAAAAACCCGTAATTTCCTTAATCAAAATTCCTGATTTTGAAACTTAGGGGAGATTTTTAAGATGTTCCAGGAAACAATTACTTTGGGGTAAAATCAGTTTTATTTTTGGTTATGCTGCCTATATTTCTCATCTCTTTTCACAGTTGGAATTTGTTTTAAAGCTCTGTTTTAGTGCATCCAAAATGAATAATTAAGCAGCTAACTATAACATGCATTATTGATTTACCAGATGTAGATGTTATTGCAGCAAGTTTTATGTACATTATAAAATTGAAGCAAATTTTTTTTTTTTAAGATTCAGGAGCAGGAAAGAAATAGCGCTTTTTTTTCGCTTTTAATTTCAGGGTAAAGTTGTACAATTAAACTGTGTTTAATCCTCTATGGTTTTTTCTCTTTTGTTTGGAAATAAGATTTGAAGGTAAAATTTCTTTCTTATATTGAAGAGATTTGTCTGTGAGGTCAGACATCTGAATGTTTTGAACATACCATCTCTGAACTTTGATTTTTCTGTGAAACGCTGAGAATGATGTTGTATTGTTCTTCACTTACTTACTCTGAATTAATCATATTACACAGTTGCTTGAGTTCAGTGCCTATAGTGTAACAAAGCCCTGTGCATTTATCTTCCTTTATCCCCTAAACTTGGAAGTGAAAATCAACCAAGAGCATATAGTAATAGTTTTAGGGGTGGTGGTGGTAGTAGTAACAATAGTACTAGTACTCCTAGTAGGAATGCTAGATTATTGTTGTTGTCAGCTGATGTTTAGTCAGCCCCCAACTAATAACGACCCCATACACAACAGAAAGAAGTGCTGCCTGGTTCTGCACCATCCGATGATTGTTTTCTGATTGGACTGTTACGATCCATAGGGTTTTCATCGGCTGATTTTCGGAAGTGGATTGCCAGGCCTTTCTTCTAGTCTGTCTTAGTCTGGAAGCTCCATTGCAGCTTGTTCAGAATCATAGCAACATGCAAGCCTTCACTAACAGATGGGTGATGGCTGTATGTGAAGATCATTGGCTGGAAATCGAGTCCTGGTCTCTTGCATGGGAGGTGAGATTTCTACCACTGAACCACCAATGCCTCCTAATGCTAGATTCATGAGTTTGTTGGGCATTTAGGAAACCAAACTATATTTTAGTATTTTCATTGCTTGCTCTTTATTTCATGAATCTAGTCTTTATAAAAAGCCTGGATTCAGAAAAAAATATAACAACCTAGCCAGGACAGCCTAAAATTGACTTTTATGTGAATTAAAGAATGAATCTTTAAAACTGTGAAAATGAATAAACTAATCATTCTCCTATCCAATTAGGTAGAAACCAAAAATACATGTATGTCTGTTATAGTGTAGATACAGCTTTTGCTTCTGGACGTTTTGTTCTTTGAAAAGGTCATGAGAGGGTTGGGGTGATGGAGAAGCATGGCTTCTACATTTATAACCATGTACCTGTGCATTTCCAAGTCCAATAAAAACCCTCTTATCCAACACGGCTGGGACTAGAAGGTGTTCAGTTAATCAAAAAATTGGGTAAAGTGGGAAACTATAACCATGATAAACATATAGCTAAACATTTTTTATTTTAATTTGAAGTATACAGATGTACATGCACTGAAGCCTTTCTTTGAACATGGGCACAGTATTAAAGATGAGCATTGTCTTTCTTGTGTATATCATACATATAATTTATCATCTATACGTTTCTATTTTGGTTTATTTATTGGTGAGTAAAAATATAAGGATGCTTGTGAAACAATCTGGATGCAGAATCCTAAATTTTTATGACTTTCCCCCAATATTAAAGGGATGTCGTTTACTTCTTATACAACAGCGATTGTATGTAGACTTTTAACATTCGTTAGAGTCCTAGGGCTGACATAACACAATACCATAAATTGGGTGGCTTATAAGAACAAAAATTTTTTGTCTCACATTTCTGGAGCCTAGTAGATCAGATTCAGAGTGTCGGCAGGCCCATGTTCTCTCCAGAGGCTCTGTAAGATCCTTTCTTGTCTCTCTCAACTTTTGGTAGCCCAAGGCATTACTAGGCTTGCAGATGTGTCTTCCTGTGGACTCTTCCCTCTCTGTCTGTCTCTTTTCTTTTATAAGAACACCGCTCAGATGGGATTAGAACCTGCCATACTCTGGTTAACTTAACTGATAGCATCATCAAAGGCCCTGTTTCCAAACAGGTCACATGCATAGGTACTGGGCTTCAGCATATCCTTTTGGAAGACCTAGTTCAATCAACAACAAGCAATATATAATTACTTCAGAAAATTATAGTAAAAAGTGCAGCGGGCATAAAGCTGGGCTGGGAATGAACATACAGCTCTGGTATATCAGATGCTTTACCTTGCAGCAGCAGTAGTGCCCAGGTGTCACTGGAGACAGCCACTGACTGAATGAACAGTCCATGCACTGTGGGTAGCAATCTGTATATGTCACAGTGGGGCTGGAGGGTCAATTACAAAAGTGTCTAGGGCATCTAGAAAGATCCAAAACAGAAACCATGTGTGGTTCTTGGTAGCTGTTCTGTAGATTACAGTTTGCCATAAACCATTTTAGTAGTTTCAGATATAAATTTTTATTCTTATGTATGCTCTACTTGCCTGCATGGTGAATGTTTAAAAAAAAAAAGTCATATATATATGTAACAGTGATGGAGAACATGAATTTGTTGTTTGCAAGTCAGTGTATATGGATATGTTTTTCATTTTTGTTATAAATAAGCCATATTGCATCACAGAGTAAGATTCCATAGTATAAGGTATCAGGAAGGAACTTAAATTTTAGGAAGGGTCATGTCTCTTAGAAATATTTTATACATGGTTTTAGTAAGGTAAATTTGGAAACTCCCTTTCCTACGACAGGAGGAAGAAGGATCAGAAACCCTGTCAAGGCAGTTCTTGCTGTTCTTTCTTAGTTCTATTCATCAGGGTTAGAGAGATTGAAGTCTGAGGTTGTCCACGTTCACCGAACAAGCTCTCTCTGCTCGTTAGTACCTGGCTCTGTCGCCTAAAGAAGGAGAGAAACACATAAATGAGCAAGAGCACAGCCCAGACAGACAGGCTCATAATTTCAACAGTATGAGCCTTCCAGACTTGGACAGTTCAGAGTTTCTAAAGTGTGGCTGCTTCATCACATATACAGTGTGCAAGGTTCTGTATACCTGTTTTCCAAATTTAACAAAGCTCCTCAAGAATGTTGGCTTTTAAAATGTCTTATATTGCGTACATGTATTTGAATCTATTTGTTTTTAAAAATTTGTGCTTGTGGATTAGGAAAATATGCCCAGTATCCATAAAATCGTTTGTGTATGCCCTGGTGTGAAATATAGATGCACGTCAACTAACAATAGCTATAAAAATGAAAGCTTGCACAGAGCCATGCCCTGCCTTCCCAGTCAGCAGGAACAATGCTTTTGGGGTGGAAGAGAAGCTTTATCACTGGGGAGTTGGCATGTGGGGGTATCAGCCCAAGAAGTGGGGTGGGGGAAGTGCTGCAAATTTTAGTATAATGCATAATATTGAAAGAAATTTTATCCCATCATAAAGATTAACAGTCTGTGTAATTCAATTTAAAATTGGTTGGTGTGTCCTGACTGTTATAAAGCCTTTCTTTTTTTGTTTTCTCACCCTTCCATTTCTTTATGTCGTACGCTAATACAGACTGGAGCATGCAGCCAAACCATACAAAGTCTCTTTCCATCATTCTACCCGTTGAAGCAATTGTTAGTGAATGCAAGAGATTATTTTAAAATGAGTTAAGAAAATGCTTGCTCAATTGAACGCCTCCTTGTTTTCTTTCTTTCTTTCCCGTGTGTGTGTGTCTCTCTCTCTCTCTGTGTGTGTGTTTAAACATAAAATGAATTTCTTCTGGGCAAGTAACCATTGAGAGTGAAATTCCTTTAAAAGCATCGCTGGACACAGGGCTTGATTCTCAAAACTCCAGTGTTAGCACTTACCTACAGTATCGTGGACATTACTGTGCTATTGAAAACCAAGAAGCAGTAGCTTATGTTAATGCAACACTGACAGACCCACATCTGATGGCAATTACCCATACTGGGAGGTTAATAAATGCTCTTAGAATTACTGTCTTTATTACAGTAAAAATGGGCAGCTTCCTCAGCCGTGCCTCCTGCTTTTTGCTACCAGCCTTGGTGACTTGATAATTAACTGTTTTGGTTCCAGTGTTTCAGGGGCTTTGCCGAGTTTAATATTCATGCCGACAAAATGCTAACTCTTTGGACCAAAGTAGTAGAAAAAAAATAAAATTCAACTCAGCACAGATTTCTCCAAGTGTCTTCTATGAACAGGGAACAAGAAGCTATACAAATAGTAACAATGAGACTTGAATGCCCGAGAAAAGTGTCTGGAAAATGAACACACAATTTTTTTTTTCACGTTTTGTTTACTTTTGCTGGCAAAAGTACTTAGTTTTTGCTCATGTTCTGAGGGGGTTTCAGGGCAGGGTATGGCAGTTAGAGTTCATCATATTTGCCACCTCTGATCAATTGCCAGTGAGCAGCTCTCTGAAGCACTTTGTTAAGAAAGATTCTTATGAGACATGCAGACTCTGTGGGAAGGATGTTAAGATTGATTAGCAATGTCTGCTATGTTGTAGAATGGGGAGTGTGGTTACTCAGATACCATGAACTTGCAGTTCCTGATTTAGTGTCATTCTTTGGTGACTTTCATGCTGACCACGTAGACAGAAAATTGCCATAGTGAAATCGTAAGTGTGCTTTATTTTAATTCATTATGGCCAACCCAGAACTTTCAAGTAGCTCTATTCGAAAGTTTCTGAAATTACTGTGACCTTGGCTTGGTGGGATTTTTTAAATCTCTTTCACATTATAGGCTGTTCCACATCTGTTTCACAAGGTTCTTGGCATGTCTTTGAGGCACATTGGGACTAGTACATGAATAAGGCTGTCAAGAAAAGACAAAAAAACATGTACAACTGTTTGAGTCCTATAGGATTTAGGAAGCAATTAACTTTGGTTTATGATCCTAATCTAGAAAGAATTAAGGCTATTTAACCACTCCAATAAGAGTTAACTTTTGAAGCTTTTTGCATACCTACTTGAAAAGGAATTAAGAGATCAGGAGAAATCCAGTCAATTCAGTTTATCCTATTATATCCCAGCTCAGTTTTCAATAGCTCATAATACCTAGCTCCTAAACCTGTTTTCCCAAGCAGCTGGTTAAAAATTCAGATTCCTGGAATCTAGCTGAGACCTATTGAATCAGATTCTCTAGTGGTGGGTTCTAATCATTGGTACTTTAATGAGCTCTTCTGTGTCTCTCCTTCGGCCAGTTCCCTGCCACTGTTCTAGCCAGGGCTTTTAGCGATTTGTTCCGGTTCGAATCCCTGCTGAGAATTTGCATTTCCACCCCAGTTATACTGAATCAGAATCTACATTTTAACAATATCCCCAGGTGATTCTTATGTATAATAAATTTTCAGAACCACTGCTTTACTAGTGGTTCTCAGAATTGGTCCCTAACTAGTGGCATTAGCATGGCTGGGGAACTTTGTTGTTGTTAGGTGCTATCAAGTTGATTCCAGCTCATAGTGACCCCATGCACAACTGAACGAAACACTGCCTCATCCTGTGCCAGCCTCGCAGTCGTCGTTATGCTTGAGCCCATTGTTGCAGCCACTGTGGCAGTCCATCTTGTTGAGGGTCTTCCTCTTTTTCACTGACCCCCTACTCTACCAAGCACGATGTCCTTCTCCAGGGACTTGCCCTTCCCGATAACATGTCCAAAGTAAGTGAGACAGAGTCTCGCCACCCTCGCTTCTGAGGAGCACTTTGTCTGTATTTCTTCCAAAATGGATTTGTTCATTCTTCTGGCAGTCCATGGTATATTCAGTATTCTTCTCCAGTACCATAATTCAAAGGCATCAGTTCTTCTTCGGTCTTCCTTATTCATTGTCCAGCTTTTGCGTGCATATGAGCTGATTGAAAGATCATGGCTTGGGTCAGGTGCACCTTTTTCCTCAAAGTGATATCTTTGCTTTTTAACACTTTAAAGAGGTCTTTTGCAGCAGATTTGCCCAATGCAGTACGTCCTTTGATTTCCTGACTGCTGCTTGTTAGAAATTGCTTGTTAGAAATGCAAATTCTCAGCAGGGGTTCAAATCGGAACAAACCAGTTTGAAGCCCTGGTTCTAGCTTACAATAGCCTGGATTACTGAGGTGAGGGATATATATATCCTGCATGCTCTCATTACGCTTACCAAGCCCATTCTTTTCCTTTGTCTTTTCATCTTAACCTCTGTGTACTTCACTTAGCTCATCTGTGCAAGGAGATAGTAATTCTTACCTCATAAGGATTAAGTAGGTTAATGTATAAAGTTTTTTTAGGACCGTGTTGGTTCCAGTCCTTGTAATTATCATCATCATTTGATCTCATTCACCAGGAGTGAATGTTGTTGCCTGAGGCAGCAAATTATGAATCAGGATTTCCTACCAAACTGTTGTAAGGAGGAGTAGAAGGTATAGAAATAGCTTTGTTTGGGAGAAACATTATTATTATTTTTAAAATTGTGCTTTAGGTGAAAGTTGACAGAGCAAATTAGTCTCTCATTAAACAATACAATAATGTTTTATGACACTGGTTGCCACCCTGTGATGTGTCGACACTCTCCCCTTCTCAACCTCGGGTTCCCCATTTCCATTCCTCCAGCCTTCCTGTCCCTTTCTGCCTTCTTGTCTCTGCTTTGGGGCTGGTATGCACATTTAGTCTTATATGCGTAGTTGAACTATATGTGTTATTATTTGTTTTATAAACAAAAAAACAAAAAAAAAGAGCCAAACCTGTTGCCATCGTGTCGATTCTGACTCACAGTGACCCTATAGGATGGGCAGAACTGCCCCATAGGGTTTCCAAGGAGCACCTGGTGGATTCAAACTGCCAACCTTTTCGTTAGCAGCCACAGCTCTTAACCACTGCGCCACCAGGGTTTCCATTTGTTTTATATAGGCCTATCTAATCTTTGGCTGAAGGGTGAACTTCAGGAGTGACTTCAGTACTGAGTTAAAAGGGTATCTGGGGGCTATACTCTCAGGGTTTCTCCAGTCTCCGTCAGACCAGTAAGTCTGGTCTTTTTTTGTGAGTTTGAATTTTGTTCTACATTTTTCTCCCGCTTTGTCCAAGACCTCTATTGTGATCTCTGTCAGAGCAGTTGGTAGGGGTAGCCAGGCACCATCTAGTTGTGCTGGACTCAGTCTAGTGCACGTTGTGGTAGTTGTGGTCCATTAGTCCTTTGGACTAATCTTTCTCTTGTGTCTTTGGTTTTCTTCATTCTCCCTTCCTCCAGGCGGGGGTGGAACTAGTGGGCGTATCTTATATGGCCTTTCACAGTCTTTTAGGACCCCACATGCTACTCACCAAGGTAGATGTAGAACGTTTTCTTTATAAACTATATTATACTATTTGAGCTAGATGTCCTCTGAGAAGAAACATTATTAACGAAACACATGGAAGTTTAAATCAGCTAGGAGGCTTTTGGCTTTAAGAAATGAAATCATTACACAGCAAAGGATTTATTATCTCATAAAACAAGAAGTCCATGAATAAGGCATTTTTCAGGATTCAGTAATTCAGGGGCCTAGCAATATCATCAGGAACCCAGGTTCTTTCAGTATTCCACTCTTCTGTGCTCATGTGTTGGCCTTGCCCCAAGAGGTTGTTCCCTTTATTGTCTATATAAGTGGTAGGCATTTCCCAGAAGCCCTTTGTCAGACTGCCCCTCATGTCTCATTGGCCAAGACTGGGTGACGTGCACCTTCTTAAACCAGTCACTGGCAAGGGAAATAGAATTATTAACTAATCCATACCTACTCACTTGGGTCTAAGAAAAGGCCTACCTTTCTTGAGCACATGGCTTTCCAGGGAGGAGGAATATATGAACAAAACTGGGGCAACTCTGCTACTAAGGAAAGCTGACGGTAGAGAGTGGCGTGAAGATCTGAGTAGACCACCAAAAGTGTTTGCTCTGTAAGTCTAGTAATGAAGTATTTTGGCGTGACTCCTTGAGGAGAGTATATACTAGTTTCCTGGAATGGAGTCCACTCAGGGCACTTGCTGTAACGCCGGGGGCAGCCACTGTGCATTGTTTGGCCAGTGACTGGGACACCCTTGAGCGACATTTTAAAACATCATGCATATCAACTTGTTTCCTCTTTTCATCTTGCAATTTTTCTCTTTTTCTTTTCTTCGGCTCTTTTTTTTTCTTTTTTCTTTTATCTCTTTTATCTCTTATCCATGCCATAGAACAACCACCAGACCCCATACGTTGGAAATGAAGAGAGGTTTCTAGCCATATATATCCCCTTCCACTAGGAATGCTGTTAACAGAGAAGGCTACAAATTTCTGTTATGTAGTCAAATTCTACAGGTTTGAGAGGCTGAAGCCATCATTGGATGTTGTGTTGAATGACTGTCTGTTCAGAGTATTTTCTTTCTCTCTTCTTTCCTCTCTTATCCATCAACAGTTGGCATATTGAGATTTCTGAAGATAGCATAGAAAGTATCATTTTAATAATCCAAATTAATTGATTGTTCCCATCTGTGGTCATCATGAGATGGGAAGACACTTGGTCAGACCCAGCACCACTGATTTAGGGTAGCAAGAATACCTGAAAGTGAGACATGCACAGAGGGCAACAGATTTGATTGTTTTGGTTTTAGACTGCACAATCTTCTAGGGCAATGATTCTTTAGCTGTGTTTCAAGGACTGTGAGGGGCTTGAACTTGGAGCTTTTCCCCTTACCCCGCCCTCAGCCTATCTTAAACCACAACAGACACATTTTCAACTTTTTTTTTTTAATTCAAGCTCCTTCATGAATTTTTCTTTGAACAAAATTTTCCCCTCATCCCACTTGCTCCACCAAGCAAACAAATTAAAATTGCTTCTGGCCTAAGAGATAGGGTATTACAACTTCCTATATGTCATTGTCCAGGTCATCTTTGGAGAACTGGGAGAAAAATCCCATAATACCCCTGAATGTCTGAGGTTATGTGTACAGAATATGGAAAGTCAGTGATGGCTAAGTAGAATGACCATGGAACCAAGAGGCAGAGCCCTAGTCACAAGGCCTCCTACGGGCCCAATGCTGGTCAGTGGAGTCCTCACAGTGCCTTCTGCTACTGCCTATTTGACATCTCACCAGTTAAGCCATTGTGTTTTGGTGAACTGCAACTACTTAGAATCTAATTCCCTGTAATAATGAGTTTTTGTTTTTTTTTAAGGAGACAGAGGTAGAGCCCAAGAAATTAAGCAAATATTCCAACATTGTTGAACTGCCCCAAACTCAGGACAGCAGCAACAACAGTTGGCTTTCAGGGTATGTTCCTGTGATCCAGGCACATTCAGCCCAACTGTGTACATTTTACCTCCTGCACAGTTGCTTAAACATTAGATCCTTAGTGTGCTTGTCTAACTAAGGGAGGAAGAATAAACACATCTTAGAAGGATTTTCAATCACCAGGGGAGATTAAAAAAAAAAAATTCTCTAGCTAATTTTTAGCTAATCAACAATAAAAGATCATAGAATTTGAGTATAAATAGAGATTTTAAAGGAGTCATGTACTTGATAATACTGTTCTAAATGTTGCTAGTTTATGTGTGTGTGTGCACACTTGTGTGTGCATGGGTGTACTTCTGAGTCTGTTTCTTACATGTCCTTACTCATTATCTATAAAGGGCTGGGCAGACAGAAAATGTTGACTGATCTCCCTCAAAGATGCTTCTTGACCGCCATATTTCAGTAGAGTTCCTCTGTTACTCTCATACCAAAAACTAAACCCGTTGCCCTCTAGTTGATTCTGACTCATAGCAGCTCTATAGGAAGGAGTAGAACTGCCCCCATAGGGTTTTCAAGGCTGTAATCTTTATGGAAGCAGACTGCCATGCCCTTCACCTGCAGAGCAGCTGGTGGATTCGAACTGCCAACCTCGGTTAGCAGCCAAGCAGTTTAACCAATTGCTGTCAAGTCATTTCCGACTCATGGTAGCCCCATGTGTGTCAGAGTAGAACTGTGATCCATAGACTTTTCAATGGCAGACTTTTTGGAGGTATTTCACCTGGTCTTTTTTCTGAGGCACCCTGGGTGGACTTGAATTTCCAAGCTTTTGGTTAGCAGATGAGTGCTTAACCATTGGCACCACCCGGGGACTCCACTGCTCTTGTTGCACCTGCTAATTCCCTTCCCAGCATTTATCACAATCTGAATTATGTTATTAGGTATTTACCTCTTTATTGTTGTTGCTCCCACCTGAATATTAGCTCCACAAGGGCAGAGACACTTTTCTGTTTTGTGGATCGTTATATTCCCAGCATCAAACACAGTGTCTGTCACATGATAGGATCCCAGGGAATATTTGATGAATGTTGTAGGAAGACTGCAATTGTTCTTTGGGCATTACGGGACCTTATTTCACTATTCAACATCATCCTGACTTTTGAGAGGGTCAGGGATCTAATGAGATTTAATGGGATCTAATAGGATTTCTTTTCCCTAAGGCTGCTGCTATAGTAGAAAATTAGGTTGAGACTTAACTTTGCAAGATCCTTGAAATAAACCAAAAAGAAAAGAAAAATGAGGGAAAAGATCCAAACCACCAAGTAGGTGAATCTGAGAATGTGGAGTTGAAAGTGTAATGCCACCTAATAGAGTTAAAAAGTAAGAACAGTTTCACCCAAAGAATTAAAATGTGGCCAGACCTTTTTAGTAAGGGATTGACTTTACAAGCTTTGCAAGGATTTGAATAGAAGTGGTTGGAGTTCTCAGTTCTGGAGAATTATGTTAGACTCTGCAAAAATACCTTCTTTCCTACCAGTGTATCTACCTTCTAGTGTCTCATTAAGATACTCCAAAGGAGTTTATTTATTTAAAATAAAAGTAGTCTTTTTCAGAGAAGCTTGAGTTGGCAGTTGTAGCATGTACAATTCAATGATCCTGACCTTAGCTCTTTGAGGAGAATAATCCCAGTAAAAAACAAAGTGTTTTGTGCATTGGGATGGCAGGTATTTCAGAGATACGCAAAAATGAAATACTGTGGTTGAGATGAGCCTATAGATTATAAGAAGATATCAATCTAGAAAACCTCTTGCTCAGAACTTGGAGACACTACCTTGGTATTTGATATAAAAAGGGGTACTATATTGACTAAAGGAGCCCAGGTGGCACAGTGGTTAAGTGCTTGGCTGCTATACAAAAGGTTGGCAGTTTGAATCCACAAACCGCTCCACAGGAGAAAGATGTGACAGTCTGCTTCCGTAAAGATTACAGCCCTTAGAAACCTTATGGGGTAGTTCTACTCTGTCTTAAGTCCTGTAGCATAGCTGTGAGTTGGAATTGACTCAATGGCAGTGGGAATGAGTATACTGACTAAGAGTAAGCAAATGTAGCCCCTTAGCTACTGATGGAAAAAATAAGTAAAAAGAGGGATGTTGGCATCATGGAAGATCTTTACCATTGGGTTTCATGAAGGGGCCTTAGTAATAGTGTTAGAGATAGAAGGAAAGTTCGGAAGGACAGTAGTGGCTAGATCCAGAGTGGTCATTCCTGGTTACTCTCTGATTCAGGTTCACAGTTAAGGGCCTGAAGAGTGACTAAACAGATGCCTTTTATGGGTCGAACAAAAGACATTACCTTAAGATGTAATGTTGTTGTTATTTGCCATCAAGTTGATTATGACTCATGGCAACCCCATGTGCATACAGTAGAACGGCTCCATAGGCTTTTCAAGACTGTGACCTTTCGGAAGCAGATTGCCAGACCTGTGTTTCAAGACGCCGCTGGGTGGGTTTGAACTGCCAACCTTACAGCTAGTAGTCAAGTGCTTAACCATTTATGCTGCCCTTAAACTATAATAAACCCATTGCTCTTGAGTCTGTTCCAACTCATAGCAACTCTCTAGGACAGAATAGAACTACTCCGTAGGGTTTCCAAGGCTGTAATCTTTTTGGAGGCAGATTGCCACATCTTTCTCCCAAGGAGTGGCTGGTGGTTTCCAGTCACTGACCTTTGAGTTAGCGTCCAAGTGCTTAACCATGTGCTACCAAGGATTTTCTTAAACTATAATAAACCCAAACTAAAGGAATAAACCAAACTCGTTGCTGTCGAATAAAAAGGAGCAGGAGTGAGTATCCCAACAACAAAATTTGAGTGTCCCTAATGACTGTGAGGAGCCCTGGTGACACAGTGATTAAGAGCTCAGTTTCTCACCAAAAGGTTGGTAGTTTGAATCTACCAGCTGCTCCTTGGACACCCTGTGGGGCAGTTCTACTCTGTCCTATAGGGTTGCTAGGAGTTGGAATCGACTCGACGGCAACGGGTTTGGTTTTGGTTGTAATGACTATGAGATATGAAAAAATTAGGAACCACATGCCCTAGTTGTATTGGATGGCACTTGCAGATAATGGTGGATTGAATTTAGGAAATCAGAAAACATGATTGTAGTCACACATGTCAGAAAAAGCCTCTCAGTTTCTCTGAACTCCAATTTCCTATCTGTAAAGCAAATTATTAAAACTGTCCCCGATTCAGAAATCTCTGTGTGATATAGGTGAGGAGAGGATCATCAGTCTGCAAAATCAGGAGCTCTGTGTTATGACTAACTCGTTGGCTGACCTTCTGGGGTTTTAGTTTCCCATTCCATAGAAGGAATGATCCTGATCTCTGAGCACTCTTGTAGGTTGGAATTTCTGTGAGCCTGGAATTAGAGGATGAGAGGACAGGAGCACCCAGCTGCCCCTTGATCTGTGGGAAGCAAAAGGAAAGAGTCCAGCCCTCAAATAAATTAGTGTGGATTCTTTCATCTGACCCAGTGGCTTGGGAGCTTGAGAAGATGCACACATCTGTTTGGTCTGGGCAGTAGCCTCATTTATAAAGAGTGGCCTCTGCAAAGCCAGCTGTCAAAACAGCAGTGATTTGCCTAGGAGGCCTAGGGGTGAAAACCTTCAGATGAAGGGACACAACGAAGAAATACAGGCACCGTCCTCACATAATGAATGGCTATTCCATTAACTCCATCTATTGATTATCTTGTCTCAGCTACCAAATACTAGAAACATAGGCTGGAAAAATCTTTAAATGTGTAAGGCTAACCATGCAGCAATAGTAATTTCCTTGTGTTCTGAAATTGCCACGCGTTATTTGTGCGATGTGTATAGTTCATTCACTCATTTATTCGTCCATTCATATGTTCACTCGTTCAACAAAATATTGAGTCCTTACTACAGGCAGGCCAGTCTGTGCTCCCATCTGACTCTCCCAACCAAAGAAAAAAAAAGTCCACTTATAACAGATTCAGTTTTTCAATAGCAAATGAGCAGTACACTTTGTGATGTATGTAATTGGTGACACAAACAGGATTTGTAACACTTTATGGCCATCTTGAGTCCAAAATTGAGTTATTAGCTACTTATATCTACATATTTTTAGCTAGGATGTAATTATTTCTTAATTAATTCATTCACTTGATAAATAAGTATTTAAGTCTGCTGGAAATGCAGAAATCAATAGAATATAGTCTGAACCCCTCTAAGGTTCCATAATCAAGTGGGAGAGAGAGAGAGCTCCATAGACAAATCCTCGTTCTGTGAACTGTAAGCGCTTGGTAAGCTCAGAGCCCAAAGTATGAGTGGAGGAGTGGCTGGCAGGGACCAGATCACAGAGCCCTACACTCCATATCAGGGAATTTAGCCTTTTGTCCTAGAGGTTATAATAGAAAATCTGAAAGGATATTACAGTGGCTGAGTGTGTAAGTACATGGAGGGAGTGTATATGATTAAATCTGTGTTTGTGTTTTGATAAAATCATCCCAACTTTAGTATGTAGGATGGATTAAGCAGAGGCTGCCTTATAGGAAAGGAACCAAAAGGTGTTGGAAATGCATGCCATGTCTGGGGGCATGGATGTGTGAGAGAGAAACAGACATCCATTTGAGCCAGTAGTTGAAGGATAAGGCTGTGTGTGTGTGTTCACCTGACTTTGATGTCCGAAACAGGGACCACTGAACAAGGATGCCCTCTGCTCTTTTGTTTATTAGTTTTACTCTCTTGCTTGCAATGTTCAACAGACAGAGTATGGTGTCCAACTGTGGCCTGATTACCTGGATCCATTAAAATATTTAATTGAATTATTTAAAGGAGAGTTTTAAAGAATATGCTTCAAGCATACTGCTTATGAGAAAGCTTGGTATCTTAGTTACTGCTGCTGTAACAGAAATACTACACGTTGGTGGTTTTAAAGATTAGCAGTTTGTTTTCTCACAGTTCTGGAGGCTAAAAGTCCAAATCAGGGTTTTAGCCCTGTTGATTCCTTCCGTGTTGGTAGCACCAGCTGTTCTTTGGTTCCTTGGAGAACCTCACATGGCATCTGTCTTACCCTGTGTGTGCATGCCTCTGTGTCTGATGTACTCTTTTTTATAACTCAAAAGTGATCAGATTTAGAACCACCCTACTCAGTTAGGGTCGCTATGAGTCAGAAGTGACTTGATGGCAACCGGTTTATTTTTTTTTCCACTCAGTTGTGATCTTATTAACATAACAAAGAAAACCCTATTTCCAAAGAGTATTGAATCTACAGGTATAAAAAAAACCATACCAAACCCCTTGCTGTTGAGTGGATTCCAACTCATAGTGACTCTATAGGACAGAGTAGAACTGCGCCATAGGGTTTCCAAGGCTGTAATCTTTACGGAAGCAGACTACCACATCTTTCTCCTGCGAAGCAGTTGGTAGGTTTGAACCGCTGACCTTTCGGTTACCAGCCAAGTGCTTTAACTGCTGCCTCACCAGGGCTCCTTTCCACAGGTACAGGGCTTAGTATTCCAACACCTATTTTGGGAGGACACAGTTCAATCCATAACAGATGGATTAAGGAAGACACAGTGCAGATTTATCTCTTGAGCTGTAGCTTTAAGATGCAGGGGGCTAGCTAGATCTCTAGAAATTAGAAAACGGAATAAGGAATGAAAATGTGGAAAGTCAAATAGACTGCCAACTCCACTTCCTGGAATCTTCAGTCCCGAGGGACCTTCCAGAGGTCCTTTCTTCCTGAAGAATTATACTGCACCCTTTGTGCTACTTCATCCCAGAGGGGAAGCTTGTGGATGGCATCAGGCTACAATGCTATTGTCAAGGAAAGAGATTGGAGACCATTGAAACTGATGTTCCATTGCAACCAAAACCTTATCCGAAGGAGACCTCATTACCTCACACCCACCAAGAAGTCTTCTTAGTAGCTTCTGATTAAATGGAATCCTCCTTAGTAGCAAACATTTGCCAGTTGATGAGGAAAGCAAAAATTAAAGAAGAAATAAATGTGGTTTCCATTCCCTCCATCTCATCGCTGTTGCTACTGATCAAAATAACCTTCCCTGAGAGGTTTCTTTTGAAATTTTATTCTTGAAATGTTTCATTAAAATTTTGAGTTATAAAATGGGAAAAGTCAATTGTATTGGACTGTAAATATTGCTCCATGAGGATTCCTGTCCAGAGTACAAATTATTAAAAGTGACATAAGATGTGTGTGCAAGGTAGTATCCACTTTCATAGGCTCTTCTCTAAATTCCGAGCTATTCTGTAGAGTAGATTAGATTATACAGTGAGTGGGGACCCTGAAAAGAAAATGGAATTGTGTATTGATGTCTTCAGAAATATTTGATGGCAATAAAATATTCCTTGGAATTCCCTTCAGAGGGGAGAAAATGGAGTTTGTTTTCAGTAATTGCATTTTGTAGCATTTGCTCTCACACTTTCCAATATAGCCAATTGGAACCTCTGATTTGGTTTTGCTTATTGGCAAAAGTACCATGGAAATTGATCTGTGATGCATTTAAAGAAGATGCTTCCAAAGTTTGGAAATTGAGATGGCTTTTTCCTATTAGATTTTGAGAGTATTAGGGTTCATTTCTATATTTTAGTCTAATGTATTATTAGCCAAATATGTTCTTTTTCAATTTAGTTTTAATCAAGTTCTAGAAGACTATTTTCATCTAGCCCCAGTGGTGCTGTTAAGGCAGAGATTTTATTTCCACTGTCAACCCTCTATTCTGGCTTCTGCAGCCCAGTCCCATGGAATTACTACACACTAAAATCCTGCATTTAGCTGCCTGAATGTCTCAGCATGCACAAATAATAGTAGTTATTGCAAAAAGATTTTGTGTTCCTATTTGGGGGTTAATGGGAGGGATCCAGCAAGCCCTTCAAATTGTTATTTCTTTTAAAGAATATGGCCTTTATGCCTTGTGTTATTTTTATTTAATTTGATCTTCACCATACTTAATGGTTTAAAATGCAAATGCATAGTACTTGCATTTGTTCTTCTAATTATGCAGTAGAATAATTGCTACTTACTTTATTTTATAATTGTTGCTGGAAGGAACACCTTTTTCTCAGTTGCTTTTTAAAGGCTTTGTAAGGAAAAAAACAACATGTCATTTTCAGCTGACCATAGATATCATCAGTCAACAGCTATTAGTTTGTTAAAGTTATTTATTAAACACTCTTTTAAGGTGCTAGAAAGTAGGAGATGGGCTCCTTATCCTGAAGGAAGTTACAATGCAGAACAGAAAAAAGGATAAAAATATAAATAATAATAATCACCCTTTATATGTCAGGTATTGTATTAGGTTCTTTACTGATCTCACTTAATCATCATATTCACTCTGTAAGGTGTTGCTGTACTTAGGTGCCATTGAGTCAGTTCTGACTTATAGCGACCCTATGTACAACAGAGCAAAACACTTTCTGCTCCTGCAGCATCCTCACAATTGTTGCTATGTTTGAGCCCATCGTTGCAGCCACTGTGTCAATCCATCTCGTCGAGGGTCTTCCCCTTTTTTACTTTGTAAGGTAGGTTGTATAATTATCTTCCTTTTTCCGATGATAAAATGAGGGTTGAATTACATATTTTGGGTTTAGTTTCACAGCTAATAAGTGACAGAACCAAGAACTTGATTCCTAATCTGACTCCAAAGCCCATGCTCTTTCCATTATGCAATGTAATTCCTATATTCATATCAGCTTGAGGGATATAAACATATACACAGATGATCAAGATGAGGCTTGACATTGTCTTTACTAATTCTTCTTGTGACTATCCAGTGGAACCTAGATTTGGATCCACTTTTCAGAAGCTCGAGAAAGTAAATTGGAGGGTCTTAGGGAGAGATAGTTTGGTTGTTCAGACAAGATTTGTTTTATGTAGTATAAATCTTTCTCAGTAAGCTAAGGGCCTTATTTGTAAGGAAGAAATTGCAAAAAATAAACAGTGGAAGAAATTTCTTCCTAGGTTTTCACTGTCCAAACCCGTTGCCATTGAGTTATTTCCAACTCATAGCAACCCCACAGGGCAGAGTAGAGCGGGCCCGTAGAGTTTCCAAGGCTGTAATCTTTATGGAAGCGGACTGCCACATCTTTCTTCTGAGAAGCAGCTTGTGTGTTCAAGCATCCAACCTTTAGGTTAGCAGCTGAACGCTTAACCACTGCTCCACCAGGGCTCCTTTGTCTAATTGTCTAGTCAGATGGTAATACCCGAGTTCCACTTCAGTGGACAGTTATCACCACAGCTTCACATTTAGAACATGCCATGTTGGTCTGGGTGGCAACTTAGAGATTTACACAGTTGGGAAAGAAGGAAGATATTGTCATTCATTTTGCTATCTCTTGGTTGTCTTTAAAACTATATGAGTATGAGAGTGTGAGTCTGTGTATGTGTGTAAGTCACAAACAGTCATACTAGAATAATGTTATGATTGAAATACGAAGGTCTACAAACAAAGGAACTGCAGAGCAACAATCACATCTGTCACCTGTTTTCATTGTCATTAAGGATCGTGGGTGTATCCTGGTCCCTCAGTGATGTTACCTGCTAGCATTGCAGTGTATATGAGGACCGCTCTTGTCCAGAGGGGTGTGCTTTCCTGGGAGGGGGGGTGCACGTCTGTTTTCTTTGTGTGAACTAAGGCTTATCATACCTCCTGGTGGCTTGGGATTCTTTTTATGGAGGAGGTTGAAGAAAAGGGAGCATTTCAACTGTGGCTTCTTCTCACGCTAGCCCTGATTCCTGCAGTGAACCACTGGGCTCTCACTCAGAATTTCCTTGCTTTCTCTTGGGTTTCCGGCTCAGCCCTGACATTATTGTAATATAGTTTTCTGTGTTTAATATTTCTTAGACTTGGTTTCCCATTGCAAGCATGGAAGAAACCCTAATGCATGAGTTTCAGAGGAGAAGGTAGCAGTCTGAACCTGCTGTGTGGCTCCATCAGCAAGTGTGAGTATTAACGTTAGAGCTGTCAGGACTTGTGAAAGTCATTGGAGCCTGACGGGGGACAGAGTGAGGTCAGAATCTGAGCTGGCCCTGACTGAATGTTTCTGGTGGCTTTGCAGCCAAGGCAAGTAAGTGAGTGCAAACCGTGGAGCTGAGAGGGATTTCTGGAGGTCCAGTCATTCATTTAGTGAGGAGGCAGTGGGTACCAACCAAGTGCCTAGCACCATTTTAGGTGCTGGGGTTACAGCAGGGAACAGTGGGCCCTGCTCACTCATAACTGATGGAGCTCCTTCCCTTCTCCAGGTGGGACTCCACCTTTTCTGCTGTCAGCCCTCAGTAATAACCAAGGAAGGACTTTAGATGATTAGTCTTCTTAGCCCATCCCAGAGCCTCATAGTTCTCCTATCCTCACAGCCATCAGTAGTATTCTTGCAGAATTTTCTGCTTGGCCAATTTTCAAAGCCCAGGTTATTCTTTTCAGTCCTCTGTGGAATAGAGAGACTTCAAGAGTTTGAACATTTTCCTTCTTCCTGCTGGAGTCACAATATTAAAAATATAATTTTAAACAGGAAAAACTTCTTCTTCTCTCCACCTTGGGGGTATAACAAGGTTCCTTCATAACACTGGCATTGGAGAGCAGTGTTATAAAACAGGCCCCTGGCACTGCCACCTGCAGGCTGGAGGCTTCAGAAAATGTGAGTGAATTGCAGTCTCTCTCTTTTGTCTAGAAATAGTCGCATGTTAATAGGTTGAGCTACATATCTGTTTTACCCTTTTTAATCCTATAATTTTTTTTTTTTTTTTTTTGGTTTGGTTTTTGTTTTTTCCTAGCACATTGACAGGGGGAGGTGAGCCTGAAGGTTGTGCCTGTGAGTTTGATTTCCCTGGGCATCTGGGAACCATAGCAGGTTCTTCCTCTGCTCTGTCACCTCTCTGTTGTTTTTCTCCTGCTACATAATGAGCTTTATTTAAGGTGAATGTTATGCCACAGATCTTTTGTTTCCTTGTATATTTTCAAAGTCTATAATAAAATCTAACATATTAAATGAGTTTTTGATAAGGAAGGGAAGATGACCTTGACACAGTTGCTGTGCATTTGTTTTAAAATGGTTATAGATTTATATCAGGTACGTGCATATCTGAAGACCTTAAACTTTTTTAGATAGTCTGTTCTCTCTACAGACTCATGTAAGAGTACCACAATCCGATTCTTTGAAGGAATAGGGGATGTTTTAGATGAGTAGGCACTCTTAAGAGAAACAGAATCTGGATATTCTCTGTTATAGACTATCCTCTTGACTTGTGAACAAGAGACCAGTCCTGGCACATTTTTGGTATTCAATAAGTATTAGAAGAAATGGGTATCTGAACGATACAGGAGGAAAGAAGTGGTGTGTTCAGGGTACACGTTGTGTATGATTAGGATCATCTCAACAGAGTGGGGGGCCGTGTTTGCAATGTGTACAGGTGGAAGTCCTCACTGGCCGATCCACCATCATCTGTAGATCCAGATGTCTTATGGTCCTAATAATACTTTTGTTAGCATGAGGGACACATTGGACCATGGCAGTCTGTGCTCTCAGAAAATCAAAGGTCTCTTTTCCATCTTCATAAGGTTCTCTTTGAGATTGGTGACATTGTGCTAGGCCCCAGGATGCAATCCAGTTTGTGAATAAACTAATGATTTCTTGGATGGCAGTTGGTAAGGCTAATAATAATAACAACACAGCTGATGTTTGTTGAGTGATATGAAGTGTCAGAAGCTATACAGGTTCTTTGTGTGCAATATCTAATTTAATCCTTAACAAATGTAGGAGCACTGTTATTACTATTCTCCACCCCCCTTATTTATATATGAGATTTGAGGAAACTGTGGTTTACAGGAGCCCTCGTGGCACAGTGGTTAAAGAGCTTGGCTGCTAACCAAAAGGTCAGCAGTTCAAATCCACCAGCTGCTCCTTGGAAACCCTTTGGGGCAGTTCTACTCTGTCATATGTAGGGTCAGTATGAGTCAGAGTCAACTCAAAGGCAACGGGTTTGGTAGTTTAATAGGGGTTAGTTGGAGGTTAGTTGGCTTGACTGGATTTGAGGGGGTAGAAAATAGGACATTTCATGAGGGCTTTAAACTTGGAGAAAGATGTGACATTGGCTTAAACCTTCACATAGCCCAAAAAGACAAGCTCAGTTTCTGGAATAGTTTCACCAGGGAGAACCCTCCAAAGGAAGCTGTCCATCAAAGGGCAGATCTTGCTGAGGTTCATTCATTCCTTCATTTATTCAACAAATATTAATTGTGTGCCTGCCATTTAGAAGGTACTTTCAATCAAACAAGGAACTACAAGCCACAATCCATGCCTTCAGGGACCTTCTAGACTATGGGGAGACAAGTTACATGTGAAGAGCTAAACTACAAAATGGGGTAATCATAGTTAGCTTGTATTGATTGTTTGTTCTATACCATGAATGTACTTTTAAAATCTTTATCTCATTTTGTCTTCAACACAGCCAATAAAGATAGGTACTGTTACTATCTGCATTTTCAAGTGCACTTTAAAGAATATAAGTAGCCTGTCCAAGGTCATTGTCTTAGTTTGCTAGTGCTGTAGCAGTAATACCGCAAGTGGTTGGCTTTAAAGAACAGAAATTTACTTTCTCACAATTCCGGGCGCTAAAAGTCCAAATCAGGGTCTTGACCATGTTGATTCCTTCTGTGAGCCTGTCTCCTAGTTTCTGGTGACTGCCAGCAATCCTTGGCATGCCTTTGCTTGTAGACGAGACCTCACATGGCGCCTGTCTTCCCACCTTGTGTGTGTGCCTCTGTCTATTCTGTTTTCTTAATAAGATACCTCTCACAAGTGATTAGGTTTAGGGCCCACCCTGGTCTGGTACAACCACATTAACATAACAAAGGAAAACCGGTATTTCCAAACAGGGTCATATTTAGAGGTACAGGGGTTAGGACTTCCACATATATTTTTAGTGGACACAGTTCAGTCCATAACAGTCATATAGCTAATGCACAGTGAAGCCTGCAGTCTCTGGTATTAACCCTATGCTGCCCCTACAGTTTAAATTGTAATAATTAAAAAATTGGATAATGAAAAATAGAAACATGAGAAGTATGATAAATTGTTAAAGTTCATGGTAGTGAAGATGAAGGGAGAGAGTGTAATGGAATAAACTGAAAATAAGCTGGGATGAAAAGAGGGTTGAGGAAAAGGAGGAAGGAGAAAAAGAAATACCAGAGAGGGAGGAAGAGAACTTGGAGAGTGCAAGTTTTGTAACCAAGAGAATAGCTACTTTCAAGGACAGGGATGTCGGTGGGATTTGAATACTGTGGCGTGATCAGTGGAAGTAAGAATTGAGAAAAAGCCTTGACTTATTAAAACCTGTTGTCCTTGAGTCGATTCTGACTCATAGTGACCCTATACGACAGGGTAGAACTGCCCTATTGGGTTTCCAAGAAGTGGCTAGTGGATTCACACTGCCCACCTTTTGATTAGCAGCTGAGCTCTTAACCACTGTGCCACCAGGGCTCCTTGACTTCATTAGGAGGTTATTATTGACCTTCAAGGGAAGATTTTGGAAGAGAATAGACACAGAAGCCAGATTGCAGTGGGTAGATTATGAGTAACTATTTGTCTATAAGTTGCTAAATCCATTAATACAGTAGCCCATCTGTCAACACAAAAGTAATAAGTAGGCCAGGTGTAAGAAGTAGAATGGATTGGTAGGGTTTATAGCAGAATGGAGATGACTGTCACCTGATCTTTTGATTTTTTCCTGAAGAAGCCAGGAATCCAACATTGTTTCATGAGATAGCCTCTGATTTCTAAATGTTAGTTAAATATATATTTTTAAAACAAAACACAATCGAAGGCTAACCATAATACATCACTGGGCTGAATTTAGCTTACTGGGTGCTGGCTTGTGGACAGAGCTTTAGAAGTCAGATGAGGAAGCATTTTAAGAAGCAGCAAGTCAGGGAATGTTTAGCATTTTGTGTATGTGAGAGAGAGAAAGAGCGAGAGAGACAGAGAGAGAGAAGCATTGTTTGTATTCTTGGAGTAGATAAGTACTGGCTAGAGAGAGAAACTCGTTTGTAATCTCAGGAAGAGAATTCAGTTGTTGGGGGAGGAGCAAAATATCAGAGAGGAAAAGTCTGACAGAGGAAGGTGCCAGCAGGGAGTGGGAGGAATGGAAATAAGAGGCCAGTCATTAGAAAGAAAGAGAAGATGCTGACAGATGGAGTGATTGGAAAGTGAAGAAGAATGAAGAGATCCTAATGAGTTAACCACTTAACATTGAGTCACCTTCGACTCATGTTGACCCCATATGTATCGGTGTAGAACTGCACTCCATAGGGTTTTCAGTGGCTGATTTTTCAGAAGTAGATCACCAGGCTTTTCTTCTGAAGTGCTTCTAGGTGGACTTAAACCTCCAACCTTTCGACTACCTGTGGACAAAATACACATCACATGCCCAGTAGGGGGCTATAGGGAGTCTGGGAGCTAGAGAGGAACCTGGAAGAGTTTTGCAATGACTGCTTTGGGAAATGAGTGATGGCAAGAGTGTGGAATAATTAGAACTGTTGAGTAACAGTGAGGACCCAGCTAACTTTCATTATCCTGTACTTTTTAACTGAGCATCTATTTGTGTGACACCACTAGGTGTCAAAGATACAGAATAGAATAAGACTTAGCTGCTACCTGCAAGAGCTGTGATGGCCTCACAGTCTATAGCTCTAACCTGAGCTGATGAACTGGTTTCCCACATTTCATTCACTCACGTATTACCATCATCACTTTGCCGTATCTGTGAATTAACTCTACTATTATTTGTTCAGTTGTTTTCTTTAAATCACCTCTTTTATTATTTAATATATGCAAATAGAAAAGTGAAGCTTTGTATCATTACTTAGACTGTTATATTGTATTTTTCCAAATATGCATTTTTAAACCATTCAAAACTACTTGACATTTAATCAAAAATTCATCCTCATTCCACAAAAATAATCTTGTACATCACTAGTAGAATACATATGTGTGTTGGGAAAGGAAGAAATGGCTAGTTGGTAAGAGTTCTTCAGGACATTCAGAGCAGAGATTTTTCCATGTTATGATAAGTATACATGGCCTTGCTGTTTTATTCAAGCAGGTCAGCTTAGATGGCCTGATCTGAATTAAATGGATAAAGCTGGACATCCCTTTGTCTGACGATGATGAAGTGATGCTATCTGAATACCAAGAAGTTTCAGTCTTGACTGCAGAGGCTTCCAAACTAATCTAGTCTGTAAAAAACAAACAAAAAACTAAAATGCCATCAAGTAACAGGAGATTTGTCAGCTGCCCTGCTTACAGTTTTCATATAAAACATAAAGGTTGGCAGATTATAGATGAAAGGTCAGTTCAGCAAAAAAGAAAATATGTCAGACACTTTCATAACATACGTAACAGGATGGAAGGTGGATGCTGCTCTTGGATTCTCAGAGATGAATTTGCTGGTAATGTGTAAACATCATCACCGATTCTGAGGCTGTTCAATTTGGTGGCTACTTCTTTACGCTGAATCTCCAAAATTTGATTTAAAACTCTCTGAAGAGACCTGTCTTCCTGAGCAACATTTACTTTGCAGGGGTCTTGCTTTTTTTTTTAAAATTGGTCCGAAGGGGAAAAAAGTGTGCTTCCTTTGCCCTGTTTCCCAGTCTCGTTCATGCCTTTCCTGAACCAGAATTCTGAAATGAAAGGATTTACAGTGAGTCCATCATCGTGAATGATTAAAGGGAACTGGGTAACTACAGCATGATTTATGAAGTAGGCTTGTTCAGAGATTGCACGCAGGTAGGACTTGTCTTGAAACAGATTACCATCCAGGAAAACGGTGTAGCCCATTATGGCTTTGGGAGCACGGGGGAGTCTAGAGGTGTGATATCAGGCCGTGGGGTCACAGAGGAGCCCTGGTGGTGCAGTGGTTAGGAGCTATGGCTGCTAACCAAAAGGTCAGCAGTTCAAATCCACCAGCCGCTCCTTGGAAACCCTATGGGGCGGTTCTCCTCTGTCCTGTAGGGTCGCTATGGAGTCAGAATCAACTCAACAGCAGTGGGTTTCGGAGGTCACAGAATCATGATATTAGAGTTGTGGGGTACCCCAAAAATTTCCAATGTGTGCAGTGCTGGGATTTCACAACCCTGTTAATAATATGTTTCACCTGCAATATAGTGCAGGGAATTGTGCAAAATATCACCACCATTCAATCTCAGTAGCTTTTAACATACATCACACTCCCTATTGCCTTATGTTAGTGAAGATGATAAACTCCCATAAATATGCATTTGAGGGAGGATTCCTGTTTTTCCTGAGCCTCACAAAGGAGTGTCACACAGCACTGTGGGCTAATAGTCAAGGAGACCCATTTTGTCCTCATGAAGCTTGGCCAGTGTTTTTGGTTTAATCTCTTGTCAGTAGTATTTCCCATCAGACTGCTTTCATCTGTCTCTTAAGATTCCCCATCAGTGCACATGCTGTATATGTGATTTTGATACCAACTTTATAAAGCTAAAAATTAAAAGCTGAAGAAGATCGTTCACATTACAAGACACCATCTGACAGTCTTAAAAACCACCTCAGTATTAGCGGATAAATTTGCAATGCGCTGTTGAGATTTTGAGGAATTTTGATATTTGGTCATGCACAGTGTCATCTTTGCAGTTTGCATTCCTGAAATCCAAGTGGACCAATGACAAAACTTGGGACCCCAAAAAATTATTTTCCCCATTAAGCTTCATTAGTTAAATCATGGACTCTGCTTTGCTGGTAAGGACCAATTCTTAAACAAGTGTATCCAATTTCCTGCTAGTGATAACTTTAATTCTTCCTGGAACAGCAGGAAGCATTAATTTTGCATTAGATCCAGGAGTCTCAGGAAGCAGGAATTATAGGTACCATTGTCCCCACCCCCCTTTCTCCCCCAAAATAAAATAAAATCAGCAGCAGCCTAGCAGTGAAGCTGGAGGGATGAGTAGTGACAGAGTAGAGAAAAGGGCATTAATTTCAGGATGGGAACAACTGCCCGGCACTATCTCCCTTTGGATTTTGGTTCTTATAATACACGAGTTATTAATATGTATGATCTGTACTTTATTCAAACATTATAAATCTATGCAGAAGTCTGGTGTTTGGGTTTTCCTTTATAGCTTTCATTCTTCTTCCCAGAATTATCTCATTTTGATCGGGAAACTTTTGCATAAAAAGCATATACTGAGAACTTCCATTTCCATACCATAAATATTAAAAGGGGGTTAAGCTTTACAGTTTCTTCTCCCATCCCAATGAGAGGAAAGTTAGCCTTCTAATCAGGAGCCATTAATAATGCTCTTTTTATTCATAAGCCAAAAGGTAAACTTAAAATTAGCCTTGCAATATGAAATTATACTATGTGGTTCCTTTCATATATGTATATTGCTGAATACTTGGCTATGCCAGGTCTTTTGTGTGAACAGCATACTAAAAATCTAGCAGTTGTCTGAGTTGTTAAGAATAGTTGGTTGGCTTATTTCTTCAGGACCAAACCAATTTCAGACCTTTTCTAAATGACTGTGATTAAAATGTTTTTTTACCTGGATGATTATAAAGTGTGGATTCATCACACTGTGGATTCATCACAGTGAATCTGTAGCATACAGAAGAGGGAAATGGAACTAGAAAACTTAATGTCTCCTTAATAGCTTTTTAGCTTCTTAGCAACATTCTGTCTCCTATTTGTTGTCTTTTTTTTAGCATAAAAGAGTAGTCATAAATTTTGTTTCACGTGGAAACACAAAGGAATGCGTGAGCTATTTCATTTCGTTTGCAGCCTGCTAATCATATAGTCTCAGCCGCTGTACTTTGTGATGGGAAATGAACGTGCTAATTGGTGCTCTTTTTTCTTATTTCAGGAAACCTGCCATATGAATATAAAATAGTGATTGCTGGGAATCATGAACTGACATTTGATAAGGAATTCATGGCAGACCTTGTTAAACAGGACTACTACCGTTTTCCCTCTGTGTCCAAATTGAAACCAGAGGACTTTGACAATGTTCAGTCCCTCCTGACAAACAGTATTTACTTACAAGATTCGGAGGTAACAGTGAAGGGATTCAGGATATACGGGGCACCTTGGTAAGTGTTAATTCAAACATTCCCCTTTGTTTTTTTCAGCTCAGCAGTAAGAAATTACCTTAAATGAAAATGATTAGGGTAGAAAGAAACCTTATTGCTGTATTTTCCAATAACCTATATATTCTGATACTGCTGCAAAACACAGTCTGTTGTTTTCATTGTAATAAAGATTCCATTAGGTAAGATCAATGCAAGTAGGGGTTTGGTGGGTATGTATATGTTTATGTGACAGGGACTGTGCACATGTCTGTGTGACACAGAAGGATTTGAGGGAAGGTGACCATGCTAACCCTTCACACAGATTCAGCCTAAGATAACTTACTTCCTTATCGTTTCACACTGGAAGCAATCATAAAATATCTCACTTAGATCAGGGTTTCTCAAATCTTGCCACGCATTAGAATCCAGAATCACCTGAGCAGCTCTGTAGAAATAACAGATTTCTAAGTCCCATCGTCAGAGACTCTGATTGTCCTTCCTGAGATCACAGAGCCCAGCAATCTGTATTTTTTAAAGTTCCCCAGATGAGGCTGATGCACAGGCAGTTTGGAGTTACGGGTTGACGACCCAGAGCTGGAATTCTCAGAACTGAGCTCAAGAACACTTAATGCAGGAGCATATCTTTTGGGCCAGATAGGAAGCCTTTTGATCTTGGCTCTATCACTTGTCAATAGTCTGATTTTGAAGAAGTTACTTGATTAAGCCTAAACCTCAGGTTCTGCATCTCTAAGATGATAAAAGTAATACCAACATCAAAAGGTTATGATGAGGATTAAATTAGGTGAAGTTTGCAAAGTATTTGAGAGTACCTGTAGGTTGCTTAGGATGATCATTATCATATTTCTTGTCTTGGGTCTGCCACTAAGTATTTTTGTGAACTTGGGCAAGTCACTTAGCCTCTAGACCCAGTTTCTTTATCTGTAAAATAGTAGTGTTAGACCAGGAGATCCTCAATATCCGAGTATTCTAGGATTATAGTTTTTCTTGAGGGCTCTCTGTGTGTGTAGAGGTGAAGAACTAACTTTTACTCACTCAGTCTGGAAAAGAATCCCAGTCCTGCCCCGGGAGGAGTAGATAGGGGCTGGAGAAAGACACAGTGAATTCAGATTGGCCACCTCACTCAAGAGTTTGGTCTGCCCTTTCTCATATTCTAGGGAGTTGAGATATTCTCTAATTTCTTCTGTCCGTACTACTTGGTATCCAGAAGGACTGGTGAGTGGTTACAGGGAATATGTTTCTGTTTAAGTCAACCTTTTTTTATTGTTGTAGTTTAAATGAAGTTTACGTTTCAAGTTAGTCTCCCGTACAAAAATCTATACATACATTGTTGTGTGACCCTAATTGTACTCCCCATAGTGTGACAGCACACTCCTCCTTTCCACCCCTGATTCCCCATGTCCATTCAACCAGTTCCTAACCCTCTCTGCCTTCCCATCTCACCTCCAGACAGAAGCTGCCCATTTAGTCTCTTGTATCTACTTGAGCTAAGAGGCACACTCCTCACGAGTATCACTTTATGTCCCACAGTCCAGTCCAATCCCTGTCTGAAGAGTTGACCTCGGAAGTTGTTTTAGTTCTCGGCTGATAGAGAATCCAGGGGCCATGCTTTCTGGGGTTCTTCCAGTCTCAGTCAGACCATTAAGTCTGGTCTTCTTACTAGAATTTGAGGTCTGCACCCACCTTTCTCCTGCTCCATCTGGGACTCTCTATTGTGTTTCCTGTCAGGGTGGTCATTGGTGGTAGCTGGGCACCGTCTACTGGTCTCAGGCTGATGAAGTCTGTGGTCTTTGTGGCGCCCCCTCTGTCTCTTGGGCCAAGACTTTCCTTGTGTCTTTGGTGTTCTTCATTCTCCTTTACTCCAGGTGGTTGGGACCAATTGATGCATCTTAGATGGCTGGTTGCTAGCTTTTAAGACCCCAGACGCCACTCACCAAAGTAGGCTGCAGAACATTTTCTTAATAAGCTTTGTTATGCCAGTTGACCTACATGTCCCCTGAAAGCATGGTCCCCAGACCCCTACACCTGCTACTCTGTCTGTCAAAGTGTTTGATTGTATTCAGGAAACTTCTTAGCTTTGGTTTAGTCCAGTTGTGCTGACTTCCCCTGTAGTGTGTGCTGTCCTTCCCTTCACCTAAGATAATTCTTATCTACTATCTAGTTAGTAAATAACCCTCACCCTCCCTCCCCATCCTCGTAACCATCAAGGAATGTTTTCTTCTGTGTTTAAACCTTTTCATGAGTTCTTATAATAGTGGTCTTATACAATGTTTGTCCTTCTGTGACTGACTAAATTCGCTCAGCATAATGACCTCCAGATTCATCCATGTTTATGTTTCACGGCTTCATCATTGTTCTTTATCGTTTTGTAGTATTCCACTGTGTGGATACACCATAATTTGTTTATCCATTCGTCCATTGATGGGCACCTAGGTTGTTTCCGTCTTTTTGCTGTTGTTAACAGTGCTGCAATGAACATGGGTGTGCATATATCTGTTTGTGTGATGGCTCTTATTTCTCTAGGATATATTCCAAGGAGCAGGATTGCTGGATCGTATGGTACTTCTATTTCTAGCTTTTTAAGGAAGCGCCAAATTGATTTCCATAGTGGTTGTACCATTTTACATTCCCACCAACAGTGTATAAGTGTTCCAGTCTCTCCACAACCTCTCCAGCATTTATTATTTTGTGGTTTTTGGATTAATGCTAGCCTTGTTGGGGTGAGACGTTATCTCATTGTATTTTTGAGCTGCATTTCTCTAATGGCTAATGATCATGAACATTTCATGTGTCTGTTAGCCACCTCAATATCTTCTTTGGTGAAGTGCCTGTTCATATCCTTTGCCCATTTTTTAATTGGGCTATTTGTCTTTTTGTTGTTGAGGTTTTGCAATATCTTGTGGATTTTAGAGATTAGATGCTGATTGGATTTATCATAGCCAGAATTTTTTCCCAGTGTGTAGGTAGGTTGTCTTTTGACTCTTTTGGTGAAGTCTTTTGATGAGTGATGTTTTAATTTTCAGGAGCTCCCAGCTATCTAGTCTGTCTTCTGGTGCTTGTGCATTGTTACTTATGGTTCATAGTCTGTTTATGCCACGTATTAGGGCTTGATTGTGAACCCTTAACTGGGTACTTATTATATGCCAGGACTTATTCTAAGTCCTTTGTATCTATTAGTTCATTTAGTCCTCAGAATACCTTTAGGAGATAAGAACTATTCTCACTTCCATTTGACAGATGAGGAAACTCAGGCACAAGGAGGTTAAGTAACTGCCCAAGAATCACACAGTTAATAGGGGTAGCATCATCATTTGAGTCTTACGTGAGAGTTCATCATATTACTGACTGGTGGTGGTGGTGTGGTAACTGGTAGTTGTTATCTTCAGATTCAGTTTACATCCAGCTCTATGAATGTGCAGCAATTTAGTTTTTATATGTAGAAGGTGGTGTAAAGGGCAAGAAAAAATTATTCCTATCAAACTGTTACCTAAAAACTGTTTTCAGGGTAATGTGGGATGTTGATATTAGCATTTCTGGGTAAAGGGCAGGGGAGAAAGAACATTTCCAGCTTCACAGCCCAGGTCTTAGTGAAGAGGCAGTAGTTGAGGAATAACCTTTGATTGGCAGGGACGCTCTATATGTGAGTTAAGATCTTTTTTTTTTTTTGCCAAAGACCTTAAGATGATTTTTGAAAAATCTTCAGAGGGCACAGAATATTTATGGCTGTTCCTGCACAAGCAGGACTTTCAGAGATCCCTGGATTGATAGTTGCTGCAATGATGACAGCAAACAAACTTCCTCCTTTATCTGAGGAGATTCAAATCTGTTTTGGGTAGGGTTTAGCTAAACCAGATTGTAGCTGTGATGATGGGGGGCGGGGGTGATTTGGGGTCCTGAGGCAGATCTTGCAGCATCTCAAGAAGACATGTGATGTGATGGGACATGACCCATTTAGGGTGTTTGTGCAAACTGTAGGCATAGTTTATATCTGAACTTGATTGGGTCATTTAGTAATTTTTTTAATTTTAATATTGGAAAGGATGGTAAAATGAAGAAATACGTAGCATTAATTAGTCTTCTTAGATGTTATCCTGAAGTTGTTTTTACAGATGTAGTTTCGATGTCACTGTGAAGATATTTTGTTAAAATTAGTATTCCCAAGACTGCTGCTAATCTGAACATTGATTTAGGAACGTCTACGTTAGCATTCCTGTATAGGGAGGACAGTATTTCCCAGGTCTACCACTTACACAGTCCTGAACCTTGAATGAGTTTCTTAACCTCTTCATGCCTCTGCTTTCTCATGTGTAAAATGGGGGGATGACAACACTAACTCCCTCACAGGGCTGTTATGAGAATTAAATGCATTAATGTATCAACAGCAGGTAGATTCATTCCAAGCAGAGTAAGCACTTGAAAAGTGTTAGCTATTAATACTAGTAGTACAGTGTTGGTGTTTCCAACCTGTGTTATACCTTCGTCATCCTTCAAGATGGCGTGGGTTCTACTTCTTGTTCTGCCTCTGCTGATTGGAAGCCACTAGGCAAGTCACTTAAATTTTCCCACGGCGTCTTTTGTTCAACAAGGTGACTAAGGTCTGCCCTAGTTTCCTTCATATGCCACTCATTTAAATAGCCACCAAAGTTCAAATCTTCAAAGGGTGTACATGTTTGTGAGCGTGCTTGATTTTTTAACGTCTTGTAAAATTTTTTAACCTTGGTCAATTTTAGGAAATTGACTAGAAGTAAAATCTGAGGGAACTGATACCATAGCTACTACTTTTATCCTT
Source organism: Dugong dugon (assembly GCA_030035585.1). Taxonomy (NCBI): domain Eukaryota; kingdom Metazoa; phylum Chordata; class Mammalia; order Sirenia; family Dugongidae; genus Dugong; species Dugong dugon. The sequence continues at coordinate 102,432,804 of CM057467.1, read as the reverse complement.
TCAAAAGTTAGGGTTTTCCGCATCCCTGAAATTAACCTATGCGTGAATACCAGCTTATTAACCCAGTAGATATCCCAACACCAAAATAATGTAAACTAAGTTTGATTTCCATGTTTTTCTGATGACTTTTCTGGGCGAAATACTAAGTGCTGATTTGCTGATATTGCTAGTGATCTTACTTTAAAAACAGATCAAAATAAGAGCTCTGATACTAAGGATTTCCATCCTATCAAAGGTTTCTCAAAATTAATTGCCAGCATACCAGGAAAATAGCTCTAAAACTCATGGTATTTAAAAAATACGGATTGTGGCTTGGTTTAACTACGGAAAAGGAATATCAGTCCATGTTCCTTACATATTTATAACTTGTAGTAGCGCTGAAAACTTTCTAAAGACCAGAGAGAATTAAAGTAGTGTCCCCTAATCTACAATTTAGTGGAAAGTTGTATGTGGAAAATAACTTATAACCTCCAGAGCATTTATGTGTATTTGCAGTTGGAGTATGCTGGGGTACTTCATTAGGTCCCCAAGGAGGAGGATTTCAATGTGGTTTGATAGATCTGGAAAAATTAAGTGGCATAAACTGGAAAAGTTTTAAGTAGGATGCCATATCCTGGAAGGGGTAGGGCTTTCTTCGAAGAATGGCAAGAGTTGAGTTCCCTAGGCTCCCCTTGCCTCTCACCACCACCACTACCAGTTGCCAGTGAGCTGATTCCAACTCATGGTGACCTCTGCTCCTTGGGGTTTTCAGTGGCTGATATTTTCAGAAGTAGATCTCTAGGCCTTTCCAAAGCACCTCTGGGTGAACTTGAACCACCAACCTTTTAACCAAAAGCTGAGTGAGCACTTAACCATTTGTACCACCCAGGGACTTCAGCCGTGCTTCAGGAGGTCTTAAAGCAGATTTTCTGGCTTCTGCTATATTCCTTTACCCTCTTGTTCTTCCAGGAATGTTGAAGAAAAGAATCAGGCATGGTGTATTGTCCTCTTTGGGAGTCACAGTTCAGTCCAGCAACAGCTTTGTGTAACTTCTCCTTTTGTCATTTTTTTCTCTCCCTCTTTAGGGGGCAGAAGGTGAGGTTCTTGTGTTGCCAGGCAGTTAGGTCAGTCTTGGACTTGGCTTTTACAGACAGGAAAGCTCATGGATTTCTTGGATCCCTGGCATTGGTTCTCTTCCACCAAGATGGTTCCTGTTTTCCTTCCTCTTAGTGACCCACTCTCAGCTTTGTAATGTCGTTTCCAAAGGCTGAGCATGGTTAGAAAGAGAAGACAAAATTCTGATCTGTCAAATATTAGCCACTCTGGTAACTGCCTGTTGAGCCCTGGTAGAGGAGAGTTGGGATTTTGAAATCATCTTTGCATTTTTGGTTACCTAGAACTGGACCTGTAGCCAGCATCTTAGTGCGTGGATTTATCAGGCAAGTTCACTTGTGGGACTACCCATTTAAAAATCAACTAACCTCTTTTTTTTTTTTTTTCTGATTTCAATTGCTCTTTTGATACTAAGATACTGTGCAGAAAAGAAATACGAGTACTAATTGATCAGCAGCCAAGCTGCAAGAAGTAAAAAGTCCATACTGCCCTAACAGGAGCAGAGCAGTTGTATTGTTCGGCAATAGCCTGTACCTTGTTCTCCTCCTGAACCGAAATACAAAGCTGGCCTCCCGTGGCTTTTAATGAATATGAGTGGAGCTTTCCGATGTCCAGGAATTTGATCTCTATGCTGACCACGGGGTCAGGAACAAAGAGAGCACTTTTTCACGTTAGAGTGGACCCAGGTGTAATTTGTCAGATTTAGTAACTGTGCAGGAAGTGCCTTAACTTCTGCAGCAGGAAAATTAGATGGAGCCTAGGAAGCGTAATTCTAAAATGGCTGAAATAGCAAGAGAAGGCCCATTGAGTTGCATTTTCAGAGGGAGTATAAGCAAGATTGTTTCCCCTCCTCCCTTCCCTTCATTTTGTATCATAAACTTGTTGAGTTCATTCGTTCATTTAATGTCATCTTCTCAGCATTTTTCCTCGTGGCAGTTAAGTGTTGATTCCACTCGCTGCAGCATTTATAATTGTGTTTGCACACAAATAGCTACAAGGTTGTTCACGTTTCCTTGTTCTGATCAGCGCAATAGTACTTTATGTTTACCCTGTCAGAAAAGCTTCAGATGTTTTTATTTCCAATTATAAGTTTTGTAATGCATCATGTATTTTGCTGACAGTCTTCAAGTTCTTGGAATAGCGAACAAATTAACAGCAGATATTGAGTGAGAGGATTAGAAAACCAATTGGCAACTCATATGATAGGATTCAGATACGGGGATGGGTGGAATGGGCTCATTTTTTTAATTTTATTTTCACAGTCATACTTGTAATTAACTTGGGCCAAAAAAAAAAGGAAGGAAAGAAAGAAACATCTCCATGTTCAGCAGAAAATTCCTTTAGAGCTAAAGAATGAGACTATACAAACAATATTGGTTCTGTACCACATTTTTAGGGATTCCGGCTTTTATTCAGAAGGGTTCAGAAAGGTATTGGCAGAGGAAAAAGTCTTGTGTCTGTGTGTTAAACAAATATGCACTCTGCTTTAACATGACTCTGTTTAAAGGCCCAGGCTAACGTTTCATTTTTCTTGGCACTAGGCCCATAGACTCTCCCATTATGAAGCCTATGGCTGTTCTGCCTGGTCTAGTGTTACAGGGCTCTGTTTACATTTTTGCCTGTTTCAGAATGCAACTGACTGCTCTTAAAGCTGCACGGGATCAGATTCACTTCTGGTTTAACAACTGCCCTGTTTATTTGAAAAAGAAGAAAGTAAAACCCATCACTGTGCTTCCTACCTCCCGTTGATAGCCCTGTCAGTAAATACCGTTTGAAAACCTGTTTCTGCCGAGCTTGTTATGTTGGATCCAACTTGTACCTTTACACCAGTTCCATCCAAACTCAATTTTTATAGCCTGTTGTGGGACCTTTATCTGATGTGCTGTTGGTGGTTGTAAAGCAAGGGCTTAGAAATGTTCTAGTGTGCATTCAGTTAGGCTTAATATCAACCATTGGCATAATTAAAATTTTTGTCTGCACATTCTGAGAGAGCAACTCAATTAGCAAACAATAATAATAAACTTACATTTGGATAGTATGTTTCATTCAGAGAATTTTCACATGTGTTACCTCTTTTGGGCCTTACAACAATTCTTTAAAAGAAACAGGGTATATGTTAATAATAATAATAGCCAACATTTACGAGTGCATATATGTTGGATGCTTCTCAGTAATGCCTCCGTTTGACAGAGAAGGAGGCTAAGATAGTGAGAGAATAATTGCTTAAAGTCACAGAGTTAGTTTGGGGGAGAACTAGGACTAGAATCTGGGATTCCCAATTCTCTGTCTTTGCTGGGTTCCTTAGACTAGATCAGGATATCCTAGTAACCACACATATCCGTCTACTCCTTGACATGAGGGAACTCAGGAAGTAGCACTTCTCAGCTTAGAAGACTTGAGCATACAGAAATCCAGGCCAGCACTCTCTGAGGCTTGCAGGATTAAGTGGGGAAGAGTGCTTGTAGTGGAGGAAAATGGGACTGTTGAGGGGACAGAACAAAGGAATGATCCAGCATCTTTTGCGTGGTATGCTCCAGAGACTAGGGTTTGAAAAATGAAAAATCTGCATCTCAATGTGCTGTAGGACCGTGGGTCAGCTTGGTCTTGTCCTTCTGCTCCATAGTGACAGTTGCCCTTTTCTTTTCACGTGCATCGGGGGCAAGTGTTGGTTGCATGTGACTTTTTCCCTCTGAAGCACCATAAAGTAGCTGAGAGAGACGGCAACCCTGGGCATATGCATCAAGAAGGAAGTGCTGGCAGTGTGCCCTGCTGAAGTCAGGTCTAGCATGGGCCCACCCACCATGTTCCCGAGAAGAACTGGACCTTCTCGTTGAGACATGGCCTGCTGGCTGCTAGGTGTTCTTTCATTTTCTCATGTTACTCTAACAGCTTCCTTCTCTTTCACGCAGAGTTGGTGCTGATGGATAGAAGAATATTATAAAGTGGCTGTAAGCTGCATGAGGGCAGGACCCCTGTCTGATTTCTTCTCTATGCATGCACTAGGTGAGCCCAGTGCCTGGCACATAGTAGATTCTCAGGCTCTGTCTGCTGAATGAATGAATGAGGGTCTGCGACTAAAAGCTGAGACACCCAGTTGTAAAAGGAAAAAGAAAAAAAAAAAAATCAAATACAAGGTCAAGCATACCTTTAATCTACAAAATGGAGGAGGACTAGAGGTGGTAGAGGAAAATGGGACCGAACGAAGCCCTGAACTATGTCCTTGGACTTCGTGAACATACGCAGACTCTCCCTGAACTTTTAGAAATAAAGAGAGGATAGCATCTCTCCAGGTGAGCATGGTTCAGTGAGGGTGAAGAATGGGAGTAGTTGGACAAACCTGATCTTAAGGCAATGAGAGTTTGCAAAGAAAGGCTCCACCAGTATTTTTAGACTCTGTCGATTCTTTACTTCTGGTGTTGTAGCTCTGTGCTGTGAGCAGGGATTTGTAGACTGTCTCCTCAAGACCTCAGTCAAGGTTGTTGCTGTTTGCTGTCAAGTTGATTCTCACTCATAGCAACCTCCTGTGATGGAGTAGAACTGCATCATAGGGTTTCCTAGGCTGAAATATTTATGGGTGCAGATCGTCAAGTCTTTTCTCCCACAAAGCCACAGATAGGTTCAAACCATCAACCTTTCAGTTAGCAGCCAAGCTCTTAAACATTGCACCACCAGGGCTCCCTTGCAGAAGGCGGTCATAGTAAACCATGAGGTTGGTAGGAAGCTAGACCAGGTGGACTCTCAGAACTTCCATTGGACGCTATAAACTTATCACCAAATATATAGTATTCCCTTTTCTCAATGGTTGAATTCTCAGTGGTTAAATTAGAGGCATGTTAGATTCTGTACTGTTTGTTTTCAAGCTGTTTGACAGACATAGATTTTTTTTATTTTATACTCTGAACTGTAAATGTAAGATGAATTTCTCTAGGTCTCACCAGATGGTGATCCATTGGGGTCACACTGACAAGCTTAACCCATGGTTGTCTAGTTCTAGTCACCACTGCTCCTCTGTGGGACACGTTCCCCTTGTAGCTCAGGTGTGATCACTAGTAAATCCAGGTAACTTTCCTGGTTCCTTTAATCCTCCTGATGATCTGTGATGAAGGTGAGATGGCTTTGGACCAGACAGATGTGAGGTTGTCCCTTCTGCTGGGGGCTCCTCATTCTCCAGGGACCACACATACATAGCTGCAGGACGCCCCTTCCACCCCTTCTGATGAGTCTGCATGCTGCCAGAGTTGTTTTTTAGTAGAGTTCTCATAATCAAAGTCATGCAGTGTTCCATGCCCAACAGGGAAGATGCCCTCTGCCCTTCTAGGCTACTCTATTAGAAGGCTGTCAAGGCATGATGTCACTCACCCTGTCAGAGGTAAGCCCATGGGAGGCTTAGTGGGGAGCAGGTCATACCATGGGCTTCAGAGAAGGATCCCTTCTGAAGGGGATGTTTTTTGAAACTGGGTTGAGCCCTCCTTGCTGATCACCTCTCCCCTTAAGTCATCAGTGAATGTGGAACAGACTTCTGGAAGAACCACCTCAGCAGGAACATATACCTTAAAAGGTCTGATTCCCAGGCTGGACACAGTTTAAACAGCATGGACCCTCTTCTACCTACTGAAGGAGAAAGGTGATGTGGTACATAGGTCTGCAGGCTTTGACCTTTAGAAACAGGCTGTCCGCAGTGAACTTGAATCTCACTCTTATCATTTAAAACTCATTTACCTAGTTCAGCAATTTATCAGAGCCTAGGTCTGTCAGATGGGTGTACAAATAATAACAACTACGGCTTATGGTGCGTCCCTAAGTGGGGCAATGATTAATGTGTGTGCTTGGCTGCTAACTGAAAGGTTGGCTGTCCAAGTCCACCCAGGGGTACCTTGGAAGAAAGGGCTGGTAATCTATTTCTGAAAAATCAGCCATTGAAAACCCTGCATAGCACAGTTCTGCTCTGACACACATTGGGTCAACAAGAGTCAGAACTGACTTGATGGTAACCAGTTTTGCTTTTACTGCTTATTGAGAATTGCCCACATGCAGGTACCTTGTGTAACATTATTTTCAAGCCTCACAGCAACCCTATAACAAAAGTAATGCCACCCTCGTTTGGGAGATGAGGACATTGCAGATCAGAGAAGTTAACTAACTCACCCAGGGACACTTATTTCCTCAGTAGCAGAACTGGGAATCATCCCCAAATCTGCTTGACTCCAAACCCTTTATTTTTTTCACTACTCATAGTACATTTTCATAGGATTAAAATAGGATCATATATGTTAAGTTCCTGGAACTTAGCAAATACTCAATAAGTATTATTTTCTTCCCTGAAAGGAAATTGTGTAAAATTTTTGTTACAACCATTGTCATTTACTTTTTTTGTTTTTGTGAAACTTATCTCCAAAATGTTTACCCATGTTGTTGATGATGTTTTGTGCATGTGTGTATATTTTTTAAAGAGAATATTTTATAGTTTCTTTACATGACAAGTTGCTTGAGATCTGGTTAAGTGGAAACTATTTAGTAAAGGAACCCTGTATATCAGCTACATTTGGTCCAAAGACATGGAAGAGTGAATAGATGTCTCTGTTAAATGAAGACATATGGGGCATTTTTAAGATCGCTCACTTGAAGTATCATTTGAAATGTATTAGTAACTCTTGGCAGTGCATTTTCACCCAAGAAAAATAATCTTGGATGGCAACTACTAATCGAATGTGGTAGGTTCTGTGAGGACTGCTCAAACAGGAGGTTATTGGCAAATTTGAAAGCCTCTGGGTTAACAGGATAAACCCGTTTAAAAGTGAGAGTGCTTGCTTGTGTATATGCATTCTGCACAGAGCTGAAAAGGTGAGCTATAAATCTGCATTAATTCAGGAGCTGTTATAGGAAGATTGTTTTGCACAAATATTAAAAAAGATCAGTTTGGTCAAAGTGCAGATAGATTCACTATACCTAATAATGTCCAAGTGTGAAATTTGCAGGAAAGAAAGAAAAGGGCAGTGAGAAGAGAAGCACCTGGTGTACAAGTGCAAATTAGAGGAAGTGGTTAAGAATAAACCTAAATTAGACTCTTTCCAGGATAAAATCTCCCAAGACAGCATCTGAAGGTGTTGGTGATATTTATTGGTTAATTTAGACACTTTCAGGCCCAGTGTCTTGGCATGGTGGGTTTAGGATGGATCACATTAAATAAAAAGTGGTGGTAAATTTTCATATGAACCTGCAGTAAATCAGTATTGAAGACTAAGTAGGACCAATGCTGTTTGTAAAGGAAAAGAAAGGTTGGCTTTGGCATGCTAATGCTCCATTCCTTCCTAAAACTGGTTATGCACTTCTTTTATACATTAAGTATAAAATGATTGCAGATAAAACTAAGTGCCTGTGATGCCTGACTTGTTAAATAAGTGGGGATCACTGTTTTTCTCACTGCATTTCAAGCTACTGTATATATTTAAATTCTGGGACACATTCCACCTTAAACCTAAAGCCAGTAGGGTATGCTGACTTTCTGTCCTATTAAAGGGGAAACCCTGATGGTGTAGTGGATAAGTGCTGTGGCTGCTAACCAAAAGGTTGGTAGTTCCAATCCACCAGGTACTCCTTGAAAACCCTATGGGGCAGCTCTACTCTGTCCTGTAGGGTCACTATGAGTTGGAATCGGCTCCATGGCAGTGGGTTTGGTTTTTGGTAAAGGCTTCATGAGCCACGGGAAGTAGCTTGGAGTCTAAAGGTTCTAGAAAGAGGATTGTCAAAGATAGAAACTAGAAGAAAAAAAAATACTGTCTTAATGATTTAAAAGTCCAACCACCAAATCAGTAGCCTTTATATAGAGAAACCTCTATACTTAGGTTCTCTATTCTTGTTTTGAATCAGGCATCAGTAGAAAAAAACCCTTCTAACTGTGATCTTTTCTGAGCAAAATAAAAGATGCTAGACTAAAACCTAATCAGAAATCGTTGATGGGAAAATAGTTTGGTAACTAGTTGGAAATATGCTGTTGGGCTTACTTTGATTTTTTTCCGTTGGTGTTATGATTTCAGGAAAAAAAATTATTGAAAGCACATTTGTTTAACAGACTCATACGCTCATTTGTGGGTTTTGCTTTTATATTATTTAAAGACATTAATACCCAGGAAATATTTGAGAATGAGGATTTTAGGCTGTGCCAGTCATGCCAATGTTGTTACTAAACATTCCTTAATACTCCCGGTTTTTCGGAAGAATCAGCAAAGACTAGGTCCTTTTTAAATCCAAATTCAGCTTCTCCCTTAAAGACATAATTCTGAAAAGAGAAGAATTTACCTGTTGAGACAACAGACCGAGCAGAAAAATGGGAAACCCGAGTGTGTATGAATATTGCTGGGTCTGACCTTTTGCTTTTAAATAGCTCTTACCAGAGGCGACTTCTGTGTGGTTGCCGGGGGCTTGCATAGCAGCTTCAGAAACAGGCCCGTAAAAGGTGAGGAAATTTTCAGGGTATTGAGTGCCTTCATACATTCAAACACACTGTGCGTGCTGTTCAGTATTACTGTTAAAGGGAAAATCTGATACCAAGGAGAGTATTGGTTTTTAACGTTACTTGTTGTAGGAATTACCTTCTGTAGAGCTTGAACTCTGTTCTGAAAAGCCTGGAAGAAATTGGATCACCTCTTAGGACATTTTGAAGTTTGGCTAGCCTGTAAACCACAGGCTTACCAGTGCTCTAAAATCAGTTCTGAGACTTTGTAACTGTTGATGTTTGAGTTTTCATTACGAATGTATTTTTGCTTTGTTGATTATGGCAATAAACAGAAAAATTGGATTATTAATAAGGCAGGATACACATATGCCACCTCTCGTCTGCCAGTTTTTCATACTTGGTGGTTTTCATGTTGTTATGATGCTGGAAGTTATGCCACTAGTATTTCAAATACCAGCAGGGTCACCCATGGTGGACAAGTTTCAGCAGAGCTTCTAGACTAAGACAGAGTAGGAAAAAGGACCTGGTGATCTACTTCTTAAAAAAAAAAAAAAAAAAAAAATTGGTCAGTTAAAACCTTATGAATAGCAGTGGAACATTGTCTGATACAGTGCCGGAAGATGAGCCTCTCAGGTCGGAAGGCACTCAAAATACAACATTGTGAGGATGATGCAGGACTGGACAGTGTTCCGTTCTGTTATACATAGAGTCGCTATGAGTTGGAACTGACTCGTCAGCACATAACAACAATATATATGCCAGAGAAAATCTATTCTCTTTGTCACACTATGAAAATACTGAATCAGATACTCATTTTCTGTACTAGACCAAAACAGGTTGTCTTTCTGAATTTCTGTAAGTGATACTAAAAAGAAAGAGGAAAGGAAAATCATTACTACAGAAAATCATTAAGGATAGAAATCATGCAAAAACTAGACTTCTCGATTACTACAGATAATATTTGCCAAGCTGTGTAAACTCTTTCAGTTAACCTGATACTCACAGGGATGAAGAGTTTATAATTCCCATAAATTCATTCATTCATTCACCTGGTTTTTAGCCATTCAAGGATTAGTATCAGCCGTAAGAGACAGGGCTTTGAATAAGTCCTTTCAGTTCAGTCATGGACAAGGAAGCAAAACTGGAAAAGAGCTGAAGTTAAAAAAATTTCGGTGAACTGGAATGGGAAAAATCACAGGTTGGAAGCCCTGCTAGAAACCTAATTCCCCTCTTAGAAAACAAGGGTAGCATCCATGTTGTATAGCAACCAGATCTCTTGCCCGTAGAATTTTGAGCAGAGTTGGAAACAGCAGTGCCCCACTCAAAGATGGCAGCTATCCTTGACACTTGGAATGTGTGTCTCTTTCCACAGTCCTGCTAATAATCTAATCTCACACATCAGGCTCCTGAAAAGGCTCACTACACCTCTTCAGAGTCTCCCATTCCAGGCTTTGACCCATAATTTTTCCATTCCGGTTATCATTCTGGATCTTCCAAATTATAAAAATTCAGGTCTGTTCTGGTTTCACTTCTTTGGCCATGACTGAACTAGTTCAAATCAGTTCGAAGCCTTGACGAGAGCAATGGTGTGTTTTCCTTATTATATTTAGCAGTAAGAACTTTAAAAGCTATATCCCCACCAAATACATACAGAGGGGATCATAACACTATAAAAAGATGTATACATATATATACATATGGTCACAATTGACTCAATGGCAAAGGGTTTCTTTAACATATATATGGAGAATATGAAAACAGAGAGGAAAAACACCACAAGCTCAACAATGATTCTTCTGTGAATAACAAGGCTATAAGCATTCTTTTTTATCTTTTTTTCATTCTACTTTCCTGGGATTTTTGTACTTTCTTATAGTTGGTAAATTTTAGTTGTACAGTCAGAAAAGAAAAGCCATATTCTCTCTCTGGTTGTACAATGGGTGTCTGTGAGTAATTTGGAAAATAACTCTCTTATTCTGCTTCCATCCTGTTGTCATGTGTATACTCTGTATGCAGCTGTGGGCCTGCACAAATGCACACACTCCACAGATGCCGGATTACCGGTGTAACAGGCCATTGCAAAAGATGGGGAAGGGGAGGCGTCTGTCCTAATCAACAAGTGCTGTGGTTTGCCTGACTGAAATGGAAAGATTCCCCCAAAGCTCCTGAGCTATACACGATTCTTCTGAAAATTTTTGTGTCCCCTTCAAATCAGAATTTGCAAAGAAGGTAGAGCCCAGATGGCTTATCTAGTGCTGGGTGGCTGATAAAACCCAGACCTCTTGGTGCTGCATTTTGATTCATCCCTGAATGTGACACCCTGGGACTTGGGTCCCTGAATCTGGCTTCACAGGATGTGACTCAAGTCAAGGAAAGCCTGGTGCCTACCTTTGCTTATTTGTATTCCAGTGCTGTAGCCTTCCCTCCTCTCGTGTGTCTTTGTTCTATTAATCTGCAAAACAGGGCTCGACTTGTGATTAGTCCTTGGAGCTTGTTTCTATTAATCAGTCTGCAAAACAGGCCGACTTGGATGCTTTTGTTCAAACGCTAAATGCGTTCTCCTTGTCAGGCTGTGGTTCAGGCTACTGGGTTTGCCTTAAACGGGGGACCAGGGGGTGAAATTCGATTTTTATATGCTGATTGCGTTGTCAAGAAAGAAAATACTGTTTGAAAAGACAACAGGAAAATGCTAATGTAGAATTGTGGAGCTACATCTTAGGAGAAGGAGAAGTTTATAGAAAATATAACTTGTGTAAATAACCTGGTAGGGTGCACCCAATAGATATAGCACAACACAGTTGATCGGAACAGAAAGTTAAGGTGTTAGTTATATTACATAGCTTAAAGCATGGTGTCAAGCTTGTCTATAATAATAATTTTATGTGTATTTGAAATATAATCCTCTTTTGATGGTTAAAGTGGTGACAGTGTCCTTTTAGCCACAATGTTGGGGACTTGTAAGACCCAACACAATTTTGTGAATTTCATTACTTATTTCTTTCCGCCCTCCCTTGGTGCCAGACGACCTTGCTGCAGATTAAAATTATTCTACCTGTTATGTAGGGAAAACTCTGTGTCTCAGTTTCCTTATCTTCATTATCTAGGGACAAGCACTGACCTACCTGTGGAGATAGAGTGCGGGTTAACTGAGTGATGATTATAAATGGCTTCGTAAAATGCTCATTATCACCGTTTCAAAAAAATTCTCCTAACTCTAATGTGTGAAGGATAGCATCACTGGGATATAATTTTCATGCGTAACTTTTCCCAGTGACAGTGACGCTCTAGGAAAAACACAGTTTGCTATTGGAAGTCATTTATTACCTCTCTAAAAATTTCTAGTAAAATTTGGCATTCATTACTTGTGAAATAACTGCCCTCTCTCCCCCGACCAAAAAAAAAAAAAAAAAAAAAATCTGTTGAAGTATATGCAAGGAGCAAACTGTCAGAGTCACAAATTAAATTTGTCATCAGTGATAAATTTAGTGCTGTAAGATACTTTAATAAGTGCTTCAACGTGATTTATTGGTTTTGTTAGTTAACGAGTGTATTATGTCTTATACAGAACTTAGCAGAAGCAATTTTGACTAGACGTTCCTTGATTAAAAAAAAATGCAAGTCTCGTTTTAGTCATGCTGGTAATTATTTTAGTGCTAAATTGGAGGGTAAGCACACTCCAGTTCTGTCATTAGTTTAAAAAGAAAGAAAAGAAAAAGAAAAATGTCAAAATGTGAAAGGGAAGACATGTAAAAGGTTCTGGCTCTTTATTTTTGTCTGTACTTTATTGCCTTTGTGTGTACGCTGAGCATCTAGGCTCTTTTACTGGTCGGGGCTTAAGTTGCAAGCCCTTGCATATATAATCACTAATGAGTGTCAGGATTCAGCTGCTAATTTGAGAGGCTTTCTGGCTGTTTTGCCCCAGACACGAGCAGCTTCATTAGGCGCTGCTTTGTCCAGCCTGACCTTTGCTGGCCCCTAGATCACAGCTAAATACCAACATTACACCAACACCCTCCCTGTTGAAACAGTCCAGACTCGATTCCTTTGGTGCATATCTTATCAGAATCTGCTGCTGGCATAAACTTGGGTGCCCCTGTAGCTTGCCACATAATTAGGATTACCTACCCCAAAGAGGCCCTATTTACTTACACCTGTGGTGTTCAGTTGATTGGGGATTTGAATTTTAGAGCAATTAGCAATTTCTGTCTGCTCCTTTTTTTTTTTTTTTAAAGGAGTTTTATTAGACACCACAGCTTTTTAAATGTTTTGGGTGAAACAGTGAAAGCAATAGACAGCCCACTGATAGGTTATTTTTTTCCCTTGACTTTGGAAAATACATACAATTTGTTATTCATGACATCAAATAAGAGAAAAGAAAATGTAATTATATATATATATATATAGCAACTCTATAGGACAGAGTAGAACTGCCCATAGACTTTCCAAGGAGCACTGGGTGGATTCAAACTGCCAAACTTTTGGTTAACAGCTGTAGCACTTAACCACTATGCTACCAGGGTTTCCATATTTTCTGTAGAGGTTTATCTTTGGAAGTGCACTCTCCTTAAAATCAAGCCAGGTAGCAAGCAGATGAAGGAGAGCTTTCTGTTGTGTTCTTTAAATATCCTGAAAAATAAAAGCATGGGACGTGATTGTCAAGCTTGGGCTGGCCTTTAGTTTTTCCATGATATTGTGTGTAGTTTCTTCTCCTACTGTTCGCAATTCTCAGAGAAATTAATCTGCTTTTGTTAAAAAATTTAGTCCGTATTTTCTGTGGATCAGTAGGAAGGCAGAAGTATCTTTTGGCATTGTGTATAATTGTCAGTCAGAAAAGTGAATCTTAAAACCTTTCTTGTCAGATCCAGTCTTCCAAGCCAGGTCTCCGGTGATCTTATTTTGAAGTGGCTTCCTTTTTACAGAGTCATAAAATTAGAGATGGGAAAGAGCTCTCTGGTTGCATCACTTTTTCCACCCCTTTAGCCAGTGTGATCTCCCTCCCTCCCAGCATATTCCCTCGTGCTCCATTCAGTGTGGTTTAAGATAATAAGAACAGGGAGGCTCCTTGTCCAGTCCCGTCTGGGAAAATGTCCCACGGTCCTTGACATGTGGATATGTTTTTAGGCGTGCAGGCTGAAGTTTTTCCTGCTTTGAGAATGCCTCAACATTCTTCCTTTCACATCACTCTCCTTGTTGTTCCTTGCTTCCAAACCTTCAGAACTTTTCCTTTCTCAGTCATCCAGCCCTTACGTGCTGTTAACAAAGTCACAGTACGCACATCCATAGTTTTGTTTTCTTATGCTTCCCATTCGTTCAGAACAGCAACATTATTTGACAGGATTCCTTATTTTTAAGGAGCCCTGGTGGTACAGTGGTTAAGCACTCAGCTGCTAACTAAAAGCTTGGCAGTTCAAATCCATGCAGCAACTTCACAAGAGAAAGACCTGGACATCTGTCATAAAGATTACAGCCTAGAAAACCCTATGGGGCAGTTCTACTCTGTCATAGGGGTAGGGGTCGCTGTGAGTTGGAACTGACATCAACGGCATCCAACAACAATTCCTTCTTAACCGTGTGTCATAAGATATGCCTAAATTTTAATGGTCCATAAATTTTACCTATAAATGAATCTTATACATCTTTAGCCATTTCATAGCATCTCAGAATCTTTCTGATTTTGAGACTTTTCAGGAGTCAGGAAACAAAACGAGGACTCAGAACTCAATGAATATTTGTTTTTAGGTGAGCAGAATTAGATTAATGAAAGTGAATCGGAGATGACTTGACAACAACGGGTTTGGTTTTTTTTTTTTTTGAGGGAGTTCATGACACTGTCACACTGGTTTGTGCATAACCCTTATTATCACATTATTTATCCATTTATGAGTAATGTAGTAAATATCCATTAACTCACACACAGCCAGAGAACTAGACCATTGACAATAATTTGCGTCTACCTGTGTGCTTAGTGGAAACCCTGGTGGCGTAGTGGTTAAGAGCTACAGCTGCTAACCAAAAGATCGGCAGTTTGAATCCACCAGCTGCTCCTTGAAAACTCTATGGGACAGTTCTCCTCTGTCCTGTAGGGTTGCTATGAGTCAGAATTGACTCGACGGCAACGGGTTTGGGTTTTTTTTTTTTTTTTTTAATGTGCTTAGTGGTTAATAGTTCAGCTGCTAACCAAAAGATCGGCAGTTCGAATCCACCAGGTGCTCCTTGGAAACCCTGTGGGGTAGTTCTACTCTGTTTTATAGGGTCACTATGAGTCCAGATCAACTCTATGGCAACGGGTTTGGGTTTTTTTTTTTTTTTTAACGTACTTTCCTCCTCCTTATCCCCCTACTCTCCCTTGATAGAATTTTTGTTTTTATCACTCTTTTGCTTATTTAAATTGCTCTACAACCTGCACATGCCTAAATAGTGTAGTATTGTTTTTGGTTTTGAACCTTATAAAAAAGGTTATTATAGGGTTCCATTTTAGCTATGAAGGCGTAAGCTTCTAAGAGGTTGATCTTCCCACACATAACTACAAAGTCTGGAAAATCACAAAAATAACTACCTAAGGGTTTAAAGAGTGAAGAGGTGCAAGTAGATTTTGGAGAGGAGGTGAAATTTGAAGGAAGCAATTGCCATGTAGTGTTCCCATTTCTGTGGTTTTTCCCTGAGGGCAGCCATAGTTGGATAGAGTTGTGGCATGAGGTGGATAAAATTCCAGTGGAGAAATTGTACTGTTTTTGGCAGGAGGAACCATTTGAAAAGTTAAAAGTAACCAAGGCTACCAGAAAGTGAGGAGAAATCCCAGAAAGAAGGATTGGACACCAAATTCTGTATATAAACTCTGCCCTCGTGTTTGACTGATCCTGAACCATGTGTGCATAGGGCAGATTAAAAGCAGTCTGAACTACTGCCACCACAGACACGACAGAGTTTAGAGTTTAAGTCTAACCAAAATAATTGCCTGCTAAAACAAGTTATCTACACTCTTCAGAGAAATATAACAGAATCCAAATCCTTCACAGTGAAGAACCAGGAAGATGTGACCCATGTCAAGGGAAAAGACAGTCGACAGAAAACAGCCTTGAGATGACTCAGATGTTATAATTATCAGACGAGGATTTTAAAGTAGCTGTTACAGTTATGGAAACCCTGGTGGCATAGTGGTTAAGTGCTACAGCTGCTGACCAAAAGGCTGACAGTTCAAATCCACCAGGCCCTCCTTGGAAACTCTATGGAGCAGTTCCACTCTGTCCTATAGGGTTGCTATGAGGTAGAATCAACTTGATGGCAGTGGGTTTGGTTTGGTTATAATTATACTAGGGGAAGAAAAAGAAAATATGCTTGTAATGAATAAAAAGTTAAGGAGTATCAGAAGTGAAATAGAAAATAAAGAACAAAATGGAAATTTTGGAACTGACAGATGTAGTATCTAAATACATAATTCACTAGATAGGCTTAATAGCAGAATGAACTAACAGAGAAAAGAGTGAGTGAACTTGAAGGTAGATTAATATAAATTATGCAAGTTTATAAAAAATGAAAAATGATTTAAAAGAAAATAAATAGCTTCAGGGAACTGTGTGGGGCAATATCAAAAGCCCTAACGTACAAGTAATTGGAGACCCATAAGAAGAGGAGAGAGAATGAGACAGAGAAACATTGGAAGTAATAATAGCCAAGAAGTTTCCAAATTTGGTGAAAGACAAGTTTATAGATTAAGAAGCTCAGCAGGTCCCAAATATGAAGAAAGCCATGCCTATGAACATCATAATTAATCTGTTGAAAACCAAAGAAAATGAGACAATAGTTAAAGCAGCTAGGTTAAAACAGCACATTACACATAGAAGAACAATGATTAGAATGGCCTTAGAAACCCTAGAGATCAGAAGAAAATGGAAGTACTTCTTTAAAGAGCTAAAAGAAAAAAATGTAAATCTAGAATTTTACATCCAGTGAAAATATCCTTGAAGAATAAAAACATAACGTTTTCCGATGAAGGAAATCAGAAAGAATTTATTGCCAGTAGACTCATACCACAAGAAATGCCGATGGAAGCTCTTCAGGCTGAGGAGAAATGGTACCAGAGGGGAACTCAGTTCTTCAGGAATGAATGAAGAGCTTCAGGAATGGTTAACATCTTGGTGAATATAAAAACTTTTTTATTCCACTGAATTTTTTAAAAATACATAAAACTGTTTAAAGTGAAAATTATAATACCTGTGCTTATATATAGATGTAAGGAGCCTTCGTGGAGCAATGGTTAAGCAATTGGTTGTTAACTGAAGGGTTGGTGGTTCAAACCACCCAGCACTCCATGGGAAAAAGACCTGGTGATCTGCTTCCACAAAGATTACAGCCAAGAAAACTCTATGGGGCAGTTCTACTCTATCACGTGGGGTCGCTATGAGTTGGAATCGACTTGATAGCATCCAACAACAACAATACACATTGGAACTATCATTAAGTAAGTCAGGGAGACTTACATGGTTGCAGGAGTTTTATATATCACAAGAAGTGGTATGATATTAGCTCCCAGTAGACTGTGAAGTGTTAAGGATATATAATGTAATTCCTAGAGCAACCACTAAAAATGTTATACAAAGAGTTATAACTAAAAAGCCAACAGATAAGTTAGAGTGGAATCCTAAAAAACTTTAAAACTAAAAAACAAGACAGGACGGGGAAACACAGAACAAAAAAACAAAGAGGACAAACAGAAAGCAAGAACAGGGTAGATCTGAAGCCGCCTATATTAATAATTATATTAACCTGTTGCAGTTGAGTTGATTCAGACTCATGGCAACCCCAAATGTTTCAGAGTAGAACTGCGCATAGGGTTTTCAATGGCTGTAATCTTACAGAGGTAAGATTGCCAGGCCTTTCTTCCACAGCACTGCTGGATGGATTTAAACTGCCAGCCTTTTGGTTAATAGTCAAGTGCAAACAGTTTACACCACCTAGGAACCTAATATTTAGATCAAATAAATTTTAAAGACAGAAATTATGACTAGAAAACAATGGTATGTTATTTACAAAAGTTTAAATATAAAGACATACTGTAAATATAAAGACATACCTTTAATATAAAGACACAAATAGGTTAATGTGAATGGATGGAAAAAGATTTACCATGCATGTGGTAAGCATAAGAAGGCTAGGGTGATTTATTAATATTAGGTAAAATATATTTTTAAGAAGAAGAGTATTACCTATGATGAAGAAGAACATTCATAATGATAAAAGGACCAATTCAGCAGAAAGATATAATAGTCACAAATGTGTATGTGCTTAACATTGGACCTTTAGAATTTATGAAGCAGATATGGACAGTATTAAAGGAAGAAATAGACAGTTTTACAAGCATAATAGAGTATTTTAAAACCTCTCTCTCATTAATTAATAGAAAAACTAGGCAAAATAATTTGTAAAACATAGGAAATCTAAATAACATTATTAACCACCTTGACCTGATTGACAGTTGTAGAACTCTTCACTCAAGAACTGCAGAATACGCTTCTTGTCAAGTGCACATGGTACTTTCACCATGATAGACCATATGCTGGACCATAAAACAAATATCAATAAATCTAAAAGAATCGAAATCATACAAAGTATATTCCATGAATACCTTGGAATTTAGTTAGAA
This sequence comes from Dugong dugon, assembly GCA_030035585.1. Classification (NCBI taxonomy): domain Eukaryota; kingdom Metazoa; phylum Chordata; class Mammalia; order Sirenia; family Dugongidae; genus Dugong; species Dugong dugon. The sequence continues at coordinate 102,414,619 of CM057467.1, read as the reverse complement.
ATCAATGACAATATGATATCTAGGAAAACCTCAAGTATTTGGAAATTAAACGGCATAGTTCTAAATGAGTCAAAAAAGAAATAAAGGAAATTTAGAAATTATTTCAAATTGAATCATAATGAAAATATAGCATATTACAATTTGTGGAATGCAGTGAAAGCAGTGCTTAGAGAGGGATTTCTAGCTTTAATGCTTCTATTAGAAAAGAATAAAGGTCTAAAACCAGTTATTTCAGGTTCCATCACAAGAGGCTAGGAAAAGAAGAGCAAAGCAACTCCAAAGTTAGTAGAATGAAGAAATTAACAAAGTTAAGAACAGATATCAATGAAATAGAAAATTAACAAATCCAAAGTTGGTTCTTTGAAAAGATCAACAAAATTGATAAACCTCTAGCTAATAATCAAGAAAAAAAGAACATAAATCACCAGTATTAGGAATGAAAGAGTAATTTATTACTCCCGATCTCAGGAACATTAAACATATAATAACAGAATATTAGGAACAACTTTCTTCCAACAAATTTGACCAACTTAAACTATGAAACAAAATTTGAATATCCGTATATATAATAATGTACTTGAATTCTTTTCAGAAACCTTTCCAACAGGAAAACTCTAGGATGAGATGGTTATACTTATGAATTTTATTAAATATTCAAAGAAGAAATAGCATAATCTTTCACAAGCTCTTTCAGAAATTAGAAGAGGAGGAAGCACTTCTTAAATATTCTGGGATGAGGCCAGCATAGCACTTAATACCAAAACCTAAGAAGAAAGACATTGCAAAAAAAAATTAAAGAATAATATGCTTCATGGACATAGCACAAAAATCCTTTACAAAATATTACAAATCAAATCAATAGTATATAAAAAAGTTAATATATTCCAACCAATTTGGGTTTATACCAGGAATGTAGAAAGTGTTTAACACTCAAAAATCAATCAGTGTAATTAGTGGTATTACCAGAATGAAAGAGGAAACCCATGTGATCATTTTGATAAATGCAGAAAAAGCATTTGAAAAACTTTATCATCCATTTGTGATTAAAAACTCTCAGCCAGTAGGAGTAGAAATGAACTTCCATAATCTGATAAAGGGCATTTACAACAAACCTACGGTGAACATCATAGTTAATAGTAAAATATTGAATGTTTTCACCTTAAGATCAGGAGCAGGGTGAGAATTCCTGGGCTCATACTTCTATTCACCATTGTACTGAAGATCCTAGACAATGTAATAAAGCAAGAAAAAGAAATAAAAGCAATAAAGACTATAAAGGAAGAGTTAAATGTGTCTCTTTTTCAAAGGACATGATTATTAATACAGAAAATTCTAAGGAATCTACAAAACAACTACTAGAAGTAGTAAGTGAATTTAGCAAGATTACAGGATACAAGGTTAAGATAAGAAAAATCGATTATTTATATACTAGCAGCATAAAATTGAAAATAAATTTAAAAAATAAAATTCTACTTAAAATAGCAGGAAAAACACAAAATGCTGAAGAATAAATACAGCAAATGATGTGGAAGAGATCTTCATTGAAAGTTTTACATTCATGTTTAGAAATGCAAATCAGATTAGAAGGCAATACTGAAACCATTGGAGGCTCCAGTTGTGGAGTACAAAAAAATGATCACAGAGACAAGCCGAGAAAATAGTTGTGTAACAGGAAGAGAAACAGATACATTCAAAGAGTCATATTTTAAAATGTTCGTCACAGAGAGTTAGAAAAACAATTGGAAATGACTTGAATGCCCAAAAGTAGTGAATTAATTTTAAAATTGCAGTATATCTATACGATAGAATACCATATAACTATTAAAGGTAATTTTTTGGAACGGTGACTTCTAAACTTTTTTTGACTGCAACCCACAGTAAGAAGTCTATTTTATACCAAAAATAAATATATACGTAAAAGAACAAATATAGTATGATCTCATTTATATTAAATATCTAGAATAGGCAAATACATAGAGACCAAAGTTTATTAGAGGTTACCAGGATAGATTGGAGAGAGAAATCAGGAGATATTGTTTAAGGTGTACTGAGTTTCTCTTAAGGATGATGAAAACAGATAGTTGTAATGATTGTACAACGTGGTAAATTTAATTAATGTCCCTGAATTGTACACATCAAAATGGTTGAAATGGTAAATGTTTTGTTATACATATTATACCACAGTAAAATTTTTTAAAGTAAATACATTTACCTGAAATAAAAATTGTATAGAACATACTTATCCTTTGTACATAAAATGCACTTTGATATTTTTATGTGATTGTATTTCATTTTTCCAGTGCTGATCATGACCCACTAAATTCATTTCATGACTTTACTAATGGGGCACAACCCACAGTTTGAAAAAAAAAATATTTTAGAAGATTATTTAATTAAAAAAAGCAAGTTATGGTCCCAAATTAGTGTTGGGGCCAAAAAGCTATATGCAGAATAAGAAAGGGTTGTCCCTAAGTAGTGGGTTTGTAGGTGATTTTTTACCTTCTTCTTTGTGCTTTCTATCTTTTATAATTTTTAAAAATTAACATGTATTTCCTTTTTTCTTTTTTACAAAAGGAAGTAGTATCTGCCTGGGGGTAGTTAATTTCTTAACTGTCTAGAAAATTTAGAAAAACATACAGGAACAACTTCTTCAGATGAAAAAACAAGCACCACTGGGTTGATAAAATTAGTGAACCCCAAACTCTGAGAATACAACAGTGAATGAGAGTGTTGTGGGCTTTGCTCTTATGGAGCTTGCATTCTGAAGCACTTTTTTTTTTACTTCAGTTAGAAAAAGAAAAATATGCGTTTTGCTGATCAAGTGAGCATGAGCCACACAGACTGTTGGATATTGTGAAGAGTGTCCTCAGTGTGCTGAGAGGAAGGAAGTTCTGGAGTCTTCCTTCAAATGTTCTTGGAGCAGAAGCATGAAACCTCCCCATAAGCATGAAGTTGCAGATTCCTTTTGAGTCACAGTATTTTAAACTGCACCAGAAGTTCTCTCGTCCCTTGATTTTCATGTTTAATTTGAAAGGTTTGAACTATTCTGTAAAAGAACCTACATGCTGTTTGTGAATGGTATATACTATGTTGAGATTGCAGAGAATCCCACTTCGACCTTATCAGCCTTGAAAAGAAAAGCATTTTTTTGTCCTGAGGTTGCATGAGGTTAATAATCTGGTTTAAATCTGGGCTTTAAATCGATTAGTTGTCCCTCTGAGAGCCTTGGATTTTTGGTCCATGAGACGAAGCAGACAAACTAGGGAAGATTTGCACCATAAGGGGAGCCTTCTGGAATCTTGCCTCAATGGTAGAAATTTATTCTTATGATGTCTTGGGTCTCATTGTTCATTAATTTAGCTAACATTTATGATCTTGAGTATATCCCATCTGAATTTAGAGACCATCTCAAAAATAGATTTGACACATTGAACACTAATGACTGAAGACCTGACGAGTTGTGGGATGACATCAAGGACATCATACACGAAGAAAGCAAAAGGTCATTAAAAAGACAGAGAAGAAAGAAAATACCAAAATGGATATCAGAAGAGACTCTGAAACTTGCACTTGAACTTAGAGTAGCTAAAGCGAAAGGAAGAAATGATGAAGTCCAAGAGATGAACAGCAGATTTCAAAGGGCACCTCGAGAAGACATAGTAAAGTATTATAATGAAATATGCAAAGACCTGGAGTTAGAAAACCGAAAGGAAAGAGCACACTCAGCATTTCTCAAGCTAAAAGAACTGAAGAGAAAATTCAAGCCTCAAGTTGCAATATTGAAGGATTATATGAATAAAGTATTGACTGACTCAAGAAACCTCAAAAGAGATGGAAGGAATACGCAGTCACTGTACCAAAAGGAGTTGGTCAACATGCAACCTTTTCAGGAGGTAGCATATGATCAAGAACCAATGGTACTGAATGAAGAAATCCAGGCTGCACTGAAGGCATTGGTGAAAAACAAGGCTCCAGGAATTGATGGAATATCAATTGAGATGTTTCGGCAAATGGATACGTTGGAAGCACTCTTTCATCTGTGGCAAGAAATTTAGAGGACAGCTGCCTAGCCAGCCGACTGGAAGAGATCCATCTTTGTGCCCATTCCAAAGAAAGATGATCCAACAGAATGTGGAAATTATTGAAAAATATCATTAGTATCATGCTCAAGTAAAATTTTGCTGATGATAATTCAAAAGCAGTTGCAGCAGTATATCCATGGCAAACTACCAGAAATTCAAGCCAGATTCAGAAGAGGACTTGGAATGAGGGATATCATCACTGATGTCAGATGGATCTTGACTGAAAGCAGAGAATACCAGAAAGATATTTACCTGGGTATTATTGACTGTGCAAAGGTATTCGACTTTGTGGATCATAATAAATTATGGTAACACTGCAAAGAATGGGAATTCCAGAACACTTAATTGTGCACATGTGGAACCTGTATGGAGACCAAGAGGCAGTCCTTCGAACAGAACAAGGGGATACTGAGGGTTTAAAAAGAAAAGGCGTGCATCAGTATTGTTTCGTTTCACCATATTTATTCAATCTGTATGCTGAGCAAATAATCTGAGAAGCTAGACTATGTGAAGAACAGGGCATCAGGATTGGAAGAAGACTCATTAACAGCCTGTGGGTATGCAGATTACTGAAAGCCAAGAGGATTTGAAGCACTTACTGATGAAGATCAAAGACTACAGCCTTCAGTATGGATTACACCTCAACATACAGAAAACAAAAATCCTCACAACTGGACCAATAAGCAACATCATGATTAACGGAGAAAAGATGGAAGTTGTCAAGAATTTCATTTTACTTGGATCCACAATGAACGCCCATGGAAGCAGCAGTGAAGAAATCAAACGACCCATTGCATTAGGCAAATCTACTGCAAAAAACCTCTTTAAAGTGTTAGAAAAGTAAAGATGTCACTTTAAGGACTAAGATGCGCCTGACCCAAGCCATGGTGTTTTAAATCGCCTCATATGCATGGGAAAGATGGACAGTAAATAAGGAAGACTGAAGAAGAATTGATGCCTTTAAATTATGGTGTTGGCAAAGAATATCGAATATACCATGGACTGCCAGAAGAATGAACAAATCTGTCTTGGAAGAGGTACAGCCAGAATGCTCCTTAGAAGTGAGGATGGTGAGACTTTGTGTTAATTTACTGTGGACATGCTATCAGGAGGGACCAGTCCCTGGAAAAGGACATCATGCTTGGTGAAGTTAGAGGGTCAGTGAAAAAGAGGAAGACCCTCAACAAGATGGATCAACACAGTGGCTGCAAAACAATGGGCTCAAACATAGCAACAATTGTGAGGATGGCACAGGACCGGGCAGTGTTTTGTTCTGTTGTGCGTGGGGTCGCTATGAGTCGAAACCTAACAACATTTATTGAGTGTTCACTCAGTGTCAGGAACAATGTTAGGTGCTGGGAATACAAGAATGAACAAAACAAAATACTGACCCTAGAGGATCTCCTACTAATAAGAGAGACGAGATCATTTAACAAGTGCTGTAGCTAATTTTGTAAGGTTACACACCTGGTTCAGCCTGGGTGGATAAGGAAAGGCTTCATGAAGACTGAGCTGTCTTGCTGCTGTTGTGTGCTGTGGAGTCCTATTGTGAGAGGTATCTGATCATTTGCTCAGGATGTAGCTGGGAACCCTTCCTAGGTGGCTCATCCTGCAAGCTTCCTTCTTTGTCCTTGGAGGCTTGATCATATAGAGTCTTAGAGGGAGTTAATTTATCTATGTAAGATGAGTAGAGACAGAAGAGTTGGTAGAAGAATCAGAGGCAGAATCAGTTTTTGTAACCAGAGATCGGATACTAAGCATTAGGATAAATTTGCAAGGTGAGTCTGAAAGTAAAAATCAGTCACCAGGTCCTTACCTGGGAGGAGTGGGAGAATTTTGGGGTTTAGATGCAAGTAGCTCTGGGCACATAAGATTTAAAGCTAACACTGTGTGTGATATGAAGATGTTGGCAGTCTACTTTTATCAGGTGCCTGCTGATTATCGTAGGGGCCTGTTTGCTTTGAGCATCATGCTTGGACCAGAGGGGGAGGTGATAAGTGAAGTGAGAAGGTTTTCTAAAACCTCTTGTATTTGAATCAAGAACTGTCTACCCAGCTGCCCACTTCATAACGGACTACCCAGTTTATTCCTTAGAAGTAAAATGTTAAGTGAAATTAAATAATAAAATTACATAAAAGAACATGCTAAATTATGAGTGAACGAGATGATTGAATCAGACAGATAAAAGAATTCAAACACCAAGGACAAGTATAGGCAGGGCTGTTTGAGTTGAGGTGGTGCAAACAGTTATGAGATTGGATGCTGCTGATCAAATGACATGATTCCATTTGGGCTCATGGCGGTCCCTGTGGAGCTCTCTGGATAACCCCAAGGGCACAGTGACGGTGACCCCAACAATGAGCCCCAGCCTCTTTCCTTGGAGAGATTGCAGGGACTGGGTCATGCTCCTTTCATTGAAATGAACTTACATCATCAGATTTGTAGGTGCAGAGAGAGAGAGGGAATGAATCTTCCTCTTAATCATTGGGAGAATGTGGAAGAAGGAGCAATCGTGATAATGGTAATGATGGTGATGATGATAATGAATTTCATTTGGGGGCTTACTCTGTGTGTTAGGCACTCTGTGAAGGATTTTTACATACATCTCGTTTAGTCATCACAGAAACCTACAGTTTAGGTTCCTCTTACTATGTTTGCAGAAGCTAAACTCCAGTAATACCCTGCTAATAATGTACTTATTTGGAGAAGCCAGACTGAACTTACATTGCTCTACTACTGCTACATTCTTGATTCTGAGAGTGTTCATCTATAAAAAAAGAATAACAGCATCCATACACTCTTATTAGGTTGTTTGTTGTGCAGATTGGATGTATTAGTACACGTAAAGTCTCTAGGACCATGCCTTGTAGATAATAAGTGCTAAAGGACTCTTAGCCATTATTTATTATTATTCTACACTGCCTTTAATATTACAAACAAAAAAAAGGGGAGCCTTGTTTTAAGAAAAAAGATAATGGTAAGGAATCAAATACAAACGCATACACAGTCAGTGAACACTATACTTCTTTTCTTCTTTTCTGTTTTCATCAAAGGCTGTTAAAATGTAGGGCCTGCTATTGTTTATTTATTCAGACATCAATCTTAATCGGCCCCTTTGCTACTTTGGCGGTAAGGGCATTGTAATTCTATTTTTATCGGTTCCTTCCTGAGCACCAGACATTCAAAATAGCATGAGTAAGGATCAGAAATATCTTAATGGATTTGGTTCCCAGAGATATCAGTGACCAGAGGAAGAGTTCTGCAGAAATTTCTTCCTGAGTTGACAAGGAAGGTAAGTGGTAAAAGTATAGAGGAAGGGATGGCTGTGCAGCTGTAAGTCTCTATGGAGTGAAAAGGCCAAGGTGAAGTGGCTGACTGAACTGCAAGGGGCTCTGAAAGAATTAGAGCAAAGAAACTTCCCGTTTGCAGGCTATGTTGGGAGCTAAAATACCAAACCAAACCTATTGCTGTAAACTCAGTTTCCACTAATGGCGACCCTATGTGTTACAAAGTAGAACTGCTCTGTAGGGTTTTCTTGGCTGTAACCTTTATGGAAGCAGGTCACCAGGCCTTTCTTCTGTGGTGCTGCTGGGTGGGTTTAAACTGCCAACCTTTAGGTTGGTAGTTAAGCACAAACCATTTATATGCCACCTAGGAACATGATGTTTGGGACCAGCACTGTGTAATTGTTTATTGTGTAATTGTTTATCATCTGCCTCTTCGTGAGGTAACCATGTTTTTGATAAACAGACTTCCTGATGAGATCATATTATTCATACACACAAATACAGAGGTTCCTATGCCATTCATATTTTGGCTTGGATCTCTTTCTTCTCTCTCCCTTCTTTCTGTTTCTCTCTTATTCCACTTCCTCTTTCTCCCACCCCTTCCTTTTTCCTACTTGTCTCTTGCTCTTAAAGCCATTTTGTACTCAGACTACCAGCAGGTTATCAAAGTTTGGAAAGTGATATTGAAGGGAAGAGAAAACGAGCTCATAACACCCAGAGCAACCATCCAAAAAACCAGACCCATTGCTGTCAATTCTGACTCATAGCCACCCTATAGGACAGAATAGAACTGCCCCATAGGGTTTCCAAGGAGCAGCTGGTGGATTTGAACTGCCAACCTTTTGGTTAGCAGCCAAACTTTTAACCACTGTGCCACCAGGGCTCCAGAACAACCATAGTTCTTACAAAAAGGCATGTAGCACAGAGTTTCCCAAATGGTGTTAAATTATGCCACTTAGTGAAGCATGGTGTAATTTTAGGGGATGCACAGATGAACATTTATTACATACATTTTGAAAAATGTGTGTGTGAGGGTATACATGTGGCACACCAAATATGATTTCATGGATATTGTTGTTTATGGTGAAGATAAATTTGTTTAAATAATAAAAGCGAGTCCATATGTAGAAAAATATTTAGTAAATATTAGTACAGGTGGCACACAGATGTGACAAGTGAATTATAACTCTAGTGCATGAGGACTGAAGCTTGGGAAACACTGTTGTAGTATATGGCATGATTTGCCTGAACTGGGGCCCTGTGGAGAGCTCTGTTGTCTTCTCTGTAAAATATGGGAGTTGGTCCAACCCAGGTGATCTCTACAAGTCATCCACACCATCTTTCCTTGGTTCCGTCATGGCATCAGTGAGTCCATCTCAGACATAGGGAAACTGAAGGTAACCCAACCCACCCGCCCCCCGCACCTCCAGCAGTTCCACAGCTGCATCTACTGATAAAAGCCCAAGGCATGAGCAGTAATTCTGCACCAGTAACTTGAGTTTTTAAACATTTAAACCTGTAGCAGGTGTGAATTTTATTCCACAGTGATAGGCAGATGCAAAAAATTGCACATCAGTTTGTTTTCAGAGTTGAAGTGAATCTAAATCTGCACCTTTATTCCTTCATGTGGGAAGGAATTCCATCTCACTCCTGATCGGGGCTTCTTCTGTCCTGACTCCCAACCCAGAGCCCTGGGGAGATCCAGCACATTTGGAGGGTTCCTACATACTTTGGTTCACACTGGCTATTGCTGATGGGTCTTTGTTGGGTTGCATGGTCCCTTGAAAGCTGGTGATTGCTCTGCTTTTCCTGACTTGGGCTTGGGGATCTTTGCCTCAACTGAGAGTTAGGGTATGACTGGCCTCCTGAAGAACGTCACACAGCTGTTCATGCTGAAGGCTTGTCACTTCCCCACCCACCCCAGCCCCTTTGCCAGGAATTGCAGCTTTTTCCCAGTCAAGTCAGTTCTTACCTTTTCACTCTTGAGGAGAGCCCCCCCTCCTGCTTATCTTGACTGCTTCTGATAATTCTTCACCCTCACCCCTGTCCTCAAAGTAACTCATCCACTCCCCTCCCCAACGTGTTGACCCAGTTTCAAGCCCTCAGTGAAAACAAAAGCCAGGAAGGGTGGGGGTGGGGTGTTTCTGGCAACATCTGCTTAAACCATGCTACATAAACACCCCTGAGGCAAAGGAACACGGAGACCTTCTTCAATAAAGGAGAGAAAAAAACAGAGGAAAACCAAACACAGATTAATATTTCTATTAACTGTTCTCTCATGTGTGAAGGTAAAAATTTGAAATATGTGCATATGGTCAAAGTATATGTTACAATATTATACACACACTAAGCTTTCAATTCAGAGGCTCAGAGTGTGTTCAAATAGGTATTAATATTAAACCTGGTTTCCAGTTCTTACTAAATATAATGTCATGGTTGTTTAGACTTTAATAATGGTCTCATTTGAATGCATTTTACCCAGATGCATTTGGGTAGGTATTTAGGGTACTTGGGGCCAAAAAACACTGATTCAGAGCTCCCAGGCTCCTTTGCCAACTGGCCTCCAAGAACGGTGCTGGGGTCCAGCTTCCCCTAAAGAGCCTTTTCCTCAGTGGTACCAGCTTCTGCTGGGAAGACCATTAAGCTCCTAGCTCTAGCAGGTGACCCTGGCCTCCAGTAACACCATCTCTTCCCTTTGTCACTTCAGCCCCATGGAGGGTAGTGGTGTCTGTAGTTGGTAATATTCAGGTTCCTCTTTTAACACCTTTGAAACTAACTCCCCACATTGATCCCTTTATTAATGTAACTTGCTCTCCTAGCTGGCCCTCATGCAGAGGGGAAGAGAAATCTGTTAAATTTCAGAGACTAAAATTCCTAACATGAGTGTATGTTAATTCACAGGAGCAGATAATAATACCTCTCTCATTCATTCATTCGACAGATATTTGTGGAACACCTTTTGCCAGACATTAAAGCAGAGTCTCATGGAGCATCCATTCTAGCAAGGAATAGATAAAAGGAAAAGAAAAATAACGTGAAAGATACTAATAAGTGCTACGCACAGTAATAAAACAGGGTGATGTGTTAGAGAGTGACAAATGGCTACTTTAGGGAAGGAGCCCTGGTGGCATAATGGTTAAGCACTCGGCTGCTAATTGAAAGGTTAATGGTTCGAACCCGCAAGTGGCTCCATGGGAGAAAGACCTGGCAATCTGCTTCTGTAAAGATTACAGCCAAGAAAACCCTATGTGGCAGTTCTACCCTGTCCTGTAGGGTTGCTATGAATCAGAATCGACTAGATGGCACACAACAACAATTATAATTATTATGGGCTTGGCCCATATTTTTCAAAGAGACTTCATTCACTGAAACCCTCTACTCCTTTTGCTCCCTCTTCAGGTTCTTCAAAAGCCATAAACTAGGAATTAAGGCTACATTTGGCTTCTAAGTGTGTTGTTTTCTATGTGCCATATTTTGCTTAAGCAAATAAATAATGGGTTTAAAGGTCTTCATGTGGGACATGTACTCGCGAATAAGCTATAATCCTCACCCTTATTCCCAATTATTTTAACATTCCAGCTTGTCTTATGTAACATACCTACACAAACCCTAAATGTAGCTGAGTTTGCAACTCTAGCCTAAACCATTTGAGATAATTTTGATTTGTGTAGCTATCACTCTTCCTGTTTGTTAGAGACTTTACCACATGTCAGACTCTGTGCTGGACATTTTATTTCATCTTCACAACCTTGTGGAGAAGGTATAATAATCCTTATTTTACAGACCACCTAGCTAAGGGCCAGAGAAGTCACTGGCCCCAGGTCATTTAGCTGTTGCTGGGCAGAACATGGAATCAGTTTGCCCATTCCATAGTTGAGCTCTTAACTGAGTTGAACTGAACCATGCATTGTAGCACCGACTAACGTAGAACCTGCAAGAGTTACCCAGGTGTCTCATGTGTATGAGTACTGGCTTCCCAACCCAATTGTAAGTTTGAGGAGTTATTCTTCTAAGTTCCTGCAAAATAGAATCTAAAACATGGAATACATTATAAAATAATTTAAAAAATTAAATCATAAAAGTGACATGATTGAAGATGAGCAATAAATCTCAGCTTTGAATATTCCTAGATTTTTTTTTCCTGAACTTAATCAAAGAGACTTCTGAAAATGAGAAGGTTTCTACCCAGAGGCACAAAACAGACATGTGAAATGATGACTGCTTACCTCTTCTCTCCTTTTATAAGTTTACCGTTTGAATAAAAATTGACCATTTCAGTTCCAGTATCTCTCAACTATTTCCAACTATTCGACTTCATCTTTTTAAATCGTGGGTTCTTTAGGAAGTTGATCTTTTCTCTCTCCAGACGGTTAGTATTTTTCCCCGAATCCATCCTCTTCTGTGTGACCCTTTCTTTCCAGATTTAAAACCTCTTCACATGTGCCTTTTTAGATTCCTTATTAAACTTTCCATCCATTAGTTAAATACCAGATGATAGGAATTATGCCCTTTTCCATACTTCTTTCCATGTGGGTAATAAATACACCTATTTACTTCAGTTTTCCATCAATTAAAAATACTACAGTGGCTTTATCAGTTATATGGAGGTTCGAGGGGTGGGAATGGGACATTATTGGCCTTCTTGTTTGCAAGTACTTGGACGTTAGTAAACTTCTCTTGGAAATCCAGCCCAGGAAAATAGATTGCTCATCAAAAATAGAAACAGGATTTTTTTTTTTCCTAAATGAAGGAAGTCGTTGCTTAAAATAATACTTAAAAGAGACTAATTGTCCCCTTCCTTCTTAAGAGTGTTTCTGAACATTCGTTCTTGGTATCTTAACATTATTTTAAAATTATGCAGTGATTTTTATGTAAAGCATATGTTGAAGTCTTATTATGCTTTCATGCAGTAGTTGAATCTGTAGATTATGGGTGATTTTTGCTCTCTTTAAAGATGAGTCATAGAATGAGTTCCTGCTGGGGGGTGGTCCTTGTAGAGTTTCTGTTTCGTTTGCTATTTGCTGTTCAGTTTATTGTTAAGTTGCACGAATACTGTATATCTTTGATTACTCCCTGGTGTTGGGGAGCTCTTTACTCTGGAAAGCAGGGAGTTGTGAAGAACAGGTATTAAATGTGAACTTTCAGTTTTAATTTCTCAAAATGTGCCCAGAACCTGAGGAAAAGCTTTCCAAGTTTAGTGGAGATTGCTGTATTGCTAACTGCAGTATTTTCCTTTGTTCCCCCTGTGCCATCCTTCCCAGACCTCAGAGTCTGATAATACTTGAAGGAGACATAAAAACTTACAGAATTACAGTTGATAAGGTGATCAAATGAATTTATGCAAGACAATGAGTGCCCATATCCCAGCCTGATTGTTTACACAGGATGATCTCCTGGAACCTACTACGTTTCCATTTATGATAGGAAATATATGATGCTTACTTTCAGAATCTGAAATACAGCTAGGGAAAAAAATCTAGAGATTAAATTGTCAGAATGATTTTCACTTTAAATACGTGAGGACCAGAAGAACATTTACTCTTTATAAAGAAGATTTAGCCCCTGCAGTCAACTGATAAGGAACATTCTCTGGATATTTTTGCTGTTGTTGTCAAGTCATTTCCGACTCATGGCAATTCTATGTATGCAGAGTAGAACTGCTCCATAGGATTTTCAAGGCTGTGGCCTTATGGAAGTAGACTACCAGTCCTATCTTCTTAGGCGCCCTGGGGTGGGCTTGACCTGCCAACCTTCTGGTTAGTAGTTGAGGGCTTAACTGTTTGCACCACCCAGGGACTCCTCTCTGTTTTTTAAAGTTCTTTTTATCATATGCCAGCTGAGGGTGCTGGACTTTGTACTTTGGTGTCAGTCCAGTATCCATGTCTTTATTCTGTAACAACCCTTTATCCTTTAACAACCAAAAGGCCTCTTCTCATGATACTGATGCTCTGATGTGTGTCTCAGAAGCCAGAGCATCCTTTCCACTCCAGCAAGGATAGACTCGCTGGCTCTCAACTTTCTGTGACACAAATGAAATGTAAACCAAATCCCTTCCAATAGTATCTGTGATGGGGCATCACCGTTTTGCTACCTGGTTCTTCTTAGTAGACGTAATTCCCACCCCATTCTGCCTCCAACAGTTTGGGACTGATGGACTCTTGATTCTTGTTAATAAAGGTTTCTCTCCATTTGGGGGTGAAAAATTGGACTTTTCATTTGTAGTGTGGCCAAGGGAAACAGAAATGTATTTTAAAAGAAAGAGAGAGAGAAAGAAAGAAAAAGACAGCTACTCTTGGCATAACAAACACAGAGAAGAAAACCCAGCTTTCAAAAAGAATACAGGATTCTCTAGATTTAAACAGAAAGTGCTGTAAGTGGGCAGTGACACTCATCTGTCCATGCCTGCTTCAGTTTTGGTTGTACCTGGTCTTCTGGGTGCCAAGTACAAAAAGCTCTGTGTGGCTTCATAACGGCCAAGCTACCAGAGTTTTCTCTTTCCTATGCAAGTGGCCATGTAGCCTACAAAGTGGAACAGAAGCCAGGCCAACTCTCAGATAAAGACTCCTTGCTGTTATTTGCCTCCAGATAGTTCAAGTCATGTCCTTTCGTTTCTGGAAAAAGAGTATTGGTTTGGCTTTCTGAAAACAGTTGCCACCTTTGGGCAAAACTAATTATCACAATACGCATGTTCTGCTCAGGATTTCCAAAGAGGAAGAAAGGTTTGATACTGGTATATGTTATCCAGCCTAACTACGCAAATGGCAAGTTTGGCACTGGGGAGTTGGGGTCAAGAGGACATTATTTCTGATTTCATGTAACTTTGTTAACTCTGTTACATCCCGGAATTATGTTAAGGACACCAGAGAGCTACTAGGTGAAAACTTTGTGGATTTGAAAACTACTATGCTGAATATTTTATGATCTTCTTGTTAAGGCCTCTCCTTATAACACAACCTAAAAGCACTGTCCTGACTTCCTTCTTATGAAGACTTGAACATTTCCAATTGCAGAAAAACCTCAAGGGTTGCAACATTTCAAAAGCCATAGATAGTTTAGGTTTTATTTTCTATGCTGGGATGGTTTTGAGTTTTCTTATTATAAAATTATAGTTGTCATAGTGACTGTCTGTTCTGAACCAGATATTCTATGGTCCCATTTAAGTCCCACTTTGGGAAACTGGGTTTATTTATGACTGTGATATGCATAAAGTAGTATGACACTGATGAACAGGCATCTCTGGTGAATGGATTGTTGGGGTTTGTTTAAATTTCTGAGGATTAAACAAAAAGCTCTTATTTTAGTAAGTGTTCAAAGATACTCTAAAAATTTTAACTCTGGTGACCATAGTTAACATAAGCTTATTGTTCTCACTCATCTAGGACATGTGGCCCTGAATACAAGCTTTGCCTTGACCCCATTGCTTGTTAATCCAGTGCCAGGCCCCCTACACTGAACCAAAATCACTGGTGGTGGGGGCAGGAAATCTGTACTTTACCACCTGGCGTAATTTTTATGTCCACAGAAGTGTGAGAACAAGTGGCTTTGAAGCTATAGGTGTTTGGGTTGGCTGTCTATTTATTCTTAGAATTGCTCCTTGTAAACTGATTGCTGAGGGGGACATCCTTCTGCCTCTTTCCTACAAAAGTTGAGAGTAGAATAAATGAAAATGTAGTTAATCCAGGATCTAAGTTGGTTGGGATATGGATAGTTGGGATTTTTGCTGATGATATTTTTGTCCTAATTATTAGTTACGTTTCAAGCTCATTCTGCTCTGTGTTGTAGAAGAAGGGTTGATGTGAAACTCTGGGGGCCTCAATTATATGTATGGTTCACATCCTGGTCATGTAATTTTAGATGTCACTTTGTCCCTTCAGCCCCTACTTTTTTCATGTGTAAAATGAGAATGTTGTACTAATTGATCTTTGTGTTTCTTTCTGTCTCTAATATTTTATAAACCCTCTGGATCAATAGTCCTGTCTACAACCAGTCATGAGGATGTTGCAGGACCAGGCAGCATTTCATTTTGTTGTGCATGGGGTTGTCATGAGTTGGGAGCCGACTTGACGGCAGCTAACAACCACAACAATTGTATTTTTTTACTCTTTCTCTTCCAACCTCTAGACATTTTCTCATGGAAATGGAACTGGAAAGGATCTTCAAGATCATCTGATCTTAATCTCTCACTTAGCACAAGAGAAAACAGGCTAAGGAGCGGCCAAAAAGTGTTGCTTTGGAAAAGCCAGAATAAGAACCAAAGGCTTTGGCTCCCAAATTAGGGCTCTCTCCACCTTGACTCTGTTGCTCTCTATTGCATGTCACATGAGGGGCTCAATTTCTTATGTCTAGGAATACCCCTATGCATTAAGTGTAGCAGCAGCAGAGGTTGCCCTGGACACTTGGAAACAATGAGCTTAGTGCAGATTGGTTCATTTGTGTCATCCAACTGTATCTTCACTCTGTGGTCATAGATTCTGGGAAACCCAAATGTGAATTAAACCCAAATATGAATATGGCAGTACACAAGTAAACCCCAAAGGACTCTCCTTACTAATTCCAGAATGCCAGGACAGCATATATTGCAAAGTTTATTGCAGTCCTCTGATGTATTGGAAAGGACATGGCAAGAATGTGGTGAAACGTTACCCCCACCAGTGTCCTCTATGTTAGAAGTGGAGAAACTGAGTCATAGAGGCTCAGTGCCCTCTTGGTTGAAACACCAGTATGTCAGATTTACAGGGCAGAAGGGCTGGCAGTTTGAAGAACACTGAACGTGCCCAGAGGCTGGTTCTGATAGTGACAGGACTGTCCAGGTGAGGAATCTTTGTGAGTGGGGAGCTCCCACATCTTGTCATGTTAAGCCAGGCTGATCTGCAAAGGGACGGTTTCCTGGGGGGAATAGCGATGCTTAATTGATTTACACTGTTGATGAAGCACTTAGACATGCCTTCTGATTACCTTTCATCCCATATGGGAAGATGTAAGTTGTAGAAACTGCCTTTTGGCATTTGGGGGAAAAAAAAACAACTCCAGACACTGGGGTAAGCTGAGGATATATACGAGACAGGTTTTTTTTTAGCACTATGAAAGGAAAACCTGTTTTATGTTTTAAATGTATGTCAGAATAAAAATAGAGCTATTACCAAAGCTTACTACAGAAGGTAGCCTTTTCTTGTTAAAACACATGGAGAGAGAGAGAGATAACAAGTGTTTTTTCTTGCAAGTGATACATGTCCACCAAACCCACCCACTGCTGTCAAGTCGATTCTAACTCATCGCGACCCTGTAGAACAGAGTAGAACCTGCCTCACAGCGTTTCTAAGGCTGTAATCTTTATGGAAGCAGACTGCCACATCTTTCTTCCACAGAGTAGGCTATTGGGTTCAAGTCATCAGCCTTTCAGTTAGCAGCCGAGCACTTTAACCACTCTACTACGCGGACTCCTGTAATTGCCCACAGTCCCTCCTAATTGGCCTTTTGAGAGGGTCACTGGCAGAACTTTTGAGTCTTCTTTGGCAGTACTGCTGGGTGGCACGGAGCAAGGCCCAGCCTCCCTGCGGGAGGTGGGCGGAAGGACTCTAGGCTGGTTCCCAGGCGTCTTCGAGCAGAGAGCCAGCCAAGCCAGGTTTGGCTTTTACTCACCTGTCACTGAAGCAATATATAGTGACATTTCAAACTACTAGCATGGAAACAAGGTAAAAACCGGTTGGGACAACTGGGAAATTTCATTTAGATAGAATGTCAGACCTTAGTCTCCAGTGTAAATCCTAGAGGCTTTGCTCTGTCCAGTTATGTAATACCATTTGGTATGAAAGTGTATCAGAGGCCAGTGAAAATCTGCGTAGGATCTAAATGTGTTGAGTACATTTAAGTTTCTCCCCTAATTTAGGAAACTGTGTGATTCTCCATCCTTTGGCGTCCACAGTACCTGGAAAAGGAACCAGGAAGAGGCCTCAGCAGTCTTGAAAATATATGTGATGATTAGATCCTTTATCATGGAGAAAAATGCAGGAGTTATAGACCTTCTGATCAGGAAAAAATAAAAAAGTCCTTTGGTCTTCAGGATCTAGCCCTGCATTGGTTGTTTTAATTTGCCTACCACCCTAGCCCATATTCTTGAATAAGCAAGCAGGAGTTCAGCTTCTAGAAGGGTGAGCTGTATATATTCACAAGCCATTCTATTCATTTCTCAGATATGAGGATTTTTAAAAAGGAAGGAGAACGAGGTCATTTTCATTCTGTTGCTAACCGTTTTTATCTTTGAGAGACCAAATTATCAAATTTCATGAATTTTTTTTTTTAACTAGGTCATGAGTTTCAAAGATCATTTTATTCTCCTAGGCAGAAAGATTAAACTTGAAAAAAATTTGTAATTTTTCCCTCCAGCGAGTTTTTCTTTTCTTTTTTTTCCCCCTTCACACATATGAAAAAGCTCAGGGAAAATGTTTGCCTTCACTTCCTGCTATTCAGCACTGTGCATTGTTAAACTGATGCAGTGTTTATACACATCGTGGTTATGGCTGTAGCCCGGCTATTGTTGAAGGATGTTAGCCATTTATCACAGTACGCCGGTAAACCCATTGTAAAAATGTCCTACTAGTTAAATGAGGCTTAGATTTAATGAGGCTGTAAAAACGGAACGGGTTTTTGTCATACTGTAAATAAGGTTCCTCTAGCAATGTCATCGGGATTAAGGTGCAGATTCCTTTGGTTTTCCAGCAACAATAGTCTCCCTCCCAAGGTAAAAAGAAGCCCTCCTCCCCTTTGAAAAGGATCCTTTGAAGAAGTTGTTCCTTGCTCAAAGAAATGCGTGAAACAAAGGTGTGTGTACGGAGGCCACAAGGTCGGGGGTGACCTCTTTGGGAAAGAAATGACACTGTCTTGATCTCCTTTATGTACCACAGCAGCGCCCAGAGCACAGGAAACCTCCTTTGACTCCTGCTGCATGTAAATGGCATTCAGATACAGTCCCAGTCCCTTCCTCTGGGAGGGCACAGCCTGCGCCCACCCGCTGGAGAGACCAGGTCTCAGATTCCCAGCCAGCCTTTGAAGTGAGTAATTGAGTTAGACCTAGCAGGAGGGACTTTGCGCTTTTGAGGCAAGTGGGAGAAGCAGAGTAGAAGAGTCTTCTTTGCTTAGTCTCATCAGTGTCCAGTGAAATCTACCATTTTGAAATCGCAGTGCAAACTGGTGGAAAATGACCCGAAATTTTGGTGCACACGATTTTCCCTATGCGAAGGGAAAATCCGTTATTGCCCTGATGTCTAAGGAAACGAATTGAGTGAGAATATCATCATGTGCAGTCAGAAGCCGGTAGGTAAGATGCAGTGTTACTGTTGGAGCTGCAATATCCTGTTTGAAAAAATAGCCAGTCATGAAATTGCCCCATTGGAGAGAAATTTGATTGTCCCAGAAATAAAATCAAGTGGTCTCCATCTTCATTTTGCTAGAGACCCTGCAAAGCCTCAATTCAGAGAGATCAGTTTTGAAGAATACTAAATTAAAGGATGCCTTGAGGGCTGATGGATGACATAGAGGCCACTCATCCGTCCCTGCAGGTTCCCCAGTATCTTTGGACCTGGGAACACATTAGCTGTGTGGAGGCTTCCTAGACAGAGCCTGCAGCTTCACCTAACTGCGTATCCTTTTCGGCTCGGACCCCAAATTCTCTTCTCAATGAAAAGGTCCCAGGGGATCCATTGCTTCTGTTTTGGTGGTAACCAGAGACTTAACTTCAGTTGCTGGTAGGTTAGCCTTTTATATTTATTTAATGTTTTGAGTACTAAACAAAGTTGAAAGGACTATCTTTTCCTTCAGTGTCCACTGCATATAACTCAATTGTACATCCATGCAGGGAACCCTACTGGCTTCCCAGGGAGTCACATTTGAACAAGGTGCAGTGTGTCCTGGGCATTCTCGACCAGGAGGGCCTGCTCTCCATCTTCATTCACCCCCGCAAGGCCCTTTCTTCCCTCTTCTCTCCCACTTTTATGTAAATCTCGCCATCCGTTTTATCATCCCACTGTCTTTTTAACAGAGCCACCTAGAATAATGTTGGCAGAGAAACTTGGTGATGCTCTCTTAGCTCTTTCATCCCCCATGCTGCTAGACACAGTGTTTCTAGAGACATCTTAAGACAACTCGTCTTCAAGTCAGACCCCCCCCAGGACAAGGACTTCACTTGCCTATGTCCTAAGAGCCTAAGTTACGTATTCATTCACAAATGTTTATTGAGTACCTACAATGTGCCAGCTACTGTGTTAAACTCTGGAGACACAAGGATGAATCTGTTGTGACTGCTGCCACCCTCAAGCTCTGCAGTGGTTCTTAAATTTAAGTGTGCACAAGATACCCCACCTCCTGAGGTTGGTGAGTTTGAGTGGAACCCAGGAATCTTCAATTTTTAACAAGCACCCCAGGTAATTCTGATGCAAAGACAGGAGGCATACTGGTATAATGTGGGGTGAGGTCACAGAAAAATCATTAATTATAGTACTGTAATAACCTTCTGCATGAAGGTCCTCACATAGAGCTAGCTGAAGGAACAAAGAGAAAGTATTACTGCCGTTGGAGGGACCAGAGCAGGGCCCATAGAGGGGGTGATGTTTAAGCAGGATCTTGAAGGATGAACTATGGCCATTTGGCAGTGCTAGAGAGGGAAGACCTTCTGAACCAAGGCCTTGAACCAGTTCTTTCTGGTTCGGCCCCTTGCTGAGAATTTGCATTTCCACCCCAGATACACCGAATCAGAATCAATGTTTTAACAAAATCCTCAGCCCTGGTGGCGCAGTCGTTAAGAGCTGGGCTGCTAACCAAAGGTCTGCAGTTTGAATCCACCAGCTGCTCCTTGGAAACCCTATGGGGCAGTTCTACTATGTATAACACATGGGGTCGCCATGAGTCAGAATCGACTCGACGGCAGCAGGTTTTGGTTTTTGCCAGGTGATTCCCGGTTCGAATCCCTGTTCTGAACTGGAAATAATAAGGTCAAGGAGACTGAGGTGTAAGGGGTAAGGGGGCATAGGGATCACTGTGGCCAGACACAGGGTGCAGGGGAGGATCCTATATGCAGAGCTCAAGAACTTGGAGTTTATTTTCAGGCAGTGAAGAGCCCTTGAAGGTTTTTAAGCAGAGAAGTGAAATAATCTGATTTCTTTCTAAAGTGATCTAGAGAGGATGCCTTCCCCTGTTTCTATAGGTTCATCACCAGAATTTCTGGCCAAAGTGACCAAGAGCAAAGTTGGAGTGGTTTTCCAAACCAAAACCCATTGCCGTTGAGTTAATTCCGACTCATAGCAACCCTATAGAACAGAATACAACTGCCCCATAGGGTTTCCGAGGAGTGGCTGGTGGATTTGAACTACCGACCTTTTGGTTAGCAGCCCAGCTCTTAACCACTGCACCACCAGGGCTCTGCAGTGGTTTTAGCCAGCATTAAATGAGCAGAAAGGGCAGAATGAGAAGAGGGAGGAAATGGGAACCATTTGATGGCTCCCTTCTACTCCCCAGGTTCCTTTGAGGTGAGCTTAACTGGTGTGTTTCCTTTCCCAATTTAAGAAACAAGGTTAAATGACTTGTCCACAATTGCATCCAGTTACAGGGAGAGCTAGAACGAGGGCACAAGTCTCCAGCCTCCAAATCTCCAACCGGCATTCCCACTGATGCCTGCCAGCCAGGGAGTGAATCCACAAACAATCTCCAAAAACCAAAAAGTCAAACCCATTGCCATCGAGTCGATTCTGACTCATGGCAATCCCATGTGTTACATAGTAGAGCTGTTCCATAGAGTTTCCTTGGCTGTAATCTTTATGGGAGCAGATCACCAGGCCTTTCTTCTGTGGTGCCTTGCTGGGTGGGTTTGCATCACCAACCCTTGGGCAAACCATTTGTGCCACCAGGGACCTTACAGACACCTGAAAATATCCCATCCTGCCCCTTTTAATTATGTGATAATGAGTTCCACTGCACAGAGCAATTGTATTCTTTGAAAGTTCCTCTAAGGTTGTTGGAATATACATGGGCATTTGTAACAATGGGCTGCTTTTAACAATAAAATAACATCTCCTTTGGGTGGGTGGTGAGTGCCTAACAAGATTCTAAGTAGACTAAGTCTCTGATCCTAAGGTAATGATTCCTCGTAGCAAAGCCCCTGAATCAGCCAGGTTTGAATGATAAATAAGAGGACACTGGGCATTATGAATCTCCATTATTCATTGTAACAAATGCTGCCTGCTGTCAAAGACCACCCCCCTCGCTCTGGTCTCCCTCTTCCAATAGCACATGTTCAGGTCAGCAGTGGGAATTCTGTTTCTGAGGCTTGACAGCCAGGGTCCTTTATCGTGAGGGGTCCAAGCTTTGTCACAGCTAATCCTAGAATGTCATAAATGCGGCTAAAAGATGAAAAAATGAAGCCAAGGAGACTTAAAAAAGAGGTGAGACTTAGCTTCACATTGAGTTTCAGAGCTGGAAAACACTTACAGATGATCTAATCAAAGTCACCATCCCCATCTCTACAGGCGAAGAAGCCCAGAGGCCCAAAGAGTGGAAGTGATTTGCTCAGAGTCCTGCAGCTAGTTAGTGGTGGGGCTGCGACAAAGAACCTAGGTGGCGCTTGTCGCCACAGAACGTTACTGCTCTCCTGTCTCATGGTACTGTGCTGCCATGGATTATTTTCCAAGGATCCACTGGGATAGTTTATGAATCCTTTAAATGCAAAAATTAAATGATTCTGGGAAGCCAGACAGCCTTTGAGACCAGGTTCAGGACTCCCAGCTGCCCGCTGGGTGGCCCTGAGCCAGACCTTCTTGGAGTCTGTTACTTCTTCTGAAAAAAAAAAAAATGGGGCTAATGCTCTTTTTTTAAAATAATATTTTATTGAGTTTTTGGTGAAAGTTTACACAGCAAGTTAGGTTTCCATTTGACAATTTCCACACAAATTGTTCAGTGACATTGGTTGCATTTATCATAATGTGTCAACATTCTCTTTGTGTTCTGTTTGTTCTTTTTCCAGTACTGTAGTTTCCCTGCCCCCTTATCTTCTCAGCTTTGCTTTTGAGTAATGGTTGACCTATTGGTCTCATACTGATGGTTTTTAAGTAGGGCATCTCTTACAGGTAACATCCTTTATTTTGTGTGCTACTCTGCTATTTCTCTGAAAGGTGATCGCAGGGGATAGGCTTGGTTCTACGTCTAATGAGTGTCTCAGGGCGATAGTCTTAGGAAGTCCTCTGTTCTCTACTGTTCCAGTTTGTTTGACTTTTTTTTTTTTAAATAAGAATTTGAGTTCCGCTCCACATTTTTCTTCCATTCTGTCCAGGATCGTCTTTTGTGACTCTGGTCAAGACGGTTGGTGGTAGTAGCGAGACAACATCTAGTTCTTCTGGTCTCAGGGTGGATGAGGTTGTGGCTTGTGCAGACTTGTTTGCTCTCTGAGCTTTTAGTTACCTTCTTACTGTTTTGCTCCGGGGGAGTAGAGACCCATACTTTTGTCTTAGATGGCCACTCCCAAGCTTGTAAGACCCCAAATACAAAAAGGGGCTAATATTCTATCTCTTCCCTCTTAAAGAATTTCTCTGGGAGTCAGGTGTGTCATTTTATGTGGAAATACTTTGCAAACTGAAAAACCCTGTTAATACACATATGCTGTTATTACTGTAACCACAGTATTACGTCTTTCTTATATTAAACAGAACAGGGCCCCAAATAATTTAAAAAATGTAGCTGTTATTTTTCTGTGGGTCTGTTTTTTGGGTGCTTCAGAAGCCCCTGGGAGTGGCTTATTGCAACAGGACCCAGCAGTAATAGATGCTCAATGAATAATTTGGAATGAGGGATGGAATTCATATACAAACACAATAGAACTTTAAAGATTCATGATATTCTAATTAATTTCATTTTCTGCCGTATTTAGGGACATTTATTCATCCATTTATTTCACAAACATTTATTGAGCACCTACTAAGTAACAGGCACTGTGTTTGGCAGTGGGTATATATATTAGGAAATAAAATAGACACAATCCCCTGCTGTGGTGACCTTAAAATCTAGTAGAATGTCTAAAGAACAGCAAGTAAACAGGTGAGTAAAACAAATAAGTCCAGAGTTATCAATTAGAATAAGTGATCTAAAAGAAACAGAGGAGACAGCTACTCTGTGCTGTCTAGGAATGCCTTCTAAAAGCAAAAGAACTTAACTCTTTGCATGCCATAGAGAATAGAGAATGAGAGTTCTGGCTGGGACCCTGGCATCAGTTTGTTTATGGAACTCCTCAGGTGCTCTTGCTGTACCTCCAAGTCTGAGATCCCTGCTCCAGGCAGCTGTTGGCCCCTTTGCTGAGTGACAGCCATTCTTCTGAACATCCTTTTCCCTCTCCAGCACCAGGGATTGCTGCTGTGATTAGCATGAGATGGGGTTAAATGGAAGACCTGGTGGCACACTGATTAAGAGCTTGGCTGCTAACCAAAAGGTTGGCGGTTCGAATCCACCAGCTGCTCCTTAGGAACCCTATGGGGCAGTTCTACTCTGTCCTGTAGGGTCGCTATGAGTCGGAATCGACTCAGTGCCAACAGATTTGGTTTCTTGGGGTTAAATGTGAGTCAAGTCAAGACATCCTCTAGTCTTCCAGTGAAAACCATCTTATAAAGTGATGCCCTTGTGCTTTGACTCATTCTTCCCCCAAATAATACTCATTCATCTCTTAAAAATCCCCCCCCCCCAAAGTAGGTGGTGATAGTAGACTAGGAACTCTAGGCCAGGGTTCACTTCCAGAAATATTCCTAAGTGGGCTTCAGTTCTGTAAACTCCCTGAAGTTGTGTGCCAAGTCTTGTGTCTTGGGTGTAAATGTGAATTTTCTCTTTCGAAGGTCTGTACTTTTCTTCAGATTCTCAAGGGAGACTGTTCCCCAAAAATAATAAGCACAGCAGTGGGCAGTAGGAATACTGTCTTGTTCATCTTTACATCCCTGGAGACTTGCACAGGGTACAGAGCAGCCTCACAAGAAATACCAGTTGAATGAAATGAAGATCCATGTTAAGAAGACCGCTTCAGATATCAGAAGGGACAAAACTGGAACTCTGCCGTTTCTTCCTTGGCCTCACAAACCCTTGTTGGCTTCTGCCACCGTCTTTTATATGCCCCTTTGCGCCTGGCTTCTATTTATCACCTATCAATATTCGGAGAGTGCTGGCTCTTGTCAGTCTAATTTCTAGTTGCTGCTGCTTCTTGACACCCTGCACTTTATCAACCACACACTGCTTGGCTCCTATTACCACTGATCTCAGCATTGCTAATAAACAGCAACACCAAGGCCATATTTTCCAGTCCCTGTCACGCGGCCGCTTTCCTGGGTGAAATAAAAGTCCTATTAACATGCTCCTCCTCATTGCCTCTGACAGTTTGATTAATTAGGCCTCCTCTTTCCATGACCTCTGCACTGACTCGACAAGGAGGTGAATATAAAATGAATCGTTTGCCCACATAATGGGCTACTGTGGGTTTGGGGTTTTTATCAAATCAGACTGTCAGAAGTTACGAACTTGTATGAAATTCCGTAGCGTGCAGCAGCCACCGCTGGGAGGATAACTTCTGGTCCAGTGGGCTCTGCTACCTACAGATAGGATTTAATGCCTGGTGCTTAGGGCAGGGAGAGCCCGCCTGGCAGGCAGCGGCCAGTCTGCCTAGATTGGCCCTGGTTTATGCAGCCCAGCTCATCAGGTGCAAATCTAATGCTCTGAACACTATCAGATAAAATGACCTTTTGTTTTCAACAGCTTTTTTTTCCCCTCCCTCCTCTTCCTGCTAGAAAACACAATATGTTAACTTTGTGGCAGCTTTGCCTCTCAGAACGATAATGCAAAACCATTACAAAGGAGCACTTGAGTTAAATGTCCACATTTCCATTATAAGTCGCTGTTTTCAGGGAAATCAGTAACTTGGACATAAAAAGTCATTTTAAACTGGAACTCCGCATGGTGGTGGAGGGGGGTTGCTGGGGCCCGCCGACAGTCTTGGCAAACAAATTGGGCTGCTTGTTTTTCATTACGGGAGTGTGGAATGGAGGGGTGCTCATTGGCTGCCTCTGCTGTTATGGACTTCTTTAGCTAGGAAATAGCTTGGGAAGTCATTAGCCAGATTGAAATATACAAGGAGCCCTCTAATTGCTTTACTGTGCAGGCTTCGCAGATATTTTAAACCTGCCTGCAAGGAAGAATGGAATCCTGGCAGAGCCTGGAGGCTGCAGCAGGCGAGCAAACATGGATGAAGGTGCCAGGAGATGGAAAACTGTTTGTTTCTTGTATGTGTGTGTGTGTAAGTGTGTATAAGCTACTAACCAAAAGGTAGCCAGTTTGAACTCAGTCGGGATGGATGTATGGATGGATGGATGGATGCATGGATGCCTGGATGGATGGCTAGATATATATGCCTTTT
Organism: Dugong dugon; assembly: GCA_030035585.1. Taxonomy (NCBI): domain Eukaryota; kingdom Metazoa; phylum Chordata; class Mammalia; order Sirenia; family Dugongidae; genus Dugong; species Dugong dugon. The sequence goes on along the minus strand of CM057467.1, from coordinate 102,388,826 downwards.
TTTTTTCCTTTTCAGTGAGATAACGTATTCTTTTTGAGTCACGCTTCATAACATCAAACACTTCTTAAAACATACCATTCCATCACAGTATTTTCCAGAGAAAAATAGTTGTATTGGTGCTGAGATCAAACCAGTTAATACCTAGCACAGAGCAGGACTCTTGCTAGGTGCTCAATAAATGGTTGTCAGGCTGAGCTGACTTAAATGGCTTTGTTGAGGATGAATGCCCAGTGGGTAAAACACTAGGAGGAACCAGTAGGAGAGGGAGCTTGCCTGTATTCTCCAGCATATCCCATTTTCTCCACACAGTTGGAATTCCCAGGGAGAGGAGGGGACTCACAGTCTTTGACTTTGACATCAAAGCTATTAATTTCATATCCATCTAAATTTGGGCTGGGTTAGCAGCTACCTGAAACCAGCCGAGTGACATACTGGGTGGTACATGGAGATATGATGATACTAGCCGAAAATGGTGACTTCAAGAAGTTACACGCTCCACCATCATTTTGTTGTTGTGATATTGTTAGGTGCTGTTGAGTCAGTTCTTACTCATAGCAACCCAGTGTACAACAGAACATAACACTGCCAGGTCCTGTGCCATCCTCACAGTCCCTGCTATGCTTGAGGCTGTCATTGCAGCCACTGTGTCAGTCCATCTCATTGAGGGTCTTCCTCTCTTTCACTGACCCTCTACTTTACCAAGCATAATTTTCTTCTCCAGGGGCTGGTCCCTCCTGATAACATGTCCAAAGTATGTGAGATGAAGTCTCACCATCCTCATTTATAAGGAACATTCTGGCTGTACTTTCTCCAAGACAGACTTGTTCATTCTTTTGGCAGTGTCTGGTATATTAAATATTCTTCACCAATATTGTAATTCAAAGTCATCCATTCTTCTTTGGTCTTCCTTATTCATTGTCCAGCTTTCGTATACATATGAGGCAATTGAAAATACCATATCTTGGGTCAGGCTCACCTTAGTCTTCAGAGTGACATCTTTGCTTTTTAACACTATAAAGAGGTCTTTTGCAGCTAATTTGCCCAGTGCAGTGTATCATTTCATATCTCAACTACTGTTTCCATGGGTGTTGATTTGTGGATCCAAGTAAAATGAAATCCTTGACAACTCAATCTTTTCTCCATTTATCATGATGTTGCTTATTGGTCCTGTTGTGAGGATTTTAGTTTTCTGTATGTTGAGGTGTAATCCATACTGAAGGTTGTAGTCTTTGATATTCATCAGTAAGTGCTTCAAGTCCTCTTCTCTTTCAGCAACAAGGCTCTATCATCTGCATATTGCTGATTGTTAATGAGTCTTCTTCCAAACCTGATACTGTGTTCTTCTTCATATAGGCCATCTTCTCAGATTATTTGCTCAACATATAGATTGAATAAGTATGGTGAAAGGATACAACCTTGACACACACCTTTCCTGATTTTAAACCATACAATATCCTCTTGTTCTGTTCGAAGGACTGCCTCTTGGCCTATGTACAGGTTCCTCATGAGCACAATTAAGTATTCTGGAATTCCCACTCTTCGCAGTGTTATCCATAATTTGTTATGATGCACACAGTCATATGCCTCTGCATAGTCAATAAAACACAGGTAAACATCTTTGTGGTATTCTCTGCCTCCAGCCAGGATCCATCTGACATCAGCAATGATGTCCCTCGTTCCATGTTCTCTTCTGAATCCGTCTTGAAATTCTGGCAGTTCCTTGTTGATGTACTGCTGCAACTGCTTTTGAATGATCTTCAGCGAAATTTTACTTGTGTGTGATATTAATGATATTGTTTGATAATTTCTGCATTCTGTTGGATCGTCTTTCTTTGGAACGAGTACAAATATGTATCTCTTCCGGTCAGCTGGCCCGGTAGCTGTCTTCCAGATTTCTTGGCATAGACGAGCGAGCACTTCCAGTGCTGCATTCGTTCATTGAAACATCTCAGTTGGTATTCAGTCAATTCCTGGAGCCTTGTTTTCTGCTAATGTGATAATAAGGAAGCCAAGGAAGGGAGGTAAACCACTCCTCTGCTTTCTAAAAGGTTGGAGGTTCAAGTCCACCCAAAGGCACCTTGGAAGAAAGGTCTTGTGATCTCTTTCCACAAAATAAGCCATCAAAAACCCTATGGAGCACAGTTCTACTCTGACACACATGGGGTCGCCATGAGTCGGAATTACTCATTTTTCAAGGGAGAAATTGCTTGATTTAAGTCACATTAGTTAATGACAGACTTGACTAGAACTCAGGTCTCCCAGTCCAATAGTGGAATGGAAGGGTCTTTGGTCTGGGAGTCAGAAGTGTGAGATCTAGTTCCCTGTATTAGTCAAAGGCCTCTGACTAATCATGTCAGCCCTTTGAGCTCCACTTTCCTATGGATGATACAAGAGGGTTGAACAGTATTCTCCCTATGCCAGCCTTGCATACCCAGAGCCCTTCTGCATCCAGTGAGTTTCCCGGTTAGACATTTTAATGAGACTGACCTGGCTTTTGCTCTCTTTTTTTGGTCTCAGGTCATTCGAGGAATGATTGAATACCTAGACTAGGTGCTGTCAGGGGGAAAGAGTGAAAGAGAAGATGGAAGCTTTAAAGGGACCATTCATCTCCTCCAAACTTAATTTCACAATTCCCGAAGAGGAAAAAAAAATTAAAATAGTTGCTGTTAGGAAATTGCTATGTGTCCTCTTCATTCATCCCAATGTAGGTGATCATTGACTCCCAGAAATCCCTAACAAACAAAGTCAGAGTGCATGCTGGAATATATTTAATTAAGGTAATACGGGGCTGGTTCCATGTCATGTACAGTTACGGGAATTTAAGAATTGATGTTGTCATGAGTGCAGCTAAAATTTTTTAATGTATTTGTGCATTACTAAATAATTTAAACATTTCTTAATAGAATAAATTAAACAAGTCAGAAAAAACCCAACAGAGCACAAAAAGTACAGCTTTAAGACCAAGAGGAAAAGTAGAATGGAGTAATGGAAACAGCTCCCACTCCTTTGAGCATTTACTTGGGATCTCAATAAATCTCTTTTTTTCTTTTTTATGAGTTTATTTTCTCTTTATAATCTTACCTTGTAACATTATTTAGGATTGTACTAAATGTACAGTATATTTCTTGTCTCAGCCCTGAAGTAAGTGTATTTAGTATGTTTATTTTAAGTTGGTTTAGGCTTTGTGAAGTTTGGTCATGTTGGAAAAATGCATCCTTTGGATGACATCTTGTGTGTTTGAGAGTAATTCAGAAACCACTATTAATTTCCAGTCCTGTTGTGGACTTTGTCTACAGAAAGGCAAATGCTTTCGATATGTTTGAGGTGCTTTGTGAGACAAATAAACCAGTTTGGAGCAATTAAAAGTGACAGCACTACCCCAAGCACATGGCTTTATTTTCATGACTTTACCTTGCAAGTGGAATGCAGATCAATGCCTGGTCAGTTGCCTCTCTATTTCATTCGTTCTCCCTTTCTTTGCTTTAAGGACAAACTTTTCAGCTAACATTAGGATTCCATCCTGTTTGATTTCTTTTTGACTTTTCCAGTGAGTAAGCCATTTGTTTACTTGTTTCTGAACCAATTACAAAAATCCTTAGTCAGTTTTCTTTCTAAATAAGTTTTTTTTTTTTTTTGCTTTAACCCTTATTAGATAGCAATGATACGAAAAGACATTTATTCTTCTGTTTTAAAATTTGTGCTTTTCCCAGAAAATTCCTTGTCCCTTGGCAATTTGCATTCATTGATTTATCATTTGTGGATTCAGAGCCCCTGGGTTCTACGGAGAAGCATACTATGGGCTCACTCCTGCTCGATACGAGTTCACTGTTTAGTTAGGTAGTCACCCTTGTGGTGAGGAAAACCACTGATATGATCATACTGTCTTCAAGTAGGCAGAGAACCCCATCAAACTAGTTGCTGCTGATTCTCTTGTGACAGAAGGTGAAGGAGGACGGGACTGCTGTTAGTTACCCCAACTCATACAAAACATTGTCTGTTCCCTGAGTTCATCTGCAGATCCAGAGTTTGAACCCAGATCCATCTGGTTGCGAGGCCTGGGTACTTGCCACTTTACCATGCCACCTTTGGAAATTTGTAGTCTCTCTCTCTCCCCATCTCTGTTCACTTTGTCTCTCCCCCATCTTCTCTTTCTCTCCCTGTCTTTTCCCCCACCATCTCCCTCCATCCTGTCTTACAATGTGAAAGGGATATATAGGGAGTATCTAACAGAACAAGGGCCCTGAAGTCAGACAGACCTGGAGTTTGACTCCCACCTGTGCGGGGTGACCTTAGACAAGTTATTGAACGTTCCTACACCTTGATTTCTCATCTGAAAACAGAGAAGATACTGATACCTAACTAATAGTAATAAACTGAAGCATGTAAAGACTTTGCCTAGTACCGGCACAGAGTAAGTTCTCCATCGATGTTAACTGATACTATTTTTACTATCTTCTCATCATAAGTGCTATTTTTATTTTGTAGCTTGTTTCCCCCCCCCCCCCCCCAATATATCATTTCCCACTTGGTCCCCAGCAGAGTAATGGGGAAGCAGGTGTGAAGAAGGATTGGTTTCCGGAGTCTGTGTTTCTGTGGAGCAAAGGATTTTTCATGTGACTGACCCAAAGCTGATCAGAATTGAGGCTTAATAATGATAACTTTTTGCTTCTTTTTTTTAAAGCATCCCAACTGAGAGTCTGCTTAAATGTCTTACTGTTATAAGGTGTTTTCTGAGACTCTTCCGGGTGGAGTCGGTGACTCTGACCTCTCTGTGACACGGAGTGATACAAAGTAACATTGGTAACATTGGCTGAATGACTGAAGTAATGAATGACTGATAACACTTGTCACATTATTTTAAAATGTTTTCACATTTGGTTCCCCTAGTCGACTGTGAGATTGGTAGGATCAGGAATTATGTCCAGTTTCTTCCCTTTGCCTACTGCCCCACATGTCATAGTCACTCAACAAGTATTTCTCTTTTGCTTTTGTAGATTCTTCTTTTCTATCAGAGACGGTTCTTCATACACTCAAGGATTTTATTTGATTAAGTACCCACATGTTGCTGTTGTTAGCTGACATTGAGTTGGCCCCCAACTCATGGCAAACCCCATGCACAATGAATGAAATGCTGCCCGGTCCTGTGCCATCCACATGATCAATTGCAGATCTGACCATTGTGATCCATGGAGTTTTCATTGGCTGACTTTCTGAAGTAGACCACCATCTATTCTTCTTAGTCTGTCTTAATCTGGAAGCTCCACTGAAACCTGTTCAATACTACAGTAACATGCCAGCCTTTATTGACAGGTGGGTAGTGGCTCCTTATGAGGTGCATTGGCTGGGACCCTTACTCTGGTCTCCCATGTGGAAGGCAAGAATTCTACAGTTGAACCACTTACATGATACATCTTAATTTGTTGTGCTACATTTCTGTTTTCTGTAAAATACACTGTAAATATTTCTGTCTTAAGACTACTCTGCTATCCTTTTCTCCTTCCAAAGATTTGGATTTTCTTCTTAAACTGCCATTTTTGAGAGGTCTTCTCTGTTCTTCTTTATTTTCTTCCCACCTCCTTTTTTACAACTTTCCAACAATTCTTACATTTCTACTTAAACAATGTATCATGAACGTATATGAAATGCTCCTGTCTTAGTCATCTAGTGCTGCAGTAATAGAAATACCACAAGTGGATGACTTTAACAAAGAGAAATTTATTCTCTCACAGTCTAGGAGGCTAGAAATCCAAATTCAGGGCACCAGCTCCAGGGGAAGGCTTTCTTTCTCTGTTGGCTCTGAGTGAAGGTCCTTGTCATCAATCTTCCCATGGTTGGATAGCTTCTTAGCACAGGGATCCCTGTCCAAAGGACACTGTGTCCTCCTGGTGCTTCTTTCTTGGTGGTATGAGGTCCCCATGTCTCTCTGCTTGCTTCTCTCTTTTATATTTCCAAAGAGATTGGCATAAGACACAACCTAATCTGTAGACATTAACATAGCTGTCTCTAATCCTGCCTCATTAACATCATGGAGGTAGGATTTACAACACAGGAAAATTGCATCAAATGACAAAATGGTGGACAGTCACACAATATTAGGAATCATAGCCTAGCTAAGGTGATACACATTTTTGGGGGCTATAACTCAATTCATAACAGCTCCCTTCTCTCTGTGTTTGAGCCAGTAATTATAGTAAGCCAGAGATCAACAAACACAAATATTTATTTTATATCTTAGAATCCCTGGGTGGTGTAAATGGTTAACACACCTAAAGGTTGGAGGTTCAAGTCCACTCAGAGGCACCTCAGAAGAAAGCCTGGTGATCAGCTTCAAAAAATTCAGCATTGAAAACTCTATGGAGCACAGCTCTACTCTGACATGCATGGGTCACCATGAGATGAAATCGACTCAGTGGCAACTGGTTTTACTGGTTAGGTGCCAGGCACTGGGCTAGGCCATAAGGATACAGTGGTGAAGAAGACATGGTTCTCCCTCACGGAAATTACACTCCAATAAAGAACTAATTCCAAGGGTGGTGAAAGTTTCAGAGTGGTAAGTGGAGATTCAGAGGGTAGCCTCCCCTGGGGCTAGGGGTCTGAGGACTATGATGAGTCCTTTACACTTGTTCTCACTGGGTCTCAGAAAGGGGGAGACATGTAAAAAAAGAGAGAGAGAGGCAACCAAGAAAATGCAGACTGTGGCACTGGAAATGCATTTGGAAACCAAAGCTTTTGAAATGCTTCCCACTTTCATAATTGGGATTGAATTAAAGGATGCAGTGGGAGAGAAATAGGAGACTGAACCACGGAATCACAGATCGGTTGCCAGGGTCCTGGAATGAGGGGCATCTTTTTTTTTTTTTTTTTTTAATATCGTACTTCAGGTGAAGGCTTACAGAACAAGTAGTTTCTCGTGAAACAGTAGTACACATATTGTTTCATGACATTGGTTAACAACCCCACAACATGTCAACCCTCTCCCTTCTCTACCTTTTTTTTCTGGTGAAAATAACATAGCCAAAGATACACCATTTCAAAAATTTCTACATGCACAGTTCAGTGACATCGACTACGCTCTTCCAATTCTGCTGCTATTCTCACTTTAGAAGAAAGCTTACAGAACAAAATAGTTTCTCATTTAACAGTTAGTACACCTGTTGCCCTATGACAATGGTTAACAACCTCACAACACATCAACACTATCCTTACTCAACCTTGGGTTCCCTATCACCAGCCTCCTTGTCAAGGGGGCATCGTTTTGAGTTATAATTAAGCCATTATCACAAGATTGTAGTCAACTGTAAGTATTTCATATATTACATATGTTTCTAAGAGTGATTGGTTTCATAGAAGCAGATTGTGGCAAATGTTATATAAAAATATGATCTCTCACTTGTTCCATTTCTGATTTTCCACATGGAACAGATGATCTTGATTGTCTCATGGTCAACCTAGAATTAGGAAAGTCTGGGAAGATTAGGAGAATAAACTCCTACTTCAATCTTTTCTTAGCAGCATTGGAAAGCATGTGTTTCTAGTAATAACTCCAGGGAACTATTTGGTCAGTAAATGCTTCAGCTGTAATTAAAAGGGCATTTCCTTGGTTTTAATTTCTTTTAATTAATTAAAAAATATTGTCATCTGGGTGTGGGGAAGTATATTCCTTTCCTAGAAACGGGAAAATACCATTTCTGCAACTAAAAAGCTGTGTTTCCCAAAGAGTGTTCTGAAGACCACCAGTACGCTAGGTATCTCACTGAGGGGTTATGGGTAGGGAGGAGGGATTGGCTTGGGAAGTGCTGCTCACTGTGGCCTCCTCTTGGAGATTCACAAAGTGTGCTCAAATATTAAAGGCTCTGAGAAGTACTGCAGTAAAGAAACCTGTTTACTTCACTTTAACGCAGCTTTTCACAGATGTGTCTGACCCGAGCACCCTGTTTTTTCAGTCAAGACATACGAATTATCCCACAGGATACACTTCGGAAAAGATGGCTAGAGTGGGATATTTTAGCATGCTCTGATGCATCGTTGTGGTTACTCCCTGCTGATTAAACGTATAAGCAAGCATACCTCATACAAAATCAGAAGAGAGGTCACAGCCACTCATTTGCTGGCCGTGCTAACTCAGCCTCGATTGTTTGTTGAGTGAAGGGAGACTGTCAGTATGTCATGGAAAAAAAATATTGGGCTTGGAGTCAGATAGCTGAGCCTAGTAGATAAAACTTAAACTGGCTTTGCTACCTTAGGTAAGAACTTAGCCCTATTGCACTTCTCCTCTTTACCTGGCCAGTACAGTACTTGCCGTAACTACAGCTGCCCTGATAACCATCATCCATGAGTGCTCTAGAGTCTGGAACAGAGGTCAACAAAGTGTAAAGGGCCAGATAGTAAATAGATATCTTAGACTTTACAGACCGTAGGGTCTCTGTTGAACTATTCAACTCTGCCATTGTAGTGCAGAAGCAGCCATAGATAATATGTAAATAAATAGGTGTAACTGTGCCCCCAGTAATACTTTATTTACAAAAACAGGCAGCAAGCAAAGTTTGCTAGCCCCTGCTGCAGGGTATGCTAAGAGCTTTACAGGTGTTACCTCTAATTAGCCCTGTGGGATGGATACAGTTACTACCCCAACTTATACTGAGGAAACTGAGGCACAGAGATGTTATGCAACTGAGAAAGCCAATATAATTAACAAGTAAGACCAAGAACCCAGCACCAAGACTGCTCTTACCTACCCATACGGAACTTCTTTCCCTTGTGACATCACGAAAACAGGTAATAAATTACAAAGGTGCATATAGGTGGGATGTGGAATAACCTGAGGAAATTCCGTTTTACTTGGCTATAGAAGGCGATTCATGAGGAAAAGCATATATCATATGATAACCTTATCATTCCCCGCTCTCGTCTCTGCTCTCCCTTCTGTACCCTAAGCCCCTATCTTGAGCACCTTCTCCTCAGCAGAGACTGAGCTTTCTAGGGCACTGCAGTTCAAAGAGATTACCATTTTCTTGAAATGCCTAAAACCCATCAACAGTCCATTGAACATTAAAAGTGACATTGCAAATGTGCCTGAAACTTCAAACGTCAAAATTTTGGGCTGCTGTAGACTTGGGTATACAGTAGGTAACATCTGAGCCTAGAGTCCCAGCAAATGCAGACTAGTTCTTAATAAAAAATAACCCCGTGTACATTCATTTATATTTTTCTTCCTAAGTGGAGTAAAACTAGCCCTAGAGTCAAGTTGGAAATTATTTTCATAATTTTGGGTAATTAAGACACTTCCCAGATCTCATTAGCAAAAGCTCAAAATAGAATAATTGCCATATAATTAGTGATTGGCAAACCTTTAGAGGTTTGGAGGTTTTGTTCTTTTCTGAATCTGGAAGTGCAAGGGCCTAACCTGAGCTTATCTGAACCTGGGAAACTTCGGAATAAGACACCATTCCTTTCCAGTTAATTTGTTTTAGTCCCACTTGTCTTGTTTCACCAAACCCCATATCGTTCTGTGAGTTCCTTGGACACGTTTTGTCCTTTTCTACTTTAATTTTTCTCCCTTGCTGGAGTCCTGTTCCTTAACAACTATTTAGTGTGTTTCTTCTCCGTGTCTAACGCTGGGCAAAATGCTGTGCAAATACAAGAAAAGGGGAAGAGGTTCTTCCTCTAGAAGTTTACAGTCTTGTTAAACCAAAAACAAAAAAAAAAACCTGTTGCCATTGAGTAGATTCTGACTCATAGCGACCATATAGGACAGAGTAGAACCTGCCCCATAGGGTTTCCAGGGAGCAGCTGGTGGATTCAAACAGCCAGCATTTTGGTTAGCAGCTGAGCTCTTAACCACCGTGACAGTCTTGTTAAGAAGATATAATTTGCGTAATAACGGCTCAAGAAAGATAGGATGGTAGATCATTCATTCACTTAAGGCTGCTGTACTCTGAGGTTTAGAGTTAGGACATCTCCTTTTCTCTGTCACTTTAGATGCTTCTCAGGGCTGCCCTGGTTATCTCTGTTGATCGCAAAAAAAGTTTGGGAGTCAGTGTTGGTAGGACCCTCAATTAATACTGCTTTCACCTGGAGAAGCTAAAGCACAGGGGAGTTTGATAATTTCTCTAAGATCCTACAGTTGTTTGTGAGTTTAAACAAAACAGGTTGCCTGGCTTCTGGTACAGGTTGGATGCACTGCACAGGTTTTCCTGAGTGTTTCATCCTTTATCTTGTCAGGAGAAAGAGCCTGAACTTTGAAGTCAGGCAGCCTCCAAATCCCAGTGCAGCCACTTGGCTGTGACCCTTAGGTCACTTACTTAAACTTGCTTAGCTCCAGATTCCTCATTGGTTACTTGAGACTCTAATGCCTACTTCACATGGCTCTTATGAGGATTAAATAGAGGACATATGCAAAAGCACCTGGATTTAATAGGTGCTCAGTAAATGTATGATGTTATAATTATCTTTCAAACTAGAGTTCATTACTCCACACCCACTCATTCCACTTACTTCTTCACAAGTCTGTCTTCACTAGACCATGAACTCCTTGAGAATAAGAGCCTTTTCTTAGTCATCTCTGACATATCGCAAGGTTTGATGGGTTTTATTCGTTAAAAACACCTGGCATCTAATGTGTGCAGGCACTGTTCTAAGTGTTTTGCATATTTTAACTAATTTAAGCTTCATGATAATCCTTTGAGGTCGAAGAACTGTTATTATCTCCATTATACAGATGAGGAAACCACAGCACAGAGAAATTTGCCAGACTGTACCCAGTTAGTAAGTGATGGAACAAGGATCCAAACCCAGTTGTCCGGCTCCAGAGTCCACGCTTTTAACCACCATGTGCTGCTGTTATTTGGATTGGGTTAGTGTGATTTAGGCCCCATCAGCTTTGTTTCCCCCAAGATTCCTGCTCCTTGGCCCTTGTCTTAGTTATCTTGTACTGCTGTAACAGAAATATCACAAGTGGATGACTTTAACAAACAGAAATTTATTCTCTCATAGTTTAGGAGGCTAGAAGTCCAAATTCAGGATGCCAGCTCTAGGGGAAGGCTTTCTCCTTCTCTCTCAGCTCTGGGGGGAAAGTCCCTGTCTCAGTCGTCCCTGGGTCTAGAAGGTTCTCAGCACAGGGACCCCTGGTTCAAAAGGACATAGTCTGCTCCCAGCTCTTCTTTCTTGGTGGTAGGGGTCCCTCTCTTTACTTGTTTAATCTTGTAGATTGTATTCTACCTCATGAACATAACTGCCTTTAATCTTGCATCATTAACATCACAGAGGTTAGGATTTATAACACATGGGATAATCAGATCACAAAATGGAGGATAATTATATAATACTGAGAATCATGACCCAGACAAGTTGACTTATATTTTAAGGGGACACAATTCAGTCTATAACAGCCCTGGAAGCTCATTTTGTTGACAATTAAGTGGATTCTCCAGTGAGATGAGATTCCTTTATTTGCCTCTCTTGTAATGCTTTAGATCTTTCTGGGGGAGCAAGTTAAGATGACAGCTGAATGCCAGGCCTAAATTCCAATGCACAGAGTCTAGAGGTGTTTAGAATGAAGGGACAAGATTGCACATAGGTCAGCAGGGTAGAGAAAGGCTGGAAATTAGACTCAGTCTTGTATCTGAGTAAGTATTGATCCAGAAGAGAAGGCACATAGCCAGACTTTAGGTAACAAAGCAAGTTTTTATTCTCCTGCAAAGAAAGGACTTAAGAAACAGAGAACAGCCCCTTCCTGGGCTGCTTGCCATTCTAGGGTTGATGTATTAGTTTCCTAGAGCTACTGTAACAAATTGCCACAGAGTGGTGCCTTAAAATAGCATAGATGTATTGTCTCCCAGTTCTGGAGTCTAGAAGTCGAAATTCAGGGTGATAGCAGGGCTGTACTCCATCTGGAGACTAAGGGAAGATCCTTCCTTGTCCTTTCTGGTACCCCAGGCCTTCCTTGCATTGTGGTGGCATAACTCCAGTCACTGCCTCTGTCATCACATGGCAGTGTTGCCTGTGTGTGTCTGCATCTGTGTCTCTTCTCCACATTTTATAAGGACACCAGTCGTGTTGGATTAGGGCCCACCCTACTCTAGTATGGCTTCATGTCACCTTAACTACTTGCATCTTCAAAGACCCTGTTTTCAAATAAGATCACATTCACAGGAACCGGGGTTAGGACTTCAACATAGCTTTTAGGGGGACATAATTCAACCCGTAACTCTTGGAAAAGAGGAGCTTTCAGACCTCACTTAAGAATCAGTGACAAAACAAGGGAACCCATCTCCCAGTCCCTGTGTGATCCTCCATGTCAGGTAAGGTAGTTTTGCACATTTGCAAAGTGTGTAGTCAGTTTAATAGAATCATAGAAAAGCCTGACTGAGCAGGGAAAGGAACATATTAAAGGAGACATAAGGTAGTAAAAGGAAAATCCATTCTGAGTTGTGGGTGGGTAACTCAGTGTTTAGGCCCTAGTTTTTTATTGCATCTCAACACTGTGAGCCCAGCAACTCTGAGGTAGGCCTGGTGTTGACAATATCCATTAAAGTTAATTTCCTGAGAGAAGCCATTTAAATCTGATTGTTGTTCTAATTTGTTTTGCTGCTAATTTCCTTCAGCTTAAATAGAGGAAGCTCTCTGCACCTCCCATGGCCAGCCCAGGTGGTCTCAGAGAGGTGATACCTGTCATGGCCTTGACCAACCTGAGAATGACCGTCATGACCACACTCCCAAGGTCAGAGATGACATCGTTATTTATCACTGAAACCTAGATATTGCCTGATTTGAAAAACCAGGTGCTTACCTTAAAAGTCTAAAAATCATCTACTTGTTAAGTGAGAAATCTTCGGTCACTCAGCAAAGGCCTGAATCCACATAGTCATGAATGGGAAAAATGGGAGCCCCAGCAAATATATAGTAACTGTTGGAGTGAGGTCCAGGAATTCTGAATCATACATGCTTACTTTGTTGTTTAAAGAACTAAGATAGACACACGCAAAAACATCAAAGCAGAACAGAAAAATTCCACATTAATAATAGTAGCAGATATATAAGATCGGTTGTGGTCGAATCGATTCCGACTCATAGCGACCCTATAAGACAGAGTAGAACTGCTCCATACGGTTTCCAAGGAGTGCCTGGTGGATTCGAACTGCTGACCACGGTTTCCAACATACAGTGTTTATGAAATACCACACCCTGTTCGTTTTACACACCTGAACCTTGTGACGTAGATGCTGTTGTCTTCTGCATTTTTGCAGATGAGGAAGTCAATGCACAGAGGTTAAGTATGCTAACAGCCAGAATCTGAACGAAGGATGTCTGCCACAGAAGCTGTCCTCTTAACCACTACACCAAACTAAAAAACCAAACCTGTTGCCGTCAAGTCGATTCTGACTCATAGTGACCCTATAAGACAGAGTAGAACTGCTGCCCTATAGGGTAACCAAGGAGCGGCTGGTGGATTTGAACCATCAACCTTTTGGTTAGCAGTTGTAGCTCTTAAACACTGTGCCACCAGGGGTCCACCACTACACCAGTGGTTCTCAAACTGTGATCCCGGGACCAGCAGCATCGGTATTGCCTGGAAACTTGTTAGAAGTGCACATTATCAGCCCCCACTCTAGGTCTGCTGAATCGAAAACTTTGGATTGGGCCTTTCAGATAATTTCATTGCACGCTAAAGTTTGGGAACCACTATGCTGCATGATGCTATTGTTCTTATTGTTGTTAGCTGCCGCTGAGTCGGCCCCTGATTCATGGCAACCGGATGCACAACAGAACAAAATGCCACCCTCTCCTGCACCATACTGATAATCAGTTGTGAGTTGGATTGTTGTGATCCCTAGGGTTTTCCTTGGCTGATTTTTTGGAAGTAGATCGCCAGGCCTTTCTTCCTAGTCTGTCTTAGACTGGAAGCTCCTCTGAAGCCTGTTTAGCTTCATAGCAACACGAAAACTTCCACTGACACATAGGTGGTGGTGGCTGTGCACGAAGTGCATTAGCCAGGAATCAAACCTGGGTCTCCCACATGGAAGGCGAGAATTCTCCCACTGAACCACCACTGCTCCTGCCTCTCCAGAATGTAATGTTGCCTTCCATAAATATTTATCAAAGACCTAATAAGTGACAGAACAGTGAACAAAAGAGACATAAATGCCTCGCTTCATGGAGTTTATGTTCTAGAGAGCAAGACAGAAACAAAATAAGGAACTTATATCCATGGCCTGGATAGAAGCTCTGTTAGCTCATGTTGGCAGATTATGTTGTCAGTGAAAAAAAAATGATGGGCAGAGAAAGGAACCAGAGCACAAAGGGGTTTAGTAACTTTCCTCGGTGACACACTGTTTATAATTCAGAGGCAAGCTTGAAACCCAGATCTCTCAGTTCCCTGATCATAGTCTCTTTCTACCACAGTACACACTGAGTATCTTTTCCCAAACTCCTTCCCCTGCATTTTGTTAGGTAAAAAAAGCGTCAAGTTAATAGCCTACCTGCGACCAAATCCAAGCTCTGACATTGGTTTATCCCACGTGAACTAACATGGGGATTTGACAGTTGGTAGAGACAGAGCTGGCAATGCAATTCCCTGGTTAATCTGAGTTCACAAAACAGAGAGAGGCTCCAGTCTAGGGAAGAGAGGAAAAGGATTGACTGTCAGGCTTTGTGGCTGAGTGTTTGTCTGTCTCTGCTCATGGACTCACAAAGCTGCCTGTCGTTCACCTCTGTGAAGGTTTCAGGAAATAATGTTTGTCTCTTTCTCTATGTGGTATGCTTAGCCAAAATCCTCAGAAACAGCACAAACACATTTAGAAGATAGGTAATCTTCCAGATGTATAGCTGCAGTGATTGTTTGTCACTGCCACTACTTCAGAGTTTTCTATTTTGGGGAAAGCCATCAAAAATCTGGCTCCTAAAAATTTCCAAATCGTTGAAAAAGTCGGACATCACTTTTGATAGTGTTCATTGAAACACCTTAAGAAGAAAGATGAGCTTAGAGGTGGTAGCCATTTCACACAGGAGACGGTGTGTCACCAGGTAGAGAGTCAAGGTGACGGGATGAGGGTGGGGAGACAGTACAGTAATAACCCATTTCCAGAGAACAGAATTCTGATCCCGTCACATTCTAAAGCACTGGCACCAACAAGGAAGTATGCAGACATTTGTTCTTTGCAGAATTAATAACTCACAAAGTGTACAAACAAGAGCCCTTTAGCAGCTTGCTGAAAACTATGCTAATTCTGATTTAACTCCTGATTCTGACATGCTCTGCTGGTCCCAGAGGAACCTGGGCAGCATATTGGAAGGACAAATGGAAATGCTGAAACTGTGGGCTCTGGAGTCAAACAGATTTGAGTTTGGGTCTCAGTGTTAACCTTTTAGTTGTGTGACCCTGATCAAGTGATTGTCTGTCATTTGATCATCTGTAAAATTGAGGAGTTCCTATCTCATAGGGTTACTGTGAGTCTAAAAGGAGCGCTAATGTGTTGAAAACACCAGGCAGAGTAAGTTCTCACAACGGTTAGCTGTTATGACTGCTCTGATTGTTTTGGTGGTGATTGAGTAACGACAACCAAATAGTAATGGTAAAGCTTACTGAGCGCTTCCCGTCATGCCAGGTACTGATCAAAGCACCTGATAGATATTGACTTATTTAAACATCAGTGTTACCATTGGTGGAGTCCTGGTGGTGCAGTGGTTGAGAGTTCGGCTGCTAACCAAAAGGTCAGCAGTTCAAATCCACCAGCCACTCCTTGGAAACCCTACTCTGTCCTGTAAGGTTGCTGTGAGTTTGAATCAACTCGACGGCAACGGGTTTGGTTTTTTGTGGTTGTTGTTACTACTTGAGGATTGTGTTTTTGCCATACCCTCTGACAATCAGTAAGGTTTTAAAAAAAATTTTGTTTTTAGAGCAGAATCAAAAGTATAGCTGGGCTTGTATTAATGTAAGTGTGTTGTTTTTAGGTGCCATCAAGTCAATTTCGACTGATAGCGACCCCATGTGACAGAGTAGAACTGCCCCGTAGGGTTTTCTTGGCTGTAATCTTTACAGAAGCAGATCACCAGGTTTTTCTCCCACAGAGCCACTGGGTGGGTTCCAACCACCAACCTTTCAGTTAGCAGCTTGACCATTGTGCCATCAGGGCTCCTGTAAGAATAGTGAACTAAACTTTAAAAATTTCAGCATCTTTAAGGAAAATTATTGCTCCGGGATAATAAACCAGGATGATCTGTGGATTCAGGTGGTCCCCAGTGTAGACCCATGCCCTTTGATGGTAAATACACAATGGTTTGAGAAGTACACCCTGCCCTTCCTTTTCATCTCACCTCTGTTCCGGGGCATGGTAGTTGTGCTGTGGTGGTAAAAGGGGCACATGGGGCAGAGACAAACCCCGTGACCTTTCCTCCTTCCCTTTCCCCTGTACTGGCAGCTGAGTGGTATGGAGGAGTCACCCTACTCCCCACACCCCTCCCACCAATTCCAGGTCCCTGCCCTCCTTTTCAGCTTACTAGCAGTGCAATGCCCAAGGTGTGGTAGGCAGAATAATGACCTCCCCCCCCGCCCCCCGCCAAAAGATGTCCACATTCTCATCCCCGAAACCTGTGACTATGTTACCTAGCATGGCAAAAGGGACTTTGCAGATGTGATTAAGTTAAAGATCTTGAGATGGGGAGATTACTCTGAGTTATCTGGATGGCCCCAATATAGTCACAAGGGTCTTATAGAGACAGACAGGAGGCAGAGTTGAGGAACAGAGATGTGACCACAGAAGTAGAGGTCAGAGTGATGCACGGCCATAAGCCAAAATATGCGAGCAGCCTCCAGATACTGGAAAAGACAAGGAAATTCCCCCCCCGCCCCCACACCGCACAATCCTCCAGAAGGAACCAGCCCTGCCAACACCTTAATTTTAGTGCAATGAGGCTGATTTTGGACTTCTGACTTCTAGAACTGCAAGATGATAAATTTGTGTTGTTTCAAGTCACTAAGTTTGTGGTAATTTGTCACAGCAGCCATAGGAAACTAATAGACCAGGAAAAAGTAAATGTGAGTATCCTCTGAAGGATGGATGACTCTTTCTTCAGTCTTTTGTGACAAAGACCCATCCTTGCCCCTTATCTTTCCTTGTTGCAAAAGAGGGAAACTTGTAACTCTTAGAAAATTTCCAAATTCAACTTCAAAAGACCCTTGGTCTTGGAACATGAGAGTAAGGGGCCAATGTCAGAAACGAAGTGGGGTGATGGGCCAATCGGGGCCTGGAGCTGCCCTTTGGATAGCATTTCCTAATGTGACTTTCAAGGACATCTGTTTCTAGGGTTAATTTTGGCATGGTGATGAAGCACAGGTCTCTGTGTGACTTTGGGAATCATTATCTCCTCTCTCTGTGCCTCAATTTTTCATCTGTAAAATAAGGTTAATCATAGTATCTACATCAAAGGGTTGTTACAGGCATTAAATGAGTTCATATATATAAACTGCTTAAAACAATACTTGCTACATTGTAATCTTTATATAAATGTTAGCCATTGTTAATAGGCATTATTTAAAAAAAAAAAAAAAAAAGTAGGACATGATTCATAGGGACCTAATATGTTTGGAAGTCCCTTGGTGGTGCAAATGGTTTACCCACTTGGCTGCTAACCAAAAGGTTGGAGGTTCAAGTCCACCCAGAGTCACCTTGGAAGAAAGTCCTGGTGATTTAGTTACAAAAAATCAGCCATTGAAAACCCTATGGAGCACAGTTCTGGTCTGACACGCATGAGGCCATCAGGAGTCGGAATCAACTCCATAGCAACTAGTTTTTTGGTAATGTGTTTGGAACATGTATGAAACATGTTTAGTTATATCAAGTTATAAAGGTTTTTTTTAAAGACTTTTTTTCTATAGGACTTCTCAGAGTCTTCACTGTGATGATGTTCACTTTAAACTCCCATTTGGAAGGGAAATACAATAGCACTTCTCAAATTTATTTCACCACAGAACTCTGTTTGACTTAGACCAATCTCAGTAGATCTATTGAACATAGTTTGGGAAATACTGTTCCAGAAAGTTACACCAGGATACCACAGTTCACCCAGCCACCACTGTCCTGGATATTGGGGAGCCCCCATTCCACCAGTGCAAGGAGAGATGCACCCCTGGCATCCAGAGTTGCAACTCAGAAAGCCTTTTTCCCTGTTCGTAATTGTTGTAGGCAGTTGTGAAGCTCTTTAACAGTATGGTTTTCATGGTATGTCACTTTTATGAATTAGCTTGACTTCTGGTGGCTAGCCTGGGAACCCGACATTGTTTCAATAGCATGACACTTCACAAGTTCCAAGCAGACAACTTAGAAACAGTTTGAAACACAGTCACTTTACAGTTTGAGGACCGATGGGTTCAGTTTGAAAGTAATACTGTTGATTAGCAGCAAATAACCTAAAACTTAAGCATCCAAAGGATTATTGTACTTCTCAAAGAAAGCATTTTCAAAGGGGAGTCCTCTGTATTTTAAATGGTGAAAGGATAACATAATTCAGATGTATTCATTCCTGGGGCATATGTTTTAAAAAATCGTAACACTATGGTGTCATTACTTTATATAGGCACGCCTTGTGTAGAAATGCCCCATAGGGTTTCCAAGGAGCCAGTGCCTGCTGGATTCGAACTGCTGACCTTTTTTTTGGTTAGCAGCTGTAGCTGTTAACCACTACGCCACCATGGTTTCCTGTATAGAATAGGAAATTTAATTTCTAGGAAATTTTCATTTCAAGAAATCAGACCCAGCTCACATAAAGACACCTTTTGAAAATGAAACATAACACTTTCAGTTAAGCTCAGGCTTTTTTGTTTTGTTTCAAAAGCTGTAGAGAAGTAAACTATAAGCCTCTTTATTTTTAGCAGACATCTCTAGAAAACCTTGAATAATGTTCTGTTTATAAAACAAAGAGTCTGTTTTCATGCAAACTTGCTTGGTAATAAGGGAGAAAGAGCAGGACTGCGTATCAGAAAAATGGAATGTTTCTTTTTAAGGATTCCGTAAGTTCATCAGCAGCACTTTAAGAAACAACAAAACAATTGACCTGGTTTCATTTTTGACTAATGGGAGGTCACCTGAAGATTGATAAATTGTGTTTAATATTCTGAGTTTGAGTAGATTGAAACCAAATGAGTAACGTCCTGAAAGAAAAAAAAAGTGGAATTTGAAATGAGGGTGCAGTCTGGCTTCTGTAAGAGTTATGTTGCTGAGTGAGAGCAAATTCATAATTCTTCTTGTTCAATTATTTTAATATTATTTAGAACCTTTATACTTCCATCATCCTTCAAGGCATTAAAAAATAGGAAGAAACCTTGGTCGAGTGAATTCCATGGCTAATGAAGATTCTAGAAACTGGAAGTGACCGACCCAGTACAACTAGAAGTAGCAAAGGCAGCAGGTGGGCTCCATCTGTCTACTTTAGCATCCTGATCTGTTGTGGATTATGCTATTCCCTTACTAATAGTAGTAATGCTGACATTATTCAGTGCTTATTATTACAGGACAGGAGTCCTGGGGTGGTGCCCATGGTTAAGTACTCGACTACTAACTAAAAGATTGTCGATTCAAACCCACTCAGAGGTGCCTCAGAAGAGAGGCCTGGCCATCTGCTTCCAAAAAGTCACAGTCTTGAAAACCTTACACAGTGCAGTTCTGCTCTGCAGGCTTGGGGTCACCAGGAGTCAGAATCTATCTGATGGCAACTGGTTTGGTTTGGTTATATGCTGAGCACTCTGCTAAGAACTTTACATGGGTTGTTTCTTTAATTTTCTCGACAGTGTATTAACAATATAGATACTGCTATCATCCCCATTTTACAGATAAAAAAACTGAGACTCAGGTGCAGCACCTTGCCAAAGTTTCCACCACTGGAGGTGTTAGCACTGATTCAGACCCAGGTCTGTTAAGGGCTACGCAGATCCTCACTGAGCCAACACTGAGCTGCGCTGAACCCCGGCTCTGTGCCAGAGGCTGAATGTAGAGCTGACAGCTCCTCCTTCAGTTAGATGTTGGTCTCTAGTCTGTGTTTTTATCATAAAAATTCACATAATAAAAGTAAAGAAAGCTTGAGAACCTGAGGAAAAACCCATATGCACCCCCAACCAGAATAACTTTGTTGTCTTCACGTTTCCCAGTCATTACTCACTCCAGGAAACCTTAGGTGTGACCTCCTATGCATGGCCATCTCACTGTTGGATGTGTTTCCAGTCTGACATACAGTGTTTAGCTGGCTGTCTCCCCATCCCCTTTCGTCTCCAGTTCTTATCTTGCCTTAATACAGCTGATGTGCAGTAAAGATCAGTAAAATGTATGATGAGTTGAATGGATGAGCATGCCTGTGTACCAATGGAGTAAGATTCATACACTCTGCAGTGTGCACTATAGGGTGACTTTTCAAGGAATATTGTTATGCCTTAAGAGTTTTTTTTGTGTTGCGACCTAGTCTTCGTAAGTGACGTTTGCATAATACAGAGTTTGATTGTATATTCTACTAATGGTGATTTTCTTAACCATTCCTTTTTTATGCAGAGTTTAGGATGTAATTGTTTCCAATATTTTGCTCTTACAAAGAACACTGTAGTGAGCAACTTTGTGCATAACATTTTTACCTGCATTTGGGTTATGTCATTAGGATATAATCCCTAACCAGTGATTACTGAACCAGAGTACAAACATTTGTATGGCCTGGAACACTGTTGCCCAATATAAATATAACATGACCTACATATGTAATTTCAAATGTTCTGACATCCACTTTGAAAGTTTTTTAAAATGTAAAATTCACTTTAATAACATATTTTATTTAACCCATAATATCCAACATATTATTATTTAAACAAGCAATTAATATAAAAATTATTAAGATATTTTTATACTCTTCGTATAACAAATTCCGACTCATAACAACCCTACAGGACGCAGTAGAACTGCCCCATAGGGTTTCCAGGGAGCGGCTGGTGGATTTGAACTACCACCTTTTGGTATAGAGTATCCAAAATCTGGTGTGTATTCACATAGCACATCTCCGGTGAGGCTAGCTACATTTCAAGTGCTCAATAACCACATAGTGGCTATCATACTGGGTAGCACAGGCCTATGATATATGTAATCCAGTATTTATTTTTAAATGACCTTTGCCTTTTAAAACTCCAAACATTAATCTGTCTTGCCTTCTTCTAACCTCCAGTCACACGTATTGTCTGGATCACTCCCTTGGGCACTCATTCTAAACTCTCTTGCTGTTTTCACTATTAGGTATATTTTCCTGACATTTACTTTGTGTCAGGCACTGTGCTAGATTTTTGGGACACCAAGTTGAATAGGACATACTCACAGTCCAAGGAGCCCTGGTGGCACATTGGTTAAGTGCTTGGCTGCTAACTGAAAGGTCGGCCGTTCAAGCCCACCGGCTGCCCCATGGGAGAAAGATGTGGCAGTCTGCTTGCATAAAGATTACAGCCTAGGAATCCCTATGGGGCAATTCTGCTTTATCCTGTAAGGTCACTCTGAGTTGGAATCGACTTGACGGCAGTGGGGTTCATTCACAATCCACTGAGAAAGACAGACATACCCATAACAGAACTTTGACTCAAGTAATTGCTGGAACGAGGTGAGAAATAAAAACAAACAAAAAACCAAAAGCCAGTGATAATGGCAAATCCACAAGTAAGGATTAAATGAAGGACTGGGGAGACTAGGGAAAGCTTCTTGGGGAAAATATAATTGAGTTGAGCCTTGAGGGCTCGGTAGAATTTTAATGGGCAGAGATAGGGGAGAACAGTTTTGTCTGTGACTGCCTTGTTTTCCCAGCCAGAAGGCAGGTGGGTGAAGGGTAGGACACTGTTTCACATTGTATTTAGATGTCTCTGGAGCACCTTGCAAGTGCTCTGCAGTGAAAGGTGCTCAGTAATGTTTGTTGAGCCCAATTAATAATATATGGTTGGCTGGCACACAGTGAGGGAGACACCCAGATCTGTGGCTTGCTCTAACGTCTGAATTGAAGGGGCAACATAAGCTTTTCACTCATTCCTCTGATTGCGTGTACTGCCAGTTTGCAGTTGCCATTTTCTCACTTTACTAAATCAGTCTGGACTGAAGCTAGTCGTTTAGAGCTACAATGGTAGATAAATGGAGGCCAACACTTTAAGTTACATCTTACCTACTTGTCACTTACTCCATTTCCTCAGAGTTTCAAACGGCACAAATAGGCAACGCAGACAGCCAGTGACATGGGAATTGGGAGATACTTCATCAGAAGGTGCTTTCCTTTTACTTGTAACTCTGTCTTTCAGGCATTTGTTTGACAACCTTGCAAGTTCCATAGGAATTGTAATCCCCATTTTATAGCTAAGGAAACAGGAGTTCAGCCAAGTTAAGTGACTTGCTCAAGGTTATACAGCAAGTAAGTTGGAAGAGCCTGGACTGGATCCTACCTCTTCTAACTCCAAGTCAGTGAACTTCCTGTTTTCCTAAGCCAGCCCACTTATACCTAGATGCTGCAGTCTACTGGTTTTGGATGGATCCACTCAGTTCTTTGGCATCTACATTCTGAATCTGGAAAATGGAGAGGAGGTAAACTTTGTGGTGATATGAAGAAGATAAACTAGGGAACAAAAGCCAAGGGGTTGAATGATGTTAGCATTTGTAATGTTAACATTCATATTGAGGTGACAGCGAGAGCCCCGTAAGTATGTTGGTCTGTTTCTCTTTTCTAAGCATTTTTTACATACACAAATTCATACTGATACACAAGTGAATACTTTGCTTTTCCACTGACCGTCAAGGAACACACATTTTCATATATAATTAAATTTTTCGTGAAACCTCATTCTTAACTCAATTTAGTTGACAAATAAGTGTCTGCTCTCTGCCAGGTGCTGGGGACACAGTGATGACCTGGACTGAAGTCATTTAGCTTTCAGTTTACGTTGTTAGGTTTAATGGCTGCATATTATTTTATGGCGCTCTTGTCAATTATTTTCTTTGGCTCCATCTTTCATATGGCAAGTCTTCCTACCAGCACAGTTCTTCCCACCTGTTGTCCCCCTTGTGACCCACTGTATTAAATAGCCTGCAAAGAAAATCAGCTTTAGCAATATCAATGTGTGACAGCACATACTCATGTAAGCATTCTAAACTAAACCAAACATAATGAAATTTTGCATTAGTCTCTATTTGGGGACAGAAATTTTATCATTCCCTGCCATAAATTCTTGAGAGTTTGCTATGTAACAGGACAAATGCTAGCCAATTCTGAACTCATCTTTCCTCTTTTTCTTACTCTTTTGGGAGACCTAGGTTAGAAAAACACTCTACCTGCTTGGTTCCTGTAACGTGTTGGGGGAGGGGAAAGGGGGGGACAAAGCACAGGTGCTCTCTGCCCAGTTTCCCAAGTACTTGGCAGTCTTCCCACCTCCTCCCCTGTCCTGTTCGTCCTGTGCTTTGGAGCCAGCCAAGCATGTGACACTTGCCGCCGTCACAGGCTGTCTCTAGTAGAATATAGTTTTGTGTTTTGTGGTCCTGGTTTCAGCTGCAAAGTCTTATTGGGGAATGTACAGGAGGAAATGTAAGGAGACTTCCCCCCAAAGTCCAGCCAAGTGTGCCCCAGGTTACCTCCTGGCCAGGGGGCCAGCCTACCTTTGCAATTGCTGGATCAATTCTCAGATCATTCTGATGTTCCCCAAGCCCCTCTAAAATTCAGTTACTTAGAAACAAAGGCCCCAATTTAAAAGTTTCTGTCTGGAACCTATGAAATGGCCAGCCACAGATTTGCCCTGGAAACTGTGTTCAACCTTTATACATAGCACCTACCTTGCCAGAACCTGACTCATATCAGGTGTCCAGGTCCTGTTTGTTGAATGATTACATGCCCCGGAAGTGCCTTACTGACCCCATCCTCACTGGGCTTCATCCCAGTAACCATGTGTTTCAGGAAGACAGAGCCTCGGGCTTATTGTCCATGCCTCCCTACGGCCAAGCTTAGTGCCTGGCATATACAGGGCGTTTGTCATAGATTGAATTGTATCCCCCAGAAATATGTGTATCAATTTGTCTGTGCCATGATTTTTAGTATTGTGTGATTATCCACCATTTTGTCATCTGCTACCATTTTCCTATGTGGTGTAAATCTTATCTCTGTGATGATGATGAGATGGGATTATCAGCAGTTATGTTAATGAAGCAGGACTCAATCTACAAGATTAGATTGTGTTTTAAGCTAACCTCTTTTGAGATATAAAAAAGAGAAGCGAGCAGAAAGACATGGGGACCTCATACCACCAAGAAACAAGAGCCAGAATAGCGCGTCCTTTGGACCTGGGATCCTTGTGCTCAGAAGCTCCTCAACCAGAGGAAGATTGATGACAAGGACCCTCCCCCAGAACTGACAGAGAGTGAAAGCCTTCCCCTGGAGCTGACGCCCTGAATTGGGACTTGTAGCCTACTAGACTGTGAGAGAATAAATTTCTCTTGGTTAAAGCCATCCATTTGTGGTACTTCTGTTCTAGCAGCACTGGATAACTAAGACAGAATTCAAAAACCTTAGATGAAAAGAATGAGCGCATCTTTTCTTCTCTCCGTCCATTGAGCCTCCTTTTCCTTTTTCAGACCTGGAGGGTGGGTGTCATGACTTCCTTCTGTGTAATTCTACCTGCCTGGGGTTAGACATCCATCCAGGTCCCATTACAGGCTGCTCAGTTCAGGACCTTTCCTTTAGCCTGGGTCCCGAGTCTGAGCAGGACTGGCTGTCCTTCTAACCAAGAGCACTCTGGTGCCTAGTTGTTATGGATTGAATTGTGTCCTCCCAGAATATGTACATTAACATCTTAACCCCTGTGCTTGTGAATGTAATCCTGTTTAGAAGTAGGGGTTTTCTATTATGTTAATTAGGTCATACGAGAACAAACCAGTTGCCTTTGCATCAACTCTGATTCATGGCAGCCCCATGTGTGTCAGAGTAGAACTGTGCTCCATAGTGTTTCAATGGCTGATTCTTTGGAAGAATCACCAGGCCTTTCTTCTGAGGCACCTTTAGGTAGACTCACACCTGTTTGCATCACGCAGAGTAGGGTGGGTCCTAAGCCTAGTTCTTTCTGAGTGGTGCCTTATAAGGTGCGTACAGACACAGACAGACACAAGGAGTAGACTCCATGTGAAGGTGGAGGCAGATGCATCCACAAGTCCAGGAATGCCAAGAATAGCTGGCAGGTACTAGAAGCTGAAAAAGACAAGGAAGGTAGGACCTTCCCCTAGAGCCACGCCCTGAATTTGGACTTCTTGCCTCCAGAACTGTAAGAAAATAAGATTCTGTTCTTTAAAGCCACCCCCTTTGTGGTATTTTGGTATGGCTGTTGTTGTTGTTAGGTGCTGTCAAGTCGATTTTGACTCATAGTGACCCCATGTGACAGATTAAAACTGCCCCATAGGGTTTTCTACGCTGCAGTCTTTATGGGAGCAGATCACCAGGTCTTTCTCCCAGAGCATCACCCTAGCAAATTAAGACACTAGGCCTCTGATTTCCTTAGCCTACAAAACAAGGAGCCACTCTGTGAGCACCAGCTTATGTCCAAAATCTGCTGAAGCTGCCCACCGAGGCAGGGGTCCTGCCATGGTCTTTCCTCCACCCATCAGACTCTACGTCATGGATGGGCAGAGTCCCCTCACAGCACTGTGGGAAGGAAATGATTGAAAATCTTCCTGTTCCTGCAATGTATTTGTTTACAAGATTAAAGGCAGCTCAGCTATAGTAGGACTGGGCAGACACTGTCCCATTTTTTTAATAATTCAGGGCATACCCAGTTTGAAAAGAAGTCATAGTGCTTTGTTCTGTTTTGTTTCTTCTTAGTTCTTGAAACAAACTCTGCTTTACACCACCTCCTCTCCAGCAGAGGAAAGGAAAATGGGTAACCGAGGCTTAATTCTGACACCTCTTCCTTACTAGTTACAAAAAGGAGACACACTTGGTGTGTTTGTAAAGACTGCCACATGCACTGCGTTAGTTTATGAAGCCCTGGTGAGTAGCTCAAAGGCCTCAGGTGACAGTCTCAGGTATGAGTTGTTCCTCACCTGTCCACAGCACACAGACCACATTATTCATCCAGACCTGCACTTTATCAAAACAGTATCTCTTTTCATCCCAAGGACCTCGTAACGAAAGACCAAGCTAGCAAGTCATAGTCAAGAGTTGGAACTAGACAGCCAGTCAAGCGAAGCCAGCACTGCCCTTTGGGGGCCGATGGGTGGGTGATTTGGGCCAGGCAGGCTTCTCAGACAGCTGCACAGGGGTGTAAATCTTGCCAAGAAGTTAAGATTTCCCTCCTTCTCCTAAGCAATGTCAATTGGCTTGTGTGTCTCTTTGCTGCACAAGGTGTGAAGTTGCTCTGTGGGCTAATGCAAGAGCTCTTTTTAATTGCATGGAAGAGTAACTTCCAGGCTGCCAGGTGGAGGAATCTGTGGGGAGAAGGCTGGCTTCTTAAACAAAATCCAGAGCTAAGAAGAGAAGACAAGGCCAGGTTGGGGGAGCGGGGCAGGTGTCTGCCTTTCATCTGGATATTCAGGATGACACTTCTGGTGCCAGGGTAACTGCTCCTTCTAACTGACAGGGATGCTTTGCAGTCAGGGGAGGGCTGAGCCGTCAGGTGAGCCAGAGATCAAGAATTATCATGACAGCTTCATGGCATGTGAAAGACGCTATGAAGTGCGGTGTGATTTTAACCAGCGGTTGTTAAATTAGCTTCTTTTGGACCTGGTGTGATGTGCAGTCGGAGAGGGGCCAGTGGTGGGCTGGGAGTGCCAGGCATGAAGAAGGCTGAAATTCTGAAGGGCTACCATTTAGAAAAGAAAGAGTATGTGAAAATTCGCTCCTGGTTTCTGAGTTTTGCTTAACAGTGGTGCAGGCAGCAATGACGGCATTAATTAGTCTCTTGTAGATTCTTCTAATGAACTTTTCCGAGCCCCCTATTATAAATATTCCAAGGACCTAAAGTAAACCCTTTCCTGAACTTGTCCAATTTAAGATCTTGTCAAAATCTAACTACCTGAACCAGCCGGCTAAGCAGCCTTGACTAACCGTTTTGCCCTGTGCTCTCGCGTTCCACAGAATTGTCTATGCAAGACTGAACCAGAGAGTGAGTGAGTGGGTGCCTTTCAGAAAAACTTCCACTCACCAGGGGAACTGAGGAAGTGCCTTTTAATAAGTAATCAGTCAGAGGGCATCAAGCTCTGTCTAGCCATCTAGTAATGCTTGCCTTTTCATTGGGGACTTTTTTCAAAAGTCTGGAACTGAAGAATATGATTTGATGAGCCATTGCTTGGGAAATTCTAGAGAGAAAAAAATAATAGCATTAGCAGCTCCGTTTGTGTGTGTGTGTGTACATGTATATATACACATACATGTAAATTGCTAATATGTATCATATAAATTAAGGGCTGTACATTAGCATTTACTCTGTGCCAGTGCTCTGCATAACATTTTACATAAATTATCTTACTTCATCCACATAGGCAAACATTCTGATTCGGTTTGAAAGAAGAGGAAACTTAGGCTCAGAGAGGACAAGAAGTGGCAGACTTGGGACTTGAACTAATTGACTCCATGATCCTTGCTTATTACTACTGTCTCCAAGAACAGCCAACTTTTCTGGAACCCCTGGGTTCTCATAGTTCTAAATGGCACTGCCAGGATGCAGCTCTTAAGTATATACACCTTCCCTGCAGAACCCCCAGTGGATCCCACCCCAGGACTTCTAAGCCGTAATCTTTGCAGAACATCCCCGGGGGGACCGTATTGATAGAAGAGTCCCAAGTCTTTCTGAGGCAGCCTTCCCAGGGCCTTTGCATGGGGAATTTGAAAACGCTAATCAACACCAGGGCTGTGAACCTGAGTGGCCCATCAAGCAGAGCAAGCGCCAACTTAACATTTCCAAATCCCACTTTCCCAGCCTCCACTGAAGTTTTGTGGGAGAGTAAACAGCCATTCACCTGTCCACCCCTTGGATTTATGGCCTGACAGCTCCCTTCTGCCTGCACCACTGCGAAGTGTAGTGCAAACACAGATGACCTTTGCGGCGATTTCATCTCAACTGCTTCCATATAGAAAACCTCTTTTGTATTGACATTGTTTGGAACAGGTCCTGCCTATGTTAACTCCCTCGGTGTCTGCCCCTGGAGTCTCAGTCTAGAGATGCCAAGCACCTCTGATTTTAGAGAGCAAAGGGGAGGGAGTCTTGAAAGTATCCTAACTTCCATCCATCTGAGTTTTTATCCAGAGGCTTCAGGCAGATGGAGTTACTCCCCTTCCTGCAGGGTTTTCTAATTGCTGTCTGTAAGGGGATGGGTTGTATGCTTTGATTGGTCTGCTGGCAGTGGGGTGCTTTGTGAGACATTTTCTTACAAGTTGGTTCCCATGTGGTATTTGTTAGTCACAGCTAATTATTAAGTCCTTGGCCAAGGCAATAGACATTGTTCCTTTGGTTTCCTGCCTCGTCCATTCCCCCCTCACCCCCCATTGCTACAGAACAAAACCCATTGTGGGGCTCTTAAGGTTGGCCGTGCACATATTTTCCAGTGAACCCTGATGGGCTCACTGCTGGGGTTTCATGTTTCAGGTTGAAACTGTACTGGGTAAAGCATTATTCATTGATGCTGACACATTCAGTCTCTGCTCAATGCAGATATTTCTCCCACCCTGGACTTGGTCCCTCACAGGCAATTTAGGTAATTTACTGAGAGCAATTCCCAGCACTTACTCAGAGCATTGATAATCTGCACAGAATTAGAGAATGTCAGAGTTCTTGCAAGTCATCGAGAGATCATTGAATGCCAGGTTTTGCTAGCTCTGCTCAGAGGAATGGGGAGTGCACAAGGGTTAGAAAGGAGGAGGGGCTGAGTCAGGAGGGGCATCAGTTCTTCCCCATCCCCCAACAATTCACCTGCTTTGTGTATTGCGCTTCTGCATCAGATTTCTACAACTTTAAAAAAAAATTTCTACAACTAAAATATAAGCTTGGACTGCAGTAATCCAGTCTACCCACTCCTTCATTTCACAGATGAGGAAACTGGCCCAGAGAGTGTCCTTCTCTTATCTAAGATCCAAATGAGTTAGTGAATTGATGCCAGAATGAGAATTAGCACACAAATCCTAACTTCTTTATGCTTCATGTATTATGCTATGCTGGGATAATTCCAGAACCTGTCATAGGGCTGCTTTTCCCATTGCCTGGCCACTGTCTTGTGGGAAAGACTTTACCTGGAGGTTCTAGAGGAATGGAGATCACCCTAGAAAGGCCATACTGACATTGTTGAGGCAGTACTGTGATTTTACTAGGGGCCACCTCATCTCACTGTTCCATGACACCCCCATGGAGTTGCATAGTGCACAACCTGAGAGACTGTAGGGAGCAGCCCTGTTTTTACTTGACATATATGAGAGCCAAAACTGAAATTGGGCTAGCATGTTTTAGTTCAGCGTCACACAGGGAAAGAACACAGGCCTTAGAGCCAGTGCACTGTGTTCACATCTTGGCTGTACTACTTACTAGTCCTGGGAACATGGACAAAGTACTTGTACTTTTTGTTGCTATCGCTGAAGGTATTTGCTGACATTCAGTGATAGCAAATTTTTATCTAAAAATAGAGGGTTGTGTTGAGGTTTTAAATTTAATAATCTGTGTAAAACACCTATGTAAAGCATCACGGGCACTTGACAAATGTTCCTGCCCCTATCATTTAATTTTTCTCCCTCTTCTGCCTTTCTCACACATACGGATTTGGGTCTAAATAAAAGCCAGACATCTTTAAACTTTACCCTTAACTTGGAAACTTGTGGATTTTGTCACAAACTTAACATTAACCCAATGAAATTTTGGGTATATATGGACTATGGGTTTGTCTTAGACTTTTACAGAGCACTTAGAAAACTGAGCATTTCCTTGGGGGAAATAGGGCTGTGGGTTTCCAAGAAAAAAATCATGAGAGAAAACTAGAAAGAGTGAAAAACTTAACTTTTGTTCCTTTGACACTAGAGAGCCCCTGGGATGTCCTGGGGGTCCAGAGGCTGACAGCCCTCAGACAGACTGTGACAGAGAAATCAGAGCCCCTCATTGTACCAACTACTTGGGTGTGCTTGGGACTCTTTCAAACCCTTCTTTATTTGCCATCCAGACAGGAACCATAGGCCCAGAAGCTTGTTTTCAAAATCTAGGAAAACAGATGTTTTTGCTTATTTTTCTTTCTCTCTTGCCAAAATGCTCGCTAAGTTTTCATTGGGTTCTGAACTTGCTGATTTTTTTCCCCATTTACTTTTAAGACAAATCTTAGAAGAGAGTCATTGTAAAATGAAGGGGAAAGATGGGCATCCCAGACTGGGAAAGCACAACTTTAGACTCTAATGAAAACGTTAAGAACCTGGAGGCCAGGGAGTCCTAGAAGAAAGAGAGACCAAGATGGACTGATTGAGCTCTGAAAGGGCCTACCTGGCATTATCCTCAGGCTTGCGGTTCCTGTTGCCTCCACAGTGGACTGGAATAAAAAAAGTGAGCACTGCCTTCTCCAAGGAAACCAGAGCACTGCATCTCTGGCTGAGCAAGGCAATGTGGCTGTGGAGGGACTGTGCTGATTGCATACATGCCATGGTACCAGTTATGGTCCTTGTGTTTATAGCCAGATCCTTAGATACTTTATATAGTGTATTAGTTTTCTATTCCTTCTGTAACAAAGAACCACAAAGTTAGTGGCTTAAAACAATACAAATTTATTATCTTACACTTCTGAGGTTTAGAAGTCTGACACACAGGTCTCAAAGGGCCAAAACAAGATGTTAGCAGGGCTGTGTTCCTTTCTGGAGACTCTAGGGGAGGATTCATTTCCTTGCCTCTTCTGGCTTCTAGAGGCCTCCCGCTTTCCTTAGCTTGTGGCCGCCATCCTCCATCTTCAGAGCCAACAAACGTGTTGAGCCCTTCTCATGTCATATCACTCTAATCTCTTCTGCATCTCTCTTCTACATTTAATGGCCCTTATGGTTCTATTGGACCCACCCAGATAATTCAGAATAACCTCCCTATTTTAAAGTCAGCTGATGAGCAGTCTTAATTTCTCTTTCCAACATAAGGGAACGTATTTATAGGTTCCAGGGATTAGGACATGGGCATATTTGGGAGGCCATTATTCTACCTACCAAGGTAATAGGCCATTTTTACACTAAATATAATGATCATGTATATTAGGACTCTTTCAGTTGTAAGAAACAGACCTAACTAATAAGAGGAAAAGGATTTCATTGGCTCATATGCTTGGAAGGAAACGTGTGAGTTGGCTTTAGGCACAGCTGTATCCAGATATCTACCAATGTCACTAGGACACACTCTGTTGGCTTTCTTTGTGGTGGTTTGCTTCTCAAGCAGGGACTGTCTACATGGTGGCTAAGATCGATCCTGAGGCAATTACAGGCTTACGTAGTTCCCAAGACTCAGTACCTCAGAGAGGAAAACATGGCCTCTTCGTAGGTAGCACCAGCAAACTCCTGAGGATGACTCTCACTGGCCAGCTTGGTTCGTATACACATTCCTAAACCAATCACTGGTCAGGGAGGTGCAGTAGTCTCCTCATCCTAGTGCATAGATGGAGTCAGCGTTTCCAGGTTAAATGTGTTTAATGTGTTAAACCTCATAATACAAATAAATACATAATGCAAATTAATACAAATAAAGTGCTTAGAATAGTCCTTGGCACAAAGTAAAAAAACCAAAAACCAGACGTGCTGTTGAGTTGATTTCGACTTAAAAGTGTGCCGTAAATGATAGCTATAATAATTACTATTATTGTTATGTTATTATTATTACAAGTAAGTCCCCTGAGAATGACTTAGGGACTTAGAAAATTATTTTTGAAACCAAGTCAGATACTTTCTTGGTTTCCCTTCTTCTAACTAGGATCACACAGTCTCTTATATATGAAGCTGTTTTCTCTCAACCACCTCAGTGGGAACTGAGGGTTCTCACCAGTAACTTGGATTTTCACATGGCTTTGAATAGCCATCCTTCCAACTCTGGCCTTGATTGTACATACCCACCATCTAATGAATGTTATATCAGTGTTTCTGAGTTCAGATTTTGAGAAGTAAGATTAGTCTGGCCAATAACTGGCTTTAAATAAATGGTATACCCTGTCTGATAAGTATGACTGATAAGGTTAGGTCACCTTGAACGTAAGGTTTTTTCTTTCAGTAGGCATGGACAGGTAGGTTAAGCTGAAGGGGAAAGTTGGGCTTACCAAGAAAATCAACCAGTTTGTCACTTGGCTGTATTGCTAACAAGTTGGAATTTTCCTAAAGGAAAAAAGAGAGTCAGTTTCAAAGAACAGTGGTTGTATCTAGGTGTTTGGGAATGGAACAACACTAGAAACTGTTTTGTTCTGATGGAATGTAGACCACAGTACTTGTAAAGAAAAATTAATCCTATCTCCATTATAATGGTAAAGACATTTTTAGCTCCAATTAGAAATGCTCATCAGTTGGACAAAGACTCCTTTCCCTTCTACATATGACATCAATCTCAGGAACATATTCCTGGAGCCAAGGTTCCTGTGATGGTGGAATGCCCATGTCCGCTGTCAGAGTGGATTTCAGAGTGACGAGGATTGTCCCCAAAATCGTCCTTCAGTAGAAAATGTCACATATGCTTTGTGTTCACCGTGTCTCTTCTCACTTTTCAGAGTCCCCATGTCTTTTTTCAGAATTCCCAGTCCAGGGTGTTCAAAACATCTTGTTTTGCCTTTAGAGCGCTTGTCCCTTTTTCCAGTAACTTTAGTAAGAATCTTTCTGGTGAAGAGGTTCCATAATGATAGAGAGAAAAAAGGATTATTGATGGAATCTCTTACCTCTGAAGCGCTTCTAAAACCAAAAACCAAATCTGTTCCTGTCGGGTCTATTCTGACTCATAGCGACCCTATAGGACAGAGTAGAACTACCCAACAGGATTTCCAAGGATCAGCTGGTGGATTCGAACTGCCAACCTTTTGGTTAGCAGCCGAGCTCTTAAACTGCACCACTGGGCTTCCGAAGCACTTTGAGAAGGATAGAATGCTTTGGATTTGGGCTGGGCATCTTAGG
The DNA here is from genome assembly GCA_030035585.1 of Dugong dugon. Classification (NCBI taxonomy): domain Eukaryota; kingdom Metazoa; phylum Chordata; class Mammalia; order Sirenia; family Dugongidae; genus Dugong; species Dugong dugon. The sequence continues at coordinate 102,355,721 of CM057467.1, read as the reverse complement.
AAGCACTAAGATTTGAGGAAAGACAAAGCATTGTGAAGATTCTGGTAAAGTTCTACTGGGAAAGTCTCCTCTGTAAGGGTTCCTGTGCCCCTTCCAGTTGAACAATTCATAGGCTCCACACTTGCTTTCAAATGGATTGTTTTTGAAGCAGGCAACAAAAAAGCATCCTGCTGCCAGGGCCAGTCATCAAAAAGAGGAAAGAGAACAGCACATACCGTTGGGGAGTGTGTGAGTGGGAAATGTTGCAGAGCAGAAATGTTGCTCTGCAAGCCTGATACCATGTGCATTATCTCCCCCAAAGGACCCCGTGGTTTAATGGATGGGGCTTTAACCTACCCAGAGGTCAGTCTCTGCTGGACAAGTGGAACTTGATCCCTGAAGGCATCGACATACTCATGACACACGGACCTCCTCTAGGTGAGTGAAGCAAGGCTTGTCCTTTTGTCATACGAGATGCCTTTTTTCCAAGCATAATGAATAATGCTTCAGGGACATAATCATTTTCCTCCAAAAAAAGAGAAAAGAATATATTTAAAAAAAAAAAAAAAAAACCACTGTCTTTAAAGAAGCCCAGTATGATAATTAAACTCAGCAGTTCTGCTGGGCTTACAGGTGTTCTTGAAATTAAGTGTTTTGATTTAGTCGATTCAGGGAAAATCAAATGAGTATGGAGGACCACAGTCTTTTGAGTCTGATAATTTATTTTAAGAACTGTATTCACTTTGGAGTAAGGGGGGTGCAGATGGAGAATGGAAGGAAGAGATGGACCTCCCAATCACCTGGCTTTTCAATGGCAGTGAAATGATGGAAATTTCTGTTCAAAGGAGCTCATTTTCCTTTTTCATATAATGCTGGAACCTGGGGGATCTTTAAAGTTTAACATTTATATGAGAAAAGAATTCTCTTTCTCTCTCTCTCTCTCTCTCTTTTTTTTTTTTTCTTGCAGCTAGTTGTCCTGTAAGGAGTTACGTTGAAAATTACTTAAAGATATTCATCCTATAGGCGCATCGAGCCCACGTCCAGGTTTATATTGCCAGTATGCTTCAAATGTACCAGATTATGGGTCAGAAGATGATTATTTGATTTATGTAATTATCTTCTAATTATCCATGAGCTTGTTTTCTCTTTGGCTTAGCCATAGAAAATTTTGCAACCTGGGCTACCACCCTGATCCCCATCTACTCAGTACTCATGCCAGGATCCTTCCTGTCTAGCTAAGGTGTACTCAGAAATTCAGATGTTATACTTGTAATAGATGAGTTTTCTTGATCATCTTGGTTTGGAGAGGGGAAAATACTTACTCTTGCGAAAAATAATTTTTGGGTTTTTTTCCTATGCTTTGGGGTTGTTATCCGGGCCACTTTCCTCCTCTGTCAGCATGGAAAATAAAAAAGCTAACATTCATCCCCTAATGTGAGTTTAACCTTTGTAGATACCTTCCCTTCCAAACTACTTGATGCTGTTTGTCCTTCTTTTACAATGGAAGTTCTCTGTGTTTCACAAAGAAACAGTGGAAATGAGGACCAGGGCATGAGCCACAGTGGCACCTTTTAATGACAGGGGAAAGCCAGAGGAGGGGAGCCAGTTCTGTTACAGAGATGGAGATTGTACAGATTTGCACAAGATGAACACGTCCTGACTTTTGCAATGCTTCAGAATTACTGTCCTCATGCTTCCCCCCCACCCCATGTTTTCAAAAATTGTTCCTGTCTTTGTCAAGTCATAATCAATTAAATTTCCTTATTTTTCAATCATTAAAGATTAGCTAAATCATTCAGTTGCTAGCTAAAAATAGCATGGGCTACCCAGTGAGATGACCCTACAGAGATACCATTCCAGGCCAACTAATCTTTTTGCCGGAGCGCTTAGTTGGGGATACAAACATTGTTTCCCTTAGGCTATTTATTGTAAGGGACTTAGACACCTTCACCTTAGAAACATTTACATGCCTGGAGAATATACCTTTGAATAGAACAGTCGATTCAGTAATGTCATCAAGTTATTTAATTCGGTATCAAGGCAAGTGACAGTAATAGTAAATCTGAATTCTATACTCCAAAGCAGATATCAAACATCCCATAAACTCTTAATAGGGAGGCTAGTGTCGTAAACATGGGGTAGACCAGACAGTGGCTGTAGAATGAGATCTACCTCAAAGAGTTCCTAAATAAAAAGTCAGGCAAAGCTTTCATAAGGTGAAACCCATTGCCATCAAGTCGATTGCGACTCATAGCGACCCTATAGGACAGAGTAGAACTGCCCCATAGGGTTTCCAAGGAGCAGCTGGTGGATTCGAACTGCCAACCTGACTCTTGTGCCAGTGCAGTATGGAAGGGAAATTGGCCTTAAATTCTCTTCTGCTGGTGAGGGAAGCCACAGTGTCATGGGACTTTACTCTTATGATATGAGTAAGATGCTTTTTCAGGTGCTTATATGTGAAATAAGGAGCCCCTTTGGCACAGTGTTAAGCACACGGCTGCAAACTGAAAGGTTGGCAGTTTGAACCCACCAGCTGCTCCTTGGGAGAAAGATGTGGCAGTCTGCTTCCATAAAGATTACAGCCTTGGAAAACCCTATGGGGCAGTTCTACTCTGTCAGAATCGACTCTGTGGCACTGGATTTTTTTAATATATGAAATAGGATGTTTTTTCCCTATAAGAAAAAAAATCACATCTATGAGAGAATATGTCAGTCATTGTGGATGAAGGATTTTTTTCTTCTAATTAAATAAGTTTGAAACCTCTGGTTGGATTTTTGCTAGGGACTCTTTATTGTTGAACATTCTTCCCAGTCTCTTCGGCCACTCCCCCACGTACCAGGTATTACGTCTTTAGAGAGATGCCAAATATTCATGTCTACAGTTTGGCCAAACAAAGTAGAATCAGCTAGCCTGCTCCTTTCTGCCCCATCATTTCAAAATAGAAATAACTTAATGGAGCTATGGAATGGATTCGCATGGATTACGATTTAGCCTTTTGTCCCACCTGCCTTCTTTACGCCCCATCCTGCAAAGGTGTACGGATTCCATTTCAGACCATAATCACCCAGACAGCTGATTTTTGCCATAATTGATGTCGGTTTTTATGGATTTTCTGCATTAAGCATAGAACTAACTGGCTTTTACTTTAAAAGTAGTCAGTTAGCCCTGGCTTGCTGGATACCACCAGGGGGTCACGTTGTTGCCTATTTCTAGAGAGGAGATTAGAAGAGGTACTTGGATTTCCCCAGCTTTGGTCATAAGGAAATCACCAAGGATTAAGAGTGGATGTATCCAAAGAGAGCAAAATATCCTGTGGCCAGTTTACAGGCAGCCTCTCCCAGCACTTCTTACCTGAACCATCTTAGAGTAAACTGCTATAAGAAAGATACAATAAAAAAGAGAAAGTAACTGAATTGAGAGAGAAAAGAGGTATTATGGTACTGCCGGGAATAAATGTCATTGAGCACATGAAGAAGATTTGAAACCCATGGCTAAATAAATCAAATCCCTTACAGGGGGGAAAAAAAATTGTTAATTAACAGGGAGAAAAAAAGGGAAATAGAAAAAAATTCAAGAACCTAAAGAAGACAAAATGACAAGTGAAAAGTTTCTTAAAAGCCATTGTGAGCTTTAATGGAGAGTCTAGGATTACAGATAATGTAATAAACCTTCAGTGAGTTATGGCTTCCTGAAAGTCTAAATGAAACCTTACCTGAAGAAAGAAAATTAAGAGTATTGATTGCATTTTGCCCGTAGGTTTTCGAGACTGGGTTCCAAAGGAGCTTCAAAGAGTGGGCTGCGTGGAGCTGTTAAACACAGTCCAAAGGCGGGTCCGACCCAAGCTCCATGTGTTTGGTGGAATCCATGAAGGTAAGAATTGAAGAAAGAAATTCTCAGCGCATGTCATTATTGATGATCTCATTCTATAAGAGGAGACTTAGCAAAAGTGGGAATAACTGCAGCAGCGGTTTTCAAACCCTGTTTAGCAGTGGAGCCCTTTCATGAGAAGAAGTAGTTGTAAAAACCTCTGGGCATATAACAATGATAAATATTTTATATGGAGCTGCTCTGTTTTAAGCAGAGTGGAGGGTAGGAACCAGGTGTGGCACATCTTACCCCAAGCCCAGCCCTCCCCAAGGCAACGTTTGGAATCTTGGGGCTCTGATGAGGAAAGTTTGATAATCACTGCTGTAAAGCAACTCTGAGGTAAATATGGAAAATTTTTCTCTTTAAGAAAGTTAAAAGAAATGGCCCAGGTATTAGACTAAATAACCTCCATGGTCCCTTCCAACCTGTAAATATTGTGTTTCATATGAAATATACACAAAATCCAGGAAGATAAGACGTTCTCTGAAAATAACTTCAGACATGCAGCGAAGTAGTGGAAACCTCTACATTTGCAAACATACATTTCCTTAGTAACCTCAGAAAACCATTTCAGACTTTTCAGAAATCATCAGCACTACTAGTTTGAGCTGAGGTGAAAAGAATAATTAAATCTTCCCTAATTGGGAACTAGTCCAGTTGCCATTTTCTGCCTTTCAAGGTAAGCTGAGTCAAGTTTACGGAACCTGAAGTCCTCCCAGGAATCTTCCAGGCTTTGGGCTTTGTCTGCTCTTCCTTTTTCAAACCAGAGGTAACCTGGCTTTTGGACAGACATCAAGCCTTAGGTTTTCTGGCCCTGCCATGCTCCCCCAATCACACATGCTTGTGTGCAGCAGGTGCATTTGAGTAGGCAGCCGCCATGTTCTCTCCAGCTCCTGCTTATAACCACTCTGTGGAATTATTTATGAATCTGCAGTCAAGTTGAGGTGTTTAGAGCTATGTGCCTGATGAGGCAAAAAACAAAGTTTGCTTCCAAAACCCACACATCCAATGGCTTCCTGATTAGGAGGGTAGTAAAGAGTATGTTGAAAATCATCCTACTGAGGCCAGAGAAAATTCCGCTTGCTCCAAGAGCAGGTACCAGCTGAGCGGATGGAAAGCATGGGTGAAGCTCTCAGAGAGCAGGGATGTCAGCCTGCCCTGACTTTGAGCCTGTACTCCCTGGAAAGGAGGGTACCACTCTCAGGCATGATGTGGGGAGAGGTGTAGAGAGGAGAGACAGACAGACAGGAGCTCGTTTCTGGGGGCCATTATCTTGACAGCAGCTTTGAATTCTTGCAGCATGCCTATGAGTTTGCATTTCATCATTTATTTTTTTAAATCATTAATTAGCTTTAAACTAGCCAAGCTGACAATTGGGGAATCCCACTGAAGCCCCAAAACAATAAACATGCTAAAAGGGGAAGAGATCATATTCAAATAAACTTGTCTCACTTTTATTCGCTTAAGACAGCTAAAGAGGGCAGCAAGAGGTCAAATACCAACCTCTTGATGGAGAGAGAGAACAAGACTTTATGACCCCAGAACTAACCAGTGCACATTGAAATGCCTTTTTTCTTTTTCTTGAAATTTTTCCATTGACCCTCATTAAGCTCTCCACAAGCTTACTTGGAGAATTTTTAGCAAATAGGAGGGGTGAGGGGGGAGGCCTTATCAGTTATTTCTGTAAGTCCTGGTAATTTTTTTTTTCCCCATGGATATATATTTTTCTATGCCATAAGAGCCTGATACAGCATAGAATTACAAATTCTTTCAGAGACTGTAAGGCAGCAAATATAAGGTATCCAGGGAAATTTGCAAAAATGCTAAAAATTTCAACATATTAAAAATTTTTGAGAGGACGATGAATACCAAAGACACAGCAAAACTTCCTTAACTTTCTTCAGTAGGTCAGTGTTGATCCACTGTTCAGGTATGCTTAAGGAGCCCTGGTGGCGCAGTGGTTAAGCGCTTGGCTGCTAACCAAAAGATTGGTTTGAACCTACCAGCTGCTCCATTAGAGTCTTGCTTCCATAAAGCCTTGGAAACCCTATGGGGCAGTTCTGCCCTGTCCTGTAGAGTCACTATGAGTCAGAATGGACTCCACAGCAATGGGGTTTTGTTTTGTTATGTTTTTTGGTTTAGGTATGCTTAGGAAGGAGCCCTGGTGGCACAGTAGTTAAGAACTCAGGTGCTCACCAAAAGGTTGGCAGTTCAAATCCACCAGCCGCTCCTTGGAAACGCTGTGGGGGCAGTTCTGCTCTGTCCTATAGGGTCACTATGAGTCAGAATCGACTCTATGACACTGGGGTTGGTTTGGGTTTTTTTATGCTTAGGAACAGTGTCCCAAGGTGATGTTTCATGTTTTCTTGTGTCACTTGGACATTTAATTAGTTACGCTTTTGAATAAAATGGGACTCTGCATCAGCACCACATAATTCAGGTAAGACAAAATCGCTTATTGTTAACTTCCAGTGAGGCAGTTTAGAGATTATTTCATAGATAAGGAAGCAGAGCACCCCTGTCTCCCACCTCCCAATTCAATGTTTTTTCCCTTCTTTACTGCTTAGAAGGTCATTTGGGGTTCGGGTGTATTTGGGTCTGAGGAACTTCTCATGTCATTCATTTTGTTCCCTCGAATTCGTTAGTTAATATAAGGCTTTCACATGAAAATCATATTTTAAAAAGACGAAAAAAATGTTTTTCTTTATTCTCACTAATAAACCATACCCTTTCCCCTACAAGTTTAGTGTTTGAATGGGAAAAAAAAAGAACCACTTTTCTTTGAAGTAGAGGATTGTTCTTTTAAAAAAAATAGAATAAAATTAGGTGACAGCTCCTGAAAGCTGTTACGTCCAGGGAGGCTCAGCTGAATTTCATCTCACTGCCTACTGGCAAATACTTTTTAATTTTGTTTTGTTTTCTTTGCCTGATGGACCTGGATTAAGTCACTGTTATTTGTACATACTACAGTAAATGTGATACTTTCTCCCCACAGGTTACGGCATCATGACGGATGGTTATACAACGTACATCAATGCCTCAACTTGTACAGTCAGCTTTCAACCGACCAATCCTCCGATTATATTTGACCTTCCAAACCCACAGGGTTCCTGAAGCTCTCATGCCTAATTGAGATATGAGGAAAGGTCTATAAACTGCCATTTTTCTAATTATAAAATTTACATTCTCTTACTTGTTTATTTCCAAGTCCTGTAAGTTCTTTTTGTAAATTGCTGGAACATGAAAGATGCTAGAGGCTGTGCTGCTTCTTTCTTTTTCTTTTTTTTAAATGGGGCATCCATTTGAAAACAAAGGAGCATTGTGAATTTGTAAAATAACTTGTTTTCTCAAAGGCCACGCCATTTGTAAATTGTTAGTGTTCGCCAAAGGATAGCCAAGCTTTTTTTAAAAAAGTGATAAAAATCTTATTTTAATATGCTTTAAGCTGGAAGAAAAAGAAAAAAAAGAAACAGGTAGGCAGTGTTTTTAAAAAACCACCCAAATTTGCACAACTGTTTAAGAGTATTGTTTGAAGTTTTTTGGGTTTTTTTTGTGTTTTTTTGTTTCTGTTGTTGTTATTTTCTTGGTAATACTTCTTTTTTGCAGACGTGGCCCCAATTTATAGCAATCTTCTCAACAAAACTAGATGTGGAAAAAGACTTCTCTTCACACTCTCCCTATAAAGAAAACTGTGTCAAGGGAAGAAAACAGCCCTCATTTGAAGGATGGCTTAGCTAGTGAGATCCATATTGTGCTTATACAAGGTCTCATTGTTTCTTTGTTTCTTTTTTAAATTATTTTAGCTTTAAAAATATGGAAATGGAATCTGTCAAGAGCAGGTATTTCATGCAGTAAAAAAAAAGAACGTGCAGACTCCTTTTCAATATGGATTTATATATATAAGTATTTTTTGTGTATTATAAGTTAGGAGTTTAATATTGCCAAGGACAGTACAACTGCAAAGCGATGCTGTATAGCAGCACATCAAAAGTTTGAAGAAGGTGACACATTTTCTCAGAACTCAAGGTCTTAAAGAGCTTGAGTTAAAGCTAGGTGCAGTTGCAAGCGTGTATAGACTTTAATGGATGCAATGGAAGCTAACTGAAATAAGGCTTAGTTGTCCTTTATATTTAAATACCCTGAATTGTCTTCTTACTTCCTCTCCCTCCCTCCCATTTTGCACTGTGTGTCGATGCAATCTTCGCTAGCACAAAATATTGTCGCTAATAGTCATTTCTGTTTTCCCATTGTAAATGCTGTTGAGCTTTATTCTATTTTATGTTATCTTGTTAATGAAATTTAGGAAAGCAGTGTTTCTTTAAATTTATTGTGATATTCTATATCTAGCGGCCTTTATATGCAAATAAAATTGCAAGATTTTTAAATCCGTGCTGTTTGGAAGGGTTGAGTGGTGGGAGGATGATGGTTTAGTCCTGTGGAAGAGGAGATTTATTCATATGCAGCATCAGTGAGCTCCTTCAGAAGAATTAGAATAAGTGACTTTTATTCCCCTAATTTTCAATAAATTTTTATTACCCACCATCTGTGTTGACAGGTAGATCGATAAGGCACTCAGTGTGCTCTTTCTTTTCATCACGCTGTGATCTATCTTGCCGTAGATTTCAGGGGGTGAAGATCTCATCTTTTGCCATTGTAATTTCTACAGGAACAGAGTTACCCTGTAGTCAGTGTTGCAGATGCTGTTGTGGTCGTGTGCATGGTAGTTGGGGGTTTGGAAGGAAAACGGCTGATAATTGAGTAATGACGGCACATCCTCGTTTGTCCCCAAGAGCAGTCACCATGTCTCCCTTACTGTTTGTTTGTTTTTTTTAATGACACCCACCCATTGAATGCTGTTGCAGCCAGGGGTGGTCGGCAGTGAGGTGGGGAAAGTTGTGTTTATCATTTTCATTTCCTCTGGAAGAAACATTGAAGAAAAGCAGCATGATCTTGAACTGCAGTGTATCCCAAAAATCTACCTACCGGCGCCCATTGGATGCATCTTCCTTCCTTCCATCCTTGGAAGATCCTTTGGTGTGATTTCTGAAGGAAGTTCTTGATTTCAGTCCCAACAGAGTAAAGAATGTTCTAGGCTAGAATTTCGAGCTCTAACTCATGTGTCGTCTTAGACTATTGCCATGGTTAATATTTATTACGCGTCTCAGATGCTACCCAGAACCTGTGGCAGTCACTTTAGCCTGAGCTTGCAAAGGACACATCTGATGCTCAAGCTTCCCAACTGATGGTGGTTTGTGACGGGTGGTCTAAGATGGGCCGAAAAAGGTACTGTGAGCGCTTACCAACCAACCCTTTTTTGACTTAATATATCACTAGAAGAGGGTGCAAACTTCAGGTCCTTCATAGGGGACTGGAGTGAGAGGTGGGCTGAAGGGAAATTTCACCTGCTGACTATATGAGGAGCCAGGCTCAGACTTCGGGAAAAGCAGGCTTTCCAGAGACAGATAGATGATCATAATGACAAGTGTACACGCACCGCCCTTGAGAGCACGTATGGACACTAATTAAGCTAAGCACTTAATAAAATTGCATTCCACTGCGTGGAGACAGGAAGCAACCCGGTCTGCCAAATCTAGAGAGGAAGAGATAGCCTGGCTTATAGAACGAACTTCCTTCACTACCATTCTGTGTACATGAACTGCCTCCAGGGGGCCCAGACTGTCCAGAGGCCTGAGGCTTTCTCCACTGGACCTTCTAACAAGGGAACATTCAAAATCGCTCTTACAAATTGGACACCTTTTATTTTTCTATCGCCAGGCACTCTGCTGAGCACATCTCACATTTTATTTCTAATCTTCACAAAACGCTGGGCAGGGGGCGGGGAGGGTAGGTCACATTAGCCCCATTTTATAGACAGGAAACTCTGGTTCCAAAAGTTTATTAACTTTCCTAAGGAAAATGAAAGGTTCAAAATTGGGTCTGCCTGACTCCGTTATTGTTGTTAGGTGTCATCGAGTCGGTTCCAACTCATAGTGACCCTGTGTACAACAGAATGAAACACTGCCCCGTCGTGCACCATCCTCATAATCCATAGCACATGCCTTTTCTGTCACCCTGCTTCTGGACTGGAAAGTTGATGCCTCGGGAGCTGATGTAAGACTCACGTGGGCCTGGGTAGATTTCCCACCTCATGTAGGAGCCCACAGGAATACCCCGCAGCGAGCTTTATGACAACATCCTGTTGGACCACTTCCGCTGTGCTTGAGGAACGGTACAGTGCAGTGCATAAGAGTACAAACTTGAGCCAGAATGCCTGCCCAAATCCTGGCCCCTCCTCAGACCAGCCCTGATGCCTTCAGCTCAGTACTTACCCTCTCTGTAGAAGGGGGTTGATGGTGATGAAGTTGTTGTAAGTATTATATGAATTAATATTTGCACAGCACTGCCTGGCAGCTAGGAAGTAGTGTATGTGTTTGTTAAATAAGGTCACCCCTGCTGTGGCTTGAGACTCTCCAGGCAGGATTCTGCCTATTGACTCCTCACCCCACCTTCCAAAGCACCAGGGGCATTGTTGCTGAGAAAGTGAAGTTGTTTGCATTCCTTGGAAACTATAACAAACCTCTCTTCCTAAGACTATGAAAAACCCCAAGGGCATTTGCAAGAAACAGATAAAGCAGCCTCACTTTCCAGTTTGGGTAGCATACTTTGCAAAATCTCTTCTAATCTCAGAATCAGAAGGGGTCCACACTGCTTCCAGTTGCTTAAAAGGGCAGCCATGGATGGATCTGAATGTTTCACACAGGATTTCTCCCTTTGGAGTCTTTCCACTCCATTCTGTCATCTCCTACTTGCTCATTTAGTGAATTTTTTTTCTGTATTTTTTCTATCTCCTTTTGTCTTATAAAGATGGTGGGGGTTGCTGAAATCCTCTTAAGAGGCAGGTCACTCACTGTTATTCAGACAGGTAGTCAGAGTTAAGCCTGCCTTCATCTCCATCACTTAAGTAAATAAATAGTATGACCCAGGTCTTAAGTAGGGAGAAACAGAAGCTGGGAGGATTTGGGATTTGTCAATGGCAGATAAAACACTTGGCTGTGTGCCAAAATAACGTTCTCGATCCCCACCTTCACCCAGCAAGGATGCCCACTTTCAGCAGAGTCAGTAACATATTATTTTTATTTCCCAACATCTTTTTATGCCCTATCTGCATTTTCCTAAAAGTTTTAAGGTACTTTTGGTTTAATTATTACACCAAAGCGAATTAAGTTCCTGGATGGTGCGAATGGTTAACCTGCTTGGCTGCTAACCAAAAGATTGGCAATTCGAGTCCAGAGGCTTCTCAGAAGAAAGGCCTGGGGATCTACTTCCAAAAAACCAGCCATTGAAAACCCGTTGGAGGAGAATTCTACTCTGACGCACATGGGGTTTGCCAGGAGTCAGAATCAGCTCAACAGCAACCACTTATTTTGAGCATTTAGCCATGATCTGAGGCATTTGAAAAACTGTTGGACATGGGGTAGGAGGAAATTCGATGTAGGAAGGGGTCCAGGATTGGACGGTCTTAATGTGTGATTTCACAGAAAGCTCCAGGCCTACTTTTAAATGTCGGCTTCTAAAAGAAGTAGGTTTTTTCTCTTACCTTGTAATTAGTAGCAGAATTGTTACATGTGTGTCAGTTCTATAGCCTGGCTCTTTCAGAAGATGAGAGCTACTTTCCCTCTCTTTTCTAAACATCCTCTCCACCATCCCTTTGCTGTCCTGTTTTCCCTTGGAAGAGAAAAACACAACTGATTCAGAAGCCTCCCTAGAAGCCCTGCTCATCCCCTAGTGCCCACATAAGGGCAGCCTCTATAGATGATGAGAAGTTCAGAGAGGGTCAGTGGTATCACCATGGTCACACAGCAAATCAAAGATACAGCCCCAAATTAGCATTTAGACTCTTAATGTTGAGCATGTGCTGCCTTTTCAGCTTGATATTCCAGGAATAACTGAAGGTAGAGAGATCCATTTGCCCAAGCAGAATGTGATTTTTTAGCAAAGAACGAGCCATCTCTCTGTGAGGCGAAAACCAGATTATTAGAAAGAAACCGCAGAGTCTGGCCTCTGAGTGCTCCTGTGAAGATTTACTTTCTTTCCTCTTCAACTAGTCTGCCGGTGACATCTCTTCTGAGCACCCGAGTCTTCCTCCTACAAGAGAGATGAGTACATGGTATCTGCCTTTTCTACCTCAGAATGTCAACAGCTCTCATCATGTTTTTGGCATGCGTTTTGACATACACATGAATGTCAGGTCTGGAGGATGTCAGTTGTTGGTAAGAGCCCCAACTTTGGAATCAGACAAGCTTGTTTTCAAATACCAGTTGTGGCATTTACCAGCTGGGTAGCTTTGGTAGTGCTATTTTACTTCTCTCAGCCTCAGATCCTACACCTGTATAATGGGGATAATTCTTACTTCATAATAAAGTTGTCAGAATCGATATGGTAAATATCAGTAGAGTCCTGGGCCCAGTGAGCCTAATAAATGGATGCTTTGATTATTCTATCCATCATAATTTTGTAAAGCCAGGGAAAATTTGGCAAAAAAGAAATATTTAGCTTATTTTCTATATTAGCCATTAGCCCTTCACAAGAGAAGGCTAATTATGTGACCAAGACTGAGGCAGAGTAATGGAGTTGCAAACCCAAGACGTACATAAAGTGAGCCCTTTAAATTCTCGTCTCTGCTCTTTGAACTGCCTGACAAAACATTCGTTGTGGGTTCTTCTGTAGTCCTTCTCATTTCCTTCCTGATTTAAGGATGCCTCATGAGACAAAAATCTTGAGGTAAAAAGGCCCTTTCATATCCGAAAGCATCTATGTCTGGGTAATGGTGAGAAAGAAATGCATTTCCATTAGGAAGCCCAGCCACTGTGGTACTAAAAGCCCTGGTAGACTAAACACTCGAAGGCAGAGAGCCTCCTGTGCATCAATCAGCTTTGATTTTTATGAAGCCACAGTTACCATGAGGTGCACCTGAACACTCTCAGAGCCCGCTTACCATGGGAGAGGACCTGTGATTTCATAGCCCATTTCTGCCACAACCTTAGTGGATGACCTTGGTAATAGGCTGAGTTTTTCAGTAGAAGCTCCTGAAACAGCAAATCACTTTTACCCAAACACTCCATGTTTGGGGTCACTGACATACGCTTACACATGCCACCTGTGATGCTCAGGTAGCAACTACTTTATCGTTTGTTGTTGTTGTGTACCTTCGCGTTGATTCCAACTCATAGCGACCCTATAGGACAGAGTAGACCTGCCCCACAAGGTTTCCTAGGCTGTAATCTTTATGGAGCAGATCACCAGGTCTTTTGTCTTGCAGAGCGATTGATGAATTCGAACAACAGACCTTGCGGTTGGCAGGCGAGCGCTTAACCATTGTGCCACCAGGGCTCCTTACTTAATCCTTAAAGGCACTCATTTTCTAGAACGCTTCCCTGCATGGCTGTACCTCTGCCCAAAACACTTCTCTTTGGTGCTGCTATAGCCCCCCACATGTACTTAACACGTTCTGATTTTTTTTTTTTGTACTTCAGGTGAAGGCTTACAGAACAAATAGTTTCTCATGAAACAGTAGTACACATATTGTTTTATGACATTGGTTAACAACCCCACAACATGTCAACCCTCTAACTTCTCAACCTTCTTTTTTGGTGAAAATACACATAGCCAAAGATACACCATTTCAAAAATTTCTACACGCACAGTTCAGTGACATTGACTACACTCTTCCAATTGTGCTGCTATTCTCACTTAAGATGAAGGCTTACAGAACAAAATAGTTTCTCATTTAACAGTTACTACACATGTTGCCCTATGACAATGGTTAACAATCTCACAACACATCAACAATATCCTGACTCAACCTTCGGTTCCCTATCACCAGCTTCCTTGTCCCCTTCTGCCTTCTGGCCCTTGTCACTGGACTACTGTATCTCATTAGTCCCGTTTGGTTTTACTGCGCTGTCCACTCCCAGGCTGAAAGGTGAACCTCGGAGATAACTTCACCACTGAGCTAAAAGGGTGTCTGGGGGCCATACTCTGGGGGTTTCTCCAGTCTCCTTTAGACCAGTAAATCTGGTCTTTTTTTTGTGAGTTAACAATTATGTTCTACAACCTTCTCCAGCTCTGTCCAGAACCCTCTGTTGTGATCCTGGTCAGAGCAGTTGTTGGTAGCCGGGCACCATCTAGCTGTACTGGACTCAGTCTGGTGGAGGCCTTGGTAGCTGTGAACAATTAATCCTTCGGACTTATCTTTTCCTTGTATCCTGTTCTCTTCATTCTCCCTTGCTCCCGAAGGGATGAGGCCAGTGGAGTATCTTAGACGGCCGCTCACAGGCTTTGAAGACCCCAGACACTACTCACCAAGTTAGTATGTAGAACATCGTCTTTATAAACTGTGTTATGCCAATTGAGCTAGATGTTCCCCGAGACCATGGTCCCCACAGCCCTCTGTCCAGCAATTCAGTCCCTCAGGGAGTTTGGATGTGTCTATGGGGCTTCCATGGCCTTTCCTTGTACAAGTTGTGCTAGTTTCCCCTGTATTGTGTACTGTCTCACCCTTCACCCAAGATACCACTGATGTATTGCCTATTTAGTATTCCCCCACCCCCACCCCTCCCATCCCTGGTAACCAACAAAGATTGTTACATTTTGTGTGTGAACTTTTTCATGGGTTTTTACAATAGAGGTCTCATACAATATTTGTCCTTTTGTGATTGACTTATTTCACTCAGCATAATGTTCTCCAGTTTCATCCATGTTATGAGATGGTTCACAGATTCATTGTTATTTCTCGTTGTATATACTCCATTGTGTGTATGTACCGTAGTTTGTTTATCCATTCATCTGTTGATGGGCATCTAGGTTGTTTCCATCGTTTTGCTGTTGTGAACAATGCTGCCATGAACATAGGTGTGCATATGTCTATTGCAGTGACGACTCTAATTTCTCTAGGATATGTTCCTAGGAGTGGGATTGCTGGATTGAATGGTATGTCTATTTCTAGCTTTCTCAGGAAGCGCCGTATCATTTTCCAAAATGGTTGTATCATTTTGCATTCCCACCAGCAGTGCATAAGAGTTTCCATCTCCCTCAGCCCCTCCAACATTTGTTATTTCAGCGTTTTTGATTCCTACCGGTAATGCCAGAGTGAGATGGTATCTCATTGTGGTTTTAATTTGCGTTTCTCTAATGGCTAGTGATCGCGAGCATTTCTTCATGTGTCTGTTGGCCATTTGAATGTCTCCTTTGGTGAAGTGTCTGTTCATTTCCTTTGCCTATTTTTTAATAGGATTATTTGTCTTTTTGTTGTAGAGGTATTGGATTTTCTCGTAGAGATTAGACCTTTGTCTGACTTTTACTGTCCAAAAATTTTTTCCCAGTCTGTAGGTTCTCTTTTTACTCTTGGTGAAGTCTTTTGAAGAGCATAAGTGTTTGATTTTTAGAAGATCCCAGTTATCTAGCTTATCTATTGGGGTTTGTGCATTGATGGTTATGGTTTGTATCCTGTTAATGCCGTGTATTAAGGCCTGTAGTGTTGGTGCTATTTTTTTTTTCTATGAACTTTATAGTTTTAGGCTTTATATTCAGGTCTTTGATCCATTTTGAAGTAGTTTTTGTATATGGCGTGAGGTATGGATCCTGTTTCTTTTTTTTTGCAGATGGCTATCCAGTTTTGCCAGCACCATTTGTTAAAAATACTGTCTTTTCCCCATTTGATGGACTTGGGGCCCTTGTCGAAGATCAGGTGACCGTAGGTGGATGGATTTACATCTGGGTTCTCAATTGTGTTCCATTGGTCAATGTGTCTGTCATTGTACCAGCACCAGGCTGTTTTGACTACGGTAGCTGTATAGTAGGTTCTCAAGTCAGGTAGTGTGAGTCCTCCAACTTTACTCTGCTTCTTCAGTAGTGCTTTACTTCTTCAGGACTTCTTCCCTTTCCATATAAAGTTAATGGTTAGTTTTTCCATCTCTTTGAAGAATGTTGTTGCTATTTGGATCGGGATTGCGTTTTGTTTGTAAATTGCTTTGGGTAGAATTGACATTTTCACAATGTTGAGTCTGCCTATCCATGAGCATGGTATGTTTTTCCATTTATGTAGATCCCTTTGGGTTTCATGCAGTAGTGTTTTGTAGTTTTCTTTGTATAGGTCTTTTACATCCCTGGTCAGATTTATTCCTAAGTATTTTATCGTTTTAGGGGCTATTGAAAATGGTATTGTTTTCCTGATTTCCTTTGGATTGTTCTCCTTACTGGTGTATAAGAATCCAGCTGATTTTTGAATGTTTATTTTGTATCCTGCTACTCTGCTGAATCTTTCTGTTAGTTCCAGTAGATTTCTCGTGGAGTTTCTAGGGTTTTCTACGTATAGTATGATATCATCTGCAAACAGGGGCAGTTTAACTTCTTCATTAACAATTTGGATGCTCTTTATTTCTTTTTCTTGCCTTATTGCTCTAGCTAGAACTTCCAGCACAATGTTAAATAAGAGTGGTGTTAAAGGGCATCCTTGTCTTGTTCCTGTTCTCAGGGGGAATGTTTTCAGCCTCTCTCCATTAAGAGTAATGTTGGCCGTTGGTTTTGCATAGATGCCCTTTATTATGTTGAGAAATTTCCCTTCTATACGTATTTTATTGTGAGTTTTTATCAGGAATGGGTGTTGGACTTTGTCAAATGCCTTTTCTGCGTCAATTGTGATGATCATGTGATTCTTTCCTTTTATTTATCTGGTGGATTACGTTGATTGATTTTCTAATGTTGAACCATCCTTGCATACCTGGTATGAATCCTACTTGGTCATGGTGTATTATTTTTTTGATATGATGCTGAATTCTATTGGCTAGAATTTTATTCAGAATTTATGCATCTATATTCATGAGAGATATTGGTCTGTAATTTTCTTTTTTTGTGACTTCTTTGTCTGGTTTTGGTATCAGTGTTATGCTGGCTTCATAGAATGAATTTGGAAGTGTTGCTTCCTCTTCTATGCTCTGAAATAGCTTGAGTAGTACTGGTACAAGCTCTTCTGTAAATGTTTTGTAGAATTCTCCAGTGAAGCTATCTAGGCCGGGGCTTTTTTTGCTTGGGAGCTTTTTGATTACCTTTTCAATCTCTTTTCTTGTTATGGGTCTGTTCAGATTTTTAACATCACTTTTGGGTAGTTTGGGTAGGCTGTGTGTTTCTAGAAATTTATCCATTTCCTGTAGGTTTTCAAATTTGTTGGAGTATAGTTTTTCATAATTTTCTGTTATAATCCTTTTTATTTCAGTTGGGTCTGTTGTAATGTCCCCCATTTCATTTCTTATTTGGGTTATTTGTGTCCTCTCCTGTTTTTCTTTTGTCAGTCTGGCCAGTGGTTTGTCGATTTTGTTGATTCTTTCAAAGAACCAACTTTTGGTTTTGTTGATTCTTTCTATTGTTTTTCTGTTCTCTATTTCATTGATTTCTGCTCTGATCTTTACGATTTCCTTTGGTGGTTGTGGGCTTTTTTTTGCTGTTCTCTTTCTGTTTGTTTGAGTTCTGTAGTTAATGTTTTGATTTTGTCCCTTTCTTCTTTTTTGATATGTGCATCTATTGCTATCAATTGTCCTCTGAGGACTGCCTTTGCTGCATCCCAAAGGTTTTGGTATGATGTGTTTTCATTCTCATTTGATTCTATGAATTTTTTGATTCCATCTCTGATTTCTTCTATTACTCACTGATGTGTAAGCACGGTATCATTCAGTTTCCATGTAATTGGTTTTTTTTCCTTGCTCTTTCTATTGTTACTTTCTACCTTGATGGCACTGTGGTCAGAGAAGATACTTTGAATTATCTCAACGTTTTGGATCTTGTTGAGGATTGCTCTGTGGCCTAAGATGTGGTCTGTTCTGGAGAACGTTCCATGTGCATTGGAAAAGAATGTGTACTTTGCAGCGGTTGGATGGAGTGTTCTGTATATGTCTATGAGGTCAAGTTGGCTGTTTGTGCCCTTTAGGTCTTCTGTATCTTGCTGAGTTTCTTCTTAGTTGTTCTGTCCTTTACTGAGAGTGGTGTGTTGAAGTCTCCTACTATTATTGTGGAACTGTCAATTTCTCTTTTCAGTGTTGTTAGAGTTTGTTTTATGTATTTTGGAGCCTTGTCATTGGGTGCGTAGATGTTTATTATGGTTATGTCTTCATGATGGATCGTCCCCTTAATCATTATATAGTGTCCTTCTTTGTCTTTTATGGTAGATTTTGTTTTAAAGTCTATTTTATCTGAGATTAGAATTGCCACTCCTGCTCTTTTTTGGTAGTTGTTAGCTTGATATATTTTTTTCCAACCTTTGACTTTTAATAAATTCACATCTTTGTTTCTAAGGTGTGTCTCTTGTAGACAGCATATTGATGGATCCTGTTTTCTTATCCATTCTGTCACTCTCCGTCTCTTTATGGGTGCATTGAGTGCATTTACATTCAGTGTAATTATTGATAGATGTGAGTTTGTTGCTGTCATTTTGTAGTGCTTTCTTTTGTGGTGCTGAAGTTTTCTTTGTTCTTCTTACTCTCTTGTGATGAGTTACTTTTGTTTGTAGATGTTTCTTTTCATTGCTTTTGTTTTTGTAGGTTTTGTTTTTGCTGAGACTTTATGTTTTTCGTCTTTATGTTTATGAGTTGGTTTGTTAACTTTCTTTGTGGTTACCATGAATTTTACCCTTATCTTTCTAAGTTTCAAACAGTCTACCATTACTTGGTATCACCTTGCCTTCCTCTCCATTAGAAGGTTCTATACCTATGCCGTTTATTCGCTCTTTTATTGTTTTGACCTTCTTGTCATTTGCTGATTAACTGGTCTGATTCCCTGTTGTATTTCTTTAGTTTTTGGATAGTCCTCGAGAGTTCATTTCCTAGATTGGTATCTGGCTGGTATGATCCCACATCCTAGATCTTGCCTGTGAGCTGAAGTTGTTTGTCCTCAGATCGAAGACCTCCCTTCAATAATTCTTGTAAGTTTGGTTTGACCTTTACGTATTCCCTTAATTTCTGTTTATCTGGAAATGACCTAATTTCACCATCAAATTTGAACGAGAGTTTTGCCGGGTATATTTTTCTTGGCTGGCAATTTTTTTTCTTTCAAGATTTTATATATGTCATCCCATTGCCTTCTTGCCTGCATGGTTTCTGCCAAATAATCTGAGCTTAGTCTTATTGTTTCTCCTCTGTATGAGACTTCTTGTTTTTCATGAGCTGCTCTCAGGATTCTTTGTTTGTCTTTGGTTTTGGCAAGTGTGATTTATGATATGCCTTGGTGATTTTCTTTTGGGGTCTCTCCTATATGGGGTTTGTTGGGCTTCTTGGATGGCCAGCCTTTTCATCTTTCATGATATTGGGGAAGTTTTCTGTCAGCAGTTCTTCAGTGATCCTCTCTGTGTTTTCTGTTTTCTCCCTCTGTTCTGGAATTCCGATCCCTCGCAGAGTTTTGCTTTTGATCATATCCCACATAACTCTCAGGGTCTCTTCATTTTTCTTCGTTCTTTTTTCTTAGTTTTCCTGAAACAGATTTGTATCCAAGTGTTCCTTCAATTCCACTGATCCTGTCTTCCACCATTTCTGATCTGCTCCTCAGCAATTCTATGACACTGTCCATTTCTGAAATCTTGTTATCTTTTGGATTTCTAATTGTTGTCTTTGTATAGTTTCTAGTTGTGACTTTATTTTGACATTTTGTTCCTGCATCATCTTCCTGAATTCTTCCAATTTTTTGTCTGTATTTTCCAAGTATTTGTCTATTTTTTCCTCTTGTTTTTCAGCTTTTTGCCTCAGTTCTTGGAGAATTCCGTGTATTAGAGATTTGCATTCCCTATCAGGTAGTTCTAGTGCGTTTTCTTCCAGAGGAGAGTCATCTGGTGTTTTATTTTGGACGCCTACTTGAACCATCCTGTCCTGTTTTGTAAATGTTTTGATATTGTCGGCTGTTTTCGGGGCATTCAGTAGTTATTTTTCTCGTTTATTTATTGTAGATTTGTTTGTTTCATCCCTTTTTAAAAAAAAAAAATGACTATGTCTAAACAGGCAGACTGTGTGTTCTTTGTTGTTTGCTTATCTATGGGCACACTACTTTTCACCTTCTTCTCTAATTGGCAAGGTCAGGCACTCAGATATGGTACGGCAGGGCAGGTCTAGCTGAAGAGGAGTTACTGGGATGGGTTGTTTGTGGCCCTTACTACAGCCACCAGAGCGGGTCAGTAATCCCTGCAGGGCAGGTTCCAGTAGGCTGTGCCTGTGCTGCTTGGTGGTGTGATGTTAAGCCCACGGTGCAGGTAGGCAGGATGTAGCAGGGAGATTGTTATGTGTGGAGCTAAGATGGAAGTGGGAGAGTGGAGAGAGGAACAGGAGCCAAAAACATACAAACAAAGAAGAATGCTAAGGGAGCTTGCCATTGGAGTGGAGAGATGAGACTGTGAAATGGAGAAAAACAGAAAGGGTAAGAGAAGGAAAAGAAAAGAACGAATAAATAAAAATCGGAAAGGTTAAAGAACTGCAAAGTTCCCCAGGATCCCACCGGGATAGCTATGAGGTCTGGGTTAGTTGCTCGTAGGTGTTGCAGTACAGCCTGGCTAGAAGGCGTAGAGGTATACAACGCCAGGTATTCAGGGAACAGAAAGAGAAGGAATATATAGAGAGACAAGAAACGGAGTAATGAAGAAAGACAAAAAGGGAAACAGAGGGAAAGGAAAACAAAACAAATTTAAAAAAAAGAACAAGAAAAGCCCTCCCCAAAAAAAAACAGGAAAAAAAAAAAAACTAGCAAAAAAAGAAATGCCCTCAGGGATCCCTCTGCAAGTCTGTGGAAACCGAGGGGGTAGTCTCCTTACCATGCAGCACCGCCTGGCCAGAAAGGGCTCCTAAATCAAGAAAAGAAAAAGAAAACAAACAAACAATTCAAAACAAACAAATGAACAAAAGCCTTGGGATCCAACCAGCGTGGCAGCCCAGACCGGGAAGCAGCCCCACACTTTAACGGAGCTCCACAACCCCTCAGGAAGACACAAAGATGGCGCACGGAGCCAGGTATTTGCGCGAAAGGAGGGGTGGTGGTGAGAGGTAAGGAAGAAATCAAAAGAAGCAGAAATAAAAGCAACACCAGCAGCCAACAAATGGCACTCAGAGAGCCAGCTAGTGTGGGCTGGTGGAATCCAAGCAGTCGGTGTTTCTTGGACAAGAGACTGTGTGCTCAGGAAGCAGAGGGGGCCGAGTGTGGGTGAAGGAGGGTAGGGAGTGGGAAAGCGTATATCACAAATTACCGGAGCTCTGTAGCCCCTCAGGAAGAAGCAAAGATGGCACACGGAGCCAGGTATTTGAGCGAACGGAAGGGGTGGTGGTGAGAAGTAAGGAAGAAATCAAAAGAAGCGGAAAAAACAACACCAGCAGCCAACAAATGGCACTCAGAGAGCCAGCCCGTTCGGATATGTGGAATCCAAGCAGCCGGTGTTTCCCAGACAAGAGATTGTGGCCGCGGGAAGCAAAGGAGGCTGAGTGGGGGTGAAGAAGGGTTGGGGGTGGGAAAGCTTATAGTGCAAATTACCGGTTGTTTTGTCTCCTGCTGGAAGCTCTGTGAAGCTGATTTCTCGTACCCCTGTTTGCTGGTCTTCAATAGGAGTCCAAGATGGCGGATCTGCACTACGTTAGCTGGTAGGGGACCTCTGCATGAATCTCTCCTCACTCTCCATTCTCTGTCAGTTTTCTCACTCCATTTGGTGCTTGGCTGGGTTCTTTATCTCTTCATTTGATGTTTTAGGGTTTCAGGATTGTTTTCTCTGTTCGGCTTAGTTTTTTGGGTTTTTGCTGTGCAGGGATGGCGTGGTGCTTCTGCCTAGAGTGCCATTTTCCTCCACGTTCTGATTTTTGCTTGTCTGCCTGTGAGCTCCACGAGGTCAGCACCCTACCTTCTGTCTGTGCGTTCGCAGTATCTGGCACTGAAACAATGCTTCCTTAATGAGCTATTCAGTGTTTCACAGACAATAGCTAGGTATGTGAGGAAGAGAGGAGAAATTAATCAGAGATAAATATTTATTGAACACCTCCTATAAGCCAGGTGCTATGCTTGTAAGCTTCATTTTTAAGACTTAGTTCTTGTTATGAAAGGGTCTTGTAACTTGGTGGAGAAAACAAAGTATTAACACACAAAATCAAATAGCAGTAAGAGATTTAAATAATAGTTAAAGACGGCGATAGAAAAAATCAGGGCCTGTGATCCACGGGTTTCTCCATTTACATGAGTGCCTATTAAAAAAAAAAAAAAAAAAAACCTGCAATCAAGTCCATTCCAACTCATAGTGACCCTATAGGACAGAATAGAACTGCCCCATAGAGTTCCCAAGAAGCATCTGGTGGACTCGAACTACTGACCTTTTGGTTAGCAACCGAACTCTTAACCACTATACCATCAGGGTTCCCATGGCTATAATGAGCATGGGGAGGTCTGAGGTGGGGGTATAAGCCTCAGACAAGCAGAGGCAGCTAACCTAGGAAAGGCAATCTGCATGATGATGATAATGTCAATCCCATGTAGCTTCATTCCTGGAGGAGAAAAACCGGTCTGGCCAATGACAATTCCAAGTGTGTCACGTAGCTGGTTTGTTTTCTTAATTTTCTCTATGAAATGGTTTTCTCTAATGGCATGCCGTTGACGAAATGCACCATAATGTCTCCATCCATCAACTCCAAATGCTTTTGCATACATCGGTTGTTGACTTGTTTTCTTTCGTTCAGCACATAAATGAGAGGAATGATTTATCCAAGGCCACCAGTTACTCTTATGTGGAATCTGAAATAGCTCTCTGGAGAAATACTGCCCTGAGCACTTTTTTTTTCTTTTCCTTTTTTTGTGCTGCTCTGGACTTGTATTGTGGGGTCACTATCCTCCTGACCAGTGTGTCCTTGGGGTGTGGTCCAAGTGTCTATGGTGGGTTCTGTAACTCCCCAGTGTAAAATCTTATAATCCTGTAGGTGTGGCCATTAGGTTAGGATTACCTGGTACAGAAACCAGGACATTAGCCTTTGAAACTGTGTGTGGGCGTTTGAACCATCAGTGAGATTCCCCTCTATGACTTTGGAACTCAGGCTCACCCAGAAGAAAAAGAGTATTAATATGCTTGGAGTGCAGTTCCATGCCTTCTTTCAATTGGTGCATTTCTATGAACTCCATGTCCTCACTCTGGAGACATCTAACATCTTTTTCACTCAGTTTTGAATAGATCAGGAATGGAAGATAAGTAGGAACATTGAGATAATTCTTATTATTATAATTGTCGTAATTCTTACTATTTTCTGAAGGTTTCTTGAGAGAAGGTAGACCTTATTTTTTCTAAGTATGATCTTGCAGTCTCAAAATTGGTACAGTCTCAAATACCAGAAGGACTCCCCGCCTCCCACATAGTATTTGTCTTATTAGATGATGTTGATAATGAAGATAAAAGGTTTGAAGCACTGAGATGGTACATTAAACAGAGTACTTCTATCTGTAGCATTAATAAACTGTGGCAAGGGTTTGAAATATTACCTTTACCTTCTCAGTCCTTATCTTGAGAAGTTGGAAAATACAACTTGCAGGATTTCACCTGAGAAAATTTGTCAGAATCAATTTTGTAGAAACAAGAGAAATAATGATACCCATCACACTTCATTTCTTTATTAAAGTATCTCGGGTAAATTTGTGTGTGTGTCTACTTCAATAATACTGTGCCCAATATATAAAAACTAACCTTTTGCTTTGACTGGCTGTATTTCTAAGTACAAGTGAAATTGAAATAACATGTATAGAAGGATAAGAGCCTCTCCTACATTGTTTTCTAAAGGGCTGAACAGTGAAAATTTAAAATTAGGAGATAATCATAAGAGCTAGGTTGCACTGTGAGCAGTTTGTTGGTTTCACATCTTAGGAATGAAATCTCTGCTCAAAAGATTCAGAAAGTATGGTAGATTGACGTATTTCTCTCTCGCATTTATATTTAATAAATTATCTTCCAAAGAATGGTGATGTCTATGGGTATGACATCCAGGAACTAGTAATAAAATAAAATGGAGTTCAGTGATTATGCAGAGAAATTTATTCAATAAAAAGGTGAAGTAGGGGTCGGGGAGAGGGATTAGGAAGGAGAGAATGGAAAAGTCCAGGTGCAAAACTGAATGAACTTTTTAACTTTTCAGGCCAATAGGTGTGATTTGTGTAGGTCTCTCGGTCGCTCTCTGTCTCTAAAGTGTGAATTGAGTGACATCTTCTTTGATGTCAGGACACCCTTGCACAATGGGAGCCTGTTTGCTTCCTCAGTATAAGGTCTGCTGGCCTTTATAGTAAACCAGGAGAGCTAGACCTCTCATTACAGTGTATCTGCGATGGGCTTTTCCAGCACAGTGGCACATGAGAGACTCTTTTGTAAGGATGGTACTCTTAAAGAAGACTCTTCTGAAGAAATAAATTATGTATCTCCAGTGAAGTGACGATATGCAGGCTATTCCAGCTATACTTGTGGATTCAGCAGTATCCCCATTTATTGATATGAATATTTATATCCATGCCAGTAGTGCTGCGATTGTTGGTACTATTTGCAGAGTATAGCTTGGTATGGATGCTGAGGACATCACCTACTGTTTTTAAAGCTTAGCATTCTCAAAGCTATTTAAAGAACCCCTTCATCACCACCACTTTGGACCAATGTTAAAAGCAATTCAGTAGAGACATTCTCCTTTCATAATGCCCCAAATAATTATTGCTGACCTAGATGCAATTTTGGAGAGAGACATATGTTGGACATTTTTTTCTCTTTATGTAGTTCCCTGCCATCTGAAAGTTTTGTAAGATTATAATTGTCATTCTTCAATAGAATCTATGTACAGTTACTTTGGTTTAATAGGAACTGCTTCTATTACTCACTTAAAGTCAATGAGATTTTGTCTGTATTCTAGGAATGAGGTTTGAAAGCAGGTTAGCACACCCGCTTTCTCAGATGTTTTTAGTGGCCAGTGATGTGCATGGAAGTCAGGGATACAAATCTGTACCTCTACAACCATGCAACAGTTAATCATGTGGCCATCCTGCACCAAAGTTAGTCCACAGAGAGAATCCAACCCAACATTTAACCGCTAGCCTGTTAGCACGTTGTCTAACCAGAACCAGGGCAAATGAGCCTGTTTTCCTCAAAGTGACCAGAGTGAAAATCTGTGGTGCAAATCCATTTTCTCTGTCTGTTGTACTATAACACAGAGTCTCGATCTTTTCTAGTGATTTTTTACAGACCATAGTTTCTATTGTCATAACTCTTTCTTTGGCCATGGGTGTATAAACAAGAGAAGGTATCTTAAATTTGTTTAAAAATATTTGATGATAAATGTTTTATTGGGGAAAAAAAATACAAAGGTAAATGACCTTTCGATCATATAGTTAGGAGTGTATGTTTATAAGCCAGAGACGTCTGGCTAATAATAAACCTTGGAAATTAAAGTTGTAGGCCTTCTAAACATCGATTTTTGGGATTATAACCTTAAAACAGGCTAATGAGCACATTGTCTAGTCTTCATACATTACAAATAATGGAGAATGGAATACATTTCTATGGGCCAGGATGTTGACCACCTTAAAGCTTTGGGGAGTTCCTGAACTTTCCCACAGTTTTAGGGTGTCTCCCTTTTTTTCCCAGTATGTCAGAAAATTTCTCTCCACAAATATGCATCTCTCTAATCACGGTTAAAGACATAACTACAAGTAGGACTTTGTATATTTTTCCAATACACTCTTAGTATTTGTCAGATTGGTGTGTGTGTGTTCATTGTTTTTTCCAGAAGTTTTCTGTCCTGTTTAAAAACAGTGTGTTTAAGGTTAGAGATTACATTCATAATTTGGTATTCATAATTTAAAATCTTTCAGCTGGTAGTTGAACCAATTTTTTTTTTTAAACTCTGTATGAGGTCTTCACTGCAAATGAGGCCTCTCTAATCTTCACCCGTTGTCCATTTACACATGAGCAAATATGTTAAACTGTTCATAAAATGATAAAATAATTCTGAACATAAATGCAAAATGACTTTTTACAAAGACACGAAACAGTACATTACATTCTACTCTGGGTAATGCCTGCCAACATACCAGAGGCCAGAGATTTGATAAAATACCAATTTAAGGCAGGGAAAGAAATAATTCCTTGAGTGAAGAGTTCCAGTTCCTTATGATAGGAGTCTAATTCTTGCAGAAAGGAGAAACATAATTTTTTCTTACCTTTGTAATCCAGCAGTTCTTAAGCTAATAAATTAGTGTAAGTGGTTTGTCTGAGACATGGAGAAAATTGGATAGAGAATGAAGAATTAACAGTGTTAATGAGAAAATGGTCAGTTTATAATACCTGTGCTTGAATTTAGTATGCAGGGTGATTAGATCTTCAGAAAGTTGTTTATTAAAAAAAGAGTATTTGATCTTTTTTTAATGTTTCCAGATCTTGGCAAGGTCAAAGAAGACAATCTCTGCTTTGTGACATTATGTTTTGGTGTAAGGGCTAATGGTTTAATGAAATTGTTATAGAAGCCAAGCAGTCAGCTAGTGTACATCAGACTTATGTATGTCACTGGTGGAACATCTTTCACAAACAATTAGCTCTTTATAAGACATATGATAGTCCTCACATTTGTCACCTGTGTCCTGTGCCACTTGAATGAAAACACCATTTTAAGCAACCAAAATTAGTCTAGGCCCAAATGAAGAGAAGGAAGTCAACTCCTTAGTCTTTGTAGACAAGTTAACTCTTTCAGGTCTTCTACATACTATTTCTTGCTCTTTTACTTATGGTCCTTTGTCCGTTTGTACTTCCAAAAAGTTATCCTTTATTGAAGTTTAAGAAAAAAAAATTCTTGGCCATGATTGCAAGGGAGAAAAACTCCAATTTACTTAAAAAAAAAAAGGTTTATTATAGGACACAGACAATACATACCAGTAAACAAAAAAGCCCAGGAAGAAAGTAACCTGAGAATCTCCAGGCACCTCAGCAGCAGTTCATGTACCATCTATGTGATGCTTAGTAAAAAAAAGACTTCTGATTGGCTCCTTGCTAATCAATGAGTTGGTACCCCTGGGCCATGTGTCCACTCCAATCTAACCACCAGTAGCCAGGGTCATATAGGATCTAGAGCTACCCCTTTTTGGGAATGTGAGTGGAGTACATTGAGTTTAGGTCAGAGCAGTGTGTTAATAGGACAAGTTTTGAGTGTAAACCTCACGAATATTATTCAGTATATTTGTCCAAAGCCCTAAACAGTCTCAGCCAGATTACCTTACTAATAACCGTCATCGTGACCATGGAGATTGGTTGAATGAATGATAGAAATAAGACAAATATATCTTTGCTTCTGAAAGGAAAAACTGCAATAATTTATAGTTATCAATATACTGATAGGTATCAGTGGTGCCAAGGCTACTTGCAAGGATATGACTTAACAGATCTCCAGCCCACGTTCCCTTATTTTCCACAAAGCAGAGAAAGGAATTGGCTAAACTCTAGGTATGAATTGGTCAAACTGAGTTATGAAGCATCCTTTGCAAGACGTTTGGCTCTGCCCATGTTAAAGACCTATAATAGACTGATTTTTACATATATGATTAAGCCAGGTCACACGGTAGCTACGATTGGAAAGATGAACCTGAGATGATGATGGTGGTGAGTAGCTCACATTTATAGCATCATGTTTGGATCACAGGATTTGAAGTCAAGACAGGCAGGGTTGGTTCAGGACATGACTCTATTACTAGCTGTGAGCCTTTGATCAAATTACTTAATTGCTTTGAGCCTCAGTTCCCTCATCATTAAAATGAGTGTGATTACACAGTATGATCACATAAGATTGTTGAAAGGAGTCAGTGCAAAAACGGGTGTAAAGAGCTTAG
The DNA here is from genome assembly GCA_030035585.1 of Dugong dugon. Taxonomy (NCBI): domain Eukaryota; kingdom Metazoa; phylum Chordata; class Mammalia; order Sirenia; family Dugongidae; genus Dugong; species Dugong dugon. The sequence continues at coordinate 102,327,985 of CM057467.1, read as the reverse complement.
CAGTGTGCTTGGCGCATGTGAGCTACCATTTTTAAAGTTATTATCACTATTTATCTAGGCCTTTTGTGCATGTTAGTGGTTGTTTTATGATCTATCTCCTTTAAATCTCACAACAATATGTGATGAACCTCACTGTAATCTGTGAAACAGTTAAATCAGGAATTACTACAGTTTCCATATCCATGATGATGTAACCAAGACCTAATAATTATCAGTCAAATATAGGGGCAAAATAAGGACATTTTTGTCTTTATTTAAGAACTACAGAACAGTTACCACCTAGGTACTCCTTATGGAAAAGTTACTAGAGGAGGTGCTCCAGAAAACAAAAAACAGAATCCAAAGTAAACAACAAACTAGCATAGAAGAAACATTGGCAGAAGAGCATGATCCAGAAAACTCGAAAGAAGATAGGAAAAGAAGAGGATCTATTTGTGAGTCTTTGAAAATCCTATTTTGTGCAGCAGAGTTTAATGTCTATACTTCTCTATTAGTATAATCACCTAATTGGCCCTATAGTGAATAATATTTACTTAATAACAACATTGTTCAATTAATTCAGTTCAATTTTAGAATTTACATACAAAGCACAAAAATTGAATTACAAGTACAGGACAGAATATAAACCTTGACAATATGACAAAATATAGCTAACAAAAATTAGGGGCGGAGGAAAAGAGAGATGTAAGATTGGGTATACTGTATTATATTTCTTAGCAAGGAGCTAGTAGTTACCACCTACATTTGATATGCCTGTATCCAGAAATAGAAGCATAAATATATTCTCTAAATTTTCATTGCTGTTAAAGTAGTTGCGCTGGGAGTCACACAGGGAAGGGGAGAATTTTACTTTCCTTTTTACTTCTGTACACTCTTTGAATTTTACTTTGCATATGCATCCGTAACAGCTGGTTCAGTTAAAAAATACACAAACATAACAAAGCATTCAACTAATGGTTGAGATAGAGATAATTCTATTCTGGCTACCTAAATCAAAATGTTAGCAAAGAGTGGAAGCGGATCAACTTGGGAAGCTGTGACTCTGAGCTTGCAAGTAAACCTGGGATTTCCTTCAATAAATTTGGTTACCTCCTCTGACTACTTGTTTTGTTGAGCTGAAATAAGAAATTAAAAGGCGTATATTCCAGACCGGCTCTGCAAAGCAAACTACCACCAGCTACTTGCAAGGCCTAAGTTTATAGCAACCATAAAATCTATAGTTATGTACAAGCATAAGGAATAAGCAATCTAGAGGATAAGAACTTTAGAAAAATTGCAGACACACAGCCAGCTGCTGAAGTCTGGAATGGGAATATTTTCAGTGGTGGATGTTTGCTGCCATTGAATGCTGACGTCAGTGCAGGTGGGGCATTGAAAAGGCTTCCAAGGGGTCAAGTTGCACCTGTTTGCAAGGTTATATTGTCTGTGAATGAATGACTTTGCTTTATATTCCCGCACTGGGGAGTCAGAGGACAGAGTACGGTCTTAGTCCCCAAGGGTTCTCATCTATTGTAAATAACAAAAGGCCAAGGTAGGAGGATGGGTCAGAGATCTGAAATCCAGAGCCTTTCTGGAACACGTTGATCCTTAGAAGTAAGCATCTTGGTATGATAAATATGAACTTCTCAAGCCCGTTAGGGAATGGAAATTTAAGAACCCATTAGGTCAAAGATCAGGAAATTTATGACAATTATCTGCGGTTACAGTGTAGAGTGTTTGAGGATGGTTTAAGCCAAGGAGTCCAGTGCCTGTAAATCTTGAGAGTGATATTAATACCTCTGTGAGCGTGTGTGTGCAAACGTCTCTGAAAAGATTGATTGCATAGGCCAGTTCCCAGGAAAGACAAGCAGGTAATTGGCATTTAATTAATGAGAATAGATATTAAGTTAAAGACTTACAATCCTTTATTATTTATCTTCCTGTAGCCAGTGTGACAGTCTACTCTTAGATTATTAACTCATCACTGTTTTTCTAAGAGGCCAAACTAAACCTTTTGTTCAGTCTGTATAAATAGTCAAGAGTATATTTGCATCTCAACCATGAGAACAAAATATCCTTTGAGAAACCACAGGAGGGTTGTTTTTTTTTTTTTTAAATATAAATGATTTTAAAAAATAAATCTAGCAGAACATGCAGCATGTTTTCAAGCATAGCGCATACCTCCAGAATCCAGAAGAGCTAACATGCCATCGCGGAGTAGAAATGATTAACCTGGAGTTGAGTCCTATCTCTGCTTCATATTAACTCTATGGCCTGGAGCATGTTATTAAGATTTTCTGAGCTTTATTTCCTTATATTTACAAATTGCACCTCTAATGCATGGCTTTAGAAATTAAATGATATTGCAAATTCTCATGATTGTGGAGAACAATTGAATAGAGACCTGAAGGAAGAGAAGGAATGTATCATACGAACATCTTGGGGATAAATATTGTAGGCAAAGAGGACAGTCTTAGGCTGAACCCCGATATAGTGCACAGACGGATCAGAGTGGAAAGACTATCATTGACGCCAAGTGGGAGATCCTTTGTACCCTTTCCAGAAGCCTAGGGTTTTGATAAGGAACACAACACAAAAACCGCTAAACCAGACTGTCACTTTATAGGACTGATTTGGTTTGAGGTTGAGAAAAAGGGATTTTTCTACCAAAAATCTCTTAATCCAAGGCAGAGGTGGGATTCTGGTTAATCCAGCTCCTGAGTTGGAGCCATGCTTTAGGCTTAGGTGACAAAGCCAAAGTTGACCAAAGACCAGAAGGACCATGCTCAGGATGTGTTGAGAGCAGAAATCAGCTTGTCCGTTAACAGTTAATAGAGGAAAGGAGATCAGCCACTGGTAGATGCTGTGGGTGCCCAGCAGTTGTGGTGGAGAGGCAAGACTCTGGCCCAGATGGCTCATAATTAATTTGAGAAAGAAAAACACTATAAATGGGAGGTGATCTCTAGATTGGCGGCAAATTGAAGGTTCCCAAACTCAGAGTGTGATTATTCAAGGAAGTGGTGGATTGGAGGAACCCTGGGGTTGACAGAGGCAGCCAGAGAGACAAAGGGCAGACTAGGGCAAGTCATTAAAATGCCAGGATCCAAGTGTAGACGGCAAGATATTGGATAATCTGACTGGAAAGAAGCAAGGGGTCATGTTTGCCTTGAGACCTGAGCACAGCTGAAAATGCATGCATATTCCCCAAATATTGCAAGACCTGGGGACGGCATCTGCATCTTCTCTCCTCCAGGCTCAATGGCTGCTCCTTAAGTTGATATTGAAGATGGCAAACTTTAAATGTGGAGAATGGAAACTCCCTCCCATCTGCCCGTCATTCACCTACTCTCTTCCCTGAGCTGAAGCATTCAATCCAAGAGAACCCGTCCCCTTTAAGAACCAACGGCTGCAGGAACTGGCTTCCTGCCAGTGTGGAAAAGTAGAGCAGGAGACATTTAAAGCCCTGTTTGAAAACTGTCATTTTTCCAACAGCCTCAGATGGGGTGATTAATCAAGAAGCAATTCCAGAGAGAAGCCATCTTCTTTACCTACTTAAATCTCCCAGGTTAAGTTGTATTTTAAGCCTTGGCTTATTTTTAGACAAGTTTGTTGCTGTTTCCTAACCCTATGTTAAAGCAATTATTGTCTGGGAGGGTCACGCAGAGTTCAGCACAACTGAAAAACTCAAAGCCTTTAGTATTAATGGGGTGAGCAGCCTGCTCAGGGTCTTTTCCTTAAAGAGACAGAACAATGTAACAGTAACGACAAATGCACATTTGATATTTCAGGAGAGGGGAGGTTTATAATTTTTGTAGTTTCTAGCCAGGGCTTCGAGTCCCTGCTGAGAATTTGCATTTCCCCTCCAGATATACTGAATCATAATCTACATTTTAACAAGATTCCCAGATGATTCTCATGTCTAATAAATTTTTGATAACCACTGCTCTACTAGTGGTTCTCAGAACTGGTCCCTAACCAGCAGAATTAGCATGGCTGGGGAACTTGTTGGAAATGCAAATTCTCAGCAGGGGTTTGAACCAGTTTGAAGCCCTGCTTCTAGCAAAGGCCCCTAAAATAAACAAGTGTTTTATTGAGTCAAGTCGGTCACTATATGGCACATAAAATGTTTGTTGAATTTTTTATTTGAATTCAGTTGTAAAATTAGAAATTCAGAAAGTGGAGGGAAGAGAACTAGCCTATTTTGAAAACCTTCTGTGTGCCAGGTGCTTTACATAAGTTACCTTAGTTCTCTCATCTACTCCTTTGAGGTAGCTATTATTACATGTTCTTTGCAGATGAAGAAACTGAGGTTTAGAAAGGTGAGCATTTGCTCAAGATCACACAGTTAGTAACAGGCAGAGCCAGGGTTAGAACCCATTGTGGTCTGATGACAAAATGTAGGCCTTTTTACCCACATTAAAGCCTCATAGTAGGGCTTTTAATCACAGAGTAACTGGGGAGGTTGAATTTTTCTTTGTTCTTTTTATGTTGGTATTAGATTCTATAAATATATCTTTTTTTAATGTTTAAATTTATTTTTTTAGTTGTACTTTAGATGAAGGTTTACAGAACAAATAGTTTCTCATTAAACAGTACACATATTGTTTTATGACAATGGTTAACAACCCCACGACATGTCAACACTGTCCCTTCTCAACTTTGGGTTCCCTGTTAACAGCTTTCCTGTCCCCTCCTGCCTTCTAGTCCTTGTCCCTGGACTGTTGTGCCCCATTAGTCTCATTTTGTTTTATGGAGCTGTCTAATCTTTGGCTGAACAGTGAACTTCAGGACTGACTTTATTACTGAGCTAAAAGGGTGTCCGGGGGCCGTACTCTTGGGGTTTCTCCAGTCTCTGTCAGGCCAGTAAGTCTGGTCTTTTTTTGTGAGTTAGAATTTTGTTCTAAATCCTTCTCCAGCTCTGTCCAGGACCCTGTATTCTAATCCCTGTCAGAGCAGTCAGTGGTGGTAGCTGGGCACCATCTAGTTGTACTGGACTCAGTCTGGTGGAGGCCATGGTAGTTGTGGTCCATTAGCCCTTTGGAGTAATCTTTCCCTTGTATCATGTTCTGTAAATATATCTTAAGATACTCATTTCAGGAATTGCTTTTAGTTTGACTTCTGTGTTGATTAGGAAATAATGAGAACTAGTATTTAAGACTAACAAGTGCCAGATGACATTATTTCATTGAACCCACCCACAAACACACATTTACACAAGATATATGTATTAAAAAAAAAAAAAAGGCTACTATAATGATCCCCCTTTTACAGAGGAGAAAGCTGAGGCTTAGAGAATTGAAGTCTCTTGCTCAATATATCACAGCAAGTACGTGGTAGAGCCAGGATTCAAACGGAGGCATTCTGAGTTCGGAGCCCACTCTTCTACCCACTACTGTATACTGTACCAGTTTCATTCAGGGATCATGGCTTTTTTCTTTCTTTTTTTCCCCCTGAGTGTTAACTAGGCAGCTGCCCCAGAATTACTAGGTGAGGAACCTCTGCAGCCTCGCTTCTAAGACACATAGTGAATGAGCAGTGCAAGGCAAAGGACAAGTGGCCATATGGAGACTAGCTGTTTTTTAGCCTTTTCCTTGTGTCTCAAGCCTCTCAGCCTGAACCCGACAAAGCTGCCCTCTACAGGAAGGCCACTTTATAAAGGGAGGGGGCCCAAAGCCCCAAGACCTGCAGTTGAGACCTGATTCCCCAGCTTCTTTGAAGGCTCAAGATCCTTTCTCCCTTACTTCTGGAACCCACAGTCCATCTGTGGCATGGTTGTGGTATGTTGTTTAATGGCTGCAATTCCTTCCATTCTGATATCCAGGCCCCTTGGCACTGTAATTTTGCTACTCCTCCCATCAAGGGGTCGAATCTATTTTTCCACCCTGTTGAATCTGGGTTGGTCTTGTGACTTGCTTTTCGAAGTCTACTTCCATGCTCTAGGAATATTACCCTGAGACCACACTACAAGGAAGCTGGTATAGACTACCAGATGATGAGAGGCCACATGGAAGAGAAGTGAGGCACCCTAGCCAACAGCCAGCACCAACTGCCAGACATGTTCTGGGTGGCCATCTTGTTTTTACCCAACCCACCCTCTAGCTATGCAGGTGCTGAAGTGAGCCTGGGCAAAACTGGCAGAGGAACCTCTCAGCCAGGAATCATGAAAAATAATAAATCATTGTTTTAAGCCATAACACTTTAGGGTGGTTTGTTATGCAGCAAAGACTAATTGAACTGTTCCTTTCAAGTTTAGTGAGTGTAAGGGTGCACCGTTGGAAGTCACTCTTTTCTGCAGCACTTCAGAGGCTTCCCCAGGGCAATAAGGGCAATAAACTGAAATGATGTTCTCCAGAATCCTGCCTCAGTTACTTTAAACTTCTCCAGAGACCAAAGGATGGTTTTAGCGCTCTTTTATCCTTTACACTAATAGATGGGGCACTCAGACTATTAGACTTTTAATGTTTGGGATCTGGAAAACTATTGTCCCAGTAGCTGAAAGGAAAGCTGAAAATCAAATGAATATTTAATTGAATGTCTGCAAAACGTAATAACGTGCTAACTAGTTTCCTGCATCTCAACGCTTATGTACAAAATAGATTTAATATGGGCCATTGTGTTTGAAGTGATGACATAGGATGCTTTTTCCAAAAGCAAGATGGCCTGAAGCCTGTGAAGATCTTGACTAGCTCTGGGCATTTTGTGTGCTGAAGGGATCTAGGAACTCTGTGTCTTTGGCCATTAAGTTCCTACTCTGATGCCCCATGCTCTTGCTGTACCATCATGTCCTTAGGGAGAAGGTTAGTTGTGGTGTCCCTAAAAACTAAGTGTGCTCTATCTACCCAAGTCAGTTTCTAAAAAGGCAAACACTTGCCTCAGTCTCACAGAGGCTCCTTGGATCAGACTTTAACTAAAATCAGCAGAGAGGCCATAGAAAAGCAATAGGATGTTTTCTGGAGAAACAGAGGATTGTGAGTGCACAGTGCATGGTGGGATATGTAAGTGAAGCCATTAAGGATGATTGAATTCCTCACTGGATAATTGATAATTTTTTGTTTGTTTGTTTTAGTTTAACCTAAATCCTAAATCCCCTGAGGAAAGGAAGAAGGGAGTTCTTGAATTTCTGCCCATCAGAATCATGACCTTAGCCACACATTTTATGAAAACTTAGAACAAAAGCCGGCATAGCTGCTTAGCAGGGAGACCACAAAGATCTCTTACTGCCGCATTAACACTCAGAGAATAGGCAATCCTCAGGACGCCATTTTCAAAGATGAGGCTTGGCCATTTCTGCCTGAGTGGAGCTCTTAATTTGGATCTATGGGTGACCACACACACTATGTTCTATGTTCTCATATTCTATCTCTTGTGTTTAGGAATATTCCAAACCTTATTCAAGGTTCCCCAAATACAGTCTAAGTAGCCTAAAGGCTGTGTTGGAGGAAGGGATCAGTCTTGCTTACTTGAAGAGGCCCCTAGCATCATAAACTAAACTCATGAATCACTCCTACAAGGCAACTCCTTGGTGGAGGGGCACTGTTAAAAGCCAAGATTGCTCTTAATTTAATCTAGTGCACTCGGTCCTCTAGAGAAGTGCCAAGGAGTTGTTTATGGGAATGGGGAAATAATCAATACACCATCAGAGAGGGAGCCAAATAATTTAGGTCATGTTCATCTGAGAGAGGGCAGAACTTCTTGAAAAGGGCATTCTGTATCCATCACTGAGGGAGAGAGTAGAAGGGGGAAGATAGGAAAGGAGGAAAGAGAGAACTATGTTAATAAGGTGACCTTGAACAGTTTAGTCTAATCAGAACACTTAAGAAGAGCAGACAGATTTTTTTATTTTTTATTTTTTAATTTTATTGTACTTCAGGTGAAGGGTTACAGAACAAATAGTTTCTTATGAAACAGTAATACACATGTTGTTTTATGACATTGGTTAACAACCCCACAACATATTAACCCTCTAACTTCTCAACCTTTTTTTTTTTTTTTGGTGAAAGGACACATAGCCAAAGATACACCATTTCAAAAATGTCTGCATGCACAGTTCAGGGAAATTGACTACGCTCTTCCAATTGTGCTGTTATTCTCACTTAAGATGAAGGCTTACAGAACAAAATAGTTTCTCATTTAACAGTTACTACAAATGTTGCCCTATGACAATGGTTAACAATCTCACAACACATCAATGTCCTTACTCAACCTTGGGTTCCCTACCTGCTTCCTTGACCCCTTCTGCCTTCTGGCCCTTGTCACTGGACTCCTGTACCTTGTTAGTCTCATTTGGTTTTACGATGCTGTCCACTCCCAGGCTGAACAGTGAACCTCGGAGGTAGATTAATCACTGAGCTAAAAGGGTGTCTGGGGGCCATACTCTCAAGGTTTCTCCAGTCTCCTTTAGGCCAGTAAATCTGGTCTCTTTTTTGTGAGTTAGACTTATGCTCTACATCCTTCTCCAGCTCTGTCCAGAACCCTCTGTTGTGATCCTGGTCAGAGCAGTCAGTGGTGGTAGCTGGGAACCATCTAGCTGTACTGGACTCAGTCTGGTGGAGGCCTTGGTAGCTGTGGACAATTAGTCCTTCGGACTAATCTTTTCCTTGTATCCTGTTCTCTTCATTCTCCCTTGCTCCCGAAGGGTTGAGACCAGTGGAGTATCTTAGATGGCCGCTCACAGGCTTTGAAGACCCCAGACACTACTCACCAAGGTAGAATGTAGAACATTGTCTTTATAAGCTGTGTCATGCCAATTGAACTAGATATTCCCCAAGACCATGGTCCCCACAGCCCTCTGCCCAGCAATTCAGTCCCTCAGGGAATTGGGGTGTGTCTATGGGGCTTCCATGGCCCTTCCTTGTACAGGTTATGCTAGTTTCCCCTGTATTGTGTACTGTCTCACCCTTCACCCAAGATACCACTGATCTATTGCCTATTTAGTATTTCCCCCCCACCCCTCCCATTCCTGGTAACCAGCAAAGATTGTTACATTTTGTGTGTGGACTTTTTCATGGGTTTTTACAATAGAGGTCTCATAAAATATTTGTCCTTTTGTGATTGACTTATTTCACTCAGCATAATGTCCTCCAGTTTCATCCATGTTATGAGATGGTTCACAGATTCATTGTTGTTCTTTCTCATTGCATAGTACTCCATTGTGTGTATGTACCATAGTTTGTTTATCCATTCATCTGTTGATGGGCATCTAGGTTGTTTCCATCGTTTTGCTATTGTGAACAATGCTGCCATGAACATGGGTATGCATATGTCTATTCGAGTGATGACTCTTATTTCTCTAGGATATATTCCTAAGAGTGGGATTGCTGGATCGAATGGTATGTCTATTTGTAGCTTTCTGAGGAAGCGCCATATCATTTTCCAAGATGGTTGTATCATTTTGCATTCCCACCAGCAGTGCATAAGAGTTCCCATCTCCCCGCAGCCCCTCCAACATTTGTTATTTCCAGTGTTTTTGATTTGTGCCAGTAATGCAGAGGTGAGATGGTATCTCATTGTGGTTTTAATTTGCATTTCTCTAATGGCTAGTGATCGCGAGCATTTCCTCATGTGTCTGTTGGCCATTTGAATGTCTTCTTTGGTGAAGTGCCTGTTCATTTCCTTTGCCCATTTTTTAATGGGATTATTTGTCTTTTTGTGGTAGAGGTGTTGGATTTTCTTGTAGATTATGGAGATTAGACCTTTGTCTGACTTGTACTGTCCAAAATTTTTTTTACCAGTCTGTCGGTTCTCTTTTTACTCTTTTGATGAAGTCTTCTGAAGAGCATAGGTGTTTGATTTTTAGAAGATCCCAGTTATCTAGCTTATCTGTTGGGGTTTGTGCATTGATGGTTATGGTTTGTATCCTGTTAATGCCATGTATTGAGGCCTGTAGTGTTGGTCCTATTTTTTCTTCCATAAACTTTACAGTTTTAGGCTTTATATTCAGGTCTTTGATCCATTTTGAAGTAGTTTTTGTGTACGGTGTGAGGTATGGTCCTGTTTCATTTTTTTGCAAATGGATATCCAGTTTTGCCAGCACCGTTTGTTAAAAAGACTGTCTTTTCCCCATTTGATAGACTTTGGGCCCTTGTCAAAGATCCGGTGACCGTAGGTGGATGGATTTACATCTGGGTTCTCAATTCTGTTCCATTGGTCAATGTATCTGTCGTTGTACCAGTACCAGGCTGTTGTCACTACTGTAGCTGTATAGTAGGTTCTGAAGTCAGGTAGTGTGAGTCCTCCAACTTTATTCTTCTTCTTCAGTGAGTCCTCCAACTTTATTCTTCTTCTTCAGTAGTGCTTTACTTATTTGGGGCTTCTTCCCTTTCCATATAAAGTTAATGATTAGTTTTTCCATCTCTTTGAAGAATGTTGTTGCTATTTGGATCGGGATTGCGTTGTGTTTGTAAATTGCTTTGGGTAGAATTGACATTTTCACAATGTTGAGTCTGCCTATCCATGAGCATGGTATGTTTTTCCATTTATGTAGATCCCTTTGGGTTTCATGCAGTAGTGTTTTGTAGTTTTCTTTGTATAGGTCTTTTACATCCCTGGTCAGATTTATTCCTAAGTATTTTATTGTTTTAGGGGCTATTGAAAATGGTATTGTTTTCCTGATTTCCTTTGCATCGTTCTCCTTACTGGTGTATAGGAATCCAACTGATTTTTGAATGTTTATCTTGTATCCTGCTACTCTGCTGAATCTTTCTATTAGTTCCAGTAGATTTCTCGTGGAATCTCTACGGTTTTCTATGTATACTATCATATCATCTGCAAACAGGGACAGTTTAACTTCTTCTTTACCAATTTGGATGCCCTTTATTTCTTTTTCTTGCCTTATTGCTCTAGCTAGAACTTCCACTACAATGTTAAATAGGAGTGGTGATAAAGGGCATCCTTGTCTTGTTCCTGTTCTCAAGGGGAATGTTTTCAGCCTCTCTCCATTAAGAATGATGTTGGCCATTGTTTTTGCATAGATGCCCTTTATTATGTTGAGAAATTTCCCTTCTATACCTATTTTATTGAGAGTTTTTATCAGGAGTGGGTGTTGGACTTTGTCAAATGCCTTTTCTACGTCAATTGAGATGATCATGTGATTCTTTTCTTTCCTTTTATTTATGTGGTGGATTACGTTGATTGATATTCTGATGTTGAACCATCCTTGCATACCTGGTATGAATCCTACTTAGTCATGGTGTATTATTTTTTTGATATGATGCTGAATTCTATTGGCTAGAATTTTGTTCAGAATTTTTGCATCTATATTCATGAGCGATATTGGTCTGTAATTTTCTTTTTTTGTGATGTGTTTTGCCTGGTTTTGGTATCAGCATTATGCTGGCTTCATAGAATGAATTTGGAAGTGTCGCTTCCTCTTCTATGCTCTGAAATAGCTTGAGTAGTACTGGTACAAGCTCTTCTGTAAATGTTTTGTAGAATTCTCCCATCTGGGCCAGGGCTTTTTTTGGTTGGGAGTTTTTTGATTACCTTTTCAATCTCTTCTCTTGTTATGGGTCTGTTCAGATTTTCAACATCACTTTGTTGTAGTTTGGGTAGGCCATGTGTTTCTAGAAATATATCCATTTCCTGTAGGTTTTCAAATTTGTTGTAGTATAGTTTTTCATAATATTCTGTTATAATCCTTTTTATTTCAGTTGGGTCTGTTGTAATGTCCCCCATTTCATTTCTTATTTGGGTTATTTGTGTCCTCTCCTGTTTTTCTTTTGTCAGTCTGGCCAGTGGTTTGTCGATTTTGTTGATTCTTTCAAAGAACCAACTTTTGGTTTTGTTGATTCTTTCTATTGATTTTCTGTTCTCTATTTCATTGATTTCTGCTCTGATCTTTACGATTTCCTTTCTTCCTGTGGTTGTGGGCTTTTTTTTTTGCTGTTCTCTTTCTGTTTGTTTGAGTTCTGTAGTTAATGTTTTGATTTTGTCCCTTTCTTCTTTTTTGATATGTGCATCTATTGCTATCAATTGTCCTCTGAGGACTGCCTTTGCTGTGTCCCAAAAGTTTTGGTATGATGTGTTTTCATTCTCATTTGATTCTATGAATTTTTTGATTCCATCTCTGATTTCTTCTATTACCCACTGATGTGTAAGCAGGGTATTATTCAGTTTCCATGTAGTTGATTGTTTTTTCCTTGCTCTTTCTATTGCTAATGTCTACCTCGATGGCATTGTGGTCAGTGAAGATACTTTGAATTATCTCAACGTTTTGGATCTTGTTGAGGATTGCTCTGTGGCCTAAGATGTGGTCTGTTCTGGAAAACATTCCATGTGCATTGGAAAAGAATGTGTATTTTGCAGCGGTTGGATGGAGTGTTCTATATATGTCTATGAGGTCAAGTTGGCTGATTGTGGCCTTTAGGTCTTCTGTATCTTTGCTGAGTTTCTTCTTAGTTGTTCTGTCCTTTACTGAGAGTGGTGTGTTGAAGTCTCCTACTATTATTGTGGAACTGTCAATTTCTCTTTTCAGTGTTGTTAGAGTTTGTTTTATGTATTTTGGAGCCCTGTCATTGGGTGCGTAGATGTTTATTATGGTTATGTCTTCATGATGGATCTTCCCCTTAATCATTATTTAGTGTCCTTCTTTGTCTTTTATGGTAGATTTTGTTTTAAAGTCTATTTTATCTGAGATTAGAATTGCCACTCCTGCTCTTTTTTGGTAGTTGCTAGCTTGATATATTTTTTTCCAACCTTTGACTTTTAATAAATTCACATCTTTGTTTCTAAGGTGTGTCTCTTGTAGACAGCATATTGATGGATCCTATTTTCTTATCCATTCTGTTACTCTCCGTCTCTTTATGGGTGCTTTGAGTCCATTTACATTCAGTGTAATTATTGATAGATGTGAGTTTGTTGCTGTCATTTTGTAGTGCTTTTTTTTTTGTGGTGCTGACGTTTTCTTTGTTCTTCTTACTCTCTTGTGCTGAGTTGCTTTTGTTTGTGGATTTTTTTTTTTCATTTCTTTTGTTTTTGTAGGTTTTGTTTTTGCTGAGACTTTATGTTTTTCGTCTTTATGTTTATGAGTTGGTTTGTTAACTTTCTTTGTGGTTACCATGAATTTTACCCTTATCTTTCTAAGTTTCAAACAGTCTACCATTGCTTGGTATCACCTTGCCTTTCTCTCCATTAGAAGGTTCTATACCTATGCCGTTTATTCGCTCTTTTATTGTTTTGATGTTGTTGTCATTTGCTGATTAACTGGTCTGATTCCCTGTTGTATTTCTTTTGTTTTTGGATAGTCCTCGAGAGTTCATTTCCTAGATTGGTATCTGGCTGGTATGATCCCACGTCCTAGATTCTGCCTGTGAGCTGAAGTTGTTTGTCCTCAGATCGAAGACCTCCCTTTAATAATTCTTGTAAGTTTGGTTTGACCTTTACATAGTCCCTTAATTTCTGTTTATCTGGAAATGACCTAATTTCACCATCAAATTTGAACGAGAGTTTTGCCGGGTATATTTTTCTTGGCTGGCAATTTTTTTCCTTTGAAGATTTTATATATGTCATCCCATTGCCTTCTTGCCTGCATGGTTTCTGCCAAATAATCTGAGCTTAGGCTTATTGTTTCTCCTCTGTATGTGACTTCTTGTTTTTCATGAGCTGCTCTCAGGATTCTTTGTTAGTCTTTGGTTTTGGCAAGTGTGATTTATGATATGCCTTGGTGATTTTCTTTTGGGGTCTCTCCTGTATGGGGTTTGTTGGGCTTCTTGGATGGCCAGCTTTTCATCTTTCATGATATTGGGGAAGTTTTCTGTCAGCAGTTCTTCAACAATCCTCTCTGTGTTTTCTGTTTTCTCCCTCTGTTCTGGAATTCCAATCCCTCGCAGATTTTTGCTTTTGATTGTGTCCCACATAACTCTCAGGGTCTCTTCATTTTTCTTCGTTCTTTTTTCTGAGTTTTCCTGAAACAGAGTTGTATCCAAGTGTTCCTTCAATTCCACTGATCCTGTCTTCCACCAATTCATATCTGCATCTCAGCACTTGTATGACACCGTCCATTTCTGAAATCTTGTTTTCTTTTGGATTTCTAATTGTTGTCTTTGTATAGTTTCTAGTTGTGAATTTATTTTGGCATTTTGTTCCTGCATCATCTTCCTGAATTCTTCCGATTTTTTGTCTGTATTTTCCAAGTATTTTTCTATTTTTTCCTCATGTTTGTCAGCTTTTTGCCTCAGTTCTTGGAGAATTCCGAGTATTAGAGATTTGCATTCCCTATCAGGTAGTTCTGGTGCATTTTCTTCCAGAGGAGAGTCATGTGGTGTTTTATTTTGGATGCCTACTGGAATCATCCTGTCCTGTTTTTGTAAATTTTTTGATATTGTCGGCTGTTTTCGTGGCATTCAGTAGTTATTTTTCTCATTTATTTATTGTAGATTTGTTTGTTTCATCCCTCTTTAAAAAAAAAAAAATGAGTAAGTCTGAACAGGCAGACTGTGTGTTCTTTGTTGTTTGCTCATCTGTGCGCTCAGTACTTTTTGCCTTCTTCTCCAACTGGCAGGGTCAGTCACTCAGATATGGTACAGCAGGGCAGGTCTAGCTGAAGAGGAGTTACTGGGACGGGTTGTTTGTGGCACTTACTACAGCCACCAGAGCGGGTTGGTAATCAGTGCAGGGCAGGTTCCAGTAGGCCATGCCTGTGCTGCTTGGTGGTGTGATGTCAAGCGCCCGGTGCAGGTAGGCAGGATGCAGCGGGGAGATTGTTATGTGTGGAGCTAAGATGGATATGGGAGAGAGGAGAGAGTAGCAGGAGCCAAAAACATAAAAACAAACAAAAAAGAATGCTAGGGAAGCTTGCCGTTGGAATGGAGAGATGAGAGACTATGAAATGGAGAAAAACAGAAAGGGGAAGAGGAAGAAAAGGAAAGAATGAATAAATAAAAATCAGAAAAGGTTAAAGAACCGCAGAGTTCCCAGGGATCCCACCGATGCAGCTATGAGGTCTGGGGAAGTCGCTCTCAGGTGTTGCAATACAGCCTGGATAGAAGGCGTAGAGGTATACAATGCCTGGTATTCAGGGATCAGAAAAAGAAGGAAGATGTAGAGGGACAAGAAACTGAGCCATGAAGAAAGACAAAAAGGGAAAAATAGGTAAAAGAAAACAAAACAAATTAAAAAGAAAAATAAAAGGACAGGAAAGGCCCCCCCAAAAAACAGAAAAAAAAAAAAACAACAAAAGAAGAAATGCCTTCAGGGATCCCTCTGTACGTCTGTGGAAGCTGAAGGGGAGTTCCTTGCCACGCAGCTCCGCCTGGCCAGAAAGTGCTCCCAACTCAAGAAAAGGAAAAGAAAACAAACAATTCAAAACGAACAAACGTACAAAAGGCCCGGGACCCCACCAGTGCGGTAGCCCAGACCGGGAAGCAGCTCCACACTCGAATGGAGCTCTGTGGCCCCTCAGGAAGGAGCAAAGTTGGCGCACGGAGCCAGGCACTCGAGTGAAAGGAGGGGGTGGTGGCGAGAGGCAAGCAAGAAATCAAAAGAAGCGGAAAAAAGCAACACCAGCAGCCAACAAATGCCACCCAGCGAGCCACCTGCTTGGGTGTGTGGAATCCAAGCAGCTGGCACTTCCCGGTCAAGAGACAGTGGCCACCGGAAGCAGAGGAGGCCAAGCTGGGGCGAAGAGGGGTAGGGCGTGGGAAAGGACACACCGCAAATTACCGGTTGTTTTGTCTCCCGCTGGACACTCTGTGAGGCTGCTTTCTCGTTCCCCTGTTTGCTGGTCTTTGATAGGAGTCCAAGATGGTCGACCCATGCTGCGTTAGCTGGTAGGGGACCACTGCATGAATCTCTCCTCGCTCTCCGTTCTCTGTCAGTTTTCTCACTCCATTTGGTGCTTGGCTGAGTTCTTTATCTCTTCATTTGATGTTTTAGGGTTTCAGGATTGTTGTATTCTCTGTTCAGCTTAGTTCTTCGGATCTTTGCTGTGGAGGGACGGCATGGTGCTTCTGCTTAGAGCACCGTTTTTGGGACAGATTTTTTTAGAGATGCTTTCTGCCTGATTTATTATTCCTCAAACAGAGGTTCACTAAATATCCCTTTGGTTTCTTTCATTCCTAGTTGTACATTTGGGGGTAGGCAGCAAGTTCCTGCCTTGCACCAGCCAAGCTTCTCCTCCATGGTTTATCAGCTCATTGATGGCAACTGACAAATTCCTACTCTAGCCTAAAGTTTTCATCTCCATTAAGGAGATATACATTTTCTTTATCTGTGGCAAATGTCACTGGGCAGACATGTCCCAGTGTCCTAGATCATATTTGGTCAGTCAATAAGAGGAGTAAGACAGACCTAAGCATAAACTGTTTATTTGTGCATTCAGTAGATGTCTTCCTACCCATGCAAGGGCATCTGTTTCTACCATTTTAAAAGGTAATTTTTGCACATGCTAAATATTTCAGTTTTACAACAGGTTTTAAAGTGTAAGTCTCCCTTCCACCCATAATAACCTTTTTCCAAGTACCCTTCCCCAAGGCTACCATTATTATCAACATTATTATATTTATTTTTGTATTTATGTAACATAAAATTCTGGCTACTGTTTGGCACATTGTATTTAAAAAGTGTATATTTTCACTTAATGATATGCCTTGGAACAAATTCCCTGTGAGTATGTATAGATCTGCCTCATTATTTCCAATGGCCACATAGGATCCCATTTTATGTGCATTTAGGTGGCTTCCCGTCTCTTTTTGGTAAACCTTGTGATTATTTTTAAGGGGTCACCAGAGGCAGAATCAACTCCAGGGCAACTAACAACAACAAGGTACTGAGGTCCTAAGGACACAGAGATGAATCAGACATGGCCCCTACCCTCCAAGATTTCCTAGTCTAGAGCAGGAGACAGGTGCTGAAGCAATTGTTAATTTGATTAATTGGTGTCACGTGGGCTACAAGCCTGGCCAGAATCAAGAACCAGAGAGGCACACGTGAGGGAGGGAAGATGCCTCTGCTTGGTGGGGGCAGAGGAGGCATCACAGAGGAGGGGCCAGGGGAGCTCACCAGGTAGACCTGCAGGTAGGGGGGCAGGGAGGGAGTCTGCAGGAAGAGGAAACAGTCTGTGCTAAGGTGGGCATAAAGGGGCAACTACAAGAAGGGGTTGCAGGAGGAAAGGAGAAACCCATTAGCCACTGACTGCTGAGGTTTGCAGACAGAACCAGTCCCGTATCTAAGCCTCAGCATCCCCGACTGACAAACGTTCCCTTCTGCTCCTCATGTACAAGCCGTAGAGAGAACATTCTCAGGCCTAAACCAGATCTTCTCGGCACAGAATAAGTATTTGGAGCCTCCGTGGGAGAGCAGTCATCCCCCTTGGCTGTCCCCCTTCCCCCCGGGAGCTGAGGCAGGCGCCCTGAATTGTGCATGGCAGTTGGTTGCCCAGAGCTGAGTGACACAGCAGGTGCCTCCAGCCTCCAGACAATTCCATATTTCAGTGGAGCGTCGCCACCAAAGCTTATTATCTCGGGCAATAAAGTTTGGGATTCAGGGGATTCGGGATGATTGTGTGATTCTCCACAAAGCTTATCTTCTAATAGACCAGCTGCTTTATTAGGTGCACCAGGCCTTTCCCAAAGCACCCCAAGTCCCAGGCGGTCGAGGGGGCGTTGAAGGTGGCAGTAGCAGACAGCTGTGGGTATCACATCACCCCCAGTCTCCATCTGTGAGTGTTAAATTACGGGTGACTTCCAGCTGGGCGTACCCTGGCTCCCACCTTCTTCCCACAAAGCCCGTTAGATCATTGTCCAGCATCTGCCAAGGACAGGAGGTAGCCTCCCCTCCCCCACTGGTCCCCACCTCTGAACTCTGAAAGGGCCAGGTCTGGGTATTTCCTTGCTGTTAGGGCTGCGCCTGTCATGGGGTGGAAAGCAGTGGAGTGGGGGACTTAAAGAAACAAAGCACCGTGTAAATTCTGTTGCAGACAGGCTCCACTGGAACTGTTCACTGTTTATAAACAAGCAGGGGAATAGGACTGTGCACAGCAGAAACTCCCAAAAGCTGGCTTGCTTTGTAAGCCTCTGAAAACTTCCCCCCAAACGTGTAGTTTATTAACCCTCAGGTGTTTTGGACTTCGCTCCTGCACTTTCTCCCACCCGTGCCCAGTTCCTTCTCTGGCTGGAGCTGAGCATGAGGACTGTCTCTCAAGCCTTCTGCAACCAGATAGCAATTCCTATCCCTCCCTGAGAGCCTCTTTTATCCTCAGCACCTGGCAGAGTATCTGTTCAGAGTAGTTTATTAAGCATTAATGAGCATATGAAGGTGAATATGGGGGTCTGTGGATATGTTTGAGACATAAGGAATGTTTTAAATGTCATGTTCAGAAAATTGAAAAAGTTCAGTGGATTTAGACGAGCACATAGCAGTTGCTTATACGTTTTAGGAAAACTTGGCCATAGAACTATCCCAGATTGTCCATTCCAGCCACCTTCTGGCATTCACAGGGCTTGCTGAGAACAGAGACCCCCTCCAAGATGGTCTTTTACTGTAGGTGTGCACCAATCAATAGAAGAGAGAGTGTGACTTAGATGCTGTGAGTAATTAACTGTGGTATTGGACTAAAGGTGACGTTCAAATCCAGCCGTGCTTATATATGTGCAGTCTGTGGAGTTGGACACACCTGGGTTCAAATCTGCTTCCATCACTACCAGCTGTGTGGCCTTGCGTTCCTAATCTGCAAAACACAAATTGTACCAATTACCTTGTAGGGCTATGGTGAAGGTTAGAAATAAATCTGAGACAAGTGCAGTCAGTGTCCAGCCTATAGCAGGTGGTCAAAAAGTGTTGGTAATTATTACCATTATTATTGTTTTTGCTCTTGTTATTATGTGAGATCTGTAAACACATTTATTAGGATGACCTATATAATGATCTTGGAGTCTCTGGGTAGTGCAAATGGATAACACATTCAGATGCTAACCAAAAGGTCATAGTTTCAAATCCACCCAAAGGCATCTCAGAAAGGCCTGGCAATCTACTTCCGAAAAATCAGTTATTGGAAACCCTATGGAGCACAGTTCTACTCTGACACACAGGAGGTCACCAGGAGTCAGAGTCAATTGATGGCAACTGAATTTTTGGTTTATATAATGATCTGACTGGTATGAGTTTTTGACTATACATCTAGCACGCTCAATCAGAAAGGCTTGAACTGATGCGAATGAGCTTGAGGGCATGACTAAGTACTTGAGCAGTGATGGGAGTTTTTGAAGTTTCTGAAATTCATCTGATCTGTGTTCTGTTCATTCACTGATTCAGCAGCTAAAATCTGGGCTCCGACTATGTGATAGGATTGTTCTAAAAAACCCAAACCAAACCCATTGCTGTCCAGTTGATTCCAACTCATAGTGACCCTACAAGACAGAGCAGAACTGCCCCATAGGGTTTCCGAGGAATGGCTGGTGTATTCGAACTGCCAACCTTTTGGTTAGCAGCTGAACTCTTAACCACTGTGCCACCAGGGCTCCAAGATTGTTCTAGGTGCTGGGAAAACAGCCGTAAATGAAAAATTTATGGTCCTTGCCCAGTGGAGTTCATATTCTATTGGGGAAGAAAGAAAATAAAATGGAAACAAATAAAAATATATGTATAGAATTTGCAGTTGTGATCGTCCTTATGAAGAAAATAAGTGAGTAATGGGATAGAAATCAACTGGTAAGGTGGGGTGGAGAGGGGTGGGTGGGTTACGTTAACTAGGGTGGCCAAGGAAAATATATCTGATGATAAAATCCTTGAGTAAAGATCTAAGTGATGACAATGAGGCAGCAGTGTGAAGATCTGGGACGAAAAGTGTTCAGGCAGAGGAAACGGCACACGCCAAACTTCTTGTAAGGAAAGGCCAGAAAGGCGGCCAGTGTGGCCAGAGCGTAGTGGATGAGGCAGGTGCAAGTAACCAAAGTCCCTACAGGTCATGATGAAAGTCAGGATTTCATTATATTGCAATAGGAAGCCAGTGGAAGATTTTAAGCAGCCGAATGACATGATTTGATTTATATGTTCTAAGGGTCTCTCTGGATGCTGTGTTCAGGAACAGTGCACTTGCTTGAAGAGCCATCACAGCATCAGTCAACACAAATGTATCCACCTAACACGGAAATTTAGAAAGCCGAGACAGTAGGAGACCTGAGCTACAGAAACTGATATAAACAAGAAGCCGCAGAAAAGCACGTGTGGAGGACAAGCTCACACTGAAGTGAAGCAGTACTGACATTGCATTCTGTAAGGGCTTGTGGCTTTTGTGCTCTGAAATGAATACCCAGGGCAACTCTTAAAAGCTTCAGATTTAAGAATAGTAAGAGATTACACGTAAGTATCCTTTGAATTGGCTACTCTATCTGTTGCTGTTTTTCCGAAGCACCTACCCCTTATACACACATTACAAACTTTGCCTCAACTCTTTGCTCTTCCATGATTTAATTTTAACAGATTCATGTAGGGCAGCCGCTTCATAGGAAAAAGGTAAGTGACTCTCGTCCGCTATTTTGGAATGCTATTAGGAAGAGTATACATAGATGCATACAAGGTTTACTGAAATTCTTGTTAGTCTGTGGCCTGGTGGGAAGAATATAGAATTAGCAATCAAGAAGGGTATAGTTTCGTTTTGGTTCTGCTTCTAATTAGCAGTGCAAACTTGGACAACAGTGCAAACCTGTGCATGGGGACTGTGTCTTTGTTTTTATAATCCTTATGACATCAAGCATATAATAGATCTTCAATATAAACAGATGTTTGAGGAAGTAAACTTGATATTATCAGTTATTACTGGAATTTTTTAAAAGACAGAGAATTTAAGGATTCAAACAATTAAATGAAAGTCTAGGTCAGTTAGGTTAGGGGCCTGACATGTCTTAATCCGTAAACTTATGGTGGTAAAATACACAACAAATTCATTGGTAAGGACACAGTAATACCTTGGATGGACAAGAAATTGCTAGATTATGGACAATATGCTCTATTTTAAAGGTGAGAAAGCTTTTTCCATATCTCGGCAATAAATTCATTTAGATTTTTTTATAAATCTAAACTGTCAATTATCCAGGAAATACAGTCGTTTAGAACGAACCATTTGTTCTTTATTTGTACAACAAATATTTATTGACTGCCTACTATTATACCAGGCACTGGGCTCTGGAGAAACAAGCATGATGTTGACAGACAGAGTCCCTTGCCCTCATGAAGGCTGCTGTCCGTTGAGAGAGCTAGAAAATAAGCAAGTAAACACAGAGAGAAATATGTAAGGAAATATCCTAGGTAATCTTAGTAGCTGGGGTCTCCTCTAATAAAACTCCATGGGTTTTGTCTGAGGAACAATTAAGAAATTAGATGTGAACATGCTTTAAAAAGGTCACTGGATGGCGCAAATGGTTTGCGATTGCCTGTTAACCTAAAGGTTGGTGGTTCATACTCACCCAGCAGCACCATGGAAGAAAGTCCTGGCGGTCTGCTTCCATAAAGATCACATCAGAAAACCTATGGAACAGTTCTACTCTGTAACACATGGAGTCACCATGAGTTAGAATCGACTAGACGGCAACGGGTTTGATTTGTCTGGTGCTTTAGAAATTAAATGTACTCTAAAAATGTAAGGACTTTATTCATAATGAAAGGTAAAAAGAAAACTATTAAGTTATTAATGCCCGTCGTATTACTATATAAGCAAGTTTGAAAAATAAGTGAAAAAAAAATCGAATTGCAGTGGGTGTATGTATAGTTTGACTCCTCTCTTGACTGTGCATTGAAAACAAATTCTGTTCAAAGGCTTTCACTTTTGGAAATGCTTCTATGATGTTTGGTTTTATTTTACAGGCAACTTGAATTGTTCTTGTAATTTAAGCGTTTTTAATGTAAAAATAGTCAATGGGATGTTCACGGGCCTCTATAAATAGGCATGTGTGCATTTGGAAGAATCAGAGTGTGTGTAAGATGGTCGTCATTAAACATGAAGAGTCTCTGCTGTATCCAGCTTGGGTAATGAGGTAGAGAGAAAAATTCATCAAGATGAACTTGAAGATAATTCCTTTAGCACAGAAGGCAGAAGTGTTAATTGATGTATGTGATGCCCACGCAGGACAACACATTTAGCTCCTGAACGTGACAGCTTCAGTTGGCCAATGTAAAAATAAAATAAAAGCCCCTAAATTGGGGTGTTAGGCAGGGGAGGATGACTTTATGAGGCACCAGATATCTATTTTTCATTGATATGAAGGCCTTGGTCCAATTAAAAAAATAAAAAAGCTCATAGTCAAAATCCTTGGGGCAAAAATCAGGGCAGGATCTTTATCTCTCTCTCTCTCCCCCACTTCACTCTCCTCTCCCGTCTCTCCTTCCTCTCCTCCCTCTTCTCTTCCCCTCTTTCCTCCCCTTCTTCTTCCCCCTTCCCTCCCTCCCTCTTTCTTTGCTTTTCAAGAAGAAGTATAGAACAGGAGAAGAATGTTCTGCTTTTGAAGAGAAGCTATTGCATTCAAAGACACTACACAAATCTATGGTTGTTTTTTCTTAGTTGGTTGGCTTGAGAAACATGGTAGTAATTTTAAAGCTCTTAGTCAAGGTGAGCAAACTTTACACTGAACTCACCCCAAGCCTCACATTAGTACAGAAGAAAACAAATCTTCCTGACACTGACAAATCCAAATTGAAGCCTGCCTTCCTAGAGAAATCCCAGCTTAGCAACCACACTGCCACAAGGAAACTAATCTGGAGCAATGGAGCTCCTGCGCTCCAGCCTGCCTGGGTTTCACTGTTCACTCTTGCTCTGCATTTCTCTCCTTTGAGTACACAGGTTAGTCAAATGGTGTGGTCATTTTAGACTGACAGGCATCCAACCAACCAGAAAGAAAACAGGCAGAGATGAGAGGGATACCAGGAGTGTTTCTGAGCAAGATTCAAGATCCTGTCACTTTCAATGGTAAGAGTTTGCATTAACCTGGAGCATATAAGTAATTCTGAAGAAAAAAGGGGAGACAGAGGCTTGGAGTTAGGTAGAGCAGTGTTCAAGTCCTGACTCTGCCATATGCCAGACACATTGCTTAACCTCCTGAAGCCTCAGCTTCAGGGGATACTAGTACCTACCTCGGGACTATGTGGTGATTAAGTGAGAGAAAGCAAGCCAAGTGTTTGTCACAGTCCTGACCCATAATAAGCACTCAGTGTTTAAAAGAATTATTATTATTGAGGGAAAAGCAATTATATTCTGAGTTGAGACTTTGAAGGGAACTGGTGGTAACTGGCCAAGGAAAATCCATGAAAATGGGACTGTATGAACTAGGATGTGAAAATGGGTAGTTTCATCAGTGCCGCTGAATCATAGTTGCAGAAATGTACTGAGAGCTTCGGGTGAGTTATATAATTTCTCTGCGTTCCAATATACTTGTCTTTAAGTGGGCGTATTTATACCCTAGTCTTAATAAACTCCAAGATCAGTGTAGTTCCATCTCGGTCCAACTGCACGTATTATAAGCACTGATTTCAAGAGCCCCTAAATAGTTGAAAACATCTTCCAGTTTTTGCTGGCCTTCCTCAAAGGACATTATAAAGGATTCAAATACTTGGTTCACAGCAATATGTATTTAACTTCCCTACTCAGTTTATTCCCTGTAGCTACTTCATACTGCTCTCCTCAAATACTCCTAAAAAATCAAACTCCTCCCATCACCTCCATCAACAGGGCATTCTTCCATCCTCCACCCTTCTCCTTTCTCCCTTCTCTATCAGTATTTTATTAATTAATCCGTGTCCAACCTCTCTCTCAGTAAGAAAGAACCCTTCCTCTCTGGGAGGGGAAAGTAGGAGGGAAACTGAGGTGGCAATTACAGGTATCTTTCTGTAGGGCTAGAAATCTGTGAACATTAAAAATGTTTATACTCTTACATCGGCCTCATAAGGTTCTTGTGAGAATAAAATGGGATAATTTATGTAAAAGTTAAGCAAAGTGCCTGAACATAGTAAGAGTTTGATAAATTGTATTTTTTTTTTTTTATTATTACTTTGGGCTGAGGATGGTCCATGCTCAGCATATAGTATCAAAGTGTAAGAAAGAGGCAGCAGAGTTGGAATGCAGAAATCAGAGTTCAGCCTTGTCTAGATCTTGCTGTTGTGTGCATTTGAGTAGATTCCAACTCATAGTTACCCTGTAGGATGGAGTAGAACTGCCTCATAGGAAGTTGGCTGTAATCTTTAAGGGAGAAGGTTGCCAGGTCTTTTCTTCCACAGAGCCACTGGTGGGTTGGAACTGTTGACTTTTCAGTTAGCAGCCGAGTGCTTAACCATCGCACGACCAGGGCTCTAGATCTTATGACCCCTATGTTTGACATCTTGTCTATTTAGATCTATTGTATCTACTTGCCCCTTCTTGTCTTAACTGACCTGTTTAGAAATGGCCCTTTCCCTCCTTAGGTTTGCAGAATCTACCAGACCTTTAACTACCCGGTCCCCCTTGCAAGAACTATCTTAATTACAACCCTCACTCTGGTACTCCAGAATGTTTTATATCATATTTCTTGTGCATTGTAGGTCTCTAATCATGGGAATGTTCCCACTGCATGGTAGTCACTGTATTATCCTGTCATAGAAATAAGGGTTGGTTGGTTTGTTTTTTTTCCAAAATCCTTTGTCTATACTTCTGTTGATCCAGACTTCTGTTTTCTATTCCCAGCTAAGTGAATGAGTAATGCAGAAAGGTCCTGGCTATTGCTGTCTTAAATGGCATCACCAAACAATGAGGTGTTGATTTAGGTCTACAAGCAAACAAACCTCAGAATAAATCAGGAGAATGTTTACTTATCTGCCATGTTTTCCACTGGGCATTTTCTGATTCTGTTCTTGGGAACTTGTTACATAATAGCATATAAAGTTGATTAGGGACCCCACCCCACCACCACACACACACAAACACACCCAGCATCTGAGATATCAAGCTTTAATTTCTGCAGAGGTGTTTTGATATTTCCCAGCTCTGACAGTCCTCATTTCACCACAGGACCTGTTAAGGGTGAAATGGACTTAGGAATGCCTTCAACTTGCATTACTCAGCCAGATTGTGGAGTCTGTCAGTTATGCCTGCACTGAGAGTCAGGTGAATTAATTAGTGCATTTGACAAGGACAGCTATTACCCTATGTTGTTCTGACAGCTGGTTTTGATATCAGGAATTTGTCAGCCTCCCTTCGCTGGAGTGGTGGGAGGAACGGTTGAGTGAACCAAGAAAGGACATTTCAGAATTTTCTCCATGGTCTCAGCAGCTGTAGATAGCCCTCCTCCCAAATAGAATTGCTGACATTCTTCCCTGAGCATCCAGCTACATGCCAGACTTTCATAATACAACAATCTCTACACTGAATGAGGCTAACAGAAAGAGAAAAAGACCCAGAAAAGTTGACAAAGTTACTAGCACTGAGCTGGGGACTCTTCAGTAATGACTTTAAATGCCCTCCAGAGACTATACTGTGCTCAACTTTCCTGGGTTTATCTGACCTAAGTGGATTTTTTCTCTCTGATCAGAAGATAAGGTGGCTCTGGCTGGAGGTCTTAACATGAACCAGGACCTAGTCAACTTCATTTGAGAAGATATTCCAGGTATAGAAATGCAAATAATGAATGACTTTTAAGTTTCCTTTTATCTTTAAGATTCTCATGATTCTAAAGCTTACTGTACTTTCTATAACAATATTTGGGAATTCCATTAAGAGGCTTGAGCTAGTGATAAAAAGAATGGAGCAGGGTGACCTCATATCAACTGTAACTTTCTGGGTGACCTTGAAGTCACAGTCCTACTCAAAAAAAAAGACCAAACCCATTGCCATTGAGTCAATTCTGACTTATAGCAACCCTATAGGACAGAGTAAAACTGCCCCATAGGGTTTCCAAGGAGTGGCTGGTAGATTCGAACTGCCGACCTTTTGGTCAAACAGTTTTCCAAGATAAGGGAGCTAGTAAGACTGGGATAGGAATTTGAGCTTTTTGGAAAACAAGCACAGTTAACCCAAGTCATTACTCGTACATTCCTCCTGGGTTTTTGCTGGGTGATAAAAAAGAACCAAAGTGCTGATTTCATTGGGACGCTCTAAGGCTAGGTGTTAATCGTGCTATGCTGCGGTCGTTTGGTATAACTAGTCTTGGACATTAATGCTGACCATGTGAGTTAACAACTCAGTAGGTCTGTGAATGTCCAGGGTTGAGCAAGAAGTGTTGAGCAGTAAATGTAATCCACAATCCATAAAATTAAGCCTGGTGGAGAAATGCAGTTCAAGGACATTTAAAACAGTTAAGCAAGAGGAAAAGCAAAACTGATGTTCGGTTACATTTTCTGGGTGGTGTGTTAGGCTCGTGGGGTGGAAGTGACCCATTCAAAAGGGTAATAATGTCAAAGCAACTGCTTCCACCACTAGTGAGAAGCTGGGTCTTTCCCTTAGGAAGTGATTAGCTCTTTGGGAAGCATGAAGGGAGGTCTTGTCAGAAACTGTCTGCTGTGGATTTGCTTTCAACTGCTGAATAGGCCATGCTATTAGTCTCACTTCTGAGCCCCCAGGTCCTTTTCTTAAAAAAATTGTTGTGTTTCTCATTTTCTGCCCTTATTACTTCTACCTCTCTCACCCCTGCTCCCTGAGATTCTACTGTAAGGTGAGTATTGAGGGGAAAAGGAGGAGTCTGATAGCACAACAGGTACTCTCTCTCTGTATCAAAGTATATCTGAAAACTCATTATGCTCAACTACCCTTCCAAGCTTGAGCCCACATGACAATGACCTTGCCAGATGATTATTCAGCATTTCCTTAAATATCTCCATTGTCAGGGGCTCACTACTTCTCTCAGCTTTCCTCTGCATCTTTGGAAAGCTCTGAGTATTAAAACATTTTTCTTAAATTGAGCTTAAATCTCTTTTCCTATAATTTCCATCATTAATTATAGTTCTAGTCCTCTGCGACCATATGAAGCAAACCTTTGCACAATAGCTCTTTGAAAATAGCAAACCTAGGTCTCATGAGCAGGGATGGATTCAATTTTTGTGAGACCCAAAGCTTATACAATTTAAGAGGTTCTTTCTAAGAAAAATGATATAAAATTACTAACACAAAATGAAGTACAAGAGTAAATATTTATTTAGAATAAGAAAATAAATCAACCCCTGGAGAACAGGAATGCAACAAGGATGCCCTTTATCGTCACTCTTATTCAATATTGTACTGGAAGTCCTAGATAGAGCAATAAGGTAAGAAAGGGAAATAAAGGATATCCAAATTAGAAAGGAAGAAGTAAAACTATCCTTATTCACAGATCACATAATCCTAGACATAGAAAATCCCAGAGACTCCACAAGAAAGTTACTGGAACTAAAAGAAGGATTCAGCAAAGTGGCAGACAAGATCAATAAACAAAAATTGTTGGATTCTTCTAAACTAACAAGGAGAACTCCAAAAAGGAAATCAAGAAAACAATACCATTTACAATAGTCCCCAAAAGGATAAAATACCTAGGAATAAACCTAACCAGGGAGGTAAAAGACTTATACAAGGAAAACTATAAAACAGTACTGTAAGAAACCAAAAGAGACCTACATAAATGGAAAAATATTCCATGCAATCCCAATCCAAATCTCAATAACATTCTTTAATGGAATGGAAAAAACTAATTTCTAGCTTTATATGGAAAGGAAAGAGGCCCAAATAGCTAAAGCAATATTGAAGAAGACTAAATTAGTAGGCCTCACACTTCCCAATCTCAAAAGTTATTATACAGCCACGGTAATCAAAACAGCCTGGTACTTGTTCAATGACAGACACAAAGATCAATGGAATAGAATCGAGAACCCAGAAGTAAATCCATCTATCTTCGGGCAGCTGATCTTCAACACAGTATTGGAGTCCATTCACTGGGGAAGAAACAATCTCTTTAACAAATGGTGCTGGCAAGACTAGTTATCGATTTGCAGAAGATGAAACAGGATCCATACCTCACACCATGCACAAAAACGTAACTCAAAATGGATCAAAGACCTAAATATTAAAGCTAAAACTCTAAAGTTCCTGCCGCTAACCAAAAGGGTGGCAGTTTGAATCCACCAGCAGCTCCTTGGAAATCCTATGGCACAGTTTTACTCTGTCCTACAGGTCACTATGGGTTGGAATCAACTCGATGGCAACAGAGTTTTTTCTTTTTTTGATTTGGAAGATAATAGGGACAAAACTAGACAACCTAATTTTTGGCATAAACAGCTTATCAAACACAACTGAAAATGCATGAACAACAGAAGATAGATCACTGGGACCTCCTAATAATTAAATACTGATGCTCATCAAAAGACTTTACCAAAAGAGTAAAAAGAAAATTTACAGACTGGGAAAAAATCTTTGGCAACGACATATCAGACAAAGGCCTGATCTCTAAAATATATGGAAAACCTCAACAACTCAACAACAAAAAGACAAAAAAATCCAATCAAAAAATGGGCAAAGGACACGAACAGACGCTTCACCAAAGAGGATATTCAGGTGGCCAACAAATACATGAAAAGGTGCTCACCATCATTAGCCACTAGAAAGCTGCAAATCAAAGCTATGATGAGACACCATCTTACCCCTGCAAAAATGGGAATGATCAAAAAAACAGAAAACAGCCAATGCTGGTGAGGTTGTGGGGAATTTGAAACTATGGAAAATGGTATGGTACTTCCTCAAAAAGCTAGAAATGAAATACAGTTATGTGCTGCATAACGTCTATTTGGGCAATGTTCAATCGCCTATACATCCGTGGTCTGGCATCCGGCGGATGCCCACAGACCAACTTGGCAGTGAGCCCACCCCACCACTCTCCACCTGCGGGAACAGGTGCCCCTATGGCTGGAGGAGTGGGCACCTGATTTTGCTCCCGAGAGCACCTGTCATGGTTTGAATTATGTCTCCCCAAAAATGTGTGTATCAGTTTGGCTGGGCCATGATTCCTGGTACTGTGTGATTTTCCTGTATGTTGTAAATCCTGCCTCTATGATGTTAATGAGGGAGGATGGGTGGCAGTTGTGTTTATAAGGCAGGACTGGATCTACAAGACTGGATTGTGTCCTGAAGCAATCTCTTGAGATATAAAAGAGAGAAGTGAGCAGTGAGACAGGGGGACCTCATACCATCAAGAAAGCAGTGCCAGGAGCAGAGAGCATCCTTTGGACCAGGGTCCCTGTGCCAAGAAGCTCCTAGTCCGGGGGAACACTGAAGAGAAGAAGGCTGACATAGAGAAAAAGCCTTCCCCTGGATCTGACGCCCTGAATTTGGTCTTTTAGCCTACTTTACTGTAAGGAAATAAACTTCTCTTTGTTAAAACCATCC
The DNA here is from genome assembly GCA_030035585.1 of Dugong dugon. Taxonomy (NCBI): domain Eukaryota; kingdom Metazoa; phylum Chordata; class Mammalia; order Sirenia; family Dugongidae; genus Dugong; species Dugong dugon. Next base: position 102,298,710 of record CM057467.1, on the reverse strand, counting down.
ACTTGTGGTATTTCTGTTATAGCAGCACTAGATGACTAAGACAGCGCCCAAGGTTGGTAGGCATAACAGGGCCCAGCTGGGATGGGGGCACCAGGTCACCGAGACTGCTAACCTGCTAGCCCAGCCTGTGCTTGGAGCCTCCCCACCGTGACCTTCATGGGGCTGCAGGGCCAAGACCAGGCAGACCTGGTTGAGTGATCACCTGAGGTGTCTGTGGTGGGAGCTGCCCAGGCCATGTACTACACCGCAGCCCCCAGGCCCATCCACCAGGGAGCCCGGCTTCCCGCGGACCCAGGTGTTCACACAATGTCCAAATCACATCATGTGATCACAGAACGTATCATGGGCATTAAGCGACACATGACTGTACCTTATGATCCAGCAACTCCACTTTTAGGTTTATATCCAAGAGATATAAGAGCAGTGACACGAATAGACATATGCACACCTGTGTTCATTGCAGCATTATTCACAATAGCAAAAAGATGGAAACAACTTAAGTGCCCATCCATGGATGAATGGATAAACAAATTGTGCATATATACAATGGAATACTACTACTATAAAGAATAATGAGGAGTCCAAGAAACATAACCTGGGTGAATCCAGAGGACATCATGGTGAGTGAAGTAAGTCAATCACAAAAGGACATATATTGTATGGTCTCACTATTATAAAATGTCAAGAATAGAGATATACACACAGAAAGCAATGTTCTTTGATGGTTACCAGAGATGGGAGGGGGAATCACTTTATAGATGGTAGACAGTTGTTATTTTTGGTGATGGGAAAGGCAATACCAAATAAGTCTGCACAATTTGACCAAAGTAAATGAAGACACTAAGAAGTACACAAGAAAAAGGGATAACTTTGGTAAATGCTATAACACATACAATTTTGCAACCACAGTAATGTAGTTAGGTCCCGTCAAGCCGGTTCCAACTCATACTGACCGTATGTACAACAGAATGAAACACTGCCCCATCCTGTGCCATCCTCATGATTGTTATTAAGCTTGAGCCCATTGTTGCAGCCACTGTGTCAGTCCATCTCATTGAGGGTCTTCCTCTTTTTCGCTGACCCTCTACTTTACCAAGCATGATGTCCTTCTCCAGTGACTAGTCCCTCCTGATAACATGTCCAAAGTATGTGAGACGAAGTTTCACCATCCTTGCTTCTAAGGAGCATTCAGGTTGTACTTCTTCCAAGACAGATTTGTTCATTCTTTTGGCAGTCCATGGTACATTCAATATTCATCACCAACACCATAATTCAAAGGTGTCAATTCTTCTTCTGGCTTCCTTGTTCATTGCCCAGCTTTTGCACGCATATGAGGCGATTGAAAACACCATGGCTTGGGTCAAGCACACCTTAGTCCATAAAGTGACATCTTTGCTTTTTAACACTTTAAAGAGGTCTTTTGCCGCAAATTTGCTCAATACAATGCGTCATTTGATTTCTTGACTGCTGCTTCCATGGGTGTTGATTGTAGATCCAAGTAAAATGAAGTCCTTGACAACTTCAACTTCTTCTCCATTTATCATGATGTTGCTTATTGGTCCAGTTGTGAGGATTTTTGCTTTCTGTATGTTGAGATGTAATCTATACTGCAGACTGTAGTGTTTGATCTTCATCAATAAGTGATAACAACTAAAAAATACGTATGTGGTTACATAGTAGATACGTATGCATGTACGTTTAGGAAGGCATATGTGAGTACATGCACATGCATATATAGGTGTATCTGTAGGCATATGTATATTCATGTTTATGCACATAGGGAGCACAGTTACGGAGACTATCTGGACATATCCAAACAACTCACAGGATTGGTTTACTGGGTTAAAAGGCTTAGGACTACAGTCTCGTGGGACAACTTAGTCAACTGGCATAACATAGTTCATAAAGACAATGTTCTACGCCTTAGTTTGGTGAGTAGCATCTGGGGTCTTAAAAGCTTTCGAGCGGCCATCTAAAATACAGCTATTGGTTCCCACTCATCCAGAGCAAAAGAGATTGAAGGAAACCAAAGACTCAAAGAAGAAACTAGTCCACAGGACTAGTAGGCCACACCAACCCCAGCCTGTTTTAAACTGAGTCCAGAAGAACTAGATGGCTCCCAGCTACCACTACCGACCATTCTGACCAGGGACACACTAGAAGGTCCTGGATAGAATGGGAGAAAAATGTAGAACAAAATTCATATTCCTAAAAAAGTCCAGACCTGTTGGCTGACAGAGATTAGAGGAACACCTAAGACTGTCATCCTAAGATACCCTTTGAACTTGGTGTTGAAACTACTCTTGGAGGTCACCTTTCAGACAAATAGTAGATTGGCTTATAAAATAAACGTGTCACTTGTGAGTAATGTACTTCCTTAAACAAGCAACTGTAGAGACCAAGTGGTCAACATTTACATAAAAGCAAAGATGAGAAGGCAAGAAGGGGAAGGGAAGCCAGATCAGTGGAAACAAGACAAACACAGTGGAAATAATGAGAATGCTGTACACATTGTGGAAATTGTAACCAATGTCGTAGAACAATTTGTATAAAAATGGTTAAACAGGAACTTAATTTGCCGTGTAAACTTTGACTTAAAACACAATAAAATATTTTTTAAAAAAATCACAAGAAATTACACGTTTTAAAAAACTGGCAATAATCCAAACATACAATCCTGAAAAATAAGATAAATTTTTACAAACTAATTGCCTAAAACACCTCCTACTCTTTCATTTCCTATATTTTTTTGGTCAATATTTGAATAACTTGTCATTTGACAATGATTCTGTAATATTTTCTATAGAAAGAGTACAAAGATAATCAGTCTTTCCTCTGGCATCAAACTTTGTTTTTTATTTTTGATAGTTTAGAAAAGTGTTTTTCAGCTATACCAGTCGTTATTAGTAATCTCATTAAATTTTTAGGGTTGTTGTCAAATTTTGGAAAGTATCCATCAAGTGTTTTTATATAGGAGCCCTTGGATTTGGAAGAATTAACCACAGACTAACTTCTGGCTTTAAACATTTCTCACCTTGTTTCTTTACCCTACCCATAAATGTCTGGTGCCAGGCACTGTAGGACACATTGAAAGTGCCACACAGCCCCTGGGCTTGTATCTTCATGTCACAATGATGAGTGAGCCAGTATAACTGGTGGCAGAATATTCCTGGAAGTCTTTTCTACCCCAGGACAGCTAGCCATAACTTCACGGTCTACAGAAGTGAGTGTGAACCACAAATATACATCCCATTATACCCAAACTAAATGTTTCCCATCTCAAGTTCTCCTTAACTGGAACTAAAACTACCCATGGCCACTGCAATGCCCCCTGACACAAAAGGGCATGTGGGTGAGGAGAAACCAAAGTGGAAAGAGACGGTGGTCTTAACCAATTGCAGTTGCAATATCTTATTTCTGCAAATGTTATTAAAGCTATGGCCGTGTGAGCATACTAATGGAACCCTCCCTGGGTCCTAGAAGGGGCCTGTGTAAATAAACAGCCCTGGAGCTTCAATTTCATTAGGTTCACAGAAATCTGTCCCTGTCTGTGCTTCCTCAAAGGAAAATAACCCTGCTGGGATAAAGAGACTGCAGCTCCTTTAAAATCCATCCTCAGGACCAAAGAGGAGTGAGAATGTCAGAAAACCAGTAGCATCAGACAGAATCAGGAAGTGGGCCACCCATAGTGGCTGCAGCTGTTTGGAGTTGCATAAAGCATAATGCTTTTACTGGCTAGCTGATTAATCCTCACTTTTGGGACTGTGATATTTTCTTCCAGTATAAGTCCATGTACCCCCAAGGCATTAACTACAGAAGGAGAAAGCTGATGTTAATTTGTGTCTTACAAAGCCAGAATCAACTGTGGTTTTGGGAATCAGCTTTACTAAGAATGGGAAATTTGTGTGCCCATCGCATGAAATTTTCATGGAGCCTATGACCATTTAGCTTCCCGTTGTTTGACTGTGCATGAGAATGGAAAGGTTATGTAGAGACTAGGCCATACAGTTAGATGAAGAGACAGTCTGTCACATTTCTTTTTCACTTCATATACACCGGCCTGTATTATTTATCTATTTATTATTCTTTAAATATGTGTATTGGATCTTCCCAATAGACTTAAAATTCCTCAAGAATAAGGTTGAGTCATACACTTAAAAAAATCATTTTTGTATCCTCATCATTTTTGAGTATCCTTACGTATAGCAGATACTCTGATAATATTTATTAATAATGACCATTTACTATATTAGATTACTCAACAGATCATTACAACAGGGACAAACAAATAAACAAAAATTGATTAGCATCTTCTTCCCTCATACGTTTTCCTTTATTTTCTCTTTTTTGCTTTCTTTATCTTTCTGTCCTTTGTCCTTTTATTTCCACAAAATATGGGGCTTCAGAACCAGATAGAAACAGTTTGAATCTCAGCTTTGCCACGTACTGGCTGTGAGGTTTTGGGCAAGAGACACAGCCACTCTGAGCTACAGGTCCTGCATCTATAAGATGGGGGCTAATCAGAGATGCTCTCAAAAGCATTGCTAGGAGTTGATGAAATAATTCAGTGAGCTTCAACCCTCTCAGACAAAATGCTGCAATTTTATTTCAAATATTTTGCAATGCCTCCTTTACTAACCTGAAATAAAGTTGATAGTATAACCCGAATAAACACAAAATAAAAAAATCAAAATGGACAAGGGCCAGAAGGCAGAAGGGGACAAGGAAGCTGGTGATAGGGAACCCAAGGTTGAGTAAGGATATTGTTGATGTGTTGTGAGATTGTTAACCATTGTCACAGGGCAACATTTGTAGTAACTGTTAAATGAGAAACTATTTTGTTCTGTAAGCCTTCATCTTAAGTGAGAATAACAGCACAATTGGAAGAGCGTAGTCAATGTCACTGAACTGTGCATGTAGAAATTTTTGAAATGGTGTATCTTTGGCTATGTGTATTTTCACCAAAAAAAAAAAAAGGTTGAGAATTTAGAGGGTTAATATGTCGTGGGGTTGTTAACCAAAGTCATAAAACAACATGTGTACCACTGTTTCATGAGAAACTATTTGTTCTGTAAGCTTTCACCTGAAGTACAATAAAATATTTAAAAAAAATATGATGCCCCATGTGCAATATAAAGGAGATATAGAAGGAATTTATAATAAAATAATTTATAAAGGAACAGATACAACTACAGTAGACAATATAATGAAGTGGTCTGATGTCTGTGCCTACCTTTCTTACCACGGATGTGACAGGCACAAAAGCAGACCAATACAGGAGTGTCGCACATAAAGTCGCTATGAGTCGGAAATGACGTGATGGCACCTAACAACAACAATATGAGTGTTGTGTTAGCAACTCAAGTACCACAGAGTACAAAACAAAGTGCGGTCTTCCCTCAATTTCCGTAATAGTTGCGTTCCTAGACAGTTTAATGTATATAGAAACTATGCAAAACATACTTCATATTTGCAAATAAAATGAAGTCACATTCTAGGCTCAGTTAATTATAAACAGGCTTTCACCTTTATGACTATTCCAGCAGGCCCTTTGAAATTCATGTGGGGCGCAAGACAATTCTTCCTTATATGGGATTGTCTCGTGCATGGTAGGATGTCTAGCATAGTGCATCCTTGGTCTCTACCTCTCCTACATATCAGTTGTTGTTGTTGTCTGACGTCGAGTTGATTCCGACTCATAGCAACCCTATAGGACAGAGTAGAACTGCCCCATAGGGTTTCCTAGGCTGTAATCTTTATGGGAGCAGATGGCCTGGTCTTTTCTCCTGAAGTGCTGCTGGTGGGTTTAAACTGCCAACCTTTCGGTTAGCGGCCAAGAGATAACCATTTTGCAACCAGGTCTCCTTACATATCAATAGCACTCCTCAATTATTATTATGACAACCAAAAAGTGCCCTCACAGATTTTCAAAATGCCACTTGGAGTGGCATTCCCTTGACTAAGAACCGCTGAGATACCTCTAGGAACCTAGAGAAGTGCCCAGATTATAGTAGAAGTGCAATCAAAGTTCATTGCCTTTCCTTCTCTTTTCCCCATTTTTCCCCCATCAGTTGTATATACCCTGAAGCTCTGAGAAACTGCAAAAGGGTGGGAGGACAACTATTTCCAGATCAGCCCCCCTTGGGAATAAGGCAATGAGTAAAACAAACATCAGGAACCTAGAAGAAGAAAATCTATTTCCCATCCATGGGGCCCTTCTAAAAACCTTTTCTGGCCCTACAGAACATCTGTACTCTCTAAGGACACAAACCCACCTAATTAACCCACTGGTAGATGGGAACTTCATCAAGCTCAAGTAATTTAGAAGCAGCTGCCAAAGGATTAGGGGAATAGTCTTGGTTGTGTTTGCTTTGAATGGTATTGAAAACAAAGGTGACATCAGACTTCCCTATGGGCATCTGTTTTGTTTCACACGCAAACGGAGAAGGAATTGCCTGTTAAGGGAAGAACACTTCAGGCAACAGGAATTCCAATGAGTACCTTTGTGGTACTGACAATAACCAGTGTCAGCTGGAGGTTCTGGGTTCTAAGGAATATGTGTCCCTTGGGAATGACCACAAAACTTTGAACTTTGGGCAGGGATAGGAAGGGGCTTTGGAGAGATAAGGTGATAATAAATTGGGTTAATTAGAATCACTTTCTGGAATTCATTTTGATGCTCCTATCTGCCAGCTCAGCGTATGTTAACTCCTTCATGCTCATAGCTTTTCCTCTGAATGTGTTATAGAACAGAAACATAATAGCACTTCAAAAGACAAAGTATTTCAGAGGGCAAAGAGGAGAAAAATTTTGCTGAACATTCAGTTGAATGGGTGAAAACCTCTCAGATATTTTACTTTTATAGAAGTCACAGAGTCTTGATGCGGTAGTGTTGAGGACAAAAATATCAGCTACGTCGCGTGAGGTTTTCATTAAATTATCACTTAGAATTTAATGTATTATGAATATAATAATAATAAAATGTCTCCTCAGTGCCAAGCATTTCAAATCCTCGTAACAGCAGCACAAGGCAGGCTTTATTATCCCATTTTACAGTTGAGAAAAACCAGTCTCAGAGAGTGGAACCTCACCAAGGTTCTCACAGCTAGTAAGAAACTGAGCTAACCAAACAATAGTTTAACTTAACTAGTGGAAAAAAAAAGTCTGCCTTGAGTATTATGCTCTTTTAAGAACTATATGGGATCATACTGATGACAACAACTCGCAAGATTAGATAGGAACTTAAGGGGGCAGTGAGTTTGTGTTAATGGAGGAGCAACAACTCAGAAAAGGTGGGTGAGAATAATCGTACAACTTGAATGTAATCGATGCCGCTGAATGGTACATGTAGAAGCTGTTGAATTGGCACATGTTTTGCTGTGTATATTCTCAACAACAAACAACAAAATAAATAAAATTAAAAAGAAATTTTTTTAAGAAAACTGAGCTAGATGGGAATAGAATTCACTTGACTTCAAAGCCCTTGAGTTTTCCACCTGCCTATTCTCTCTCAGGTTGAAAATATCCTAGAGGAACTTCTCCTTTGTGCTGAAATAGTGTGTAAGTCTTTCAGGGATGGAATAGGCATACATTTAAAATATAAACATATAAATATGTAAATATTATATACACACACATATAATAAATTCAGAAGCAATAAAAATTGAAAATTTTACTGCATAAAAATAAATAAACATGTTACAGGGGAAGAAACACGATTAAAAAAGGTCAAAAGACTATTGACAGACTGGGAAAAACATATTTGCAACATATACCAAAGACAAAGGGCTAATCCACTTACTATGTAAAGGACTCTTTAAAATTAAGGGATAAAGGAACGAGAGCCAGATAGAAAAAATGAAAAAAAAAAAAGAACAGGACCATTTACAAAAATGATATAAATGGGCCTTAAACGTATGAAAAAATGTTCAAATTCACCACCCATAATTATAGAAATGCAAATTAAACCAACACTTGGCTACCTTTTCTCACCTATTAAGTTGATAAGAATTAGCAAGTACAACACCACATTCTGTTGTCAGGCTGTTGGAAACAAGTACTCTCAACTATTGCTGATGGGAATGCAACCTGGTACAACCATTCTTGAGAGGAATTTGGCAATACCTAACAAAACTACATATGTACTTAAACCTTTTGACTCAGCAATCCCAGGTCTAGGAATCTACCCTGAAGACATATCTCTACTTATATTTCATGTAAGTAAATACATGAATAACAAGATTATTCCTTTCAGCATTCATTTTAGTTGTAAAATATTGAAATGCCCATACAAAGGAGAGTGGTTGAATAAACTATGGCACATTTACTCAGTGGAGTACTATGCAGCTGTTAAAAAGAAAAGCTGGAGTGGGAGCGCTTATCCCATAGAGTTGATATTCTTTAACAATGTTTTAAATGGCAGCAAATCATTTCATAATACAGATACGTAAGTTTATCTAACCCTGTATTTCCTGAAGTATATCTTGCAAGAACTCTATTTCCAGAGCATATTAAGAACTGTTATGTCATAAAGAGGTTCTGTGGACAAATGAATATGAGAAACATTAAGTTAAACAAGGTTCAATAGGTTTATTTATTGCAAGACTTCTTCTGAGAAGAATACGCTGATTTGCTTTGTGACTCTCCAAGAGAAGGATGTAGTACATGTCCCACATACAATCTTCTGTGTGTGTGTGTGTGTGTGTGTGTGTGTGTGTCTGTTTGGAGACTATTATGAGACGTTTCTGCAGAACACAAATTTGGAAAATTCCAGTTTCCTTTAGATTATTCTTAATATTTCTTTATCATAAATAATGTTGCTGTGACTATCAGCACGCGCTGTGACTCTGGCATGTAAATCTTGCCATATAACCATGCCAAGTGTCTCTGATTGTCTTAAGGTCAAATCTTAGAAGTACAACTGTTGGGTCAAAGAATTTCTTGATACCTAATCACCAAATTTTTCTCCTGAAGTAATGACATTCCTACTAGCAGGAGACACTCCTACCAGGAAGGAGAGAGCCATTTGGCTGGAGAGGAGATAGATTTCAGAAGCTGAAAGAAGGGACTGTGGACCTGAATTTTATCAGAGGTAGTACAGTGGGGGCTAGGTAGCTTCTCTGAACTTTTTTTTACTGAAAGGCATTTCAGTATTACACTGGATCCAACTCTTTCTTGGAATTTTTTAATGAGATATTTTAGTACTGGTACAGAGATGGTTAGTTACATAGTGGTGGCTGGAGCTAGCTCAGTTTGTGCCAGTTTCTAGCTACCAAAAACATTTCACTCACCCATCTACAATCTTTTTCCTAATGTTTTAAAAACATTTGATTCCATTAGATCAAATAATTCCCACACTTAGTCAGAATCAGGATGGTTGCCAATTCAGCTGCGGTTTGGGGTCCAGAGGGACATGTGGAGAGTGGAGTGGGGTGTGGCTATCCTCCCTGACATGGAAAACAAGGAGGCCATCTGTCCTGACTGCCAGCCCGACCAGAGGCAGGTGAGGACTTAGAACTCTTAATTGCCTGATGTCAGTGCTCAACCAGAGGGGATCGTGTTGTTTGAGTTCCTTTAGGAGTGAGAGATTTTTTAGCTCATCATTGGTTACATCAATCTCTGATGAAATCAGGAACCCCAAGCTAGATTTAAAAAAAAAAAAAAAGTTTATAAAAGCTAATGATGCTGTGTCTCTGGGTTGCCATACCATAATTATAATTGTATATGGAACTAGGCACCAGATTAGTTTTTGAGACAGTGACCTTTGTGAAATTATGTGAAGACCCTAGAGTGGTGCTGTGCAAGAACGTCACCTTGGGAATGCAGACGCCAGGGCCCTCTTTTCATCTCTTCTAGTAAACTAATTTGCCAACCAGTTGTGTGACCTTGGGAAAATTGCTTAACCTCTCTGGGCCTGGTGTTACTCCATCTGTAGAATCAAGGCTTGAATAACCTCACTTTATATACCCAGATATTGACAACAATGCAGAATCAATGTAGGGAAGTAAAGCACTTAATCTGTAATTACCACAACTGTTCATGGTATATCAATTATAGTTGGGCAGCAACATAGGTAAGGTAAGTTTCTCCTTCAGAGAGCATATCAGATGCCACATGGCCTCCTTTTTGATCTTCCAACCCACCAAATTCTTTCTTGCTTCAGGATATTTGCATTTGCTACTGGTTTGCCTGAAAACTCTTCCCTTTGACCTGCAGCTCTTTCTCATTATTCCAATCTCAGCTTGAGTGTCAATTCCTCAAGAGGCCTTGCCTGGCTGCCAGTCCCTGACTCTCTATCCCACAATTACCCTATTTTAATTTCTTCATAACATCTGAAATGATCAATACTACTGATTTGTTCATGTGCCCATTGCCTGTTTTTGCCCACCAGAATACAAGATCCACAAAAGATGGATCTCGAGGTCTTGTTCAGCCTGTGCCTAGAACATTGACCAGTGAGTAGAAATGCCCTAAGGCTGGAAAACCTGAGTGGATTGAAATCAGAAAGGAGGCCATATAGGTGGAGCTTTTTGGGTGAGGAGAAAGAGGTGATGTCAGGGAGGTAGGCAGGGTTTAGACCACATAAGGTCTTAGTGGCTATGGTGATACATGGAAACCTTTGAATCTTCTCAAATGTATGTATTTTTGAAAAGTAAATCATTTGTAAACATCTATACTTTACCTATAGGATGCCTATAAGTCAGAAGTGACTCAACAGCAATGGGTTATGCTTTATATATTATTAGTATCCAATTACTTAGGACAGACCTCATAGCTGATTACCACATCCCAGTATGTCACAACTTTAGAGCCTTCCCAGATAACCTCAAAGGCAGGGGATCTTAATCTGGGCTCAAGAGATGGCCTTCAGAGAGTTTGGGAGCCCCTGAAGTGAAATGAAAAATTTTGCTTGTAAGTGCAAGCATGCATGTGTGTTCCTGGGGAGAGGATCCATTGACTTCAGCATATCTCAATGGGGCCCTGTAACCTCCAAGTTTAAGAATCATTGACCTCTGCTCTCAGCTCCCTCTGAAAACCATGACTCTTGTCCTAGGCTGTGGATATGCCTGCTGTTTATTTAAATCACAGCTTAAATTTGTGAACTATAATCTCTTCAATAAGCAGATAGCGAAGTAAATGTGGCAAACATTTACTTCTTAAGAAGATCAATTAACAAATGACAACATATGGTAAATCAATGCCCAGGTGTTAAATAACCGGAGTGCAGGTGGCTGATTTTCCTCCCAATAATAGTGGCTGAAATATCCATATAAGAGGATCTTTAAATATTTGACTATTGCCTTAAAATAGCTAACCTGATTTTTTAAAAGAACATAATTTAGAAACCTTTAGCTTATTTTTAATTTATAGTCCTTGAAAAAAAAATAAGTGGCTGGCCCATCATTTATATGCCTGGGCAAAAGCAATACATCTATATAAAAGTACAGTGATATATTTCTGTTGCTAGTTTAATGTTCTGCTCCTCGCCCTGTATGTGCTGATTCATTGGAGAGTAGCAATCATGTCGACAGGCGCTGTTCTTCAGTTCCCATCAGCGACAACTAAAGGCCAATTCAAGGTTGTGGTGGGGTCATGAATCTAACACAGTCGCTGATAGAACAATTTCCCTTCCACACAGCACTGTCAGGGGGACACTCTGGGAATAGACAGGGAGGCTGGCTGTGTGTGTCTCTATCTTCTTGCTTCTCCTTTTGTTTCTGAACCAGGGTCTGCGATGTGTACCAGTCTAGCACCATTAGGGAATAGAGGGCCAGTCCGTGGAACATTGATGAAGGAGAAAATTTCTAACGCCTCAAGAATTTGGAGGAAAAAAATAAATCCTGTCCCTCTGTGCAAACAAGTCATCTAACAATGTGTTACGGTGGGTCAAGGGCAAAGAGAACAGAAGGAGGGGCAGAAATAAAGGCTGGCCTGCTGGAAACAAGAGAAGTCTCAGGGCTTTACAAAGAACATGTTTACATTCCAGAGACTCTGAGGGTTAATTAAATAACTGAGTTCTCTGTTCTTTCATTTCCCAAATAGAGCCTGAGTGAGGGAGGATGCTGGCTCTGAAGCTGCTTTGTCTGTGCTTCTTATTCATTCTAGGCTGCAGCCCAAGGTTGACCAGAAAGCTAGGTCTTACCCCTACCAGTCTGTAGGGTGAAGGCAGGTTTAATATAAAACAAAGTCTAAAGATAGAGCATCTTGGGTGAGACATTTATAGGTGGTATTGTAACTTTTGTGAGCTAAACCTCAAGTTTTGTTGAGTTTAAAGACATCTGGAAAGTGGGTGAAGGATTAGGAGAAGGGACTAAGCTGGTTGTGGCATAGGTTTCCTGAAGTGAATGGTCCCAAGTCACAGTGTCCAAAGAGCCTGGAGCCTGTCAGATATTAACAGCATTTCATAGTGGTTTTAAACATTGGCCTGGAACTCAGAGAGGGCATAGGGGGGTTAAGAACTCATCCAAGGACACACTGTTGGGTGTGAAGCTGTGATTTGAACCGAGACGTGTGTGAGTCCAGAGCTCACACTCTTCATCTCCCAGTTGTAGATTCCATATCAAGAAAGTTAACCATGACTCATCCCATCCTCCACGTGTCCCTCCGGGCCCCAAACAGCAAATGGATTGAGAACAGTCCTGATTATAAGTGTGGGAATTCTTTGATCTAACAGAACCAAACATTTGTTTATTTATTTGTTTTTATTGTGGTAAAAATATGTATAACAAAGCATTTGCCATTGCAATATGTTTTTTACATGTACATTTCAGTGACATGAATTACATTCATCACGTTGTATAACTATCAGGAATCAAATGTTTTTGAAACATCAGAAAAACATTGAAGATAGGTGAGTGAAATGTTTTGGCAACTATCAGTTGGCAAAGACCAAGCTAGTTCCAGCCACGTAACTGACCATACCTTGCTTCATATAACAAAGACAATACCTTAGAGGAATAATAATGATAAACATTAACTAAAGAGTTAATAAATCCATGCAAGGGGCAAATCCCTCACCAGAGGTCTGAAGTTCACTTTAGGGACAGTTAGTTACTCTATTTACCCTTCTTTCTTTTTACAAGAGAAAAAAAAAAAAAAAAGGCTGATTTTTTTAAATGACATTTTTCTCTATTATAAAATGAATACATTGTTATTATAGAACATTTTAGAAGTACTAAAAATAGAAGAGCAAAATTAATCAGCCATAGTCCTACTACACTATTAATATTTTAGTGTATTTGTGCTTTACCTCTCTTGAATGCGTAATTTTTATAATTTTTAAATAGTCGTACTACATATGTAATTTTGAAACCTATTTTTTAAAATTTAACATTTTCCATGTCATTATAAACTTTTAATAAATATCTTTTTAATGGCTGTTAAATGTTCCAACAAGTGGATATTCCAGAGTTTACTTAATGATTATTACTGAACATAAGGTAGTTTCTAATTTTTTGCTATAACAAGTAATTTATGATAAATACTTGGGGGCATTCTCCACATTTCAGATTATTTCCTTAGGCCGTATTTACAGAGATAGGATAGCAGGGTTAGAAGGTATGAAAACATTCAATGCTCTTGAAAAATATTATCATATTGCTTTATAGAAGGGTTGATTCCATTTGTACTGCTACTACTAGCAACTAATCAAACAAAGCTGAAAGTGACTAAGAACAGTCCTTTGAGTTAGACCCAAGATTTCTCAACCTCAACATTATTGACCTTCTGGGTCAGATAATTCTTCGTTGTGGGCACCGACCTGTGCATTGTAGGATGTTTAGCAGCATCCCTGACTTCTACCCTCTAGATGCCAGCTGGTAGCGCTCCTCTCTCCAGTTGTGACAGCAAAAAATGTCTCGAGAAATTGTCAAATGTCCCCATGAAGGCAAAATCGCATCTGGTTGAGAACCACTGTGTTAGACAAACGTCAGCTTGTATTTGAGTTCCACCACATGCTAGGCAAATCTACTGCAAAAGACCTCTTTAAAGTGTTAAAAAGCAAAGATGTCGCTTTGAGGACTAAGGTGCACCTGACCCGAGACATGGTATTTTCAATCACCTCATATGCATACAAAAGCTGGACAATGAATAAGGACGACCGAAGAAGAATTGATGCCTTTGAATTATGGTGTCGGTGAAAAATATTGACTATACCAAGGACTGCCAGAACAAACAAATCTTTCTTGGAAGAAGTACAGCCAGAATGTTCCTTCGAAGCAAGGATGGCGAGACTTCATCTCTGGTACTTTGGACGTGTTATCAGGAGGGGCCAGTCTCTGAAGAAGGACATCATGCTTGGTAAAGTAGAGAGTCAGTGAAAAAGAGGAAGACCCTCAACAACATGGACTGACACAGTGGCTGCAACAATAGCCTCAAACATAGCAACGATTGCGAGGATGGCACAGGACCAGGCAGTGTTTCGTTCTGTTGTACATAGGGTCACTATGAGTCGGAACTGACTTGACAGCACCGACCAACAACACATACTAGTTATGCCAGCAAAGGCAGGTACTGACTCTCCTTGGCTCATCATTTATTCATTGTGAACTTGGGATGATCACACACAGCTCAGGGGTTGGTATAAAGATTAAATAAATCAGGTAAGGTGTCACAATCCTTGGCACATGGTAAGAGCTACTAGCCATTTGCAATGAAGATAATAGTGTTAATACTTCTAGTGCCCAGTGAAATGTCCTGGCCTTTATATGTGAATGAGGGTGATGGGTGTCTTCTTTGAAAAATCATTGCTATTAACTCATTCATTCATACAACAAATATTTACGGAGCCCCTACTATATGCAGGTGTTGTCTGAGGATGTAATAGTGGATAAACAGCATACTCATGGAGCTTACATTCTAGTAGAGGAAACAGATAGTAAATAAGATCGAAAGAGTAAATTATATGATATGTTAAGAAAGGGGATAGGAATTGTTTGGGTGGTGGGAGAGGTTAAAATTTTAGATAAGGTAGCTGGATGGATTAATTACTTTTGTGTGTGGCCTTCCTAGCCATGGTGTTATAACTCCCACCTAGGTAACTGAGTGGGACGGTGTGATAGGGTAATTGTGGCCTACAAAGGGGATTGGTCATTTTTTGCCTTAAAAGAGAGCCAATTCCAGAGCAGAGAGGAGGATCCTACCACCACCAAAGAACAGCTAGGAGTGGAGAGCGTGTCCTTTGGACCCAAGATCCCTGCTCTGAGAAGCTCCTGGAAATAGAAGACCAAGAGAGAGAGTGCAAGCTGTAACCCTGAAGACAGTGAGAATCAGGGGCAGGAGAGACCTGGCAGCAGGGACCTGGCAGCAGGAGATGGCATGGTGGCCTTCCAGGTCCCCACAGAGAGAAAGCTGTGTGCCTTTGGGGAGAGGCCTAGGGCCAGGGAGAGGCATGCCTGGGAGTACGGTTAGGAAGAGGCTGTCCAGATGGAAGAACTGTAGCCTAAGTGTTCCTGAGCCTGAACTGTAACTATTACTTCCCTTATAATAAACCCTGGTGGAACAGTGGTTAAGCATTCAGCTGCTAACCAGAAGATCGGCAGTTTGAATTCACCAGCTGCTCCTTGAAAACCCTATGGGGCAGTTCTACTCTGTCCTATAGTGTCGCTTTGAGCTGGAATTCTGTGTGTGGCCATTGCAATGAATTATCGAACCCAGCAGAGAAGTAGAGTACTGTGTGGGTGATGGTTGGTGTCAGAATTAGTAAAGATAGTGGAGAGAGGAGGCTTGTCTGGCCTCCAGCTCACAGGAGTCAGCCTTGCACAGCTGATCTTGTTCTCATTCCCCTTGTGGGGTTGGAGGAGGTCAGATACCACCCCATGCTGTTTTTACAGTAGCCAGAAAGTATTGAGAAGCAGCATTTGAGTCAAGACCAGATTTATCCAAGTGGATAACTGTGGTAAGAACAGCCCAGATAGAAGGAATAGTAAATGCAAGGGCCCTGAAGCAGGAGCATACCCAGTATGTTCAAGGACTTACAAGTAGGCTAATGTGCTTGGAAGAGAGAGAACAAGGGAGAAAGTAGTAGAAGAGGTTGGTGTGGGAGTCAAGACTGAATGTTTGGGTAGTTGATAGGTGGCCTGATGATGAGGACCTTAGAGAGCCTTTGCTTTTACTCTGAGTGAGATGGCAATCCATTAGATATAATTGCTTTATACACTTTAAAATAATTTTTGATAAGAAATCATTGAAGATAGAATAGGAAATGTAAGAGTGTTCATCCAGGAATATAGACTGAAAGTTGAGAGTGGAGAAGTGGAAAATCCTGCTTCTCCCTGTTGACAGGGTTTACTTAGCCTAGCTCCAAATCTTGCTAATTTAGGAATTCCACCGTATCTCCACTGGGAGACCTAACTTGGGTGAAGGCAAAAGTTCAGGCTCAATAAGGGAGCTGATTGCAGGGATTGTAAATCACCTTCCCAGGCAGAGAAGATGGGCAAGTTTGATTCTCTTCTTCCTGCTTGTGCGTAGGATGTCCCTGTCATGGAGTCAATGTTCTCCACAGAACACAGAACTGAACCTTTTCCCCCTTCCTTGTATAAGAAATAAGACTTGTAAAGAATTTATGGAAGGTAAGTTCATTTCCCTTTCTCCTGAAAGTGATTGAAAATTAAGTGTTGGAAAGGGAAGCAAAGACAATAACTAAAAAGAACAAAGTAATGTAGGGGGGTGAGGACCCTCAATAATAACATTATTAAGGCTGAAGAATGACTGGACAATCTTTGAAACAAATTACCTTGTCTCTAGAGGGATTTGGAATGTTGACTTTTCATGGTGAGACTGTATCAGTGGTATGCGTTTCTCAACAGTTTTTTCTTCCAGTAGTATGACTCATTTACGTGGCTACCTTTATGAACATCAACAAGTGTAAACCCATGCTTCAATGTTTTTACTCCTTTACTCCAAATTGATGTTAATCAGAATTAATTTCAGGTAAAAATCTCAACATGTACTTGAACTCAAAGGTAAGAGTGCATTCCGTTCTCATTTTATGGAGCAAATCTCCTGCCAGCTCTGGCTGGGCAATTTGACTCATCTGCAAAAGATGATTCTCAGTAGGCAAATGCATAGAGACAAGTTTATTAGTAGTTACCAGGAGCTGGGGGAAGGAGGGAGTGAGGAGTTAATGCTTAAACAGTACTGAGTTTCTGTTTGGGGTGATAAAAAAATTCTGGAGATACTGGTGATGGTTGCACAACATGGTAAATGTAATTAATGTCACTGAATCATACATTAAAAAATGGTTAAAATGGAAATTTTTTTTGTTCTATGTATTTTTCCATAATAAAATTTTTAAAAGGAGGAGCTTCTACAACTTGGGTAAAAGCTTTAATCTAAATGCAAGTTGATTAACCTGCATTAATCAGGTTAATTTAACCTGATCTCTAGGTGTTTTATAAGGTTTGCAACATGTGAGGTGATTCTGTGAATTTTAAGGTTTTAAAATATTTCTTTATGGTTTGTAAAAGTAAAATAGTTTAATCCCATTCTACCTTCTACTATTCATTTTCAGGCTGTCATGGTGGGATTTGCTAAAGGACCAAAGACAGCTGCCAACCCCTTAAAAGGCAGTTTTCCTTTTTCTATACAAATGTCACACAGGCAGATGGCTTGGGCTTGCATTTATTCATTTCCCAACATTCATTACCATAGTTTATCTTGGATTAATTTCTTGACAATGCCAGCTCATTGCTCTGTGGCCTCCATCCCTAAATGGGAATTCAGTCACTGCCTTGGGCCAGTGGGCAGCTTCCATCCACTTGGGATGACAAAGATCTGTGGTGCTTCATTTAATCACCTGTTCTTTAGTCTATCTCTCTTCGGCATAGGCATCCAAGCTATTGGGGGCACTCTCTTCCAGCCTATCTGATGACTTTTAAATCTTTCCTTGTCACCTAGTGGACGTGCCTTTTCAAAATCTATACCTTTGAGTGTGAAGAAAATTTGGCTGTTTGTATAGCCGTAATGCTTTCTCAGAGTGGAACATTTTCTACCCCCCTTGTATTGTTGTTTTGTTATTGTTGTTAGCTGCCATGTTTCGGGGACCGACCCCATGCACCACAGAATGAAACATTGCCCAATTCTGGGCCACTCCCATGATCAGTTGCAGATCAGACTATTGTGATCCATAAGGTTTTCATTGGCTGACTTTCAGAAGTACATTGCCAGGCCTTTCTTCCTAGCCTGTCTTAGCCTAGAAGTGCTGCTGAAACCTGTTCAGCATACAGCAACACGTAAACCTCTACTGACAGATAAGTGGTGGCTGCACACGAGGTGCATTGGCCAGGAATCGAACCCGGGTCTTCCTTGTGGAAGGTTAGAATTCTACCACTGAACCACTAATGCCTCCTCCCTTTATACCAGGGCTATCAGTTGCCGACTCATGGAGACCCCATATGTTTCAAAGTAGAACTGCACTCCATAGGGTTTTCAGTGGCTGTGGTCTTTTGGGAGTAGATTGCCAGTCCTTTCTTCCGAAGTGCCTCTGGACGGATTTGAACCGCCAATATTTGGTTAGTAGCTAAGTGCTTAACCATCTGCACCACTCAAGGACTCCTCCCTTATACTAGAATGGTATAAATTTCCACTGTTTCTTCAGTTACTGTCACCCTACAAGTGGCTCCATGAAGTGGCATAGGAAATTCCCTTCCTGAGTTCTCTGGCCACAGTGGATGATTTTGATGGCTTCAGGAAGCATACATAACAGAACTGGGGACCATACATTGGTTTGAGAGATAGGGCTTGGTTTGTGATCATCTGCAATGGCAGACTAGGCCTCAGAACCAGAATGGGGCTGTGGAAAATGACAGGCTAAGCGCAGCAACAGAAATAAACAGACATGGCTTCAGCCAGCTCTTGTTTCATTAGATATATCTATCTCTTCGGGTGAAGAAATACCAGAAACTGAACAAATTAAACAACTTGGAATAATCTATACTAATTTGGTAAATCTTGAATGGAATAGAATTCAAGTATTTTTTTTCCACTGAAACCATGACCCAAACCAATATCACCACCAAGCCTACCTACCCCACCAAACATATTCTCTGGGAAGAGAGAGAGGGTGCAGATCTATTGAGCTATTGAATAAGGACCAAAGAATATCAGATAGTTGTGAACAGTAAACATGAACTAAAGCAAAATTATCGGTCCCCCTTTTCTATGGAAGACTGAACATTCTAGTAAATAAAATGAACTGCTTTGGGGAAAATTAATTCACTTTAGTGAAAATACAATTTTCCAACTTAAGGGTAACTTCCATACGTTCAGTAAATGAATAAGAGAAAATAAGGTTCAAGGTATCCTTTTGGTCTGTAATAAACCAAGCATTATAAAGAGAGTAGTGTCTGAACAGCATTCCCCTTCTGGTGGTCCACACTGAAGAAGATGAATAGCCTGGCTTAGCTTTGGAGAGACAGCCTCCAAGACAAGGAGGTGAATGTGTCCTTCCTCAGCATGTGGTGCTGGGAACCAGGAGGGCTTGTAAAGTTTAAGGACAGGTGTGTCGTTTCCCTCTTCACAACTGAGAGTCTAGAATATTCCAGCTGCCTCCAAAATTGACAGCAAGTAGGGTTAGCCAGCTATAAAAGAATGCAAAGGATATCTGGAGGGACAAACTCCTACAGGCTCTAAGGATTCTTTGGCCTCTCGTTAGAGGTTGTGTCCGCCTCACACTCTCTCACGACTTGTGGGAGACTGGATGCCTGGCAAAGGCTGGGGTTTAGAAGGATGCCCATAGTGGCTTCGCAGCTTGCTTTCTGGACAAGTCCACATCAGAGGCAGATCAAGACCATCAGAGGATTTTTAGGTACTGGGTAAAAGTCGACTTTCCTGATTAGAGAAATGAGAGCTAAGGCGAGAGAATGCTAATGAAAGATTCCAGGCAAAGAAATCAGGGCAGGCTGCCAGCTCACAGACTGAGCTTGGCAAACCGACAGCGGAACTCTGACAGGGAGTTTCTCTGTGCATTTTAAAAGAAGGTAGAATAGATCTAAATGCAGCCAACCTATTGATTTATTCTCTTTGTGCTGGACATGGCTTTTTATTAAAGAAAGCAGATATTCAATAGTGTTAACTAGTAATGGGAATTGACTTTCCACTAATTGCACAGACCTTGGCATTAATACACTTTAATGGAACCTGGGCTCTGCATCCCTGAGATCAGTCCTGAAGTTTTTCTCTAACTCTGTCTGGTCAAAGGACATGACCAGCATTGTAACAGAGGGAGAACTTTCTTAACCTTTCCTTTTTTTTTTTTTTAAATTCGTGAAATGAATAGGATATGAAACGGTCTTTAATTCCAGAGAACCAGAGAGAGGAATAGTTTTGTGCCCAGTAAAATACATTGAAACTCTGTGGTCTGAACTGACTGTGGAGTGTGGGGTGGCTGCTAGGAATTCGGTTATGAAGGCTAGAAAAACAGTTCGGCTTCTCATGCACCTGGCTGGGTCCTGCCCTTGCTGGATTCTCTGAGGCAAAATGCTCATCACTTATTTATTGTTCATTTGTTAGATTTATTAAAAGTAAATGGGATCCCTGACAGCTGCTGGGCTCACATACGGACTTGGAACCAGGGATGTGAAAATATATACCGCTCTGGCGAACATCCACACCAGAATCTGACCTCACCTGAAGGCAAAATAGTATGGAATCCCAGATCCTGCCATGAGGGAGGGACAGTCCTGAAATTCCCAGGGACGGCAAATATTCCATCCACAATTCTCCTGGAGGAAAACCTGGCAGCGGGCGTAGTGGTTAAGAGTTCGTCTGCTAACCCAAAGGTCAGCAGTTCGAATCCACCAGGCGCTCCTTGGAAACCCTATGGGGCAGTTCAACTCTGTCCTATAGGGTTGCTATGAGTCAGAATTGACTTGATGGCAATGGGTTGGGTTTGGTTTTTTTAATTCCTCTGGATTTATTGCTAGATTCTTCCTCTGGCCACAAATGACTAAGAGTACCCTCTAAGATAATGAGGCTTGAAACACAAACCTCTAGACTATGAGGTTCTCAAGGAGTGAGTTTGTATCTTTTTTATCTTTGAATATAATGCATGGAGTCAGAGTCAGACATTGTTGTTACTGGGTTCCATCCAACTGATTCCAACTCATAGTGACCCCAGGTGACAGAGTAGAACAGCCCCATAGGGTTTTCTAGGCTGTAATCTTTACAGGAGGAGATCGTCAAGTCTTTTCTCCCACAGAGCGGCTGGTGGGTTCGAATTGCCAACCTTTCAGGTAGTAGCCCCTTTCGGTTAGCAGCCCAGTGCTTAACCATTGTGCCACCAGAGCTCCTTCAGAGTCAGACAAACCCCCTTTAATTCATGGCTTGACATCTTTCTAGCTGTGTGGCATTAAACAAGTCAGCCTCTCTGAGCCTCTATCTGTGTCATCATTTGCAAAAGAAGAATAATAGAAACATCCTTCACTGGGTTGTTGTGAGATTTAGATAAGATACCGTATGTAAAGCTTTGAAAAAATATTGTAGTAAATATGTATACTTTTATATAGACAGAACAAAACATCTGGCATTTCAACATTCTTCACGTGTACAATTCAGTGACATAAATTATGTTTTTTGTGTTGTGTAACCATCACCGCTATACGTTTGCACATTTTTCCACCACCCTTAACAGAAGCTCAGTGCCCCCTAAGCAATGAAGCCCCTTTCCTCCCTTCCTCCTTCCTGTCCCTACTACTAATAAACTTTGATCTCTACATTTGTCTATTTTACATATTTCATATAAATGGAATCATATAAAATTTGTCCTTTTTTGACTGACTTATTTCACTTAGCATGATGTTTTCAAGGTTTGTCCATGTTATAGCATGTATCAAGGCCTCCTTTCTCTTTATGGCTGAGCAATATTCCATTGGATGTATGTACCACGTTTTGTTTGCCCATTTAGCTGTTGATGGATATTTGGTTGTTTCCATCTTTTGGCTATTGTGAATAGTGCTGCAATGAACATTGGTGTACAGGTTTCTGTGTGTGTTCCTTCTTTGAATTCTTTTGGGGATGTACCTAGGAGTGGAATTGCTGGGTCATATGGTAGTTAACTTTTTGAGGAACCACCAAATTGTTTTCCACAGTAGCTTTACCATTTTATATTCCCACTAGCTGTGGATGAGGATTTCAGTTTCTCAACATCTTTGCCAAGAACTCTTGTTTTCTGTTTTTTGATCATAGCAATTTTAGTGGGGGTGAAGTGATATCTCATTGTGGTCTTGATTTGCATTTTCCTAATGACTAAGGACATTGAGCATCTTTTCATGTGCTCGTTGGCCATTTGTATTTCTTCTTTGGTGAAATCTCTGTTCCTTTGCTCATTTTTTGATTGGGTTGTCTTTTTGTTGTTAAGTTGTAGTTCTTTATATATTCTGGGTATTAAATCTTTATCAGATACATGGTTCTCATTTTTTTTCTCCCGATCTGTAGGTTGGTTGTCTCTTCACTTTGCTGATAAAGTCCTTTGATGAACAAAAGTTTTTAATTTTGATGGAGTCTAATTTATCTTTTGTCTTCTTTGCTCATGCATTTGGTGTCATACGTAAGAGTCTGTTGTCAAAAATTAGGTCCCGAAGCATTACCCATATGATTTCTTGTATATTAAGCAAGATAAAGAATAGAAAATAACTGTGTGTTTATGAGAGAGAGAGTGTGTGTGAGAGACAGAGAGACACGCAGTGAGATGAAGGGATGTGGGGAAGACAAGTGAATAAACAATAAACAAGGTTTATAGATACCGATAATGTACCCTGTCCAGCATGTTTTAGTTCCTTTGATCACGTACAGCAAGGTGTTAAAAAAAAAAAAATGGCATAGCAGCACTTACAGAAATAGCTTGGGGTGGAGTGCTGTTGGCAAACAAAGGTAGAAGGCACATGTTATTTGTATAACAATACAGGTATTTCCTCAACAACTCTCTTTATTCAAGGAATTCTTGTCTCGAGTTTCCTACTATATAGTGAGGTAAGGAAACTCCCATTGTCTAAGCCTCTTTAATCTTTCCATCCTTGGCCTTGCCTCCTTTGTCTAAACCAACCCCCCAAACCCAGAACTTCACCTCAAAAATGTACACTACAACCTGGAATTTTCTCTACCACATTTTTACTCGAGGGAGTCAGGAAAATCCCTCCCTTGTCATCTCTGACTTCTGTACCTCCAGACTGGCCTTCCAGAAGTGGACAGCCATGGATACAAGATGTCTCAGAGTTAGAGGGAGTTTCTGCTTTCTGTTTGGCCCTGCAAAATGTTATACAACTAGACTGCCCTATTGAATTATTTTCAGCATTAGGAATTCTTCAATATCCCGTCTCAGACCAGGCTCTAATTTGAAAGTAATAACATTTGGGCAAAGCTCAGAAGCACTAAGTTGCTGCCGAGGGCTTGGTGGGTTTTGAGGTAATTGGTTTTACTCAGTTGCTGATGCTTCACTTGGACAAATGAGAAATCAAACTACAGCTCAGTTTGCAGAAAAGCCCATGTCAGCAGTTTCGTCTGACTACTATTTCAGAGCTTGTTATGTTATTGGCAATAAAATGCAACTAATATACCGTTAATTAATATCACATCTTATAGCTAATTTATCACGTTATTAATCAGAGTGATAAAGCCAAGGAAAATGCAGCTCACCTTTAGTGTCTTTTCATCTCTTTTAAGCAATGCATTTATGCACAAATATGTGTTTTGGTCAACACTGCCAAGTGTTTGGTTGTTCCTGGATGAGTGTATTCTATTTTCAAACAGTAACTTGCCCCTCAGGAATATTTTATTTAGCAAGACAGGACTTAAAGTGAAAGGGTAACCATTTCTGATCGTAACCTTGGCTTTGTGCTTCTAGTAATTATCCTTTAATTGCATTACTCTATTTGAAATAGAGTTGTAATTGGAAAAAAACAATTTGACATTCCCTGATGCTTACTCTGACATGCACTATTTGCTTTTTATTCAGATGTAAATTTTCTCCATAATACTATCAAAGAAAGAAAAAATTAAGCAAAATTGAAATGTCAGTAGCAATTTCTGACATGCAGGCAGTGTCATTCACTCGTGCTGTCTGGAAGGCAAGACTTTCAGTTTAGACAGGGAAGAAAAATAAAACTATGAAATTAGCATGCTCTGAGGAGAGGAAGAGATGGATGGCAGAATCACAGGTCTATCCCTTTGGGATATGTGTCCGCTTTGCACAATGGCTTCAAAATATCAAACAAGCTGCCGGCTATAATTTTTGGATGAATAATCCTTTCTGCTTACAATAAAAAATGTTTCTCTTTTAAAACTGAAGGGTAAGAAGCTTAACCCTAGCATTATTTCACTTTAGGCATTTTGAATGTGTAATTTTAATTTGGGGCATGTGATAGGTAGCCTCTAAAATAGCTCCAATGATTTCAGTCTCCTGATTATCACACCCTTGTGTAATCCCTTTACTTTGAGTGTGGGCTGACCTAGCAAATTGTTTCTGAGGAATAGAACACAGCAAAAGTAATGGGATATGAGCTCCAAGATTAGGTTACACAAAATACTGTGCTTTTGTCTTGGGCTTCCCTGTCTTGCTCTCTCATGTGCTCGCTCTGAGGGGAGCCACAGCCACGTTGTGAGCTTCCCTGTGGACAGGCTATGTGGGAACTGAGGGAGGTCTCTGGCTTACAGCTAGCAAGGAACTAAGGCATTCTGTCCAATAGCCCATGAGGAACTGAATCCTGCCAACAATCATATGAATGAGCTTGGAAGCAGATCATCCCTCAGCTGAGCCTTCTGATGAGACCACAGCTCCAGGTGACAACTTGACTGCAACCTCATGAGAGACCTTAAGTTATAGTGGCACCCAGCTAAGTGACACCTGGATTCCTGATCCACAGAAGCTATGAGGTATAAATGTTTATTTTAAATTGCTAAATTTTGGGGTAATTTGTTATGAGGCAATAGATAACTAATACAGGCTAGGAGAGGGTAGTTATTAAACAAATAATAATACTAGATATGCTTGGCTAACTTTAGATAAGTCACATAACTTTTCCGTGACTCAATTTTTATATCTTTATTATAGGTTTCATATACTCACAAAATTTTCCTGAATTGTAAATGATATAGTGGATTCAAAAGTCCTCAGAAAAGTACGAAGTACTGTACATATATAATTAGTATTAAAAATTTCTCATAGGTTAGACCACAACTCTCTCAGTCTCATACTCAATGTAGGACTCACAGTGCAGTGAAATGAGCATTGGTCCATGTATCCATAGACCTGGAATCCAATCCAGGCTTTTTCACTAACTAGCTATATGACCTTGAGAAAGCCACTCAAGCTCTATCAGTTTCAATTTCATGATCTGATAAACCTTTGGGACACTGAGAGGAAGGGAAACAAGACAAGTAAGTTTTGATTGATGAAAGCAGCCTAGGAGCATGGGTATAGTAATTGGGACCCTTTGGTTAAAAGTGACAGAAATCCAACTTGAAATAGATCATCTCCAGGATCTACTCTAGGTTTAAAAACAAACATTGATTTTAAGCATTTGTTCAGCTTCTACCAGGTTCCCAGCAGTACGTGACTGTAATTTTCCTTCATCAAACAGTCTACTTTTAAAGACGTTTGCATGTCAGACTGAGCAAGAAAATATGTTCCTTGAGAGCATGGTTAGTCAAGTGAATCAATTATACATGCAGGCACTGAGCAAAGGTGCTAGGGCAATGATGTGTAGATGCTAGGCATGGTAGAGTTGACCACCCAGGCCTGTTTCTGGTCACCTGATTCTTCTATGCACCTCTCAACACTTACTTAGCCTAGAAGAGGCATCTTTATTTCAGAAGGTATCTCACATACCACTGGAGTCTGAATTTTGCAGCTACAACCTAGATGTGACACGGCCAGTGCAGGCACTTACATGACCCTGAGATCAAACACCCCCTTAATTTGTTTTGTTTTGTTGCCATTTTAACCATTTTTAAGTGCATAGTTCAATGGCGTTGATTGCATACACAATGTGGAACCATCGCCACTATCAATTTTGTGAATCCTTATATCATCCCAAATAGAAAATCTGTATCAGTTAAGCCGTAATTCCCCATTCCCCCTTCCCAAACCTCTGGTAACCTCTAGTCTACTTCCTGTCTGTGTGAATTTGCCTATTCTAGATACGTTAATTAAATGGAATCATACAACATTTGTCCTTTTGTACCTGGCTTATTTCACTTAATATGTTTTCAAGGATCATCCATGTTGTAGAATGTATCAGAACTCCATTCCTTTTTATGGCAGAATAATATCTCATTGGATGTATATGCCACATTTTGTTATCTATTCATTCTGTTGATGGAAACTTCGGTTGTTTCACCTTTTGGCTATTGTGAATAATACTGCTATGAATATTCCCATGCAAGTATTTGTTTGAGTCCCTGTTTGCAGTTTTTCAGGCAACTCGCTTGCTTCACCCTAGTCCTGGTCCCGTGTTATTTTCCATGGCCCATCAAACATAAACAATAGGACTACCGCCTTCCTTGTAGGCAGAGTAGACAGCTGCCTACCCAGAGACTTCTAAGGACCCTACAAAGGTCCCCTTGACCAAAACCATCTTCCATATTGGCCTTCATTAATATCTAAAAGTCTAAGCATTAAGTTACTTCTTAAGGCAAGAAGGTGTTGGGAAAAGTACTTAAGATTAGGAATAAAAAGATATGGGTTGAAATTCAGGCTCTGACAGGAAATAACTGGGGGAATTCAGACAAGTCAATTAATTTACCTGGGACTAACATTTCTATCCCGGGGTGGTGCCAACAGTTAACACATTTGGCTGCTAATTGAAGGGTTGGAGATTCGAATCTACCCAGAGGCATCTTGGAAGAAAGGCCTGGAGATCTACTTCCAAAAAATTAGCATGGTTCTACTCGGACACACATGGGATCACCATGAGTCAGAATCAACTTGAGGGCAACTAGTAACTGGTAACTTTTCTGTTCTGTAAAATGAGGAAGATAACATCTGCCCAGTCTTTTTGTATTTTTATGGGGATCAATTGAAATATTGATTGGAAAATCATTTTGAAATTTGAAAAGCAGTATGTAAATACTTACTGTGTCTCTTAAGGGTTAAAGCATTGTTCTTTAGGAAGGGTATAAACTATGTATTAGTAGTGATGATGTTATCCGATCAACTCCTAGGACACTGAAAGGAAAGAAATAGGTTGATAAGCTTTGATTGATGAGCACAGGCTGGGAACATAGGTGTATTAGTCTGGACTCTTTGAAATTCCAATTTGAAATGGTTTTGGAGAAAAGAAGAGGGAACTTGCCGAACAGGCATCACCCTTAACTTAAAGAAGAACAAAGGTTAAGCTGGTCCTCAGAGAAAATTGGAAAAGCCGCTCAAACTCCACAAGGACTTCTGCTTCTCTTGTGGGTCATCTTTCTTTTCTCTGATTCAGACTGTCGTTTTCTGTGTGCTGGGATCTAGGCTGATGGAGCTCCCAATCTTCAAATCCTCTTGCTCCTACCACCAAAGGGAAGCAGGTTCTCTGCCTGAATTTCAGTTTTAAACATTCCAGGGAAGGATACTGACTGGCTTGGCTGAGGTCAAGTGCTCACTCCTGGACCAACTTAGACCAGGCAGGCAGGATCCCCTGGGGGACACATAGCAACAGAGGCCTTTCCAGACAACTGGAAATGCCTGGGAGAAGCCTCCTGAATGTTGTCCTCTGCAATAAGGCTATAGCTGGTGGCTGGGCCTCCACATGCGATTGTTTAGGTTGTACAGTGTGCTGTACCCAGCAGCCCCACTAGGCTGGGGAGGAACCAAAAAAGCCAGGGAGGCTGCATGAAAGCACCTCATTCCTCAAAAGGATATATACCCCAAAAGGTGTCATCAAAAGAAGCTCTGCAAAATATTATTCCTAAGGAGAGAGGTTGGAAAAAGGGTCCACTGGGAGAAAGGATATGCCTATGCCAGAGAACCCTGCCTCAACCCTTTGGCTTAGAGCCAATGAATGTAAGGCACTGGACTGTGACGTCTGATAATTGCATTTGTTCACAGGCATATACGGTTCCACCTTTTGTACTGGTGGAATGGAATGGAAAACTCAGTTCAGCCACAAATATGAATGGAAAAAATGAGAAAAGTACAAACTGACAGTTCTGTCTTTGGACTTCAAATAAATGATTGTCCTTCCCAATGTTTTTGGTGGCATATTCCAAATTGTCTGGGCCATTAATGTAGAAGGGACTCTAGTCACCTTCATTACTCCTTCCAGGATAATTAGATGGCACCGAACCCCTCCAACCCTCTTGCTTAATGCTGCTGGGTTAGTCTTCCTTAAGCCCACATGCTCTAATTTTGACTCTGCCCTGTTCAAAAGCTGTCCATGCCCTCTCCCCACTGCTTACAAATCAGGGCTTTGACCTGGTTCTTCTCAGTTCAGTCATGGCTGAGGAGGCAACACTGAAAGAGACCTAAATTTTTAAAATTTTTTAAATTTAGGTGACCCGGAACCATAACCAGAATGGGAAAAATTATGAGTTGAAGCCTGTCTAGAAACTTAACCTCCCTCTTAGAAAACAAGGGCAGCATACACATTGCTATGCAACCAAATCTCTTGCCTGTCAGAGTTTGCACAGAGTGGGAAACAGCAGTACCTGACTCAAAGACGGTGGCCCTCCGCTCTGCTTCAAATGTATGTCCCTCTACTTAGTCCTGACAATAATCCAATGTCACGCATCAGGCTCCTGAAAGAGCTTACTATGCCTCTTCTGAGTCTCTTATTCTATGGCTTCAACCTGTGATATTTCCCATTCTGGTTTTGGTTCTGTATCACCCAAATTTTAAAAATTTGGGTCTCTTCGGTTTTGCTTCGTTGGCTATGACTAAAACAGTTCAGACTGGGAGGAAGCCCTACTACAAACTCCTCATCTGAGCACCCAAGTCCCCTAACACTATGGCCTTAATCTATCTTTCCAGATTCATCTTCCATTCCTCCTCTAATACAGATTCTGGTGGCCCCAATTATGCTTCGCTGAGTCTCACTGCCAAGCCTCTGCTTGGTCTGTTTCCTCTGCCTGGGATGCTCTGCCTTTTGAAATCTTCCCTGTTATTCTTTTATGAAACCTTTCCCAATTCCCCCAAGTAGGTATGATTTCTCTTTCCTCTGATCCTCAGAATTCATTGTTTGTACTTTCTTATAACACTCACCATATTCTGTATTAAATAATATTTGCACTTGTTATAGCCTGTTTTTCCAGGTGTAAACGTTCTTGGAAGGAGGTAAAAAGATGGTACTGGTAAACATACACATTTCTTACTACATGCTGGCACTATTAGATATTTGAATGCAGTGGTTAAGAGCTTGGCTGCTAATCAAAAGTTTGGCAGTTCAAATCCACAAGCTGCTGCTTGGAAACCCTATGGGGCAATTCTACTCTGTCCTATAGGGTTGCTATGAGTTAGAATTGTCTCAACAGCAATGGGTTTGGTTGGTTTTTTGTTCATTTGTTTAATCTTCATAACAACACTTTTTACAGAGGAAAAAGAAAAAGCAAGACATAGTGAGGTTTAGTAACTTTCCCAAGGGTCACACAGCTAACCCAGGTAATGTCTTTCCCTGAGTCCATGCTCCTGACCACTGTATTAAACCACTTCTCATAGATGTGAGACGCATTTATCATGAAGGCAACAAAGCCCCTTCCAGGGCAATGTACTCAATTTTATATTTATAATTTTATATTCTTTTCCTTAAAGAGGTCCTCAAAATTGTATCCACTTCAGGCCCTATCATACTGGAATGGAAGTAGAATGTCTTGCTCATCTTTGAATCCTCTTAAACTTTCTTTAGTAATAATGATCATTTTAATGATGACAATCTTTCCAACCTTTGTACAGTGCATTTACAAGGCACTCTCAGATATCTCAGATACGGATCCTTACAACTACCTGAAAGTTAGGCCTGGTCATTGCCATTTTGACAGATGATGAAACTGACCTCAAAGAGCCTGAGTGATTTTGCCTAAGGTCACCCAGCTAGTAAGTGATGGAGTGGAGCTAAAACTCAAGGCTTCTGTTCCCGTATGTCATGCTTCCTCGCTGAGATATTTGCTGCCTGTGTTTTCTAAGAGCTTTTGCAGTGCTTAGAAGATGGTGCTCCTCCCCGTACCCACCCCACACAGATGCATTTGAAGAGTACTCCATCACATCTAACAATTACCTAAACTGAAGTTGTCCATCCTGCCTTTTAAGTTCTTCTCCAGCTAATGAAACTTTTCAACCAACACAGAGTGCTTGATGTTAATCATACAGACAAATGCAAGCTAAATCTATTCATCTTTGAATAGATAGAGCCTAAAAGGTATAGGGGAGGAGCCCTGGTGGTGCAGTGGTTAAAGCACTCAGCTGCTAACTGAAAGTTCAATGGTTTGAACCCACCAGCCGCTCCACGGGAGAAAGATGTGACAGTCTGCTTCCGTAAAGATTAACAGCCATGGAAACCCTATGAGGCAGTTCTACTCTGTCCTACAGGGTCACTGTGAGTCGGAGTTGACTCATCAGCAATGGGCGTGGTTTTTTTGCAAAAAGTATAGAAATTGCATTTAACTTCTTAAGCCCTAATCTTTATCGTTTCTTAGTGGAAACATCCTTGACCACCTGTCTTCAAGAGATTTTCAAAGCTCTCAAGCAATTGTTAAGTGATACTAGAAATACATTTGCCACATGTATCTTGAGATTTTTGGTTAAGTAGCCTATAATTTATCATTCAACATTAAAGAAAGCCTGGAGAATTATGTTATAAAGAAGCATTCAGCTTTCACAGCGGATATGTAAACATAGTCCCAAACCAGAAAATCTCTGGAGGATTAGGCCCAAAAATCTAAACTCTTTGCTGTTGAATCAATTCCGACTCATAGTGACCCTATAGGACAGAGTAGAACTGCCCCATAGGATTTCCAGTGCTGTCAGATTTACAAGAACAGACTGCCACATCTTTTTCCTGCTTGCTGGTTACAGTGATGTCTAAACACTGACCCAGGGGAAATCACTCTACGTCCACTGTTATTTGCAAGGAAATACGCTATCTCTAAGTGTCATGCAGGAAAGTGCCTCCACTAGTCTTGACTTGTCTCCCCTCCCAGATTTAGGTGTTCCATGATAAAGAGGTGATCTGAGGCAGCTGTTGAGGGCTCAGTCTCTGGAGGTAGGCCTGCCTGGATGTGACCCACAATTCCAGCCCTTACCAGCTGTGTGGTTAATGTTTGCTACTTAACCTCATTCATTGACTCAACACATATTTACTGAGCACCTACTAAATGCCAGCCAGTGTTTAGGTGCTGAGGATCAAGTAGAGAGCAAAACAACTACTCCATGGAATTTCTATTGGTCTGCAAAATGGGAGTAATTGTAGTCCCTAATTCATAAGGTTATTTAAGGATTAAAATTCAGCATGGTACCTAGTACATGCCTATTATTATAACAAATAGTTAAACAATTTTTACCTCAATTCTAGATTTAAAAAAAAAACACCTCAGGTTTGTTCATTTGTTTCTATTTTGTGTCTCAAGTCCTGCTTCTCAGAAAATTCTAGAGGGGCTTCCTTTAATAACCAAGACACTGAACCATTTGCTGTTGAGTCAATACTCCCTTGATCTAAAACCCAAACATTGCCATCAAGTCGATTTCTACTCATAGCGACCCTATAGGACAGAGTAGAACTGACCCACAGGTTTTCCAAGCCTGAAAATCTTTACAGAAGCAGACTGCCACATCTTTCTCCCACATTCCCTTTATAGAGCCCAAATAATCCAATAAATAATATCTAGTTCTTCAGGCATCGTGTGTGGGAACCATGGTATTAGGCAGGGCAACAGGAAGGACAAGTACATTTGGTAGAATTTGCTCCAGTAGCCTCAGCCTTCCTAGAGCACCATTTAGCTACAAACTTTATAGCAGCATAGATATTCGTGGGAGCCCTTTGTTTCTAGTTTTATTCTGAAGGGATTCTATTGCTATTACTTTACCACTGGAGTGTCTGTCTGTCAAGAACACTATTAAGGAGTTTCAAATGAAGCATTTAACCTAAATCCCTGATGTATACAAATACCCAAATGTTGCATAACATACTAAAAAATTATTTGTTGTTTATCTGAAATTCAGATTTAACTGAGTGTCCTGTATTTTATCTGGCAACTTGTTTTTATGTTGAATAAGAAATTGCCATTTATTGAGTGCCTGTAATGGGTTCTTAACCTGGTGCATTTAATCCTCACAATATCATTGCTATCCATATTTTTATATACAAGGCAATTATGCCTCTAGAAACCAAATAAGTAACTTGTCTGAAGTCACAAAGCTAGGAAGTGATAGAGACAGGATATGAACCCAGGTTTGTCCAACTTGAAAGCCTATGTTTTTCCCTCTAATTAGAAATACTTATAATTGTAGTATGGACCGGCTCTGCAATAGCCCACAACAATCTATTCCAAAAGAATAACTGATTTCCAGTTGAAAGAACAACATATATAAAAGTCAGGTGGATGATAAAGAGGAAATTATGTTCTTCTTCACAGAGTATTTAGAAGAAACTTTTTCCCCTCAAAGAACTTAAGCAAATAGCACTCTAACTCTACCTTATGAAACGCATATTCTAAATCTACACCTCCAAAATAGGTTGACCATTTCACTGGAAGTTTGTAGTAAAACATCGCCCTCTTCTGGACAAATGAGCATCATACCATGGAGATGGAAACAAAGGACTTTAAATTAGCACAAGAGTAAAATTTCAATTAAGTGTCCAATTATACAATGAGAAACCATTGTTACTACTAATCAGGTGTACACATTATTGTAAATTATTCCTCAGAATAGAAGCAGAAAGAAGTTTTAGAACTGGCTGAGCAATAATTTTCCATTCGTTTTTAAGGAGGTGTCTGAGTGGTAGGGATGGAAGCAGGTAAGAATTTTAACTTTAGGACACTTAAGTAAACAAACTGTGATAATACCCAAACCATCAGAATCAAAACTTTCCAATGAATCCTGAATAGGAAGGATTTCACCTGTGTAATACAGTATAATGGTGAACATTTGCATTTCTCCTCCATATATAAGCTACTGACTTTAGGCAAGTTATCTGAGCTCTTTGAGCCTTAGTATCCTCATTTGTAAAAGGAGAATTATAAAAGTAGCAGCTTCATAGGGCAGGTGGAGGAATAAACAATATCTAACAAATGTAGTGTATTCCTAAGAGTTAAGATTGATATATGTGTACTGGCATTTTTGTTATTAAGCCTGTCACAGTAATTAACTGTATAGAATCAATTATTTTAAGTCCTGAAGCACAAAAGTCAACAATGTGGAAGTGAAAAAGTATAAAGCCAGTTTGTTTTTCTGAGGTGTCACACTGTATTTTTACTGAAGTTTTTGCTAACAGCAAAGATTTCTCACACCAAATATTTCTCCAAAATTGTCCAAACTTTAAAGCTGTATATTTTTAAAAGGAAACCAATGATATCCCCATAAGAAAGTTTTGGAACAGAAACTTCAGAAATATATGAACCTATGAAATTCACACCAAAGATAATCTGTACTTTGTTTCATCTAATTTCAAAACCTAAAAAAAAAGGTTTAAAAACACATCAATATATTAGAATATCAAAAAAGACTAAAGCATATCAATGTCTCTGTTATAAATAATTAACAATATCCAGCTTTCTAAAATACTATCAAATATCAGCAAATCATTATGCATTTGATTTTTTGGGCACTATTACAACTGGAAATGATATTTAGCAAATGTTGAGCTGTCCAAGTTCCCTTTTCTCTGGTGAGAATTACTGCCTCACGTTCCCTCTCAATGCCACAGACTTGAGTGTCCTGTAAAGGCGGGAGGGAAGAACAGGAGCTGTTGATGCTTAAATCTGACTTTGTTAGCAATGGAGCCCTGGTGGTGTTCTGCTGCTAATCAAGAGGTCCTATAGGGACCTTTCCTTTTCTAGCAATGTATTACAAATCACCAAATTTGAGGCAATGAAAAACCACTAAGTGTCTGACAAGTTAATTTATTCAGACTCAGCTGTTAGAATTTTTTGATCATTTGACCTAGGACTGAGTTCTCACTGTGAAACATAGGATTATAGAGAAAATGCTTCAAGTATTCACCCAAACAATTTTCAAACATTAAGTGAGTTAAAAGCAAATAACACCAACCAAAATACCAAAAATCAACATCTTAATTACAAGTCTCTTATTTTTACTTTAGAATTTCAAATTCTCATGGCAAACTACTACAGGCCATGCTACATTTGTCCTTTAAAGGAGGTTGAGTTAAGGTCTATGAGAACTATGTAGTGAGAAGATTCTGCAAGGATTTGGAGGAAGAAGGAAGAATTGACTGTAGG
Source organism: Dugong dugon (assembly GCA_030035585.1). Taxonomy (NCBI): domain Eukaryota; kingdom Metazoa; phylum Chordata; class Mammalia; order Sirenia; family Dugongidae; genus Dugong; species Dugong dugon. Next base: position 102,264,348 of record CM057467.1, on the reverse strand, counting down.
TCAGAGCGGCTTTCTCTCTTTCCTTAAAAATAGAAAATTTTTCAAGGCCATGAGTCTTAAATAGGCCATTGTACCCATGGTGGGCCACTGATAGTTTTTACCCTCAGGTGAGTAGAGCTAACTGTTCATCTGGTTGTTGTTGCTGTGTACCATCAAGTCAATTCCAGCTCAGAGCTACCCTATAGGACTAAGTAGAACCACCACATAGGGTTTCCTAGGCTGCAGTATTTATGGGAGCAGATCGCCAGGTCTGTACTACCTTGTATTCAAACATTTAAGGGCTAATCATGCACAAAAATTATTTGATTGGCTCACTTAACTGAAAAGCTCATGGTTGATTTCAGACATAAATGGACCCAGGTACTTAAATCCTGTCCTTAATAATTTGGCTCTCTCGGTCTTTGGGTTCTGCTTTCATCTACGTTGTTTTCATTCTATGGCACACTCTCCATAAGTGGTTCAGTCTTAAATCTACAAAGCTTACGGACCTCACTGAAAAACAGCATCTCTTTGTTCTAGTCCCAGCAAGGCTGATGCTCATTGGCTTTGAATGGCCTGGCTAGTCATGTGTCTACCCTTAAACCATTCACTGAGGCTGGGGGGATGCTGCACTCTCAAAAGACCAGGCTTTGGTGATGCACCCACCTCTGAAGCCCAAAGTGAGATCAGCCTCTCTGCATGGGCTGGGAGTGCAATTAGCGAATTGTGGTGCTAATACCATGCTGTTGTTAGAGGACTACGGGTCAATTCCAACTAGGGTGAACCCACGTGTGCAGAGCAGAACTGCTTCAGAGGGTTTTCAAGGCTATGACCCTTCAGAAGCAGATTGCTTGCCCGTCTTCTGAGGCACCTCTTGGTAGGCTAAAACCCCCAATCTTTTGGCTAGTAGTTGAGCGCTTAACCTTTTGCAGCACCCAGGGACTCCAGGTCAATACCATAGGGGGAATGATCTTAGGCATATAAATCACAATTGAGCTTTAACTGGAATAGTGGGGGAAAAAGAAAACCTAAAGAATTTTTCCAAGGAAGAATCAAATGAATTTGATAATGTGAGCAAGAGAAAGGAGTAAAAAAGAGTGAGCTCACTGGCTCACCGAAGGCCAGATACAGCCAAAAATCTAGTGAAGGGTTTATACTTTCTGGAATCCAATTTGGAACAAAGACTTAATTATGTTACCCACTTGACTTGAATTCCGAGTGATCCCCATGCTGGGTCAGAATGGAGTTGGCCTTCCAGGGCTCAGGCCAAACCCCAGACCAATTAAATCAAATATCTGAGGGTGAGGCCTGAAGAAAAGTACATAGCTTTTAAAGTACATAGCTTTTGATGTTTCACAGGTGATTCCAATGTACATCCAAGATTAAGAACTTGGAGGGCAGGAGTCCTGGTGGCGCAGTGGTTGAGAGCTTGGTTAAGGTTGGCAGTTTGAATCGATTAGCCACTCCTTAGAAACTCTGTGGGGCAGTTTTAATCTGTCCTATAGGGTTCCTATGAGTCGGAATCAATTTGACAGCAACAGGTTTGTTTTGGTTGGTGGAGAGCAGTAGTTCTTAAAGTGTGGTTTCCAGACTAGCAAATCCATCTCATCTGGGAACTTGTTTATAATGCAAATTCTCTGGCCCACTGTTCTAGAGTTATCCAAGGACACAATACTAAGACATGAAGGAACATTACACTACCAGTCTCTTTTCTCTTAACTAGAAGGGCAGTTGTATTAGCGCGGCTCTTTGGATGAACTAACTCCTCACTAAGCTTTCTTCAAGCAATGGGGTGTTTGTTGCAAGCATACATACAAAAATAAGAGGGATATTGACTGTGTGGCTAGGCTTCATTGAGACTGGGTTACTTTCAAGATACTACAGATCTGACAGCAGCTCTGGTGATTCAGTGACAACCACCGCAGTTGCTGACTCCTAAGTGTTTAGTATAGAAGCCTAGTGTTCCATTATAGTGCCTTGGCTCTTCTGTTTTTTCAGCTTTCCTTATACAAACTTGATGAATTCCTTCTTCTTTATCTTCAGTTTAAATTCCTGAGAGAATCTGATTGGCTCAGTTTATCATCAGTGTCGTTTGGGCAGTGCTTCCTTAGCACTTAGGCAACCCATAAGCTTCTGGCCAAGATAAAGACTAGCTTTCCTTGGGAAAGATCTTCAGACAAGCACAATCAGTTGGGACCAGGGGGAAACAAAATGCAAAACACAGCCAGGCAGTTTAAGAATCTCCTAGTGCCATTTCCCCCAAAAGATTTGAGGAGCCTTCTAACTTGGGTTGAACAAATGGTGTGAGGCGTGGTCTGTCAGTCATGTTTACTTGTCTGATGATTTTTAAATCTATGTGTAGTTGTTTGACACAACAGGGTGTCAAGGAGAAAATAAGCATTTGCTCAACTACACCTTTTGGGGCGGAGTTAGAAACTTTCTAACAGAATACTGAAAAACAAAAGTGTTTTCCTTTCAAACATTTTCTGTAGGAAAGTCTATCTGGATAGACCAATTTAGGAATGCCATGGGCCAAATTATTTTGGAAGAAAAAGATTAATCTTTTTATGTGCACGCACCAAACAGTAAGGTTTCTATTTTATGCAGAGATTCTCTTTGCATTGTCACATTCACTAAGCCATAAATGGCCAGAAGCTTGTTGGCATTTTTTAAACTTCGTGCACTAAAAAACAAACAAAACAAAACCCGAAATCCTCAAGTGATAGTTTTCTCCAGATCACTTCAAATTGGTACCCTGAACTCTCTTTTAATAAATGATTGCCCTCATTCGATTAAGATGAATTGAAAAATAGAAAAAGTCTAATCTAAGTCAAAAGGCTAACCTCTGGGGAAGACATGAGATTATTATTTTAAAAACCTTAATGATGCCACAATTCACTGGACATTCCTAGATCATTTAACCTCTCTTAATGCCAAAAAAAAAAAAAAAAAAAAAGTACTTCACCCAGAACCTTGTAAAGCCCCCTTAAAGGGTATCACTTTTGCCATTACTGGTTACTTTATCTTATGGCATCAAATAACCAACTTAATTTTTAAAATAACTATAAGTAAATGCTACCTTGAAGCCCAAATAGTAAATTTGGGTTAACAGAAGATAATAAAAATCAAAATTTAATTTAGATTTATCATTTAGTTCCATATAACTAATGCTGTTGATAACAGAGGGATACTTAGAGCTCGTATTTTTGTATTTTGAATAGTTGCAGGCCTCCTTTGAAAGTCCATACTTTCTAATCTTGGTTTTAGATAAGGTCTCTCTTGCTAAGACAAAGATCCTGCAACCTTGAGCAAATACCTGGTTTTTATTTTACTTTTTCATTCATTACAGTAAAATGAACCTCTGAAAAGATCTTAGTTAAAAAAAAAAAAAAAAAAGTATCATCCAGGAATCCAAGTTTACGGTGATCACAAACCCACAACTCCTTTTGTCTTTTTCAGTTATTAGCTATTGAAGTTGGGAGGTTTGGAAAGCTTTGATAATTTTAACGAATGTTTGCAAATGTTTTAGTGTTAATAGATCCATTTATATTGAAACCATAATCTAGGTAGATTATGACAACAAAATATAATTTGCTTTCTTGTAGTGACATGAAATAAGAAAAATAAAATTCGTAGTGATTGTTTCACAAACAAATCATCCATTATGGTTTCAAGAAAAAAATCAATTACAATATATTTTAGTTATGCCACTTCATAGGGGTGTAATTACTTTCAAACTCCATTTAAAGATGTAGTACTACTAACTCAACTGAGTTAATAATCTGCTTTATCTGGTAAATTTCCTTTATTTTTTAGAAAGAGTTTAATTACCTTGATAAAATTAGTCAACCCTCACAACTAGCCATTACAAATAATTTAAGTTGGGGGCACACACTCTAATACAGAAATCTATTACACCTTTCAAACTAAGTGTTCAATGAAATGTTTGAAGATTCTTTTAAGAAAGAGATAAAAGCTTTATTTCCCCAAGTTCTTCCACTTTGTAAAAATAAATGAAATTTAGAAATGGCTATGTACATTTCTGTATCCTCACCCATATTCTTAAAAAATAAAACCTAACACAGTTGATTGCTGCTGGGCAAGACCTAAGAATGCTAAAGAGAGAAGCCATTCTACTTTGAGGATTTTTAAAAATATCCCACTTCAGCAGGCTATTATGTAATTACTAGTGTTCACAGTTTAATTTAGAAATGATTTAAAGGAAGCAGCAGCAGTGGAGAACAGTTTATTTTCATGGAAATACCAGTAGATGTCAGCAAAAGCTAAGGCAGTCACATATGAATTTCGCACAAGGATGTTAAGCTATTTCTAGCAGGGTTACCATAATGTAAGTAATAATGTCTAATTAACACAAAGCTCAGCCCAGATAAGACATCTCAGTTTTATACATTATGACTCAACTTGTAATTACCTTTTTGGTGATGGGAGGGTTGGGAGAGGGCACAGTGGGATCCCATTTTTCAGAGTAGCAACAGCTCTTTCAAAGAACTAAACTGTTCTGATAGTTTTGTTCACAAAAACTGTCTTGGTGTAACAAACCAAACTAAATAAACTTTAGTCATCCATCTTCACATTAAAAAAAAAATCAAATGGTTTACAGAATACTTCATATTACCTGAGCACTCTAATGTTCTTGGGTTCTGAACCTGGAATATTTGTGAGTACGTAAATACATGTATTTTTCTGGGGAGATAGTTCATAGCTTTATTCAGCTTCTCACACAGGTCCTTGACCTCCAGAAAGTTAAGAAACTATGCTGTAACTTACCAAAATTATATTTATTAATGAATCACTGTTTATATATATACTTGAAAATTCATCTGTTAAAAACTACTTGGTTGAATCCATGCCAGGAAAGCAGTTATAGAATAGACTGTCAGGTTGTGGAACAGCTTGTTATACAGAATTAGACATTATGGTATTTTAAAAATAGAAAAATCCTATGTATGATATTCCAAAGGTAGTTGTTTTCTTGTATTTGTAAAAAGCAAATAGGAAAATGATCATAGGGAATGCCATTTTTTTATCTAAATATATACAAGCATTTCTACTCTAAAATCAATATTTGTGGTTAAATGAATATTTTACAAGGAGCAGCATAAAGCTGGTTCCTATGAAAGATGTCCCAAATGTCCAGCTTTGCTAAACTGCCATACCACTCCATCATCTCTAACAGTAACTAGTCCCCCTCCCCTCAATACTCTCCCTCTGGTCTTTAGGCTTGGTACGTAATTTGCTGCAATGTCTCACAGGACTCACAAACTGCACTTACTGTTAAATGGTTTATAAGTAACAGGGTATAACTTGGGATCAGGATCAACCTGGAACAGTGAACAACAACTCAGGATGCAGTTCCTCCATCAGGACAGCTTCTTGCCCCCTGCTGCTGGGCCCTGCTGGGGGCCTCCTTGGGCAGATGTTGTACTTCTTAGCTCCGTGGGTCGGCAAGCACCACAGCAGTCATCTTGTGCACGTCTCCTGATTCCTACTGTCTCACACTACCATCTCTCGCTGTCTTCCGTGCTACAGCTCCTCTCTTTCTGTCTCGTTTAAGCCTAGTGGGATGGCAAAGCTGTCCAATTCCCTTGTTAGGGTTCCATACACATTATTTGATGGTTCCACTCCCACAAAGTTGCCACACACCTTATTTATGTTATTAGCAAGCTATCCAATCCCCACGGTGGGCCACAAGCACCTCATTTGCATAGTAGCGCCCAGTCATTTGGTAGGAGTTAAAAAACCATGGTGAGAAAGGCCATATAAAAAGCAATCCATCACACTGCAGTGGTCTGATATTAACTTCTCCACTCCAAAAACCAAAACCAAATCGGTGGCTGTCAAGTCAATTCTCACTCATAGTGACCCTATAGAACAGAGTAGAACCACCAACCCCACAGGGCTTCCAAGGCTGTAAATCTTTACGGAAGCAGATTGCCATATCTTTCCCCCATGGAGTAGCTGGTGGGTTTGAACTGCTGACCTTTCAGTTAGCAGCCAAGTGCTTTAACCACTATGCCATCAGGGCTCCTTCAACTTCTCTGCTAGGGCCTGCATTTTAGATTAACAGAATTCTAAAATAATTTAGCTACCTTGCATCATATTTATGTAAAATAAAAAACGATCTAGAGGATTTCATTGTATTCTATATTTGTCAGTTATATTAAAAAATAGTAAGTGAACTTGTGATGTAATTTTTCCAGACACTGCATTTATTACAGCCATACTCTAAATCAGATATACCGTTCTCTGTAAACATTGTCCATGCTCATTAGAAGTTTGATTTGCTAAAGGGACATGATGAAATCATTGACAAAATTGTTCAATAAATTTTACTTTGAAAAATGTAATTATTACCAATTTTTGAAATATAACACAGAAATGTCTATTAAGGGGATCCTGAAATATAGTAATTTGAATTCTAAAGTCATTTATTCCATCAAGAAGGTATTTGCTTTAAATAAAAAATTTAAGTTTTAAATTTGTCCCTCTAAAGAACCTAAGCAGTGTACTAAATCATACTAAGAAGCAACAAAAACGACATTGGTAGTAATGCAATTAAGAAAGCCTAATGACCCTGGAGGGGCCTTGGTGGCAGCATTTAAGTGTTTGGCTGCTAACCGAAAGACTGGTGGTTTGAAGCCACCATCTGCTCTGTGGGAGAAAGATGTGGCAGTCTGTTCCCATAAAGATCACAGCCTTGGAAATCCTATGGGGCAGTTCTACTCTGTCCTATAAGGTCACTGTGAGTCAGAATCAATTCCATGGCAATGGGTATGAGTATAGGTAATGATCCTGGAGTTCCTGGATGGTGAAAACGGTTAAGTGCTCGACTACTAACCAAAAGGTTAGTGGTTCAAATCTACTCAGGGGCACCTCTCTACTTCGGAAAGATCACAGCCATTGAAAACCCTATGGCACACATTTCTACTCTGAAACACATGGTCGTCACAGTGAATCAGAACCAACTCTATGGCTACTGGTTTGGTTTTTTAGGAGGAATGATTCTGGAAATTCAGATAAAATTGGAGTCTATTTGTATTTTCTAGAACAAAATATTTTTTTAATTCAGGAAAAAAAAAAAATCTAGTAGTTAAGTATGTAACCTCTTTTTGCCAGTGCTTAGTTGAAATGTATGGACTAAGGAATTGATAAACTAATAGTACTTCTGATAACCAGGTCATTGAACAATTACAGCTTAAAAATGACATTTAATTCCATGGCATTTCATCAAGTAAAACCAGTCATTTTAAAGAGACAGCAAAAGTACAGGAATAAAAATAAACCTCTAACGGTCAATTCAATTCAACTGGCTGTATAATGTTTCAATGGCTACAAAATATTTCAAATTGCTAAAAGCTCATTTGATTAAATTGGAATACTATATTTAGGGAAAGAAAAACTAAACAAAAACCTAATTTAGTGGCAATGCCCCAGGTGATAGAAGTTTTTAGACAGAATGACAGGTAGCCATCTTAGCAAAAGGGCAGAGGGAAGATACCAGCTTCACCCTCATCCTCTGAATCACACACACTGAAGTTGCAATCAATTTCCAAAACATTTATTTATACCTTATGTCTTAATGAGTGTTTCTCCACCTTTTTTCATTATCACTTCATTAAGGAGCCTTTTTAGGCCATTTATTCTAATTGGCCCAACCTCCCATAAAATTTTAATACCGCAGATAATGTCTATCTACTTATGTACTGTGTATATATCTGGGCTTTATACATAAAAAGATTTTTTTGTCCCCTCCAAGAACAGACTTCACCAAGAATGCATGCTTAAACAATGAAAGGTTTATAATATTAACACATTTATTTTTATTTGAAAAGTAGGGAGAATAAAATTATATGTATTAGCACTTAAATATGTAGACTATTTCCAAAATAGTTTAACACTCAACTATTCAGTTGTATCAAAATCACTTTTTTCTGAAGTCAGGCACTGTTGTCAGCTGTAGTCAGTCCTCGTTTTGCACAGTAGGGTGGGACCACAAAAATGGTCATGTAAAGCAATCTTAATAATCAATAGGGTAAACTATGATTGCTTCATGGCCTTTATACATTTTTGTCAAAATATTAACAATTCTTATTGTTGGTTATAAATGTATAAGGAGATTAGAAAAAAACTGTAAAATACTTAGTACACTGTAATTTCTAACATTAGAAACATTGAGAACTAAGGTGTTTTATTTCACTGTAAAAACACTAATCAAGAGTAGTGTAAACATGCTTGCTTTGTCGAATAGCTTATGATACTAAGTGAGCATCTTTTGTACACTTCGGCAAATTTTCATACTCCTTTTAAGTCTGGATCAACTTCCGACATTTCTTTGCGCTTTCAATGTTGTAAAATATCCCCAAGAGTTCCTTTAACATGACTTTTTTTCTGGCATCACTTCCTCTGGTGCATATTCATCCTTTTCATCATAACTATTTTCCTAATTTATGTTGATACATTTGTCTTCACTGAGTTCCTCTGGCTGCCCATCGAGAGTGTGGCTCTAGATATCCGGCTACATGTCTAGAGTCTTTAGAACAGCAGCGGTGTCCACATTCTCACGATCAGCTGTTTCTTCTATAGCTTTACTCATGTTTGCTTCATGTTTCCCTTACAATGTTATCACTTTTCATTTCTTTGCTGCACCTTATACGTTGGCCAATTTTCTCTTTCAATTATCCATTTTTGTAAAGTGTCACACTCACCCTTTGCTACGTGTGAACTCAACAACGGATGTGCAGTGACCAATCACTGAAACAGTTTAGAAGTGATGTGGTCACTGCTCATAATGTGTATCTGTTACTTATTTAGTGATCTGTGGACTGAAGAGTTAGCAGGGAAATGTGTACTTTATGCAAACTACTCACAGATAATATACTGTGGTAACTGAAATTTGAACACTGTTGTTATTTAACTAAAGTGTGATAACTGAAATTTGTGCATATTGGAACTGTGCAAATCGAGGACTGCCTGTACCCTGCACTCTATTTGTTTACATTGACCCATTGACCCAGACAGTTTAGCTTAAAGCAGACTGCCCATCTAAATTTAAATCAAATAATGCATCTGAAAGCACCCCTAATGCAACATTTGTGCACTTCGAGGTGCTTTTCAAATCTGTTATTGGCAATAGAGTTTAAAATATTAGTATAGCTTTAGAATTACAGAATTTTATAATAGAGAAAGGACCTTCAAAGGACCTCATAGTTTGATACCACAAATTATCCTGCATGCTTGTTATGAATTATTTCTCCTCCTTCTATTTCAATCTGCTCATATAGCCACTTGCGGTCACAGCGGCATTCAGCTCCACATTTGGTAGAACCACAGGCAGGACAAGCATAGAAACATCCTAAGCAATCTTCATCAAGGCAGTCGCAGAGGTCCATCCCACTGAAAATCAGGAGACCCTGGCTATCGTAGACCTTACTCTTTGCTGGTATCACTTGTCTGTAAAATAAAACACAAAAAATTACATCTCACAAATGTAATACTTTTTGAATATTTAACTGAACAAGGTAATAAAAATTTTTAAGGAGATAAAATATTTTGAATTAGAGGTGAGGACCTGTTGGAACGGTCCATAATAACCAGGCTCAAGGCTACTACTCAATTACCGTGTGAGAAGATGAGATCTAACTCTAAGTGTTAAGACAAAGCCAAAAAGCTTTGAAGTGCACTTAAAAGTCAACTCAACAAAGGAATGGAAAACAAACTTTGTCCAAAATCAAATATAGTTCTGTTAAAACTATTTCCCTTTACTTTTTTAAAAAAAGAATGGTTAGTTAATAGTGTACATTTTATTGGCTACCAACCTCTTTAGTGCTTTGTGAACATAGTTTTATTTGTATTACATTATGCTACAGGAATTGTTCTTATACCACAATTAATTTGTTTCTTGTTCTTTAATGGACTGTAATAAATTTGGTCTAAAGACACTTAAATGACTCAGTGGAAAACCTTAACAGATGGAATTAATGGCATATATAGAAATGTTGATTGTATTTAAAAATAATTCTGAATGATTCTATTAACGTTTGTCAATCTATATTTTAGAAATACTCAATCAAAAGTTATATTCTATAAAATTTAGTTCTCTCATTCATTCTATTGACTGTACCATACTGCATTTCTAGTTCAGACATTAAAAAAGGAACCTTCCACTCTCATAAAATTTACTTCATAGCTATCACTCACAGAGATATACTAATTACATAATATCATAATGCTTTTTCAAAAAGTAAATTATTTTAATTCTAAGAAGTATGTTTCAATTCTCATGCCAAAGGCAGTGCCTTCATCACTTCACTGCCACCTTCTTAGAAACAGCTCTTCAGAGCTGAAAGGGATGTATTAGTTTTATATGAATAAAAATCAAGGCTTCCAGAGGTTCTTACTAATATCACGCCATCTAATTTAAAATATTTACCCCCAAAACTAAACACTTAAGAGAAAAAAGGGGAACAATAAAGATGTGAAGCAGCAAGCTAACATATATCTTAATTAACACATAGCCTACCTGTCTGAGCCAGCTGATGTATTTTTTGTAAACCTTCTCTTTTCTCTTTTAGCGGTTTCTGGAGCAAATTCCGTTTGCTTTCCTGGGTTTGTAAATTGTAATGACCTCAAAGCTTTAGCAGTTCTTCCCTGAATGAAGGTAAAGAAATTAAAAACTCAAACCTTGATAATAATAATAATAATAATAATAAAAAAAACCCGTTGCCGATGAGTTGATTTGGACTCATCAGGCTACAAATAGTTCAATATTTTACTTATTATTAATCCAGATAAATTCTTAACCTAGAATCTTAACTACAAAGAAGGATAAAAAGTTTTAGAACCCAAGTGCAACAAAATTTAAAAGGTCTATGGACCGCATCAAAGTTTATTAGTTAATTTACTGATAACATTTTCATTTTCTGATTTTAGTCTTTGGCATATTGAAGCAGAGGACAGGCAGAGTGACCACTGCAATGGCTGCTGCCAATATGGGAGAGAAGGCAGAAAACTGCTATATAACCCAACGACACAAAACTTAGGTTCCTAATAATGATCTTGAGTCCTTAATATGAAGTTCTACTACTATATATTTATGTATTTTTAAAAGAAGAGAAGTAATTTGGTTTCTAGTTCTGAAGTAGAAATATAATCTTTTTAAAACACTCTGGTAAAACAAAATTTTGGTGCTTAAGGGGTTAAGTTTGTTACTAGTGGGGACAGACGCTTCACAAAAGCAATGGACAGGTAAGGTGGAGAAGACATTTAAAGTGACAGTAATAGCAAGTACCCGGTGTAAACTGCAGATAACACTGGATCTTGGAGATGGGCCTCTTTAATTATCTTTTAATTAGGTTTATATTTATTAATTAAAAAGAGAAAATTAAGAAAAATATTTCAACAGTAAGAATTATAAAATGATTATTTTAAGTACAAATTTTGAGAAGTGCTCATTTGATATATTTGTCCTCGTTCTATATACCAAAGATGGCTTTATGAAATCTTAAGTTGTTTGATATGGTTAAATCTGCATTGTTGCTGTTGTTACATGCTGTTGAGTCAATTCTGACACATCGCAACCCTATATAACAGAATGGAACTGCCCTATAGGCTGTAATCTTTATGAAAGTAGATCGCCAGTCTTTTCTCCCATTAAGTGGCTGGTGGGTTCGAACCATTGACCTTTCAGTTAGTAGCTGGGTGCTTAACCATTGTGCACCAGGGCTCCTTGTAGGCAAGGGAACGATAAGCTTTTCAGTGGAAGGTTAAACAATTTCTGTGGAAGACATAAAAAAAAAAAAACTTGCTGTTGAGTTGATTCCGACTCACAGTGACCTGACAGGATACAGTAGAACTGCCCCATAGGGTTTCCAAGGAGTGGCTGGTGGATCCAAACTGCCGACCTTTTGGTTAACAGCCGAGTTCTTAACCACGTGCCACCAGGGCTCCTTCCATAGAAGACAGCTATAAAATATTTATATTTTACAATGTAAAAATGTACGCTTTTTGACCACACACAAGGCCTAAAATTAGCCTCAACCATGTTAAATACAAATTCAGAAGTAGAGAAGTGAAGGAAACTCGCCACCATTTAAAAAACTCACACAAGAATGGGGCAGTACCAAAGAACAAATAAAGAAAATCTGAAACAAGAAATAATTATTACAAATCACCTCTCTGATGCTCCTTTTAAAGTGGTAATTTTCAAGTCCTTCAGAAAAGGGGGAAATTCATCCTGCTATCATACAGACTCCTGACATATAAAATGGCATGTCTCATTGAGTTACTTTGGTATCAGAAAAGAAACTAAGCTAGTTAAGTCCTGGCTTTGCCAGAATGTACAGACAACCCTAGGTGGCGCAAAGGGTTTGCACTTGACTGCTAACCTGAAGTTTGATGGTTCAAACCCACACAGCTGTATCATGAAAGAAAAGCTCTGGCAATCTGCTTCCGTTATGATTACAGCCAAGACCCTATGAGCAGTTCTACTCTGTAACATATGGAGTCGCCATGAGTGGGAATCAATTCTTTGACAACTAACAATAACCACAATGTTTGAGCATTAGGAGTTGCTTGAGTCTTAGGCATATCATGTTATTCCTTTCCCAAGCCTTCTTTTTTTTAACCACCCAATATTAACCTTGACTATATGGAAATATTTAGAAACACCATTTAAATTACTTTCACCTCCCCAACATTATAGTCACTGTTTGCTAACAAATATAATAATGTAAATATAATTTCCTTAGAGTTGAACCAAATCCTACATTGTAGAAATAATATGGCAGGAAAAAAAAGACTAGTAGACATACATCTGAATCAGGCTTTCTTCTTTGGCGGTCTTCAGAATCAACATCCACGCTTCCATTGATTATCTGCGTACATTTTGGACAAAGCTTCCAACCGGGTACAAGCTGTCTTCCAAATTTTGCACTCAGGAAAGTGGCATCATCTAAGTCAATCACATGCAAATTTTTTTTGGCTAGTTTTTTGTGTATGTTAAATGGGTCACAACAGGACTTCTGCAAATCCTCAAATCTGTCAATGTAAATTTTTGCATGATGGAAACAAATTGTATTGTTTCCAGAAAGTGTCATTCCAGTTCTAAGCTGAAGTAAAAGCATATCATTTGATGACAATTCTTGCAAAGTCTTGAAGCCTGTATGACGCGTATAGTATGTTTTATGGCACTCATTTGTGGTACGAAGCTGGACTCCAACTGAACAGGGATCCATCATTCTTGAGTCTAGCAAATTTCTCCTGTTTTATTTTGCCTTGATATTTTTCTCTAGTAGCTCTCCCTAGAGAAAACATGAAAGAGAGTCAGATTTGTGCTGCAAACTTTTACCTGGGAAAGTGAAAAATCATTTGATAAAATTCAACACCTATTTAAAGAGAAACTTCTTAGCAAGCACGGAATAGAAAGGTATTAGCCAAAAGTCCACAGTTACATTATATTTAATCATAAAACATTAAAAGTACTTCCTGTAAGGGCAGAAATACATAAGATTACCTGCTATCATGGCTTCTATTTAACACCATATTCGTAGGTATAGGAGTCCCTTGGTGGTGCAAATAGTTAATGCACTTGGATGTTAACGAAAAGGTTGGAGGTTCGAATCCACCCAGAAGCACTTCAGAAGAAAGGCCTGGAAATCTACTTCCAAAACATCAGCCGGTGAAAACCCTATGGAGCACAGTTCTATTCTGACACATACATGGTCACCATGAGTTGGAACTGACTTGATGGTAACTAGTTTGACTTGGTTTTCTAATAGGTATAAGGATTAAAAAGGAAGAAGTGAAAAATATTTCTAAAATATGATATGAATATCTACATGGTTCAACATATGAACCATTAGAATGAGTAAGACAATTGAACAAAGATGTTTGAAATCAAATCTTACAAAGGACATAAGAAATTTTTATGGAGAAAATTATCAAACAGGAAGACAAAAAAGATGTTTTAAATAAAATCTAGAACTACAGGAAGCCTGGCTACAGTAAATATATCAATTCTCTAGAAATTCATCTATAAATTCAATACTATTCCAATTAAAATCCCATTAAGACTTCTATACCTCTTTGGAATCTGGCCAGCTGGTCTATATGAAAACAGTAAAGGTCCAAGAAAGCCAAGATAATCTTGAAAAACAATAAAGGAGGATATGCCCTATTTGATATCAATGTACTACTAAAGTTATTATAACTAAAACAGTGATATAGGTACAATATACACAAATAGATCTGTGAACAGATGAGGACTTGGTGTATGACAGCGATACGTCAATTGGGAAAGAATTCAATAGAAGATACTGGTATAACTTGCTAAAAAGTCAGAATTAGATCTCTTCCTGACAAATAAAAATCAATTCCAGATGCATTAAAGAATTAAACTTGAAAAGAAAAACTATAAAAATGTTTACAAGAAAACAAAGAAGACTTTGTGACACTGGAGTAGACAAGACATTCTCAAATAAAAAAGTACATCAAAAGAAAAGATTGATACATTTGCTAACTATCTGTGAAAATTAAAAATTTCTGTACAACTCTAAAAGAGAAAAAAACAAACCACATTTCAAAAGTGTTAGGATTATTACCCCAAATACATGAAAAACTCCTGACTTCTATAAATCAATAAGAAAATGACACAGAACCTGTGGTGCAATGAATGACTTAGCATGTCCCTTCTAGCAACAGTCTTTGTAACTCCCACCAAATGACTGAATGGGACCATGCTAATAAAGTATATGGAACCCTAACAAAGGGATTGGTCAGTTTTGCCATCCTGCTAGGCTTAAAAGAGAGCCAATTTCAGAGCAGGAGAGGATCTCACCACCACCAAGGAAGAAGGGCCAAGAGCAGAGCTTGTCCTTTGGACCTGGGATCCCTACACTGAGAAGCTCCTAGAACCAGGAGACAGAGAGCTGTAACATTGAAGATGGCGAGAAGTGGTGGCAGAGAAACAGCAGCAGGAGAGACTGACAGGAGATGGTGCAGTGGGCTTCCTTGCCCATGGAGTGAGAAAGCTGAGTGCCTTTGGGCAGGAGGCTTCCTGGAAGAGTAAGGTGATTCTGGGCACTTATTGACAGAGTGAAAAGAGCTTTAACACTTGCCCAAGCAGGGCAGAGGCCAAGGGGCCAGAGAGAGGTGTGCCTATGGCCATGGCTGAGAAGAGGCTGTCCTGATGGAAGAACTGTATCCTGAGCATTCCTGAACCTGAATTATAACCTGTTACTTCCCTAATAAACTCCATAACCATGAGTAGTGTTTGTGAGTTCTGTGTGGCCACTGTAATGAATTACTGAACCCAGCAGAGAAGTACAGAGTGCCATGGGAGGGATAGTGGAGAGAGGAGGCATGTCTGAACTCCACCTCAGAAGAATCAGCTTTGGGCTGTTGCTCCTGATTCTCCTTTGCCCCTGTAAAGTGAGAGGTCAGATACCATCCCTAGGTATTTTTACAGTTGGTGTCAGAAGTAGGATTCTTGGCAATGGCTCCAGACTCATGGAAGCATGGGACTTTGTAAGCGAAAGAACAAAGGTGCTTGGGAAGTAAAACTTTTGATTCTTAAATGGTTACTTTCATTGTTGTTACCTGTAAAGGATGAAAGTTATGCTGCAGCTAAGGGGAGAAAAGTCCCATCTGGAGTGGCTTGGGGCAAGCACAGGACTGTTAAATGACTGTTAAATGACTGATAGGGGGCCAGGGTCTTCTGGTTCCACCCAGCCTGAGACCCAAGGCCATAAATAAATGGGAAGATAGTCAAGGGTTGGAGAAGATGCAACTGGAGTGATTTAAAAAGGATTTTGTGGTTAGGATTATGTGTTTAATTGAATGTAGTATGGATACTGAACAGTTCTCTTACCTAGTGTTGTAAAACAGATCTAAATGTATGATAGAAATGAATATTGGATATTATAGATTACAGAGAGTGTTAACTCCACCTTCAGCCAATACTTGATTGGATATGCTAAAAAGGGAACTAGGACTTGCCTAGAGAAACACAGGCTTTTGGTTTCAAACCAGTAGTCCTGAGTATAGAGTGGGGACTTAGGTTGAAAACCTGGGTCCCACTCAGATTTTGCATTTGAAAAGACATGCAGAACAACCCAGCACTACTGAGAGACCAGAACTTTTGTATTTGAAGGAACAAAAAACCAATCCAAACCTGTTGCCCTCGAGTTGAATTTGACTTGTAGTGAACCTATAAGACAGAGTAGAACTGCCCCACAGAGTTTACAAGGAGTGGTTGATGGATTCAAACTGCCAACCTTTGAGTTAGCAGCCATAGCTCGTAACCACTGCACCACTGGGGCTTTTGCTTTTTGAATTTCAAGCAAGCTGTTTGCTGTTGGATGCATCCAGGCAACAAAAATCAGTGCCCATCAGAAACCCCTTCCAGGACTGGAAGTTAAAAGGAACCGGTGCATGGACAGCCCGGTATTTTCACTTTTGGTGACCACCTGGGTCCACTCATGAGTGGAAGTAGGGGAAGTGCAGCAATGAAGAGACTGGCTGAGTTTGGACATGTTCCATTGGCACCTGTTGACCTAGCCCAAGGGGGCTAGGGATGACAGAGTGTGAAGGGGCTGTCTGAAGTGCTGGGAGGTCTGTGTGAACTCTCCAGCCTAAGGTTGCTACCCATTGTGACCTAGCTTGGATGGCTAGGGAAGAGCTGACCAGAACCCGACTGAATGAACAGAAAGCCTTCTGACGCCGTGAGCTGATGTAGACTGCTGTAATGTGATGACTTGCTCTGGACTGGACTTTGCTTATGGATGCAGATGCTCAAAGTTCCAACTGGAACAGAAGATTCTTCAAGACCAAGGAACACATTTGTCTCTTCATAGTATTGGTTTGATAGGGACAGGCAATTTAAACATTGACTATCTAATTATGATTGTAAAAACTATAATTGTAAGAGCTGTTAAATGTGAAAGAGCGGACTAAGGGGGAGGCACTGCTGGACTTGACTACAGTGGCCAAACCTAAAGTCCCTTAAAGGTTTTGCTATGCCGATACCTTGAGAGACTCAGAGCAAGAGAATAATCTTCTCTCAGTTAAATTTTATCAGAGGTCAGAAAGGGTGAGGATGAGAAGAACTACTGAAGAACCCGACCAGATCAGATGGACACCTGCAGCAGACATGAATGGCTGGTACCTGAGTAACCTCAGCCTTAGGACTCTTTTGCCCTAAGGACTGATTGTTAATGATGGTCTTGGACTGGTAAAATGATTGGGAGGAGGAAGTTAATCCTTCAAGTATGAAAGGGTCAATAGCTAAAAGGGGGTGGCCTGTGGTGCAATGAATTACTTAATATAGCCCTTCTAGTGATAGTCTTAGAAACTCCCACGAAATAATTGGGTGGGACCATGCTAATAAGGTATATAGAACCCTAACAAAGGGATTGGTCAGTTTTGCCATCCTGCTAGGCTTAAAAGAGAGCCAATTTCAGAGCAGGAGAGGATCTCACCACCACCAAGCAAGAAGGGCCAGGAGCAGAGTGTGTCCTTTGGATCTGGGCTCCCTACACTGAAAAGCTCCTAGAACCAGGAGAGAGACAGAGAGAGAGAGCTGTAACACTGAAGATGGTGAGAAGCGGTGGCAGAGAAATAGCAGGAGAGACTGGCAGGAGATGGTGCAGTGGGCTTCCTGGCCCACAGAGCAAGAAAGCTGAGTGCCTTTGGGCAGGAGGCTTGCTGGAGCAGTAGGGTGCCTCTGTCCACTTATCAGCAGAGCTAAAAGAGTTTTGTAATGCTTGCCCAAGCAGGACAGAGGCCAAGAGGGCCAGAGAGAGGTGTGCCCGTGGGCACGGCTGAGAAGAGCCCAACCGGATGAAGAACTGTATCTTGAGCATTCCTGAACCTGAATTATAAACTGTTACTTCCCTAATAAACCCCATAATTGTGATTATTGTCTGTGAGTTCTAGGTGGCCACTGCAATGAATTACTGAACCCAGCAGAGAAGTAGAGAGTGCTGTGGGAGGGATGGCAGAGTGAAGAGGCATGTCTGACCTCTGCCTCATAGCAATCAGCTTTGGGCTGTTGATCTTGATTCTCCTTCCCCGCTGTGAAGTTAGAGAAGGTCAGATGCCATATCTACACCATTTTTATACAACCCATGGATGCAAAGATGTTCAATTCCCAAGTTATCAGGAGAATGAAAATTAAATACCATTTCTTTCCCATAGCTAGAAAAAAATTTAAAAATCAGATCATCTAGTGCTGGCTAAGATGTAGCCAACTTTTACATGCTCCTTATACATTGGCTGGGGCCTTGGTGGCAAGTGGTTAAGAGCTGAGGCTGCTAACCAAAAAGGTTGGCAGTCTGAATCCACCAGCCACTCCTTGGAAACCCTATGGGGCAGTTCTACTCTGTCCTACAGAGTTGCCATGAGTTGGAATAGACTTGACGGCAATGGGTTTTTTTTTTTTTTTTTTTTTTTTTAAAACACTGGTAGGAATGTTTAGAGCACTTTTGGTAATTTTTTGCAAAATGGAAGATGTACATACCCCAGGACTCTGCACTTTTGGTTTTAGGTGTCTGTCCTAGAGAAAAAAAATTCTTATGAATACAAGTTATATATAAGGACTTTCAGTGTTCACTGTTTTTGACTGTGAAAAATAGGAAATAACCACAATTATTGTATTATTTTCCAAGTCAGCATTTCTCAGGTATCACTGTTGTGGCAGAAGTATTTACTATTAGAGTTACCAGAAAAAAATACAGAATACCCAGTTAAATTTGAACTTCAGGTAATGAATGGACAATTTGTATTTTAATAACAAAAAAACTTTTAATTACGTCCCAAATATTTCTAAAAAAATAATTCACTGTTTACCTAAAATTTAAATCTAATGGGGTATCTATGGTTTTATTTACTAAATCTGTCAACCCTAAATTTACCATGCATTTTCTGCATCTTCCAGCAAGTAAAAGTCTTTCTTTGGTACCTGCTACACATCATGCTCTACCTCTTACCTGTTGCTAACAGAAAGCTCAAGTTATGGGACCTGCACAGTTTAAAATTAAAATGTCCTATCTGATAGAAGAACAAATGAATCAGTCTTAGAAGAAATCAACCGAAATGCTCTTTAGAAGTGAAGATGGCCAGACTTTGGCTTGCTTCCTTTGGACACGTCATTCATGAAAGAACAATTGCCAGAAAAGGATATCATGGTTGATAAAGATGAGGGTCAACAAAAATGAGGAAAATCTTCAATGAGATGAACTGATACAACAGCTACAACAATGGACTCAAACATACCAATGGTCATGAAGATGGCACATAACTGGGCCTGACGGTCACCATGAGTTGGAGGTGACTCGTGGGCAACTAAAATAATATCTGATAGGAAACAAGAGAATTGTCAGTTGCAGTAAAAAAAAAATAAAAATAAATTCTATACACTGATTGCAGCCCTGGTAGTGCAGTGGTTAAGAGCTTGGCTGCTAACCAAAAGGCTGGCAGTTAGAATCCACCAGCCCCTCCTCATAAACCCCATGGGGGAAGTTCTACCCTGTTCTATAGGGCCATTATGAGTCGGAATCGACTTCGGTGGCAGCGGGTTTGTTTGTTTGGGTTTTTTTTTGGTTTATACACTGATTAATACGCAGTAGCACATCAGTATCCCTCACTTGAGTAAACTATCATGGTAAAACTATATCCATCTTGTTAAGGCAGTTTTATGCTTAGAGAGGTCATACATAGGTTAGCGTCCTGATATACCATTAGGCAGTCTGCTTATGCCCTGCCAAAGAAAAGTCAAGCCAGCTCAAGGAGAACAGAATTTCAGGCAGTGATTTTAAGCGGTCACTGTCTTCTTTGGATTACACCCTCTGTTTGCTACTCTGTTACACTCCTCAGTGTCCTCATTTCCAGCTCTTTCTGTCCTCCTCCCCTTACCTAATGTTCTGCAATACAGCTCCTTAGATCTGTTTCATAGCAACTTTCTTTTGCTCATTCTGGTCTGTGTTCTGCCTAGGTAGCCAACAATTAATATTTATTTTATTTTCTGTAAGTGACAGTCAAGCAACTTCATGTTACTCCTTTCACCTGTAGTACGGTGCTATGCTCTTTCATTACCTACCTAGCTCCTTCCTTAATTACACAGTCAGAAATGCATTCCTATTTACTGTCCAAGGAACAGCACTGGTATCAACTGGGGACTTATTAAAAATGTAGAATCTCAGGGCTGGCCCCAGTCAGAATCTACATTTTAAAAAGATCCCCAGGTTAACTCATAAGCACATTACAGTTTGAGATGCACTGCTTCAGTCAATTCAATTAAAAAGAAACTGACCACATCTTCTGTACTCTATACAGCATTAAAAAAAAAAAGTGTGACGAAACACACACACAGACATGCACCTGTCCTCCATGAAATCTGACACTAGTGAAGATGACGGGGAAAAGGGTGGTATAAGTCTGATAAAATTGGCATAGAGAAAAATAAATATCTGCTTCAATGGAAAACTGCACTGCTGGGAGCATATCCTTCTGGGTTATCACATTCTGATTATCTGGGTGCTCTATTGTCTATGTCTCAATTTTCCCCTTAGCAAGATTTCACCCTGAGATCCAGGTCTTCAAGTACTTTCAAAACTATACCTAATGAGGTAGGGTTTACAAATAATAACACTTATTTATTTCCTGGATGGGTCTCCTACGATCTTCCAGTTTGGATGAACTTCACTTCTATACTTATTTTCAATTTCAAATAGCAAAAATTCTTCTCCTTAAAAAACCCTGCACTTCAGACTTTCTCCTCTCCTAGTCTAAATGGCCAGCACTTTTAGTGCCTAAATATAGTAAGCTTTGTGATTCTAAGATTAACATTTAATATTTGTATAGCACCCATGAGAGAACAAAATCAATGTAGAATAGATTGACCCCTTGTTCTACTACCTACGTAGTAAAAACAAGCATTTGCTCCTCACGTAATTTGAACACTGCCAGCTCAGAGAATTATTCAACTTTACGACTTTAGTTTCAAATGCGCTTTTAAGTATTACCCTTGCTAGCCATTACCAACCTACAAGGTAGGTAGGCTACATGGATTGAGGAAGCTGAGAGAACACATACAAGACCACAATGTTAGCAAGTCTTCCTAATGAAATAAAATAATTTCATCTACTCCGATCACCCAAGTCAGTAGCTTCAGTTATGACACACATACGACACTCATGCCTTTTGCAACGTTAACTTTTTGTGCACATATCTTCAAACACAAACTACCCACACTAAATGTTAATGGCCATTACAGAAGGATTAAAGAGCCAAGATGATACAGTCTCAATCCTCAAAAAGACTCAAACAAACAAACAAACAAAAAAACCAAGCCTGCTGTGCTCAAGTGATTCTGATTCATAGCGACCCTATAGGACAGAATAGAACTGCCTCACAGGGTGTCCAAGGAGCGGCCGGTGGTTTCGAACCGTCGACCTTTTGGTTAGCAGCTGAGTTCTTAACCACTATGCCACCTGGGTTCCCAAGAAGACCCAGGCACAGTTTAAAAAGCTGAGGAGAATTTAAAACAAAAATGCAACCCATAATTCCATTTAAAAGATTTAAAGTGCCAGATACAGTGCTAAGCACAAACATCATCTCATTAATCATTACAACAACCTTGAGGTGAGTACTATCATGTTCCTTTATAGATGAAAAAACTGAAGCTTAGAGCCACAGTTACTGAGCCTAGTACAATGCCTGACATGAAACAGACACTCAGGTATCTGCTAAATTAAAAATCAAACCAAACCAACAAACAAAAAAACCAACACCTAATTTTATATGAGCAATCCCAAAATAAGAAAAAAGCACTACTTTCAGGTCATTTTGGGAAAAATGTAGCAAAGCCTTTAGGTTTCCAAACCCCATTTTCAATTTGTCCCTATTCCTCTGTTCCTTAAAGGCTAAATATAGAGCAGGAGAGGGATTTCAACAACTGAGAGGTTGTTTTCAGACCAAGAGGAATGAACAAAGTTCCTCCTTCTGCCTTATTCTGGATGTGGCCAAAATTGCCAAACAATACTCTTAACATGACTGATGTTTAGTAAGTAATTGTTAAACGGAACTGCAACGACTCTGTTTAAAAACTTTCACCTTTTCCTAGCATGGCATAACTTGTTCCAATCACCAAATATTCCAGGTCAAATACACTACCTACCAAGTTCTTTTACACTTTATACCTTTATATTGTTTCCTCTGCTTGGAATGCCCTTGTCCCTTTCTGTGACAGGAAATGCGAACTTATCCCTCAAGGTTGAGCACCAATGTCTTCACCTATCTGGTGAAGTCTTATCCAAATATTTTTGTTATAGGGTTTTTCTTCCTCTCTGTTTTGCACAACACTTTCAAAGTGTTTGGAAACTTTTTATCTATCACTTCTAGCTGTTGGAAGGCAAGAGTTATATAGTAATATTTTCTGTATCACTTAATGCAAAAGAATAACTCCAGGGACTTCCCTTGACAGCACCATGAAGCTCCTTTTACATAGCACTCATCACATGCTTTTTTGTTACTTACTAGCCTTTTCCATTTATATTAAGCTCTGTGAGAGCAAGGAATCGCCTGTGTCCTGCTCCCAGTGGTAGCTCTCTAGCAAAATACTGGCACTTAGTAGACACTTAACACACATTCTCTGAATAAATATATGTTCAGAAACTGCCAGAATCTCACACCAAGGAGGCCTAGTCTTCCAAAATCAATGGGACTAGGTCCCCTGGATCCTGCATTATTCCCACTACAACCTTGTAGTCGCCGCAAGCGTAACGCCCCAGTTCACACGGTCAATCAAAACGATTCAAACCACGAAATACGTCCAATGAACACCTACCGCGTTCACGGTACCGGGATGGGAAAATGAACACTACTTGGCTAGGGCTGAGAAGATTCTGACTAAAAATAAAAACAGGGCAGGTACACGAGGTTCAAGGCCATAATAGCTCTCACCAAGTTGTACAAGCCCAAATGATAGCTTTAAGGGCTCCAGGCCTCCCGAAGAAAGGCGACAAGCCGCAGACGATCCAGAGGGGCAGGGCCTTGACACAACGGGCCGCAGATGGACTGTGAGGAGGATCTGGGTGGGGCGCAGCGTGGGTAGGTTACAGAAGCCCCCCCGTGAGCAGCTAAAAATCCCCCTTATGTGTCTGGGCCTCCTCTCACACTCCTCCTCGGGGGCCTTTGTGACACCGCCCGGGCTCCCTTCCCACCCAGGGACGAGCCTCCAAGCCCGCGCTTCTTCCCCTAGCCGCCCCCAATCCCCTTCCACCTTGGCGTGAACTCTCCGTCTCCCCAGCTCAGACAGGACCAACGACCTCACAGACCAGACTTCCGGGCCGGCTTTTCAGATCATCCACACGCTACCACTGAGAGGATGGTGAGGGAGGGCTAGAGAGGCTCAGCGCTACCATAAAGAGAAACTCGGGGGAAGCCTAGAGCGGAACGAAACTGGCCTCCCCCAGGGGCGAAAAAGGCTGAGGGGCGTAAATAGGCAAATGATTCAACGCTAGGCAATAGTTGCTTCAGACGTTGACACTCTGTCACCGTCTCTTCTTAGAGTTTAGGGATTTGGAGATCCCTGGGGGACCATCTCTTGCAAGGTACAGGTTCGGCTAATTTGGATTGTATTTGCAAATCTCTACGTCAACTTCGGCACTCAAATACCCCTACCCACTGAAGGAGAGTGAAATGAGTTGAAAATCCTACTTCAAGAACGGACCCTATGTTCAAGGTCTCACGTTTTATTTCTTTCAGCCAAGGGAAATATATTCCAAAATGCAAATCTTTTATTTTAAACTATAAAGATAGCTATGTTTATTGCTTCAAATCAAATGCAGGCTCCAGGAAGACGTTTGTGAATTATCTGAGGGAAGAAACAGTATCTCTCTTGTATTCCCATTGTCGGCCACAGTGTAGGCACTTATTAATTTTTAAAATGGATTTTATTCATCCAGAATCATTGAGAGCTGTTGCCTTGATTAGGTACCGTTGAGTCAGTTCCAACTAATAGCACTCTCTGTACAACAACGAAACACTGCCCAGTCCTGGCCATCCTCACAATCATTGCTATGTTTGAACCCATTGTTGCAGCCACTGTGTCAGTCCATCTCTTGAAGGGCTTCCTCTTTTTCGCTGACCCTCCACTTTAGCACGCATGATGGTCCCTCCTGAAAACATGTCCAAAGTAACTGTGATGAAGTCTCGCTTCTAAAGAGCATTCTGGCTGTACATTTTCCAAGACAGATGTATTCTTTCTTCTGGGAGTCCATAGTATAGTCAATATTCTTCGCAAACACCATAATTCAAAGCGACAATTCTTCTTTGGTGTTCCTTATTCATTGTCCAGTTTTTGCATTGCATATGATGCAATTGAAAATACAATGACTTGAGTCAGACACACCTTAGTCCTCAAGGTGACATCCTTGCTTTTTAACACTTCAAAGAGGTCTTTTGCAGTAGATTTGCCCAATGCACTACGTTGTTTGATTTCTTGACTGCGGCTTCCATGAGCATTGATTGTGAATCCAAGTAAAAGGAAATCCTTGACAACTTCGATATTTTCTCCATTTATTATGCTGTTGCTTATTGGTCCAGTTGTGAGGACTTTTGTTTTCTTTATGTTGAAGTATAATTCATACTGAAGGCTGTATGTAGCCTTTGATCTTTATCAGTAAGTGCTTCATGTCCTCTTCACTTTCAGCAAGCAAGGTTGTATCATCTGCATAACCCAGGTTATTAATGCGTTTTTCTCCAATCCTGATGCCCTGTTCTTCTTCATGTAGTCCAGCTTCTTGGATTATTTGCTCAGCATACAGTATGAGTAAGTACAATGAAAGGATACTACCCTGATGCACACCTTTTCTGATTTTAAACCGCACAGTATCCACTTGTTCTGTTTGAATGACTGCCTCATGGTCTATGTACCAGCAGATGAAAAATGTGAGACAGGGAAATAAGACAAGACCCAAGCTTTCTAGTTTCTACTAATCCTTACAGTAAATTGTTTTCTGGAATGAGCCTATTGTCTTCCGAACCACCTTCATGCTACTTTCCAACCACATAAGGTTTTGCTGTTCACTGTGATACACCATTCTTAGAACTGGGAAATGTGAGAAAGGCAAAGGCGTAATGGATACTCCCTGAAGCTTTGTCTTCAGGAGATTGCATTGAATAGTTCTTGCTTCCTCATTTTCTATAATTAAAGCGTCCTAGGAATTTTGTATTATCTCTCAGGCTACTAGCCTACTTAACATCTGTGGTTAACACTTATGACTTTCATTTCTAAGGAAACTGCAAGTAATTCACTATGGCTGGAGAGGGGAAGCTGTAAAGGAAATAAAGGTCAGAAAATTCCCTTCTGATGATATGTTAAGCATCCCTAGGTAAGTCAGAGGAAAGCCTGGTGGAGTAGTGGTTAAGAACGAAGGCTGCTAACCAAAAGGTCAGCAGTTTGAATCTACCGGGTGCTCCTTGGAACTCTATGGGGCAGTTCTACTCTGCCCTATAGGGTCCCTGTGAATTGAAATTGACTCTACAGCAAGGGATTTGGATTTTTTGAGATGAGTCGGAATGGACTTGAAGGCAATGGGGGTTTGGTTTTTTGGTAGGTGGCGCAAAGGAGCACTAGGCTGCTAACCACAAGGTCATCAGTTCGAACCCACCGGCCACTCCATCGGAGAAAGATGTCTGCTTCTGTAAAGATTTACAGTCTTGGAAACCCTATAAGGCAGTTCTACTCTATGCTACAGGGCCTCTCTGAGTCGGAATAGACTTGACGACAGGGGGTTTTGGTTTTTGGGTTTAGGTGGCACAAATAGTTAAGCACTCAACTGCTAGCTGAAAGGTTGGTGGTCCACACCCACTCAGAAGCGCCTTGGAAGATAGGACTGGCTATCTGCTTCTGAAAGTTCACAGCCTTGAAACCGTATGGAGCAGTTCTACTTTTCATACACAGAGTCACCACGAGTCACAAATGACTCAACAACAACTAGCAACAACGACGCTGTATTAGAGGTACTGAATTTTATCCTGAAGAAAACTGTAAGGACTGTGGAGAATGAGGGAAAGGTACAGGCCTTGGCAGAAGGGACAGGTGAAATCTCTTGCCTTAATGCAGATGTGTAATGAGAGGGTCTCAATCAAATAAGGCAAGGGCTCCCTGTGGGTTGAGGGGTGAATCACTGCCCCCCACCACAAGTGGACATTTGACAATGTCTGGAGACATTTTTGGTTGTCACAACTAGGCATCTAGTGGGTAGAGGGCAGGAAAACTACTAAACATCCTATAATGAACAGGACAGCCCCCACAACAAAGAATACTCTGGCTCAAAATTTCAATAGTGCTAAAATTGACAAATCCTGAAGTAAGAGAATTAAGAAGGCATAATTTGGAAACCCTGGTGGCATAGTGGTTAAGAGCTACACCTGCTAACTATAAAGGTTGGCAGTTCAAATCCCCCAGGTGCTCCTTGGAAACCCTATGGGGCAGTTCTACTCTGTCCTTCAGGGTTGCTATGAGTCAGAATCGACTCGATGACAACAGGTTTTTCTGGTTTAATAGGATAGAAGTGAAGCAAGTAGAATTAGTTGAATTTTGAAACAGATTTGAGGTAAATGTGAGAAAGAAGAAGAGAATAACTTCTAAGGTTCCAGCTTGGATAATTGGAAGGACAAAAGGAGGAATGTCCTAGGAAGAATAGCAACAAGGAATTAAATGTTAGACATGTGAAGTCTGAGACACCTAAGTGAAGATGCACAGTTGGCAGTTCGAAGGATCAGGAAGTGAGAAGAATCTAAGCTAGAAGAAAGAACTTTGGGAAACGCTAGTATGTGAGTGGTAGTTCTATCCTTTGTGGGAAGATGAGTTACCCAGGGAATATATAGGGTAAAATGGGAGGAGGACTAAAGATAAATCCTAACTTCTTGGCCCTCATTCCAGTTTACTGAATCCAAATCAGTATCAAGTAAGCCAGTTTACCAGACAGAACCTCTTCATATAAGGTCTAAGAATCTGCATCTTTGGCAAACAACCCAGGTGATTTTGCAGCATACTAAACTTTGAGAACAATTGATTTGGGTCTCAGACAGAAGAAAAGTCATGTGACTAGTGACTAGTGTATCGGACAGCACAGCTGTAGAAGATCAAGTAAGAAAAGAACTTTTGTTCATTAATTATAGTAATAAGGTGGTTGTAGGTGGTGTGATATGAGTGAAGTGGTGAGGGAAAAACCAGAATGTAGCCAGTTAAAAAGTGGGAAGTTAGAGATGATAATAGCTACCCTAGAGAATATTTCCAAGAAGCTTTACAATGTTAAGCATGGGGTGCTTTTTTGGTACTGTTGAGCATGAATTTTAAGCTCAAACAACACAATTCAGTTTTTATTAGGTTTTAACAATTACATCTGGACTTCAGCTTCTGTAGAATTGCCCTCCTCCCGGGAACAACTAGGAAATTAGGTATATGAAATAACTGTTTTCAGGGATCACAATCCTGTATTGCCTGTTGTCCAATGTCTGAAAACGGTTATTTCATATATTATACCTAATTTCCTAGTTGTTCCCGGGAGGAGGGCAATTCTACAGAAGCTGAAGTCCAGATGTAATTGTTAAAACCTAATAAAAACTGAATTGTGTTGTTTGAGCTTAAAATTCATGCCTCAGCTTCCTGCCTGGGCATATAGCAGAGAGAAGGAACCCAAGTAGAGACCAGCGATTTCATTAACTGGAGGAGATAGAGATGAGAATTTGGGAGACTAATGGGTAGATTATCAGAGATTGAGGAAGCAGCACAGGGAGTCCTGGGGATCTGCAGAGGTCTCCTCCTGTACCTTTGACTGAGTACTGATTTGTAGAGTGGAAAGGTGAAACTCCATGAGGCTGGGGAAAGAACCACCAAAAATCAGTAGGCCACACGGTTTCTGGTGCTTACATAAGGCTAGGGATAGTTCATGCTCCCAAAGCCAGAGTAGAGATACCTTGTAATAAGCAATTATTAGTCTCTACCAATCAACATAAAAACAGCTGGGACATGGCCAGGTATCTCTCTCTTCCTGTTGTCTTAGGCCTTTCTATGTGATCTCTCTGTTTAGGTTAGACTGATCCTTCTTACAACATGGCAGCCTCAGGGTGGTTGGATTTCTCACATGATGGCTCAGGGCTCCCAGGGCTTGGGTTCCAGCAAGCAAGGTGAAAGCTGCTTTATCTTTTATGACTTAACCCCTAAAGTCATTTAGTGTTACTTCCACGGCATTGTATTGGTTACGAGTAAGTCAGTAAGATTGGCCCATATTCAAGGGGAGGTGTCCATTTATGGACATGTTTAAAAATGCTACAATGCTGATATGATACTAATGCATAAAAATCATGATCTAAGATCAGGTTTAATAACTACCTGTCTTAGTCATCTAGTGCTGCTGTAACAGAAATACCACAAGTGGATGCCTTTAACAAACAAGTTTATTCTCTCAGAGTCTAGTAGGCTGGAAGTCCAAATTCAAGGCCTCAGCTCCAGGGGAAGGATTTATGTGTTGGCTCTGGAGGAAGGTCCTTGTCATCAATCTTACCCTGGTCTAGGAGCTTCTCTGTGTGTGAACCCCAGGTCCAAAGAATGCACTCTGCTCCAGCACTGCTTTCTTGGTGGTATGAGGTCCCCTACTCTCTGCCCGCTTCCCTTTCCTTTTATCTCTTGTAAGATAAAGTGGTGCAGGCCACACCCCAGGGAAACTCCCTTTATATTGGATCAGGGACGTGGCCTGAGCAAGGGTGTTACATCCCACCCTAATCTTCTTTAACATAATCTAATCTTGCCTCATTAACTACAGGCAGATATTAGGATTTACAACATATAGGAAAATTATATCCATCACAAAATGGAGGACAACCGCATAATACTAGGACTAATGGCCTAACCAAGTTGACACGTATTTTTGGGGAACACAATTCAATCCATGATACTATCATAATTTTAAAATAGTGATGAGTATACATGATATTTTGAGATATCGACAACTGTGGTATGATATAAAAATATCTGTGATTTCTATTGGTGATAAAGTTACAGGCACTGTAGACCAAGTAATTAGTATGCAGTAGTACTAATAAGCACTGCTAATACTACTGTAATTGTTGCCGGCATTCCTAAGTAAGTGAAATGCTAAATTCAGTTAGAGGTTAGGGAAAATAAAGAGACATCTAACTTGGGATAAGAACTGGACGTAGGGCCTACATGAAGTTAGAGCCTATGAATATATAGAGACATCAATCCATAGCATGGAAAAAGTTATATTCTCTACTAGTATTTAACTGTCTTTGTTTTGGACCAGTGAAGGCAGACAACTGGATTAATCTAAGGCAGAGGATTTGTCAGTTAGGTACATCAGAAGAACAAGGAAAAGGTGTTTAGAGTCTTGTCAAGGAGGCCACTGGATAGTAAGAATCCCGAGATGACACCATGTTGGCTTAATTTACTACACTATTTCCGGAGCCTAGGACTATCGGTTGAGTAAGTGGAATGGTTGAAATAATAAATTTATGAAAACAAACAAAGAAATAAGCCAGAAAATTTGATTGCCAGTGAGAATGTGAAGAGAACTGAACCTCTCAAAATCAAAAGGAGATGAAGGCAGTGATGGAGATGGAAGAAAATGCAGTTGTAATCAGAGCATAGAACTGGAATTTAGGATCACAGCTGGTGGAGCATTTTACTGTGAAGACAAGGCCGAGCTTCACATCAGAGACGCTTTGTAATGTGCGAAGGAACAGAGAATTAGGAAACCATGAAGCATTAGCATTCAGTGGGTCCCAAACTTGGGATAAGATGGCATGGCACTCTGAAAGGGGATATGGGAAAAGAAGGAGGATGGATTCTTAGTAATTTTTTTTCTTTTTATAAGCTTTCATATTGAATATTAACATATTACAGAGAAGTGCACAACTTCTAAGTCTATAGCTTAATGAGTTTCTACATTTGTAACACCACTATCCAGATAAAGAAATTACCAAAATCCCAGAAACATCCTTTGTGTCCCCTTAGTTATTAGCACCTGTCACCAAAGGTAACCATCATTCTGTTTTTTTTGTTATAGATTAATTTCCCCATTTCTGACTTTGAGCTTTGGAATTGTACAGTATATATTCTTTTATGTCTGACTTCTTGTGCTCAACATTATGTCTGTGCAATCCATCCATGTTGCATGTAGCCATGGTTTTTCTTTGTCATTGATGAACTGAATTTCTATATATGAAGATAACAGGATTTTGTTTATCCATTCCCCTGTTAATGGACATTGGGTTGTTTCCATTTGGGGTATTTACAAATAATGCTGCTATGAATATTCTGTCTTTTGGTGTGAAGATCTTCACACTTTTGTTTGAGTATGCAGCAGCAGGGAGTGACATTGTTGGATCGTAGGCTATGTGTATGTTCAATTTCAGTAGATAATGCCCAAGAGTTTTCCAAAATGGATGCATCCGTTTACACTTTTTGCAGCACCAATTTACAATCTTATGCATGCTCACTAACACTTGCTTTTGCTGATTTTCATTTTAGTCATTCTGGGTGGGTAAATAATTGTTTTCTAAAGCTAAGTTGCTTCAGTGCCCCACTTGTGGTACAAAACAAAACTCTAAGTGGGCTCTGGCATCAGACTGCCTGGGTTCAAATCTAGCCTCTGCCACTTGTTAATGGGATAACTTTTAAAGTTACTTTAATTCTCTAAGCTTCAAATCCTCATCTATAAAATATAGATAATAGTATCTACCTTATAGGGTCATTGCGGAAAATAAATTTTACACACGCGCACACACACATACAGGCACACATAGTGCCTGGCACATAGTAAGCTCTCAGTAACTGGTAGCCCTGATTATTTTTGATACTATTTACGGACCACAAATTATGTTTGCAGAAATTGGAGTGATCAGCTTACATATGTTCTCTTATTCATGACATGCTATATTTCAATCCTAAGAGATGAATATTAAACTGACACGTGTAGCTGATGTTTGAACCTGAATCTCCTGACTTTTGTCCTAGCCACTTTATACCCTCCTTCTTCCTTGCGACAATATTTAAGAGTCAAGTCATCTAAAGAAATGTGACAGAGGGAATTTAACTCAAGTCTGGGCAGTTGTACATATGAAAACTGCATTTTTAGCTTCTTCTGTGTTTTCTCATTTGAAGCAAAGATTTCAGACTGTTGTGGGGGTGGCGTAGGAAGGAGATACAGATCTGTCCACAGCTGCTACTCAAAATCCTAGCCATGTAACCAGGAGAGAATTTGGCTCAATTTAAAATCCCAGGGCTCATCATTGCCATCATAATCATTATTGTACCAATTAAGATTCATTTGGATGTCCACAGTGTGTCTGGCACTGCATCAAGGAAGGAAGCTGATGATTACAGGAACGGTTTCAACCATTTTGCTTAAGTATGAGATTGGCCCAAGTGGCATAAAGAAAAAGCAGAAATAAATCATTAAAATTTTGTAATTCAACGCCACTTAGAATTATAAAATATTAGAAATAGAAAAGGAGCCAACAATTCTGTTGCATAGCTTCTTCGTTTAGAGGTTGATGAAACTCAGTTTCAGAAAGAGTGATGTTATAAAACCAATATGTAAGTGACAATTGGTGCAGGTTGCATAAGCAGTAGGTAATTGGGAAAGCCAAAATTCAGACCCAGATCTTCCGCCCCAAAACGTTGTATTTCCCCCAGTATCTGACTGCATCTCATTATATAAATAAAAATCACATTTTTAGAAAATTAGAAAAAATGCAGTATTTTTCTTTCTAGTGTGCTCTAGGAAAATCAGAAGTCAAGCCATTAGAAACTATTGGTTTTGCCTTTTTAGCCATTATTAGTGACAGGGAGAAAAGGAGATGACTGATTTGGTGGAGATGCTTTGGCTTTGGGGGCTTATTTAGGTTCACACTTCTAAATATTTTTGGGATTTTATGAAAGAAAGAATCCTTATCTGGGCTTTTGGGCAGAACTTTGAAAAGCAATACTGCTTACGAGCCAGCAGAGGGAGAACAGAACACTGTTTTGCCAATCTCAACCAAGTTTCTTCTCACTCTGTTTTACTTTTAGTTCATCTTTTCCACATATTTGAGACATTTCTTGACAGTGGTGGGAAAAATACAATCTTTTCCTGCACTTTGGGGAGAGCAGAGGATGCTTCTATCACTGAATTGGAGTTTTATGTGATCTATTGGTCAGTAGGCTAACAAATGGGTAGGAGTTGGAAAATTCTTAAGCTTAATGACTGTTTTATATGGTGTTCACATGCTTTCCTCCATAATAATGGGTTAATTAAAGGATTTTAAATATTATATACATAAGATCATTTATATAGATGCTCTCACCTCTAATAATTACTTCTAAGAGAAAGCAACAATTAATATGGCTTAGAATTATCCTACTAGTCACTGTGATTTTGCTATGTTGTAGGATAAGTCTGCTACCTCCAAAAAAAGTTTGAAATAATTTTTATAGCTAGAGTTTTAGAAATAAAATTCAAATGTAAGTTAGTTGAAGTCATCACCTACTCATTTTTCCAAAATATCTTCAGTAGATTTACACATTCGTTATTGGTTTGTCTGTCTGTTTTTGTGTCTCCAGAGGTTGGGGATACAAAATTGAATGTGATACACACTTGTCCTCAAAGACTTCATAAGAGACTGACACAAAACAGATAACTGAAATTTTAACATCAGTGTTAGACCTATGCATGGGGGTGTATAGAAGACAGGCAACTCAGACAGACCAATGATTATGAAGATGGCACAGGACTCGGCAACGTTTCCTTCTGTTATACATAAGGTAGCCAAGAGTTGGAGCCAACTCTACAGCAACTAACAACCACAAAGTGCTTCCTGGTGAAGCGTCACCCTGAGCTAAGTCATAAGGGATGTGTAAGAATGTACTGGATGTATTCCTTAATCTGGCTTGTCCTTCTTACTCCGTTTTTCCGGGTGCTGCTCCGCCCCATCCCGAGGGTTATGGTGAGAGCAACCATTCAGTACACTAACACACTACGTCCTTGGGCCAAATGTTTGGTGCGTGAGTGAGCATCTGACACCTGCTGGCTAATTAGCATGGATTTCTCATCATGGAGCCCAGTGAAGTTTGACAACTGTCAACTGCTTTGTATTCTCCCATTTTGGGGAGGGAAAAAACCAACAACAACAATCTGTAGGAAGAGGGAAGAGTTAAGTTAACATGCACAGAGTGAAGGAGAGACAAGCTGTGGAGAGAATGCATCCTCATAGCATTCAAGTCTCTGGTTCTATTGTTACTCATATGTAGCCGCATCCTTATTTTTCTGTCATGATACATTTTAGTATCCTTAAAATAAATCTCTCTTCTGTCTCAAGCTATCTTGAGTCAGCGTTCATTTCTTTGCAGCCCTAAGAGTCCCAGCTGGTGTATAGAGTAATCAAGGCAGAGAGAGGGTGAAGAACATTTCAGGGGCTGCATGAACGAAGTCCTAGAGACATAAAACAGCACGGCATCTGGAGAGAAATATAAATGTTCAGTTTTGCTGGAACACAAAGTGAGAGAAAAATGCTAAGAGATGAGGTAGGAGACGTGTCATTTTAAGGAATTTGAACTTTACACCAAAGTCAGTAAGAAGCCATAGAAGGAATTACACAGGGAGTGACATACTCAGATACGTGGTTTCGATAAATTACTCTAGTAGGAGTTTCTTCAACGGTTTTTTATCTCTGGGTTTATCATGTGTTGTTTCTTCTCCCAGGACCTTTGGGATAGGGGGTAAGGTATGAAGAATGTGTTCTTACTGACCAGAGCAGATACTGAGGGTCATGACTTTTTACTGCTTCCATTTTAATTGCTATTTAACAGTCTGCCTTCCCCTTCATTCCGTAAGCACCACTAGAGGAGGGGCCATGTCTGCTTTGTTCAACACTGAAATCCCAGAGCCTAGGGTCCCTGTGGAGCTCTGGTGGTGCAGTGGTTAAGAACTTGGCTGCTAACCAAAAGGTTGGCACTTTGAATCCAGCAGCCACTCTTTAGAAACTCTGTGGGCAGTTCTACTCTGTCCTATAGGGTCGCTATGAGTTGGAATCGACTAGACGACCATGGGTTTGCTTTAGTTTAGTCATTCATGAGTGGGATCAACTTGAGGGCAACTGGTTTATTTGTTATCTTAGTACCTGGAGCAAGTGCTTATTCGATAAAAATTTTCTGAGTGAAAGAATAAATAAATAGTGATAATGTAGGGAATATAAACTCAAGATATATTTTGGAAGTAAATTGTCAGGACTTGATAAAACTAGCTACATTTATTGAGCACTTATTATGTGTCAGTTGGAGGACTGAGTGCTTTATATGCGTTATCTTATTTGATCTTCACAATACTCTACATAATATATACCATACCTTTTCCTATTTTACAAATGAGGGGAAAAGAAGCTTAAAAGGATTAAGTATTAGATTGAACCACATAAAATTTTCATTCTAATAACTCCCAATATAAGGAGTCGAGAGCTAGGACCTGTTCAGTCCTAAATTCTGAATTCTCCTTAGTCACTGTGCTATACTAGTGTACGTAGGTGTGAAGAGTTGGTAAGAGAGAGGGCTCAGGATGATTCCCAGGCTTCTAGCTTAGGTAGATGATGTTGTCTCCAATACAGAGGAGGAGGAGTTCCAACAATGAAGGTGATGAATTTGATTTGGGACGTATAGAGAGTGAGGCCTGTATATGGCTACCAGATAATGTCCGGTAACTTTGCATGGGTTTAAAGACACCTTTGCTGAAGATGTGGATATCATTGGCCTTTAAATTGTCAATGAAATAAAGACATTAACTGAGATCTTACAGGGAAATTGTGTTGCATAAAAGGAATACTGGGTAGAGGAAAGTACCGTGGGAAACATCACATAGGAGACACAGAAGTGATAGTTTGACACAGATGAGGAAAACTCTGAGAGTACAGTGCCACGAGAGAAAAAGGAAACAGGGCATATAAGGAAGGAAGGAAGGAGTAATCTACTGTATCAAATGAAGCAGAGAGCTCCTGTAAAATATATACTGAAAACTGTCCATTGGATTTGACAGTTAGGAGTTCATTGGTTACCTAAGTAAGAATGATGTTAGTAGAGTGGTTGGGCAGAATCCAGACTACAGGTGGTTGAGAAGTGATTGGAAAGTATAGCCAAGAATATAATAAATAGTACTTTTAAGAAGTTTGAATGAGAAGGAGAAGAAAAAGGCCAGGTATTAAACTAGGACTCAGAGAGAAAAGAAATTAAAAAAAAAATTAGGAAGTGAAAGACCCTTGAGTATATTTACCATGTTTACCATATACCTATGTATGGGAAAGAAACTAGTTGAAAAATTGAAAATACGGGAGTGGGGATTAGAAAAAAGGGCCCAGAAAGGAGGAAGGAAATAAGATTAAGGTCAGAGATGGAGGAGTGCAGTTTGACAGGAAATGGGGTAGATTTTCTGAGCTTATGGAAAAGTAGGTGAGGATGTCTGCCAGCATAGTCAGGAAAGCAGAACTTTGAGAGGCATTATGCCTGATGGGCCTAATTCTCTTGATTTAATAGGAAGCCAGTTTATCTACTGTAAGTAAGAGCTTTATAAGGAAATATAGGATAATCATGAGATATGGCAAAGCAAGCTGACCAAGGATGAGTAAGGGACTGAAATTCTGAATGAGGGTTCAGCCAAGGTAGGAGATCATACGTGGTAAGGGCAACAATTACTATGGTTGTGAGATTTTCTTCTCAGTGCTCAACTTTCTAGTAGACTGATGAGTGAGGTCAGATCCAAAGTTTGTTTTCTGCTGTGTTAACTGCAGTCGAAGGACAGTTGTACAAGAGAATCAAGGATGCTAGTGTAGGATGCTAGTTTAGTCCAAATCTCAGAAAGATATAGCTCAGAAAGATGTAAAGATACAGTTATTAGATACCAAAGTGAGAGTGATGTTGGCCATATTCAGCTTCTCAAAATAAGTAACCAAAAATGGGTATAATGACTCTTAAAGAGAAAGCCTTCATTTACAAGGAGATATAAAAAAAAATCAAAGTAAGTGGAAATTGCTGAGGATTAGTGATGAGATTTTTTGGGAGAAAGCTATAGCTCTGCGGTAAATATTTCCCCCTTATCTTCACTAGACAGAAGGGTAGGTGGTACTTTGCACCTCAAGTCTAGATGTGGGCTGCTTCCAAAAGAATATTTAGAGAGCTTAATAAAGGAAAGAGGTGATAGTGAACTAGTATTTGACTCTCACTTGAAAATTTAGAAGGCATGATATAGCTTAGCAAACTATGTTGGTGGCAGAATACTTAACTCTTCTATTTATCATTGTACTGCAGGTTCTAGCCAGTGCAATAAAGCAAGCGGAAAAAGTATACAAATTGGGAAAGAGGAAATAAAACTGTCTTTATTCACAGTCAGCATCATCACCCATGTAGAAAATCTTAAGGAATCAACAAAATTGCGACTAGAAGTATTGAGTTTAGCAAAACTCAAGATAAAAGATCAGTATAAAAAGTTAATTGTATTTCTATGGATTAGCACAGAATAATTGGAAACAGAAATTTTAAAGAACTGTTGTAATAGTATCCAAAATATGGCATACTTAGAGACAAACCTAACAAAATTTATGTATGTTCTGTATACTGACAAAAAAACATTGCTGAGATAAAGAAGACCTAAATAAATGGAGAGAGTTAACATGTTCATGGATTAAATATCAATGTTAAAATGTCAATTCTCTCCAAATGATTGTATACATTTGTCAAACTCATCAAATGTCCATTTAAAAATTGGTGAATTTTACTGCAAGTTACACTTAACAAATAAACAAACAAAACAATACGAAACAAAACAAAACCCAGCAGCTAGTTTGAGGGAGAAAGGAAGGAGAGGAAAAGAGAGTGAAGCTGACCCACTCAACTTTGCAAGAGTAAATGACCTGTTACCATTCTGCAGGGGAAGAAGAGGACACACTTTACCTTTCAATACAAATTAAAGTGATGTTTATTATCTTGGACTGTATAATTTTACTTTCTGAATTGAGAATATGGTTTTGACTTGAAGTGACCATAAGACCATCTATTACCTAAACTGAGAAATAAAGTCATGAGGTCTGTAAAGTTTTCTTTTTAGTGGCAGAGAAAGATCTTTCTCCTCTTAATAATTTTAAAGGGCCCTTGTTGTTAGGTGCTGTCCAGTTGGTTCCGACTCATAGCAATCCTATGAACAACAGAACTAAACATTACCCAGTCCTGTGCCATCCTCACAATCATTGCTGTGTTTGAGCCAATTGTTGCAGCCACTATGCCACTCCATCTCGTTGAGGGTCTTCCTCTCTTTTGTTGATCCTCTGCCTTACCAACCATGATGTTCTTCTCCAGGGGCTGATCTCTCCTGATAACAGGTCCATAGAAGTGAGATGTGGTCTTGCCATCCTTGCTTCTAGGGAGCATTCTGGCTGTACTTCTTCCAAGACAGATTTGTTCATTCTTCTGGCAGTCCATAGTATATTCAAAATTCTTGGCCAACACCGTAATTCAAAGACACCAATTCTTCTTTGGTTTTCCTGATTCATTGTTCAGATTTGCATGCATATGAGGTGACTGAAAACACCCTGGCTTGGGTCAGGCACACCTTAGTCCTCAAAGAGACATCTTTGCTTTTCAACACTTTAAAGAGGTCTTTTGCAGCAGATTGGCCCAATGTAATACGTCATTTGATTTCTTGACTGCTGCTGCTTCCGTGTGTGTTGATTGTGGATCCAAGTTAAATGAAATCCTTGATAACTTCAGTATTTTCTCCATTTATCATGATGTTGCTTATTGGTCCAGTTGTGAGGATTTTTGTTTTCTTTATGTTGAGGTGTAATCCATACTGAAGGCTGTAGTCTTTGATCTTCATCAGTAAGTGCTTCAAATCCTTTCCGCTTTCAGCAAGCAAGGTTATGTCATCTGCATATTGTAGGTTGTCGATGAGTCTTCCTCCAACCCTGATGCCAAGTTCTTCTTCATATATTCCAGTTTCTTGGATTATTTGCTTGGCATGCAGATTGAATAAGTATGGTGAAAGGATACAACCCTGATGCACACCTTTCCTGATTTTAAACCACGCAATATCCCCTTGTTTTGTTTGAATGACTGCCTGTTTGTCTTTGTACAGGTTCCACACGAGCACAATTAAATGTTCTGGAGTTCCCATTCTTTGCAGTGTTATCCATAATTTGTTATGATCCACACAGTCGAATGCCTTTGCATAGTCAATAAAACACAGGTAAACATCTTTCTGGTATTCTCTGCTTTCAGCCAAGATCCATCTGACATCAGCAATGATAACCCTCATTCCACACCCTCATCTGAATCCACCTTGAATTTCTGGCAGTTCCCTGTTGATGTACTACTGCAACTGTTTTTGAATTATCCTCAGTATAATGTTACTTGCATGCAATATTAATGATATTGTTTGATAATTTCCGCATTCTGTTGGGTCACCTTTCTTTGGAATGGGTACAAATATGGATCTCTTCCAATTGGTTGGCCAGGTAGCTGTCTTCCAAATTTCTTGGCATAGAGGAGTGAGCACTTCCAGTGTTGCATCTGTTTGTTGAAGCATCTCAGTTTCACCACTGCCTTCATTGCAGGTGAAATGGTTGAATGTTGACCAATTCTTTTTAGTACAGTGATCATTTCTTTTTAGTAAAATGCTTCCTGCATCATTCGATTTTTTGCCCGTAGAATCCTTCAGTATTGCAGCTTGAGGGTTGAATTTTTTCTTCAGTTCTTTCAGCCTGAGAAATGCCGAGTGTGTTCTTCCCTTTTGGTTTTCTAACTCCAGGTCTTTGCACATTTCTGTATAATACTTTACCAAACCCTGGTGGTGTAGTGGTTAAGAGCAATGACTGCTAACTAAAAGGCTGGCAGTTCAAATCCACCAGACGCTCCTTGGAAACTCTATGGGGCAGTTCTGCTCTGTCCTGTAGGGTCACTATGAATCAGAATTGATTCCATGGCAACGGGTTTGATTTTTGGTTTGTCTTTTTGAACCACGCTTTGAAATCTTCTATTCACATTGTTTATTTCATTGTTTCTTCTGTTTGCTTTAGCTATTCTATGTTCAAGAGCAAGTTTTAGAGTCTCTTCTGACATCCATTTTCTCTCTCTTTTTTTCTTTTCTGTCTTTTAATGTCCTTTTTCTCTCTTCATGTATGATGTCCTTGATGTCATTCCACAACTTGTCTGGTCTTAGGTCATTAATGTTCAATGTACCAAATCTGTTCTTGAGATGGTCTCTAAATTTGGGTGGGATATGCTCAAGGTCATATTTTGGCTTTCTTGGACTTGTTTTAATTTTCATCAGCTTCAACTTGAGCTTGTCTGTTCTGCAGTCAGCCCCTGGCCTTGTTCTGACTGATGATATTGAGCTTCTCCATCATCTCTTTCCACAGATGTAGTCAATTTGATTCTGTGTATTCTATCTGGTGAGGTCCATGTGTATAGTCACCATTTATGTTGTTGAAAAAGATATTTGCAATGAATAAGTCGTTGGTCTTGCAAAATTCTATCATGTGATCCCTGATGTTATTTCTATCACCAAGGCCATATTTCCAACTACCGATCCTTCTTTGTTTCTGACTTTCACATTCCAATCATTAGTAATTATCAATGCATTTTTATTGCTTTTTTGATCAATTTCAGACTGCAGAAGTTGGTAAAAGTCTTTAATTTGTTCATCTTTGGCATTAGTGGTTGGTGTGTAAATTTGGATACTATTCATATTAACTGGCCTTCCTTGTAGGTGTATGGATATTATCCTATCACTGACAGTGTTGTACTTTAGGATAGATCTTGAAATGCTTTTTTTTTTCCCCCGATGATGAATGTGATGTCATTCCTCTTCAATATGTCATTCCTGGCATAGTAGTGCCATATGATTTTCTGATTCAAAATGGCCAATATCAGTCCATTTCAGTTCACTAATGCCTAGGATATTGATCTTCAAGTGATCCATTTTTGACAACTTCTAATTTTCCTTGATTCATACTTTGTATATTCCACATTCTGATTATCAGTGGGTGTTTGCAGCTGGTTCTTCTCATTTTGAGTTGTGCTATATCAGCAAATGAAGGTTCTGAAAGCTTTACTCCGTCCACATCACTAAGGTTGACTTTATTTGGAGGAGGCAGCTCTTCCCCAGTCGAATTTTGAGTGCCTTCCAACCTGAGGGGTTCATCTTCTGACACTATATCAGTGTTCTGCTGCTATCCATGAGGTTTTCACTGGCCAATTTTTTCAGAAGTAGATTGTCAGGTCCTTTTTCTCAGTCTGTATTAGTCTGGAGGGCCCACTGAAACCTGTCCACTATGGGTGACCCTACCGGTATTTGAAATACCAGTGGCATAGCTTTCAGCATCACAGCAACATGCAAGTCACTACAGTATGACAATCTAACAAATGAGTGGTGGAAGGGGCCTGTAGGAGGCAAAAATAGATTTGTATATGATCTCATACCATGAATCATGCTTGTCCAATGTACTTGTTACATTGGCAAGAGAGACTTTCAGAAAGGTAGCTATGAGATTT
Source organism: Dugong dugon (assembly GCA_030035585.1). Taxonomy (NCBI): domain Eukaryota; kingdom Metazoa; phylum Chordata; class Mammalia; order Sirenia; family Dugongidae; genus Dugong; species Dugong dugon. Next base: position 102,223,757 of record CM057467.1, on the reverse strand, counting down.
AGGATGGACAGACAAGAAAACAAAGCTAGGAGAGGAGAGAGTGACTGGGAGAAAGTGGAGGAAGCAAATGAATAGGGATTGTTATTTGGGGATATATGAATAGGAGAAGTTGTCCACACAAGTGAGCTAAAATGATAGGAAGTTGTGTTTTGTTGTCTTTCATAGCTATTGGATTAAAAACAATTCGTACCATTTTCTTTTTAAGTTTTAACCTTTGCAGCATAGTTCATTTATGTATTCATATAATCAGTCATTTATTCATTCAATAAATTTTAAGTGCCAGCACATTGCTATGGATTGGAATACAGAGGTAGTCAAGTAAAACACAGATGCTATCCTCCCAAGATTTATAGTTTAGCAAGGAAGGTAGGCAATTAGACAGTTTTGTTTTTAATTATTCCCAGAAGCTAGCACATTGCTTATTAAATGCTTAATAAATATTTGTTAAGTGAAAACAACACATTTTGTAGTGTGTCTGTGAAAAAGAATATCAAAATAATCCTTAAAGCTCTCTGTTGTTTATGGATTAACTGCTATTTTCTCAATTAAAACAAAACAAAACAAAAAACTCTGGCAATGTTTGCTTTTGCCTCTGTCCTAAATGCTTGACTGCTAATTGAAAGATAGGAGGTTCGAACCCACCAGTGGCTCAATGGGAGAAAAGACCTGATGATCTGCTCCTGTAAAGATTACAGCCTAGGAAAGCCTATGTGGCAGTTCTGCTGTCATATAGGGTCTTTATGAGATGGCACACAACAACAATAACAATATAGAGAAAATCTTATTCACCCAGAATTTCCATGGGACTGGAAAACATAGATCCACTTTTGGGAGGTGAGGTCTACCTTAAATTAGGAGAATCAGTCTTTTTGTATATGGTAAGGAAGAAAACGTGGGGAGCATGAGCTTTTAGAAAAGTCAGCATAAGGAGTTAGCTGAGAGAAAGAAAAATGAAGGAGGCTGGAGAAAACATGATGTCAGATTGCAAAGCACCCTAAGATGAGATTGCCTTACTTCTGTGGCTCCACATGTCTCTGGAAAATCTATAAAAATAGATGTGACTAGTGTGATTGGAAATTTTGTGTAATCTAATGAGGCTTCTAGGTATGAGGTGACACAGGAACAAAGATACCTGAGCAAACTGAGCACAGAGGAAGAAGGAGGAACAAGCATGGTGTAGAAATGATGAGTGGTTCCAGAAGCCTGGTGAACTGAGTCAAAGCAGAGCTATTTGTCCTCCTATAATCATATAAATTATGTTTAAAAAAATAACAAAAATTTATTTACTTTAAGAAATGAATGTCACCAGGTATAAGAGAAGCAAAGTTAAAACCAGAGCAATGAAGTCACCAGCTGATGCCTGGGGAAGTCACATCATCTACCATGGGGGGAATAGCCCCTGGGAACTAGGTGATGCAGTTTTAAAATTCTCCTGGGGACAGAAGACATGGCTTTGATTTGTGCAAGGCAGAAAGTTGGAATTGAGATACCTGCATAAATCCAGGACCTTGATGCTGTCCCTTAGTGAAAGGGGAATTAGAAAAACTTGATTTGAAAATTTAAAAAAATCCCCTGAGAAAATCAAAGCTTCAAGCTTATCCCATATGCAGATGTGAAGTCACAATTGATGTTCTTCTCTGGGAGCGGAATGTTCAAACTAAATTTTTAACATGAACAGCAGTCTTTCACACCAGCGAAATCGTACGGTCTTCAGTAGAAGCAAAATTCTTTGTACTCACGCTTCCAATAATGCAGAGCCTAAGGGACTCCTAGGAAGAGCTTGTGATTAAAATTTATAAAGCAGAGAAGAAAATAATTCACAAAGCTGTTGTTAGGTGCCACCAGGTTGATTTTTGGCTCACAGCAATCCCATGTGACAGAGTAGAACTGCCCCACAGGGTTTTCTAGACTGTAATCTTTACAGAAGCAGATTGCCAAATCTTTCTCCCATAGAGCCACTGGGTGGGTTTGAACCAGTAACCTTTGGATTAGCAGCTAGTGCTTAACCATTGTGCCACCAGGGCTCCTTAATACACAAAGAGGGAGAATAGTTAGACATGGTGAAAAGGAATATTAGGACTTTAAAAACTTGAGAAAATATAATAATCTGAAAGGTACTATACAGTAACTATGTTTAACATGAGAGTCCCTGGGTGGTGCAAATGGTTAATGCATTTAACTGCTAACCGAAAGATTGGAAGTTTGAGTCCACCCAGAGATGCCTCAGGAGAAAGGCCTAGTGATCTACTTCTGAAATATTACTGTTGAAAATCCTATGGAGCACAGTTCTACTCTGACACACATGGGGTCATTATGAATCAGAGTTGACCTGATGGCAGCTGGTTTTTTGTTTAACATTATTAAAATGATAGAAGGAGTAAAAACCACAAGGAAAGAATAGGGTATTATGATATAAGAATATGTGAATTTGAAAATAGTCACATATGGATATTTAAGAAATGAAATCTTTGAAATTAAGAACTCAGTATATGGGTTAAACCATATATAGGCCATAGCTAAAATGAGAATTACTCAACTGGAAGGCAAAGTTGGGAAAACTATCCAAAATGCAGCAAAGAGATGGAAAATAGGAAAAAGAGGTTGAGACATGCAGGGTAGACTGAATGGGTTGCACACATGTCTAATATAATGAGAGTTCTAGATGGTAAGAAGAAATAGTGGAGAAGAGGCAGTATTTAAAGAAATTTCCATAACTGAAAGTATAATGGTTGTAAGCAGCATATAGTTAAATTTGTTTATTTTTTTTTAATTTAATTTAATTTTTGTTGAAAATATACACAGCAAAATCCACTCCATTCCACAGTTTGTAGACATTATGATCAGTGACATTGGTTACATCCTTCACATTGTGTCAACATTCTCTTTTGTTTCTAGTGGTTTCACTTCCATTTATTTAATTTCCCTACCCACCTAAGGGTGTCATCTATGCTTTGCAATAGCTGTTGACTTGTTTCTTTTTTTTAGTTGGAAAATCTTTGTTTTTCAATTGGAGTGTAAAATCTTTTTGTAATTAACATAGTAACTGATATACTTAGGTATATATTGACAATAATACTGTTTTCTTTTTGTCTCATCTGTGTTCCTTTTTTCCCTTCTTTGTTGTATTAATCAAATATTTTAATTAATGAGTTTTTTCCCTTTATCAGTATAAAAATGATACATTCTATCATTGCATTGCATTGGGCAAATCTACTGCAAAAGATCCCTTTCACGTGTTAAGAAGCAAAGTGTCACTTTGAGGGCTAAGATGCTCCTGACCCAAGCCACGATATTTTCAATCGCCTCATATGCATATGAGAGCTGGACAATGAATAAAGAAAACTGAAGAAATGACGCCTTTGAATTATGGTGTTGGCAAAGAATATTGAATATACCATGGATTGCAGAAGAATGAACATATCCGTCTTAGAAAAAGTATAGCAGAATGCTCCCTAGAAGCAAGGTTGGTGAGACTATGTCTCACATACTATGGACTTGCTATCAGAAGGAATCAGTCCCTGGAAAAGGACATCATGTGTGGTAAAAGAGAGGGTTAGTGAAAAAGAGGAAGACCCTCAACAAGAACTGACACAGTGGCTGCAGCAATGGGCATAATAAGCATAAGGACAATTGTAAGTATGGCGCAGGACCAGGCAGTGTTTTGTTCTGTTGTACATGGGGTCGTTAATAGTCGGAACCAACTCGACAGCATCTAACAACATCAGTGGTTAGAGCTGTGCTGTCCATTACAGCTACCATTAGGCACATATGGATATTTAAATAAAATAAAACAAAACATTCATTTCCTCAGCAACACTAGTCACATTTCATGTTCTCAATAGCCACATGGACCCATGTATTGGACTGCACATAAATAAAGCATCTCTATCATTATATAAAGTTCTATTGGACGTCCTGGATAGAGCTGGAGAAGAACAGAACAAAATTCAAATTCACCAAAAAAAAAAAAAAAAAAAAAAGACTAGGCTTGCTTGTTTGATCTGAAAGAGACTGGAGAAACCCCAAGTATGGCCCCTGGATACTCTTTTAACACAGTACTGAAGTCACTCCTGAGGTTCACCCTTCAGCCAAAGATTAGACAGATCTGTGGGACAAACAGTAACACACATGAGGAGCGTGGTTTGTAGTTGAATCACGTATAGGAGACTAATGGGCACATCAGCTCAAAAGCAAAGATGAGAAGGCAGGAAGAGACGGGAAAACTGGAAGAATGGAAACAGAGGATCTGGGGTGGAGAAGGGGAGAGTGTTGATACATTACGGGGTTGCCAACCAATGTCACAAAACAATTTGCGCATTAACTGTTTAATGAGAAATTAATTTGCTCTGTAAATTTCACCTTGTTGTTACTAGGTGCCGTTGAGTCGGTTTTGACTCATAGTGACCCTATGTACAACAGAACAAAACACTATCTGGTCCTGTGCCATGCTCACAATCATTATGCTTGAGCCCCTTGTTGCAGCCACTGTGTCAGTCCATCTCGTTGAGGGTCTTCCTTTTTTTCGCTGACCCTCTACTTTAGCAAGCATGATGTCCTTTTCCAGGGACTGATCCCTCCTGACAACATGTCAAAGTATGTAAGATGTAGTCTCGCCATCCTTGCTTCTAAGGAGCATTCTGCTGTACTTCTTCCAACACAGATTTCTTTGTTCTTTTGGCGGTCCATGGTATATTCAGTATTCTTCGCCAACACCACAATTCAAAGGCGTCAATTCTGCTTTGATCTTCCTTATTCATTGTCCAGCTTTTGCATGCATATGATGTGATTGAAAATACCATGGCTTGAGTCAGGTGCACCTTAGTCTTCAAGGTGACGTCTTTGCTTTCCAACACTTTAAAGAGGTCTTTTGCAGCAGGTTTGCCCAATGCAATGCGTCTTTTGATTTCCTGACTGCTGTTTCCATGGGCGTTGATTGTGGATCCGAGCAAAATTAAGTCCTTGACAACTTCAGTCTTTTCTCAGTTTATCGTGATGTTGCTGATTTGTCCAGTTGTGAGGATTTTTGTTTCCTTTTATGTTGAGGTGTAATCCATACTGAAGGCTGTGGTCTTTGATCTTTATCAGTAAGTGCTTCAAGCCCTCTTCACTTTCAGCAAGCAAGGTTGTGTCATCGGCATAACACAGGTTGTTAATGAGTCTTCCTCCAATCTTGATGCCCTGTTCTTCCTCATATAGTCCAGTTTCTGGGATTATTTGCTCAGCATACAGATTGAATAGGTGTGGTGAAAGGATACAATCCTGATGCACACCTTTTGTGACTTTAAACCACGCAGTATCCCTTTGTTTTATTCGAACGACTGCCTCTTGTTCTGTGTACAGGTTCCTCATGAGCACAGTTAAGTGTTCTGGAATTCCCATTTTTTGCAATGTTATCTGTAATTTGTTATGATCCACACAGTCGAATGCCTTAGCATAGTCAATGAAACACAGTAAACATCTTTCTGGTAGTCTCTGCTTTCAGCCAGGATCCACCTGACATCAGCAATGATATCCCTGGTTCCATGTCCTCTGCTGAGTCCGCAAAAGGGCTGGTAGGTTCCAACTTCTGTCCTTTTGGTTAGCAGGCGAGTGCTTTAACCACTGTACCATCAGCCTCCTTCCTTATCTGTAGTAGCTATTTTAATCCTACAGTACTATGCAGAGCCGAGTCGGGAAATGTTGAATAGGCCAGGTGGAACTTTTTGTTTGACTTTCTAGCTTAGAAGAAAGTTTCATGATACCAGAACTGAAAAGTAGACGAGGCCTGAAAACTGCTCTTCTTCCCAGCCCCTTGCTTCAGCGTAGATTCTGAACCACCCATTGTTTGTGACTTCTTGCTCTCTAGCCTCCTTCTGCAGTGCCCCACATATTTATCCCATTCCTTGTGATATTTTATTCTATTCTAAATGGGAGAATGCTGGGAAATAAAATTATGGTTATGAATACTCTGCATTTTCCTAAGTCAGATGTTAGCAAAGTGATAGTTGATTATTCTAATTCATTGAGAAAGAGAGGATTTACTTTAGACTGTAACTCTAACAGCATTTGGAAATATGTGAGTACAGATATAGCCTATTACAAGAAAGAATTTCATCTTACTAATAGCTTTTTCAAATATATTCAAAGTTCAGAGGCTGATGCAAAGCATTTGTTTCTTATTGCCATTAGGTCATCTTTCAGTCCAAACAGAGTAACAATTGATGAACACTAACAAATACCTTCTTTTTTGGTCTCTTGTCCTCTTAGCTTTTATTGCCTCCGTTCCCTTCCTCTCCCTACCCCCAGCTGGACTTGGGTCAATTTTTCTGCCCCAAGAAGTCTATTCTAGGTTCTATCCTTTAATGGAAATGGCCAACCCTTATTTTCTTAAATGGAATACCAATAAGACAAATATTTCTTTTGAATCATAAATCAGTCTTAGAGCATTAACATAGTTGTGTTTTGTTTTTTTTTTGGAAGAAGCTACTTTATGCATCAGAAATCAGAGTGGAAAGTGATGGATAAAGGAGCTCTTATACTCCAAGATTGTTACTAAAGACAGTAGCGTTGCATGACTAATGAGAGAAGATTTTCAGAAGTTTTTCTTTTTTGTTTAACAAATATGAATTTCTCTAGAACTCTAAAGATTCAATTCATTAACTTAGCAAATGTTTATTGAGCATATATTCTCATTCAGGAGCTAGGTAGGTAAATAGCAAAGATATGGGTCCTGCCTTGGCTAATAAACAATCTAGTTCGGAATACAGATAGCAGACATGTTAAAAACAAACAAATAGTGATAAGTGCAAAGAAGAAAAGGTAGAGGGTGCAGTTATAAGGAATATGGGTGTCTTAGTCATCTAGTGCTGCTATAACAGAAATACCACAAGTGGGTGGTTTTAACGAAGAGAAGTTTATTTCCTCACAGTTTAAGTAGGCTAAAAGTCCAAATTCAGGGCATCAGCTCCAGGCGAAGGCTTTTTCTCTCTCTCTGCCTTCTGCTGGTTACTTTCTGCCTGCTCGCCTTGCCAAGGTTTTTGGCTTGTTCCAGACTCGGCAGCTGCCTCTCGTTGTCTCACCTCCGGTTCATGGGACTTGATCTAGCAGCTTACCTGTTGATCTTGGAATTCATCGAACTTCTCAGCCTGCGAGCAAGAGTCCGGTTCCCTGACCTGCTAACTTTGGGTTCACCAGCTTCTGTGGCTACGTGAACTGGGAGAGGGCTCTACCCTGATCTGTGGACTTCGGACGTTTTAGCCTCTACAATTGGGTGAGCTATTTCCTTGATATAAATCTGTCTCTATATGTATTTATATGCGCTACTGGTTTTGCTTCTCTAGAGAATCCAGCCTAAGACAACGGGCAATGTGGGTGTGTGCATACACTAATTAGATATAAAAATAGAAGTCATCAGCATCTTGTTGTTAGGTGCCGTTGAGTTGGTTCCAACTCACAGCGACCCTATGTACAACAGAAAGAAATGCTACCCGGTCTTGTGCCATCCTCACAATCGTTATGATGTCTGAGCCTATTTGTGGCAGCCCATGTGACAGCATATAGATGGCATTTAAAGCTATAGAAATCTATAAAATCAAGGGAGCAAGGATAGAAAGACAAGAAAAGAGATTCCTGGTGTAAGCCCTTTGGAGCTCACTTTTTTTTTTCTTTGTCTAAATGTAGTTCGATCTGGTTTCACCTGCTTGAAAGTTTATTATCAGGCATTTTATTTCACAGCCTTCTATCCCTTGCTGAGTTTTTACAAGAACGCTGGAGACTTACAAGGTTCCTAAAGGGCAACAAAACAGTCTATTCGAGGTTAATCGCTCCAGTGTGCACTCCATTTCTGCTCTACCAAGTTTAACCAGAGGGACTCTCACTTAGGCTTCCAGGAGTGTGGCATTCCTTACCTAATCATACCCTTCTGTAGGCCTTTCATTTCACAGGCAGTTTAAGCAGGATCAGTCCTCACACCATGGCTAACTTGCAAACTTGCAATCCTAGAGAATCAGCACCATTAACATGCCAGATAACCAGTTGCTGTGGAGTCTGTTCCAACTCATGATAACCCCATGTATGTCAGAGTAGAACTATGCTCCATACAGTTTTCAGTGGCTGATACTACAAGTAGATTACCAGGGTTTTCTTCTGAGCCACTTCTGGGTAGACTAGAACTTCCAGCCTTTTGGTTAACAGCTGAGCACGTTAACTCTTTGCACCACCCAGGGACTCCACCTACTAGAGAACATTCTATAAAGTGTCCATTCTTTTCTCCCTTCCAGAATGTCTTTAATTCCCTGAATGGACCTAGACCTTTGAAGCACAAAGACCTATTTAGAGGCTGTCTTCAGGGTAGTGGATTCCTGCCCGGTAACACCTTCTTCTGGCCCTGAAAAAGAATATGATTGTTTTTCACTGGTGGCATAGTGATTAAACACTGGGCTGCTAACTGAAAGGTTGGCAGTTTGAACCCACCAACCACTCTGCGGGAGAAAGATGTGGCAATTCTGCTTCTGTAAAGATTTAAAGCTTCTGAAACCCTGCAGGACATTTCTACTGTGCCCTATAAGGTCACTATGAGTTGGAATCTACTCTATGGCAACAGGTTTTTTTTTGTATTCTTATGAAGAGTCCTTAATCATAGATCTTATGAAGGCTTAGAAGTCAAAGCCTGATAACCTCCCTGGGTGATGGGGATGATATTCTTTCTTCCTTCCTCATGAGTGTAGAGGAACAAGGCAAAATTATTATTTAACTAGATTATTCTGCCACTCTAAATGGCAGTTATTGTTGTTGTAAGGTGTGGTCAAGTTGGTTCCAACTCAGCAACCCAATGTACAACAGAATGAAACATTGCCCGTTCCTGCACCATCCTCACAATTGTTGCTATGTTTGTGCCTGTTGTTGCAGCCACTGTGTCAGTCCATCTCATTGAGGGTCTTCTCTTTTCTGCTCACCCTCTACTTTACCAAGCATGATGTCCTTCTCCATGGACTGATCCTTCTTCTTTGTATACAACTTTCGCATTCCAATCCCCAGTAATTATTAATGCATCCTGATTTCATTGTTGATCAATTTCAGACTGCAGAAGTTGGTAAAAATCTTCGATTTCTTCATCTCTGGCTTTAGTGGTTGGTGTGTAAATTTGAATAATAGTCGTATTAACTGGTCTTCCTTGTAGGCATATGGATATTATCCTATCATTGACAGTGTTGTACTTCAGGATAGATCTTGAAATGTTCTTTTTGAGGATGAACGCAATGCCATTTGTCTTCAAGTTGTCATTCCCAGCATAGTAGACCACATGATTATCCAATTTAAAATGGCCAATAGCAGTCCATTTTAGCTCACTAATGCCTAGGATATTGATGTTTATGTGTTCCATTTCATTTTTGATGATTTCCTATTTTCCTAGATTCATACTTTGTACATCCCATGTTCTGATTATTAATGGATGTTTGTAGCTGTTTCTTCTCATTTTGAGTCATATCACATCAGCAAATGAAGGTCCTGAAAGCTTGACTTCATCCACATCATTAAGATGGAAAGGTAGATAGATCTATAGTATAGATGAGCTTACCTGCAGTTGCTTCTTCTAGTGCCTGCAGATCTCAGCTGTTGACCCCTGGTCTTGTGTTCCTGGGCTGTCCACACACCCCATCTTCTCTTCCAAAGGCTTTCTAGCTCTCCCACATGCCTCCTTGTCTCCTTCATGGCTGATTTCTAGCTCATTTACTCTTCAGCTCCTAGCATGATTGCCACCTGGGAAGTCTTCTTAGGTTCAACTTAGGACCAATCCCTGGAGAAGGACATCATGCTTGATAAAGTAGAGGATTAGTGAAAAAAGAGGGAGATCCTCAGTGAGTAGGATTGACACAGTGGCTGCAACAATGGGCTCAAACATAGCAATGATTGTGAGGATGGCACAGGACTGGGCAGTGTTTCATTCTGTTGTATAAGGGGTCAGTATGAATCAGAGCTGACCTGATGGCACCTAACAACAAAAACAGCAACCATAGGCCAGACTTGGTATAAGCCATAGCGACCCCATGTACAGACTAGAACTGCCCCATAGGGTTTTCAAGACTGTAATCTTTATGGAGACAACCTTGCTGGTGCAGTGGTTAAGTGCTCAGCTGCTAATCGGAAGGTTGGCAGTTCAAACCCACCAGTCGCCCTGTTGGAGAAGGATGTGGCAGTCTGCTTCTGTGAAGATTTAAGGCCTTGGAAACCCTATGGGACAGTTCTACTCTGTCCTGTAGGGTTGCTATAGTTGGAATCAACTTGACAGCAGTGGGTTTGGTTTTTGGTTTTGGAATTTTTACGGGAGCAGGTCACCAGGTCTTTCTCCGATAGAGCCACTGGGTGAGTTCTAACTACCAACTTTTTGTTAGCAGCTGAGCGCTTAACCATTGCACCATCAGGGCCCCACTTAGAAGAACAGAGGCCGGGAAAAATAGCATGCTGACAAGGCAGTCAGCGTTTCTCTTCAGTGGCAGAAGTCCTCGAAGCAAGCCACATAGCCATCCAGAGGCAGTCTTCTTTGCCTCTTGCCCCTAAGTTTCAGCTCAGGTGGGAGGAGATGAGATCTAATTAGGTAAATACAATCTTAACCCTGGCTGGGTTCAAATAGGACTTAGTATCTCATGTTAATCTCAGCCATAACTTCCAGGTTTCCTTCAAGGGACATATCCAGTTGTAAGATTATACTTTCAGGGAAGTGCAAAGCTGTGGATTCCAACCAAGTATTTATAGTTCATACACATAACTTCCTATTCAAATCCTATGTGCCAATCAGGGGTTGTTTTTTTACCATAAGCATTGTTGCTTGGTAACAGAACTGCCCTTCTACCTTTATCAGGTTTCTAGGGGAACAGTGCTAAAATGTTAACCCAAGGTCAATTTTTTAGAAAAAGAGAAAGGGTATTGTGATTTATCTACAAGAAGTTTCATTGAGAAGATATCATTTGAGCAGAATTGAAGGAGGTGGGGGAGTTAGCTATGTGGCTATTTGGTGAAAAACTCTCCTGATAGAGGAAACAATTGGTATAAATATCCAAGGTGTAGGCATGTCTACCATGTGTGAGGAACATCAGGGATGTCAGTGCATCGGGAGTAGTGTGAATGAGAAGAGGAGTAGGAACTGATCAGAGGTAAGTGGTGGGAGAAAGGTTATATAGTGCCTCTTAGGACATTGTAAGGACACTGGATTTTTCTCTGAGTAAAAGAGGGAGCTATTGGAGGGTTTTGAAAAAAGAATGATGAAATCTCAGTTGAATTTAAGAAGGATCATTCTGGCTATTGTCTTGGGAATAGACTGGAAGGAACAGTGGAAGCATAGAGACTTGTTAGGAGGCTGTTGCAGGAATTCAATATGGATGGATAGTGGCTTGGACTAGTGTGGTAGCAGTTAAAGAGAGAGATACTGGTCAGATTATTGATATAAACAAAGCATGTAATTCCATGTTTAGTATTGTACTGTTTATAAAATATAACTTATTAAACTTATTAAAACATCTATATACATACATATACTTCATAAAGAGCTACAGCAGGGTATCCTGAGAAATTTGAAACATGGCCAGTAAATATTCAGATTTTCAGAGTGAAGTAAAAAAAAAAAAAACAAATCCATGTTACCAAATTAAAATATGAAAATGCTAAAGGCTATGTTATAGTATGAGAGGCCAACACTGGTTGATTTTGTTCCAAGTCTATGGAAAATTTATTATGTTTCTGTGATGAAAATTATGCAAAGAAACCGGCATTTACTTTCCTTCATGTCTCTTACCTATGTTGAGTCTTTGCTCAAATGCTATATGATTAGCCAGCCCCTTCCTGGCCGCCACCTTTAAAACTACAACATGCCTTCCCCCACTCCCAGTGTAGTATTGTGGTTTTATTTTTCTTCATAGCTTTGATCACTGTCTGATATACTATGTATTTTACTTATTTTTTATTGTCTGTTTCTCTACTAGGATGTAAGTTCCTTGATAGCAAGTAATTTTGTCTATTTAGTTCACTCCTATAGCCCCAGTTCTTGACTAATGGTAGGAATACACATACTTTTTAAAAAAAATTTTTTTTTATTGTACTTTAGATGAAGGCTTACAGAATAAATAGTTTCTCATTAAACAGTCAGTACACATATTGTTTTATGACATTGGTTAACAACTCCACGACATGTCAATGCTCTCCTTTCTCGACCTTGAGGACATTTTCTTTGGTGAAAATATACATAGCCAAAGTTACACATTCTTCCAGTTGTGCTGCTATTCTCACTATCCTGTTCTGAATTATTCCATCACCATTATCTTCAATTCACTGTCCCCTAGGCTTCCCATCAAACCTTTAGAGTTGCTGTTGTCAATCTGATCTCACATAGATAATTCTTTTTTTTTTTTTGTACATTAAATGAAGGTTTGCAGAACAAGTAGTTTCTCATTAAACAGTTAGTACACATATTGCCCTATGACAATGGTTAACAACCCCATGACATTTCAACACTGTCCCTTCTCAACCTTGGGTTCCCTATCACCAGCTTTCCTGTACCCTTCTGCCTTCTAGTCCTTGTTCCTGGACTGCTGTGGCTCATTAGTCCTGTTTCGTTTTATGAGGCTATCCAGTCCCCAGCTGAATGGTGAATTTTGGGAGGGGCTTCACCACTGGGCTAAAAGGGTGTCCAGGGGCCATACTCTCAGGGTTTCTCCAGTCTGTCAGGCCAGTAAATATGGTCTTTTTTGTGAGTTAGAATTCTGTTCTACATCTTTTTCCAGCTCTGTCCAGGACCCTCTATTGTGATCCCAGTCAGAGCAGTCAGTGGTAGCCAGGCACCATCTAGCTGTACTGGACTCAGTCTGGTGGAGGCCATGGTAGCTGTGGTCCGTTAATCCTTTGGACTAATCTTTTCCTTGTATCTTGTTCTTTTTATTCTCCCTTGCTCCTGAAGGGATGAGACCAATGGTGTATCTTAGATGGCTGCTCACAAGCTTTTAAGACCCCAGACGCTACTCACCAAGGTAGAATGTAGAACATTGTCTTTATAAACTGTGTTATGCCAATTGAGCTAGATGTTCCTTGAGACCATGGTCCCCACGGTCCTCTTCCCAGCAATTCAGTCCCTTGGGGAGTTTGGAAGTGTCTATGGAGCTTCCATGACCTTTCCTTGTACAAGTTGTGCTGGCTTCCCCAGTGATGTGTACTGTCTTACCCTTCACCAAAGTTACCACTTATCTATTTAGTTCCCCCTCACTCCTCCCATCCCTTGTAACCAACAAAGATTGTTTCTTTTTGTGTGTAAACTTTTACATGAGTTATACAGTAGAGGTCTCATACAATATTTGTCCTTTTGTGATTGACTTATTTCACTCAGCATAATGTCCTCCAGTTTTGTTCCTCTTACTCTCTTGTGCTGAGTTCCTCTTGTTTGTGGATTTTTTTTCATTTCTTTTGTTTTTGTAGGTTTTGTTTTTACTGAGACTTTATATTTTTCTTCTTTATTTTGATGAGTAGGTTTGTTAACTTTCTTTGTGGTTACTGTGAAATTTACCCTAGATTTGAACCAGTCTATTGTTACTTGGTATCGCTTGACTTCCTCTCCCTTAGAAGGTTCTATATCTACACCGTTTATTCCCTCTTTTATTGTTCTGATGCTGTTGTCATTTACAGATTAACCTCTCTGGTTCCCTTTTGTAATTCTTTTGGTTTTGCATAGTCCTTAAGAGTTCATTTCCCAGGTTGGTATCTGGCTAGTACAATCCTGTGTCCTATATTCAGCCTGTGGTCTGATATTGTTTGTTCTCAGATTGAAGGACTTCCTTTAATAAGTCTCGTAAGTTTGGTTTGGTTTTTACATAGTCCCTTAATTTCTGTTTTTGTACTAGGATGTAAGTGCCTTGATAGCAAGTAATTTTGTCTATTTAGTTCACTCCTGTAGTCCCAGTGCTTGACTAAGGGTAGGAATACACATACCTTTTTTTTTTTTTATTGTATTTGTCCCTTAATTTCTGTTTATCTGGAAATGACCTAATTTCACCATCATATTTGAATGAGAGTTTTGCAGGATATATTGTTCTAGGCTGGCAATTTTTTCTTTCAAGGTTTTATATATGTCATCCCATTGCCTTCTTGACTGCACGGCTTCTGCTGAATAATCTTAGCTTAGTCTCATTGTTTCTCCTCTGTATGTGACTTTTTGTTTTTCTTGAGCTGCTCTCAGGATTCTTTGTCTGTCTTTGGTTTTAGTGAGTGTGATTATGATATGCCTTGGTGATTTTCTTTTGGGGTCTATCCTGTGTGGGGTTTGTTGAGCTTCTTGGATGGTCAGCTTTTCATCTTTCATGATATTGGGGAAGTTTTCGGTCAGAAATTCTTCAATGATCCTCTCTGTGTTTTCTGTTTTCTCCCCCTGTTCTGGAACTCCAATCACTCGAAGGTTTTTGCTTTTGATTGTATCCCACATAATTCTCAGGGTCTCTTCATTTTTCTTCATTCTTTTTTCTGATTTTTCCTCAAACCAAGTTGTATCCAAGTATTTGTCTTCAATTCCGCTGATGCTGTCTTCCACCATTTCAAATCTGCTCCTCAGTCCTTCTATGACACTGTCCGTTTCTGAAATCTTGTTGTTTATCTTTTGGATTTCTAATTGTTGTTTTTGTATAATTTCTAGTTGTGAATTTATTTTGGCATTTTGTTCCTGCATTATTTCCCTGAAGTCTTCCATTTTTTGTCTGTATTTTCCACGAATTTGTCTGTATTTTCCATGAATTTGTCTGCCTTTTCCATGAATTTTCTATTTTTTTCTCATTTTTGTCTGCTTTTTGCTTCAACTCCTGGATAATTCTGAGTATTAGAGATTTGAATTCCCTATCAGGTAGTTCTAGTGCCTTTTCTTCTACTGGAAGGTCATCTGGTGTTTTATTTTGGACACCTATTGGAACCATCCTGTCCTGTTTTTGTAAATGTTTTGATATTGTCTGCTGTCTTTGGGGCATTCAGTAGTTATTTTTCTCATTTATTGATTGTAGATTTGTTCGTTTCATCCTGGTTTTTTTTTTTTTTTTGGCTATGTCTGAGCAGGTGGGCTGTGTGTTCTTTGTTGTTTGCTCATCTGTGGCACGATACTTTTTGCCTCCTTCTCCAATTGGCAGGGTCAGTCACTCAGATATGGCACAGCAGAGCAGGTCTAGCTGAAGAGGAGTTGCTGGGCTGGGTTGTTTGTGGCACTTACTACAGCCACCAGGGCGGGTAGGTAATCCATGCAGGGCAGATTCCAGTAGGCCGTGCCTGTGCTGCTTGGAGGTGTGATGTTAAGCGCATGGTGCAGGTAGGCAGGATGGAGGGGGGAGATTGTTATGTATGGAGCTAAGATGGATGTGGGAGAGAGAAGAGAGGAATAGGGGCCAAAAACATACACACAACCAAAAAAAAAAAAGCGCTAGGGGAGTTTGCCATTGGAGTGGAGAGATGAGAGACTATGAAATGGAGAAAAACAAAAAGGAGAAGAAGAGGAAGAAAAAAAGAATGAATAAATCAAAATTAGAAAGATAAAAGAGCAGCAAAGCTCCTAGCTATCCTACTGGTGCGATATGAGGTCTGGGGAAGTTGTTCCCAGGTGTTGCAGTACAGCCTGGCTAGAAGGCGTGGAGGAATTCAGCGCCAGGTATTCAAGGGACAGGAAGAGAAGGAAGGTATAGAGAGATGAGAAACTGAGTAATGAAGAAAGAAAAAAAGGGAAAAAGAGGGAAAAGAAAAGAAAACAAATTTAAAAAAAAAAAAGAAAAGCCCCCAAAAAAAACAGAAAAAAGAAAAAACCCACCAAAAGAAATGTTCTCAGGGATCCCTCTGAGCATCTGCGCAAGCTGAGGGGGTAGGTCTCAAGCTGCATAGCACTGTCTGGCCAGAACGGGCTCCCAACTTGAGAAAAGGAAAAGAAAACAAACAAACAATTCAAAACAAATGAACAAACAAAGGCCCCGGTATCCCACCAGCATGGCAGCCCAGACCGGGAAGCAGTTCCACACTCGAACGGAGCTCTGCAGCCCCCCAGTAAGAAGCAAAGATGGTGAACGGAGCCAGGTATTTAAGCAAAAGAAGGGGGAGGTGATAAGAGGTAAGGAAGAAATCAAAAGAAGTGGAAAAAAGCAATACCAGCAGCCAACAAATGGCACACAGGGAGTCGGCCAGTGTGGGCGGGTGGAATCCAAGCAGCCATTGCTTCCCGGCCAAGAGACTGTTCCTGCGGGAAGCAGAGGAGGTCGAGTGGGGGTGAAGAAGGGTCAGGGGTGGGAAAGCGTATATCGACAATTACCGGTTGTTCTGTCTCCTGCTGGAAGCTCCGTGAAGCTGCTTTCTCGTACCCCCTATTTGCTGGTCTCTGATAGGAGTCCAAGATGGTGGATCCGCGCTGCGTTAGCCGATAGGGGACCTCTGCATGAACCTCTCCTTGCTGTCTGTTCTCTGTCAGTTTTCTCACTCTATTTGGTGCTTGGCTGAATTCTTTATCTCTTCATTTGATGTTTTAGGGTGTCAGGATTGCTGTTTTCTCTGTTTGGCGTAGATTTTCGGATCTTTGCTGTGGAGGGACAGCGTGGTGCTTCTTCCTAGACCGCCATGTTGCCAGAAGTCCCTACACATATGTTTTTTAATGAACAAATGGTATGTTTCATAGAAACAGTTACTGTTCAACTAACCAATTTCAACAACAACAACAAAAACCCTATATTTTTCAAACTGGCTGTATAGTTGTTTTCTTTTGTTGCAAACCTGCTTTTTTCTTTTTTAACACATGTCTACTCAATTATGGAAAATTTCAGGCATATAAGAGTATAGAAAATTGTATGATGAAGCCCCACGTATCTGTCACCCATCTCTTTAATAATTATCAACTCATGGCCGATCTTGTCTAACCTATTTCCCCATCTTTATCACCTCTTTCCCTTCCACAAATTACTTTGAAGCAAATCCAAGACATCATATTCTTTCATCCGTAAGTGTTTCAGAATGTGGAAAGACAAGGACTCTTTTTTTTAAATTGTGGCTATATATATATATATAATACATATATGACCCTACCAATTGGAGAAGGAGGCAAAAAGTATTGTGCCACAGATGAGCAAACAACAAAGAACACACAGCCCACCTGCTCAGACATAGCCAATATATATATATTAAATCAACTACTAAAGGTGAATGATATATATATGAACCAAACCAAACCCGTTGCCGGTGAGTCGTTTCCAATTCATAACAACCGTACAGGACAGAGTAGAACTGCCCCATAGGGTTTCCAAGAAGTGTCTGGTGGATTGGAACTGCTGACCTTTTGGTTAGCAGCCAAGCTCTTAACCATTGCGCCACCAGGGCTCCGTGTGTGTGTGTGTGTGTGTGTGTGTGTGTGTGTGTGTGTGTGTATAAAAAAATTTAGCAATTCAACAGGTTTTACATGTGCAATTCAGTGACATCATCTTGTACAACCATAATATCCATTGCTAAATTTTCCATTACCATTAACAGATACTCAGTGCTTCCTAAACAATGACTTCCCCTTTCCTCCTCCCTCTTACCCCTAGTAACCGCTAATAAACTTTGGTCTTTATGCATTTGCCTGTCTTAGATATTTCATAAAAGAGGGATCATACAAAATTTGTCCTTTTGTGACTAACTGACTTAGCTGAGCATAATGTTTTCAAGGTTTACCCTTGTTGTAGTATGCATCAGGACTTAATTTTTCTTTATGTCTGAGTAATATTCCAGTCTATGTATATACTATCTTTTGTTTATTCATTGATCTGTTGATGGACATTTAGGTTGCTTCCACCTTTTGACTATTGTGAATAGTGCTGCAGTAAACATTGGTGTACATGTGTTTGTTTGTGTTGCTGCTTTCAAATCTTTTGGGTATATACCTAAAAGCGGAATTGCTGGCTCATATGGTAGTTCTATGTTTAACTTTTTGAAGAACTTCCAGATTGTTTTCCACAGCAGCTGTACTAATTTGCATTTCTACTAGCAATAGATGAGGGTTTCAATTCTCCACATTTGTGTCAACACTTGTTGTTTTCTATTTTTTTTCTTTTTTTTAAATCTTAGCCATCTTAGTGGGAGTGAAGTTGTTTTTTACTGGGGTTTTGATTTGTATTTCCCTAATGCCTCCTTGAATTAGAATTGACTCAACGGCAAGTTTTTTTTCTTTTTTTTAATGCCTACTTGTGTCAACAGCTGCGTAGTATTCTACAGTATGGATATCGTCATATTTTATTTAATAAGTACTATAATGCTGAAAGGAGTCCCTGGATGGTGTAAATGGTTAAGTGCTTGACTACTGGCAGGGGCACCTCAGAAAACAGGCTTGATAATCTGCTTCTGAAAGGTCACAGCCTTGAAAAACTTATGGTGCAGTTTATTTTGCACACATGTGGTCGCCATAAGCTGGAATTGACTTTGCAGCAACTAACAACAACATCAATAAGGCTGGAAACGTTTGTTTTTTTCCATTTTTGGCTATTATAAATAATGCTGAAATAAATATCTTATACATATATTTGGTGGAATTTTATAGGTGTGTCTTATGTAAATTCTTTGCAAAGAATCACTAGGTCAAAGAGTATATGCATTTTAAATTTTGGAAGATGTCATCAAATTGCCTTCAGCATGTTGTACAAATTATACTTCTACCAACAGTGTCAGCAGTGATCATTGTTAAACTTTAAAAAATTTTGTGAATCAGATATGTGAAAACTAATATTTTATTTTGGTTACATTTCTTTAGTTATGAATTATGAATCTTTTTTAAAGTCTATAGGTCATTTGTTTTTATTTTTCTATAAATTGCCTGTTTATGCTGTTTACTTATTTTTATTAGAATATTTGTCTTTCTCTTAATTTTTATAACTCTCTCTGTGTTAAATTATCCCTTCCTTATATGTATTACAAATATATTCCCCAATTTTAGCTGTAATTTTTTATGAACTTTTTTTTTAAGTAGTTATGTGGCTTGTGAATTATGTCTTGTTTAGAAAGGCCTTTCCCATTCTGAGATTTTGCGTGCATTTACCAATTATTTAAGTGCTTAAGTCTTAGATCTTTTTGGAAATTATTTCGCTGATACAAATCAGATAAGGATCTGGTTTTATTTTCTTCCTAAATGGTTATCCATTTGCCTTAACATCATTTATTGAAGAATCTCTTCTTTCGACCACTGATTTGAAATACTCATTTATCAAATGGTTTATATCAATGTTTTAATTCTCTCTTCCATTCTATTGATCTATATGTGTCTTCATCAGTCCCAAACTAATTATTTTTACCATGTCTAACTATCAGGGTGAGCTTGTCCTTCCTCATTTTCTTTTTCAGAATATTCTTGGTATTGGTGCATGTCTTTTTTTCAATTGAGCTTTAATTCGTCAGTATGAAGAAGAGGGTTAAGAAATCTTTGTTTTAACCTGTGTTTCTTCACACATAAATGTAACGAGTATATGTGTTTATTTCAATTGGGTGCTATGATCTTTTTCAATATAGTCAGTTTGTATGCGGAGATAGGATATACGATCTTATGACAGATTGGTAAGTGTTGGAAATCTGGGAAATTTGCTTTCCATATACATGACTCCAAATCAAGAAATACCAGATGATCCAGATGGAATTCTAGAAGTGTAGATGTTTGAGTGTAGGTTGTAAAAAGTCCTGTGATCTTTGTTTCCGGATGATTAAATCAACTAGTAAAAGTAAATGATAAAAGAATACAGTAAAAATATTTAAGAATAATCTCTGATTTATTTACTAGGTGTTTCCTGCCTTCTTCCTCACCTCTCAAAGTTCCTTGTTGTAGTCAAGTGTCATTTTTAATTTTTTACGTTTTTTATTTGAGATTTTCCCAACCTTTTTTGAACTCTTCTACTGTGTTGGTACTAAACTTAGAACAATCTCCTTGGGAATAAGATGCCCTTTCTGTTCACTTCTTAAATGTTCTTAAATATTGACAACCATCAGTTTAACTCCTAAAATCCTATCTTTCCTCATGTATTTTGAACTAGATTTGATTTCATTTCTTATTTGTACTTCCCATGTTAGAGGAAGTGGCAGCTAGCATGTTGCCCTAAATGCTTATACCTACCCCCTTCTTTTTTTTAATATAAGATGATATTTTAGCAGCTGGCTTACTCGGTCCAGAGAGATTTCAGAATCAATGAACATTTATAGAACCGCTATTAGAACTCTTAATCTTCTCAGGATTGTTATAAGGTATTTGTTATTCTCATTTAACAGAAGATAAGTTAAAATAAGCTGAGGGTAGAGGAAAAATAGGCACTTTATTGAGCAGTTACAATACGCTAAACATTGCTTGATGCTTTGTTCCATGAGGGTAGGGATGGTGTTTGTTATGTTCACCAATCCATCCTCAGTGCTTAGCAGGCTGCCTTGGACATGATGCCTGCTGAATGTTATTTGTGGAAAGCTTGAGTGAACATCCATGCTGCAAGCTGGATAGAAATGGCTGATGAATAGGGGGGTTGTTTCTCTGTCTTGGGGAGTGGACATGTGTAGCAACCCTATTTATATACCTATAAAAGAGAAGCCCTAATAAACTTGGATTTCTTTAATCTGTTTTATCAGGCCCATCTATTCTCAGTGATCTTGGGAAACCCTAGCAAAATTTTAATTTTCCAACAATTAAAGTTTCACCTTTGCAGTTTATGATCCCTCTCTATTAAGACCTGGTGCCATAGTGGTTAAGAGCTTTGCTGCTAACCAAAGGGTCAGCAGTTCAAGTCCGCCAGCTGCTCCTTGGAAACCCTATGGGACAGTTCTACTCTGTCCTATAAAGGTCACTATGAGTCAGAATCAATGCCAATGAGTTTATATTAAGGCTAGGTGGTGGGTGTTGGGGCAGTGATAGAGAAATTCTTCCCTTATTCTAAAAGGGATGTATCTAGAATGTATCTTCATTGTCAGATATTGTTACTCTAACTTTAACACTACCAAGCATTATTCTTCAGAGAGTGTGTTTAGATTAAATTACGGACCCACCCTCATGGACAACATAGTCACATGGGGGAAAAACATGTTTCGTATCCTAAGATTTCAATTTACATTTTTGGGACAAATGTAGACTTGGGTTTTCAGTTGGCATTTAATGATGTTTGTGTTATCTACAACACTCCTTTTCATTAGCAGAATTAATCAAGGGTTGATTATACCTCCTCCACAGAGCAACTTATTTTTTCAGTTTTTCCATCTTCATCGCTTCATATGCATCTGACACAGCTCATGATTAATCACTCACTTAAAATATTTTGAGCAACAGGAATGCTGCCTTTATCAACCCTGAAAAGCCTGGGGAAGGTCACCAACACGTACAGCACACATGAAAAGGTACATCACAGTAGCCTCAGGGTCTCATACAACTGGAGACAATTTTCCACAGAAATGTATTTTTTAAAATTTGAGACCAGTTGTATGCTTTTCCCTCTAAACTGTTGAGTGATTTAATGTCTTTTTAATGTGAGAACCCATTTGTATTGTCCTGAAGTGTTACACCGTTTAAACCAATCACGGGATTGCACTAGGCTCCATTTGCTCCCAGATTTCATGTGCTATAGTAACAGTGAAGGAAAAGCCATACTCATTTCTCAAAAAGTGTTGGTTGTTTCTGTTGCTACTAATGCAAAGTGTTGGTTTTTAATTTGTTGTTGGTTTCTGCAAAGCGCAAGTCGTATTATTGGTTTTAAATGATGATGGATGCTATTTTAGAAATGTGAAAAAAAAAAGACAAGATTGTGGCGTGAAAATTTGATTTTAAATTGCTTGATTAATTTATTTTAGTGGCATATAGCAAGATTATTATGCTGCAATAAACCAATTTACTGTAAATCAGTCTAACAAATGAAATGCCTGGAGGTACCTTATAAATTGCACTGCTGTTTTTGTTATGGTGAATACAAATGAATCAAAATGCAAATCCTAAGACAGCTTTAAAATGTTTCTAGCAACATATGTATATAAATCATTGACCCAACTTTCACAGTTGATTATATTCAGCTAAGATTTTGCTTGTTTACATCTCTTTTTCAATTCTGACAGATAATTGAAGCTGCCAACCATTTTGAATTATAGATTTCCTTTTATTTGGTTAGTAAGAAAAGTTCTCCATGGTTCATTTTCACTGGCCAGAAGATAGCTTAAATGAGAAGTGGGGAAGCTTTCATAAAGATCTGAGTTGAAAATGGAATATTATGTAGCCAATGTAACATGAATTACTATTATACCAAATGACATGGAGGACTTTCCATAAGGTTCTATTGAGTGAGAAATGCAAGATGTAGAAAAATCACGTGAAGAGAGTTGTTGTGCATATACATAGGCATGTCATATGTGACGTATCTGTATCTTTCAACATTTTGAGATATAGCAATATAGAGGTATATAGATGCATACATACTGCTTATTAAAATGGGTTTCCCGGAGAGTATAGGGTACATGGAAGGAGTGCCAAGAACAACATTAAAAGAAAAAAAAGATTGAGGTAAAAACACATTTTATGTTTGTGAAAATGGATGTTTTCTACCAATTGATTCTTTTTAAAGGACATAGAAGGTACAGTAGAAGCTCTTCTCCATTTATAGAGCAGTAAGTAAATTAGATCTCTCTCTATTTAACAACTTAAATATTGTATGTTTAATAAGAGAAACTGGGAATCTGATCACTTCATTTGAAAAAGAATTATAATTTTTGTAACCTGAATAATCAACTCCCTTTAATTAATGGGAGAGGGGTGTGCATTAGCGAGCAAAAGCCCCAAGGTGGGAAGTGACTATTCAGTACTATAGGTCTTTGTCTTTTATTTAGTCAAAGCAGTTATTTAGCACCTAGTGACACAGTTGTTCAGTGCTCAGCTGTAACCTAAAGGTCGGTGGTTCGAACTCACTAGCTGCTCCGCAAGAGAAAGATGCGCCAGTCTACTTCTGTAAAGAGTACAGCCTTGGAAACCCTATGGAGCAGTTCTACTTGGTCCTACGTGGTCACTATGAGTCGTAATCAACTCGATGACAAAAGATTTAGTTTTTGGTTTTTGTAGCCCAGGCTCTGTGTTTGGTGTTGGGTAAGCTACATAGAAGTAAGACAGTGCAAACTTCAAGGAACCTGTAATTACACCTGTTCAGGTAATGTCTGACTGCACATATGTCCATGGTCCCATAAGGTTATAATAGAGTTCAGAAATCCCAGTTGGTGAACAGGATGTAATGGATGTAACTGGACATAGTGAACACAACAGTGTCCCACACACAACACGTATATCTCATGTCTGTTGTATACAAAGCAATTGTCCTGCCAGGTATATAAGGGTACAGTAAACTGTAGAGGGAGGTTATTTGCCCCAGCAAATAATACAATGTCGCACAATGTCCAAATCACATAATGTAGTATTTCATAGAACTTATTGTGGACGTTAAGCGATGCATGACTGTAGGGGGAAAATAAAGGCTGTCAGAAGAGGAAGGAGGTATAATAGGAGGTAATATAGAATTGGAACTGATAGATTATAGTGATTGATTGTTGCGAAGAGTTGGCCAAGAAAGTCAGGAGTTAAATATGCTTCAAAATTTCTACTGATAGTCTGTGTAAAAACTAATTTTCTCTACTAAAGTTTTACAGAAAGGGTAGGGGATTTAGATTTGGAACATGCCCACATTAATAAGTCAATTCTAAATACAAAACTAATATTTATTGAGTGCTTATTATATATCAGGCTAAACACATTACATGCACTCTCTTTACTACCTGTGATGGTTAAGATTGTATGTCAGCTTGGCTAGGCCATGATTCTCAGTGTTTTATCAGTTGTATAATGTTGTGATCACCTCCCTGTTGAAATCTGATATGTCATCACCCTTATGATGGAATCTGCTGAGTGGTACTGGCAGGGGTGGGGCCTGTGGCAGCTCACCGCCCTCTCAGCTTCATCTCTCTACCTTCTGCCAGTTATTGCTTGCCTGCTCACCTTGCCAAAGTTTTTACCTTGTTCCAGACTCAGCAGCTGTCTCTTGTTGTCTCACCTCTGGTTCTTGGGACTTGAGCTAGCAGCTTACCTGTGGGTCTTGGAATTTGTGGACCTTCACAGCCTGCTGGCAAGAGTCCTGTTCCCCGACCTGCTGATCTTGGGTTTGCCAGCCCCTGCAGCTACGTGAATCAGGAGAAACTTGCAGTTTTGCCTGCTGATCTTGCAATTTGTTGACCTTCACAGCCTGTGAGCGGGAGCCCTGCTCTCCGACCCACCGACCTTGGGTTCGGCAGCTTCTATGACTGACTGCGTGAATTGGGAAAGGCCTCTACCCTGATCCACGGACTTGGGACATTTTAGCCTCTACAATCACATGAGCTGTTTCCTTGATATAAATCTCTCTCTATATATACTTATATGCTTTACTGGTTTTGCTTCTCTAGAGAACCCAGCCTAAGACACTTGGTACCGAGAGAGTGGGGTGCTACTCTAACAGATACCTAAAATGTGGAAGTGGTTTTGAATCTGAATGGATAGAAGAACAGCAGTGGCAGAGGACCAGCAGCAGCAGAGAACCTGCATCAGTAATGAAGTGGCAACAGCAGAGAACCGGCAGCAACAGAACCAGGAGACCCATGAGGGAGCTGAGTGCCTGCGTGCAGGAGGCTTCCTGGCGAAGTGAGGTGCCTCCGGGCACTTAATGGTGGAGCTACAGAGCTTTATAACACTTGCCCCAGCAGGGCAGATGTGGGCATGAGGCCCGAGGAGCCGAGAGGCTAAGAAACCAGGAAACAAGCTGAAGAGACAAGGGACACAAGAAGCCGAGCTGCCTCAGTCCCAAAAGGTATGGCCATGATCTCAGGGGTTTCAAAGGGTGGAGCCATGGCCTCTGGTACTTCTAAGGATGGAGTCACCACTCAGATGGACTGGGAGAATGATGCATCTAAAGCCAAGGGAGCAGAGTTGCTGTCCCAGTAGGCCTGGAAGGCAGAGCTGAAGCCCAGGGCTGAGGGGCCTCCTCTCAGCATCTGGAGAGTGTGGCTAATACCTAGAGTCTGGAGGGCAGGGCCATTGTGTAAATTATCTCAGAGAACAGAAGATTATTTTCAAAGCCTTGAGGGCTAATGTAATGTGTTCTGCTGACTTGCTTGGTGCCTGTTATCCCTTTTTTTCCTCCAGTTTCTCCCATTTGTAATGGAAATGTCTAGCTTGTGCCTGTTCTGCCATTGTACCTTTGGAAGCAGATAACTTATATTCTCAATTTTATAGATGAAGAGGAATTTCTGGATTTTGGACTTGGAGTTAAGACTTTGGCTGTGATATGATGAGGTGAATATGTTTGGCATGTTGCAAGGATGTGATTTTTTGGGGGCCAAAGGGTGGAATGTCATGGGTTGAATTATGTCCCCCCAAAAATGTGTGTATCAATTTGGCTAGGCCATTATTCCTGGTATTGTGTGATTTTCCTATGTGTTGTAAGTCCTGCCTCTATGATGTTAATCAGGGAGGATGGGCGGCAGTTGTGTTAGTGAGGCAGGATTCAATCTACAAGATTGGATTATGTCCTGAGGCAACCTCTTGAGATATAAAAGAGAGAAGTGAGCAGAGAGACATAGGGACCTCATACCACCAAGAAGCAGTGCCAGGAGAAGAGCGTGTCCTTTGGACCCGGGGTCCCTTCATGGAGAAGCTTCTAGTCTGGGGGAACATTGATGAGAAGACTGATAGAGGGAGAAAGCCTTCCCCTGGAGCTGACGCCCTGAATTTGGACTTTTAGCCTACTTTACTGTGAATAAATACATTTCTCTTTGTAAAAGCCATCCATTTGTGGTATTTCTGTTATAGCAGCACTAGATGACTAAGACACTACCATATATTCAATGAATATATACTGAGTGCCAGTTATGTGCCCACTAATGTTTTAGACATGATTATTTTTATTTTTCCTTCTTATAAATGAGAAAACTGTAGCTGGAGGAGGTTAAGGAACTTGCCTATGGCATCACAGCTAACTGATGGGGGAGTCAGGACTAGAATCCAGGTTTGTTCAACTCTGGAGTATTTGCTTTTCAACAACCACAATGTTGACCTGTTGGCATTATGTGGAGTGGGTGGCCTCCGTGTCTCCCAGCAAAACCTACCTGGCTCCACATTTACTCTAGTGCCTTCTGAGTGTCTCTAAATAACATGTTTTCATTTATACTTTATTTTTCCAAGCTATTGATTTTTCAGTATGAAATGTAAGAATATGATTCTTTCCTTCTACTATCCCACTACACATGTGCAACTTTTTTTATCCCTCATCCTCCATCAATACAGTGATAATCTAATTTTGGCTTAATGTATTCAGTATTTATGTATTATGACTATATTCCCTAATCATAGCTGAGCCATGTAGAAAATTATGATTACTTTGACTTTTCTACACAGTTTTAATGTTTGTCTTCTTAATTTTTTATGTGCCTATTATTAATCCAACTGCAGACTCTTCACCGTCTAGAATGCCTCTGAATATTTTTATTCACGTTCAGGTATCTATTTTGTCTTCCTAAAGAAGTCATTCCTGTACCTTTCTTACCTGTACCTATCTGAATTGGTCCCTTCTCTGCCTGCTGTACCTCTGTCAACCTAGGGCCTTCCTTCATGATCATCTTGGAGAGTCCCTTCACCTCCTCTCTGTGTTGTATATCCTGTTTCTGATTTTTCTTCTCTTTCCTATTTAATTCTCATAGAAGATCAATTTTTTGAAACTTTGCATGTTTGAAGACTTACTTATGTTTTACTCTAAAATAATAGTTTGGCTTGGTAATGAATTCTAGGTTGAAAATAATTTTCTTTTAGACTTTTAAGAGGATTTCACTATTTTATCTAGTTTGTAGTATTGAGGTTAAGGTAATTTGAATCCCATTTTTCCTTTCTGGTAGCTTAGGGATCTTCTTTTTGTCCCCAGTATCCTGAAATTACACAATTATAATTTTTTTTTTTTGGCCTGGGGTGTGGGAGTGATGAGTGGAATTGGTGACTGTGGTGGTTCTTCTCTCTACACAGAGTCTCTCTCTCTCATTTTTCCCACTTCCCATCCCAGTTCCCCACAACTTTTATGTTAGAAGCTTTCACTAGATGTGTAATAATCCTTGGTTCTCTGCTCAATTTTAAGAGAACATGAGTGTAACTTATCAACTGAGAGCTCCCTTGTGGCTGGCTCTGACTTTTAGATGTGGAACCTCTGATGTTTATAGCTGTAGGGCTGGTGATTCTCTGCAGAGAAGAGTCTTCTGTCTCTTTCCCGGAGGGTGAAGGCTGATTTCCAGCATTCTGTGTTCTCATTTGGGGTGGAGGTCTCCTGTATATTTGGTAAGGTGTCCTGTTAGGCCAGCCATTCTCAGTGACCTTAGACTTGAAAAGAGATACCTCTATGTGAACTTATCCAAAGAAAAGACCTCCAGTCTTTTTGCTGGTGCAAAGTATTGCTAGTCTGCTGATTATTTAGAGAGAATGGAGATCTGAAGCATAATAGATTTTCAGATAATATCCTTTTTTAAGCCCTTCATTCCCATTTTTAGAGGTACCTAATACTGCCAGTTTGAGTCTTTTGGGGACCTAGGGTCTATTGCTGCCAGCTGAAGATTCAGTTTTCATGTCTGCTAAGTCATTTATTTCTTTTCTTTCTGCTTTCAATCTAAAACATTATTTTTGCTTCATCACGTTTTCTATATTTCTCTGGGTTTGTGCTTCAAAAATATTATTTTACTATTATAATAGATTTTTGGTAGATATTGAAAGTAAATATGTGCATTCAGTCTTCTATTTTACCCAGAATTTCAGGAAATGCCAGGAAACTCTTTCTGGGGCCTTTTGTGATGTTATTGTACTCTTGATTCCATTTATCAAGGCCACTTTCTCTTACGACATCCATTATGGAGATGAAGAACCACCAGCCAGAATGCTCTTAACTAATGGACTAGGAACTACCATGTTTCATTTTTGTCTTTGCCATCAACTGGCTCTGTTGTTAGGTGTCATTGAGTTGCTTCCTACTCATAGCGACCCTATGTACAGCAGAACAAAACACTGCCCGGTCCTGTGCCATCCTCACAATCCTTGCTATATTTGAGCCTGTTGTGGCCACTGTGTCAATCCGTTTCATTGAGGGTCTTCCTCTCTTTCACTGACTCTCTCTACCTTACCAAGCATGATGTCCTTCCCCAGAGACTGGTCCCTCCTGATAACATGCCCAAAGTAAGTGAGATGAAGTCTCGCCATGCTCACTTCCAAGGATCATTCTGGCTCTACTTCTTCCAACACAGACTTGTTCATTCTTCTGGCAGTCCATGGGATATTCAATATTCTTCACCAACACTGTAATTTCAAGGCATCAGTTCTTCTTCAGTCTTACTTATTTATTTCCCAGATTTTGCATGCATATGAGGTGATTGAAAATGTTATGGCTTGGTTCAGGCGCACCTTATTCTGAAAGTGACATCTTTGATTTTCGAAACTTTAAAGAGATCTTTTGCAGCACATTTACCCAATGCAATACATAGTTTGATTTCTTGACTGCTGTTTCCATGGGTGTTGATTGTGGAACCAGGTAGAATGAAATCCTTGATAACTTCAGTATTTTCTCTGTTTATCATGTTGTTGCTTATTTGTCCAGTTGTGAGGATTTTTGTTTTCTTTACGTTAATGTATAATCCATACTGAAGGCTACAGTCTTTGATCTTCATCAGTAAGTGCCTCAAGTCCTCTTCACTTTAAGTAAGCAAGGTTGTATCATCTACATATTACAGGTTGTTAAGGAGTCTTCCACCAGTCCTGATGGCACGTTCCTGTTTATATAGTCCAGCTTCTCAGATTATTTGCTCAGCATACAGATTGAAAAAGTATGGTGAAAGGATACAGCCCAGATGCACACCATTCCTGATTTTAACCCTTACATTACCAATTTTTTGTTAATTAATTCATTTATTTTGTGCTTTAGATGAAAGTTTACAGAGCAAAATAGTTTCTTATTAAACAATTAGTACACATATTGTTTTATGACATTGGTTGCCAACCCCATGATGGTTAACACTCTCCCTTCTCGACCTTGGGTTCCCTATTACCACCTTTCCTGTTCCCTCCCGCCTTCTCATCCTTGCCCCTGGGCTGGTGTGCCCCTTTAGTCTAGTTTTGTTTTATGGGCCTGTCTAATGTTTGGCTGAATTGTGAACCTCAGGAGTGACTTCAGTACTGAGTTAAAAGGGTGTCTAGGGGCTATACTCTCAGAGTTTCTCCAATCTCTGTCAGACCAATAAGTCTGGTCTTTTTTTGTGGGTTAGAATTTTGTTCTGTGTTTTTCTCCAACTCTGTCCAGGGCTCTCTATTGTGATCCCTGTCAGATGGCATGTGTTTTCAGTATTGGAATGCATACTTACTAATTGAATGAGTTTCAATTTTTGGTTGGTAATATGGATTTTGAGAAATACAATCTGGCAACACAATCTGCCAGTGAGGTGAGTGGCACTTTGGTGCCACTGATCTGTGGCATGACAGTATGCCACTGAGACTAGGTAGGTAATTTATGGTTGGCACCTTTCCATTTGGTTATATGGGAAACCTCTGGTTTTCCAAATATGACACAGAAAAACCGAAAGAAACCTATTAGGACTCCCTAACTATCACCCAGGAAAGCCATAATTATGCTTGTAACATTTATCTGACAGAAGTAAAGGAAAAAAAGGCAAAAGTTTACAAAAGTAATACATCCAGGAAGCATCACCTAATAGAATGCTCAACCTATACAACAGTGAGGCTCCAACTCCCGTCTGTTGAGCTTCACACACTTCAAAAGGGACCCACCTTGATGTTAAATGCATTAGAACAAAAACAATGCCTTACCTCTGAGGTCCAGAGGCATAAAAACCGGATGGCATACCATTTAGGCCAATGGTAATGAAAGAGTTTTAAACCACCCAGTATTCCCTTGTTCTGTTTGAATGACTGCCTCTTGGGTCTATGTACAGGTTTCGTATGAGCACAGTTAACTGTTCTGGAATTCTCATTCTTCCCAATGTTATCCATAATTTGTTACGATCCACACAGTTGAATGTCTTTGCATAGTCAATAAAACACAGGTAAACCTCTTTCTGGTATTCTCTGCTTTCAGTCAAGATCCATCTGACATCAGCAATGATAGCCCTTGTTCTGGGTCCCCTTCTGAATCCAGCTTGAATTTCTGGCAATTCCCTGTCTATGTACTGCTGCAAATGTTTTGAATGATCTTCAGCAAAATTTTTCTTGTGTGTGATATTAATGATATTGTTTGATAATTTCCGCATTTTGTTGGATCACCTTCCTTTGGAATGGGCACAAATATAGATCTCTTCTAGTCAGTTGGCCAGGTAGCTGTTTTCCAAATTTCTTGGCATATTTTCTCGAACACCTCCAGCACAGCATGTTTGTTGAAATATCTTAATCGGTATTCTGTCAATTCCTGGAGCCTTGTTTTTTGCCAATGCCTTCAGTCAGCTTGGGCTTCTTCCTTCAGTGCCATCAGTTCTTGATCATATGCTTCCTGCTGACATGGTTGAACATCAAACAATTCTTTTTGGTATAGTGACTCTGTGTATTCCTTCCATCTTCTTTTGATGCTTCCTGTGTTGTTCTATTTTTTTGCCCATAGGATCCTTCAAAATTGCAACTCGAGCCTTGAATTTTTTCTTCAGTTCTTTCTGCTTGAGAAATGTGGAGCGTGTTCTTCCCTTTTGGTTTTTTAACTCCAGGTCTTTGCACATTTCACTATAATACTTTATCTTCTTGAGCCACCCTTTGAAATCTTCTGTTCAGTTCTTTTACCTCATCATTTCTTTCTTTTGTTTTAGCTACTTGATGTTAAAGAGCAAGTTTCAGAGTCTCTTCTGACATCCATTTTGGTCTTTTCTTTTTTTTCTGTCTTTTTAATGACCTCTTGCTTTCTTCATGTATGTTATCCTTGTTGTCATCCCATAACTCGTCTGGTCTTTAGTAATTACTGTTCAGTGCATCAAATCTCTTCTTGAGATGCTCTCCAATTTCAGATGGTCATATTTTGGTGCTCTTAGGCTTGTTTTAATTTTGTTTAGCTTCAACTTAAAATTTCGTATGAGCAATTGATGGTCTTTTCAGCAGTTGGCCCTTGGCTTTGTTCTGACTGATAATATTGAGCTTTTCCATTATCTCTTTCCACAGATGTAGTCAATTTGATTCCTGTGTTTTCCAGCTAGTAGGCCCACATGTATAGTTGCCGTTCATGTTGTTGAAAAAAAGTATTTCCAATGAATAAATCACTGGCCTCACAAACTTCTATCGTGTGCTCTCTGAGTCTTTTCTGTCACCAAGGCCATATTTTCCAACTACAGATCCTTCTTCTTTGTTTCCAACTTTAGCATTCCAATCACCAGTTATTATCAATGCATCTTGATTGCATGTTTAATCAATTTCAGACTTCAGAAGTTGGTAAAAATCTTCAATTTCCTCATTTTGGCCTTAGTGGTGGGTATGTAAATTTGAATAATAGTCGTATTACCTAGTCTTCCTTGTAGGGGTATGGATATTATCCTATCACTGACAGAACTGTACTTCAGGATACATCTTGAAATGTTCTTTGTGACGATGAACACGACGCCATTCCTCTTTGATTTGTTATTCCCAGCATAGTAGACCATATGATTGTCTGATTTAAAATGGCCATTACCAGTCCATTTCAGCTCACTAATACTTAGCATACTGATCTTTATGCATTGCATTTCATTTTTGATGACTTCCAGTTTTCCTAGATTCATACTTCATGCATTCCAATTTCTGATTATTAATGGGTGTTCGCAGCTGTTTCTTCTCATTTTGAGTTGTGTCACATCAGCAGATGGAGGTTCCGAAACCTTGGCTCCATCCATGTCATTAAGGTCGACTCTACTTTGAGGAGGCAGCTCTTCACCAGTTGTCTTTTGAGCACCTCCCAACCTGAGGGGCTCATCTTCCGGCACTATATCAGACAATGTTCCGCTGCTATTCATAATATTTTGTAATTTGAGTTAAATCCCTTAAACTCTACTCCTTAGTCTATGTCTCTATAAAATAGAAATAATATCCAACCCTCACAGGTTATTATGAAGATAAAATCAGATATTCTGGCAGGGTTTTGTAAAAGGGTTTTAATATGTTTCATAAATGCGAACTAATCTACGTGCAAAAACACCTTAGTCTTCTCTACAGTATAACGACGTCAACTGTGGATGCTTTTCCCCACAGACTCTTTTTCTTCCCCTATTGCTTAATTACTCTTGTTGCTCTTCCCTGAAACTTCTCTCCCTTCTCCAAGAGCAGCCAACTGCTCTACCCGATGCCAAAAGGTGGGAAATGATTATACTCAGCTCTTCCATGTCAAATTTCTGCCAACTGCTCTCACAGCATTTCTTCTTTGAGTCAAAAATAATGAGGGAATAAATTCATCTTCAATTCATTATGTCTTCTCTGTTTCTCCTACTATTAAGTATTTCATCTGATCACCCTAGATGAGGGATTTTTCCCTTGTGCCATTACCAACATTGGGGGAAAAAAAAGACCTGTCAGCAGCTTGTACCAACTGCTAAACTGGAATATACTTGCTTTGCTAACTGAAGAAAAAAATACTGAAAAAAAGGCATAGATTCAGTGACCTTAGCCAAAAATCATTATGGGAAGAAAAAAAAAATCAGTCATGTGTGATTCCCAGCAGGCAGCAAAGAACTCCAAAATAGCTGTTCTTCTCCTGAACCTCCTCTGAAAGATTAATTGTCTCATGATCCTATAGCATCGGTTCATGAAATTCGTGTGCCAGAGATACAATTCTTGCAAACTTTTTCTAAGAAGTTTCTCATGAGGCATTTGAAGGTTGAGGGTTATACTTTCTGAAATATAAAAACAAAATGAGATGGATTTCAACTTCTGGACTTGTTGAAGTAATTGGGACTAGCCAAACATTTTAATTTTAAACAACTAGAAAACTGGGCAAAATATATGGAAGAACATTTTTTTTTTTAACACTGGATAAACAAGCATCCCAGAACTCTGTTTCCTAAAAACGTACACAAATAAGATATGTTCTATAATCACATTGACTTTCTGCCATGAAATAGAGGAATGGAGATGCCAGGATGACCAAAATGGTCCCACTGAGTTTAGGAGACTGATTTCTTGGTTTGGAGAAGAGATGAGGCAGCTGAAATTTGCCAGACAGAGTACAGGAGAGGAAAGAGCTGTGTAGAGAATGAGTTTCAGAAATCTGCTACATTGGGTCTGATGAAGGAGCCCTGGTGGAGCAGTGGTTAAGTGCTCGGCTACTAACAGAAATGTTGGCACTTCGAACCCACCAGCTGCTCCAGCTTGTCCTACAGATAGGCATGGTGGTAGAGGGGTTGGGTCCTGGGTGGTCCATAAGATGAGAGAATTTTCATCTCAAGTTCTGTTGTGGAAAGGAGACCCACCATCTCACCCATAGTATTTGTTTTTGCTTTGCTTCTGCTTCCCTGCTGGAAAGCCAAGGTGGGTAGGGAAGAGAGGAGGGCTCTGAGGGTAGCTAGACATGTTCCAATAACAATGCCAGTTATTATGGGCTGTGTGACTTTGGGCATATTACTCAACATCTCTGAACTTCAGTTTTCTTGCCTGCCAATGGGGATGATACACCCCTGTTACTGTCTTGTGATGAGAATTGAATAAAATAGAATTGTATACCAAACATGATGCCAAGAATACAAAGTACTCAATAAGTTAAAAAAAAAAAAATCTTAAAAGGAGCTGAGAGAGGGGAACACATTCTGTACAAAGGAACAAAGATAAGAATGGCTGAAATCTTTTCCTCAAAAAAAAAAAAGAAAGAAAGAAAAAGTAAGCTAGAAGACTTGTAATGATATCTTTAAAGTGCTAAAAGAAGTAAAAAAAATAAGCCTTCAATTCAAAATTTATATCCAATGAAACTATCCTCCAAGAACGAAGGCACAATATTTTTTTTCAGACAAACTAAATCTCACAAAATTAGTCACAAGCAAACCCGCAATAAAAAATATAAAAAAATGTTGAAGGGAAATGATACTGGATGAAGCATGACGTAAAAGGAATGAAGGTGCTAGATATGGTAAATGAGGCTAAAGATAAACTGTTTTCGTTTTCTCATTTAAATTTCTTTAAAAGATAATTTATTGTTAAAGGCAAAAATTATAACAATATATTTTGGGGTTTATGACTGTCTTAGTTACCTAGTGCTACCATAACAGAAATACTACAAGTGGGTGGCTTTAAAGAACAGAAGTTTATTTTCTCACAGTTCTGGAGGCTAAAATCCAAATCAGGGTTCTGGCCCCATTGATTCTTTCCATGAGCCTCTCTCCTAGTTTCTTGTGTCTGCTGGTGGTCCTTGGCATTCCTTGGCATCTGTCTTCCTTCTGTGTGTGTCTCTGTGTCTATTCTGCTCTTTTTATAACTCAGAAGTGATTAGGTTTAGGACCCACTGTATAATGTCATCATTAACATAGCAAAAGAAAACCCCTATTTACAAACAGGGTCATATTTATAGGTACAGAGGTTAGCATTTCAACACATATTTTGGGGGGACAGAATTCAATCCATAACAAAGACGTATGTAAATGTAAAATGTATAAACACAAAGGATGGCAAGAGGATAGGATATGAAAGTATATTGTATGATTCTTAAAAGTAGCATGGAATGATATTATTTGAAAGTAAACTGTGATATATTGAAAATTTATATTTTAAACCCTAGCATACTCTAAGCAATAACAAGAGGTATAGTTAAGAAGCCAGTAGTGGAAATAAAATAGAATACTAAATTATACTTAATAAATCTAGAAGAAGGATAGAAAAGAGAGGTGTCAGGCTGGGTTCTCTAGAGAAGCAAAACCAGTAACGTGTATAAATATATATATATATATATATATATATTTATATCAAGGAAACAGCTCATGCAATTGTAGAGCTAGAACGTCCCAAGTCCATGGCTCAGGCTAGAGGCCTCTCCCAAGTCATGCAGCTGCAGAAGCTGGCGAGCCCATGATCAGCAGGTCAAAGAGCAGGGCTCCTGCTCACATGCTGTGAAAGTTGACAAACTCTGAGATTGGCAGGCAAGACCACAAGGTTTCTCCTGATTCATGTAGCTGCAGGGGCTGGCGAACCCAAGATTGGCAGGTCAGAGAGCAGGGCTCTGCTCACAGGCTGTGAAGATCAATGAATCCCAAGTTCGGCAGATAAGCTGACAGCTCAAGTCCCAAGAACCAGAGAGATGAGACGACAGGAGGCAGCCACAGGCTCCAGAGAGTGCAAAAACCAGAACGTCTGCTTATATTCAGATGTGGGCCACACCTCCAAGGAGACTCCCTTTCATCTGATTGGCTACTCACACTATATTCAATCATGGGAGTGATCACATTAAAACACTGAGATCATGCCCAGCCAAGTCGACACCAATCTTAACCATCACAAGAGGAAATCAGAAAATAACATGAATGGAATGAAAATGAAAATATAACACACTGAAATTTGTGCTAAAGTAGTGTTTGGAGGGAAATTTTTAGCTTTAATTGCTTATGTTAGAAAGGAAGAAGGTCTACAATTAACAATCTAAGCTTCCACTTAAGTTAGAAAAAGAAGAGCAGATTAAATCCACAGTAAGTAGAAGGAAGTAAATAATAAAGATAAAAGAAAATACTAAAATATAAAATGGAAAAACAGTTGTGAAAAATCAATGGTACAAAAGGCCTTTTCTTTTTTGAAAATTTTAACAAAACTGATAAATGTCTAGCTAGACTAATCACAAAATAAGGAGAGCAGATTTTCAATTGCCTCATATGCATGGGAAAGCTTCCTTATTCATTAATAAGGAAGACTGAGGAAGAACCCATGCCTTTGAATTATGGTGTTGGCAAAGAATATTGAATATACCATGGACTGCCAGAAGAATGAACAAATCTGTTTTGGAAGACTTTGGAAGAAGTACAGCCACAATGCTCCTTAGAAGCAAGGACGGCGAGACTTTGTCTCACATAATTTGGATGTAGTATCAGGAAGGTCCAGTCCCTGGAGAAGGACATCAGGCTTGGTAAAGTAGATGGTCAGTGAAAAAGAGGAAGACCCTGGAAGAGACAGATTGACACAGTGACTGCAACAATAGGCTCAAGCATAATGATTGCAAGGATGGTGCAGGACAGGGCAGTGTTTCTTTCCGTTGTACACAGTGTCGCTCTGGGGGTCAGAACCGACTTGATGGCATGTAACAACAACAACAAATATTAAAAGAATAACAAGCAGGAACGATTTTTCTCTTTTCAGTACTTCCAGTAGATGCTGCTGCTTAAATTGTGCAGTGGAAGATAGGAAAGCAAGCACTCAGCACGCCAGAGTTTTGTAGGGCAAATAAACAAAACCACATTAATAGTTTTGATTTCTTGAAAAACATGGTGATTTGACCTATATTAGACTCATCTAATATAGGCCATCAGAGCAGTATGAGATTAAATCCCATTAAAATCAACTTTAAAATGTGAAATAAATGCTAGGCATTTGGACAGGGGATGAAATAGAGACTAACTTCTATTAGCCAGGCATTTTGCTACAATTTTTAGTTTAAATCTTCACAACTGTGACGACTTTAAACTTCACAACTGAAAATTCCTTTCTAACCACAAGGCATAGAATCAGTACTTGCGTAGAGTCACATCCCTAATAAATAATAAATCTAGAATTTTAGTTTAAGATTATCAATCATAATCTGGTGTGTTAATTTTTTTTTAATAAAATATTCTTTCTAATCAGGTAACTCAATTGAAGTGTGACTTAACCAGGAATAGATTAAATAGCATATAGACAATTAACCTGAACTATATTTACTCACCTTTTATTTTTCAAATGTCTTCTTAAATTGTTTATTATAGAAAATTCCAAATATACAAAAGTAGAAAGGCTGGCACAACAAGCATCAACTTGTGACCAATGCTGGTTTTATCTGTTATACTTCTGCCTACTCCCTCACACTCTGCAGTAATGATATCATTTCATCTGTGAGACTTTTAGCATGTATTTCTAAGACAGGTACTCAATTTTTTAAAATTCAAAATCACAATACCATTATCAAACTTAGACAAAATTACTGATAACTTTTTTAACAGCATTATTAAGATATAATTCACGTATCAAACACTTCACTCATTTAAAATGTA
Organism: Dugong dugon; assembly: GCA_030035585.1. Lineage (NCBI taxonomy): Eukaryota > Metazoa > Chordata > Mammalia > Sirenia > Dugongidae > Dugong > Dugong dugon. The sequence goes on along the minus strand of CM057467.1, from coordinate 102,186,554 downwards.
CAATTCAATGGTTTTTAGTATATTCACAGCTAAGTGCAACCAGCCCCACAGTCAATTTGAGAACATTTTTATTACTTCAAAAAGAAATGTGAACATCTTTTTAACAGCATCAAATATCTGGCTAGTGTTCCCATTTCTCTGGTTATCTTATACATTTTATTTATTGTATTTTACCATTTGTTTGACTCAGCATCCAAACAAGTATTATACAGAGTGACCTTGATGTTAATCTCTTATGTATTTTTTAATCTTAGGTTCCTTTCTGTATTTTTCTTTGAATATATATATTTGTTATTGTTGTTAAAAAGAAACCTGGTTGTTTGCCCTGTAGATATTCCCATAGCCAAGATTTTGCTGAGTGTATCCCTGTGGTGTTGTATAATGTGTTCAAATGTATTTAAACTTTGATTATTCTTTTGATCTTTTATATATTCTTTATAAATTAACTTAAATGTTTCTTGGAATGAGGTGACATTTATATATATGTATACATACATATATAAATATGGATGCTAGACATCAATATTAAAGCTAAATCTGTAAAAATTTTAGAAGAAAGTATTAGTAACCTGAGGATAGACAGAGATTTCTTAGGGTGCAAAAACACTACCCACAAAAGAAAAAATAACTTGGCCTTCATCAAAATTAAAAACTTGGTTTTCAAAACACGCTGGTAAATAAAGAACAAAACAATCACAGGCTGAGAGAATATATCTGTAAAACTTATATCTGATGAAAGACTTGCATCCGGATTATAGAAAAAACTTTTTCAACTCAGTAAGACAAAAACTCAAGTAAAAAATAGGCAAAATATTTGAATAAGCACTTCACCAAAGAAGATATACAAATGGGAAATAAGCACACAAGGAAATGCAGTGAGATGCCACTACACAAACACTAGAATTCCTAAAATGAAAACAACTGCAATACTAACTTTGGTGAGGATGAGGAGCAACTGAAACTCTCATACATTGCTGGTGGGAATGCAAAATGATACTGCCACTTTAGAAAAGTATGACAATTTCTTACAAATTTAAACATACACTTAACATGTTGTGTGCTGTCAAATCCATTCCGACTCATAGTGACCCTACAGGAAAGAGTAGAACTGCCCCATAGGCTATCCTAGGCTGTCATCTTAGTGGGACCAGGTTCCTTCTCCTGTAGAGCCACTAGGTTCAAACTGCTATCTATTGGTTAGCAATTAACCGCTTAACCATTGGGCATCCAGGGCTCCTTATACTTAACATACTACCCAGCAAACCTACTCCTAGATATTTACCCCAAAGTAATAAAAACATTCAATCTAGGACTTGTACACAAATGTTTAGAGAATAATTTATAATGACTTAGAACTGGAAACAACCGAAATGTCCATCAGCTGGTGAATGAATAAATATATTGTGATATATGTATATAATGGAATATTAAAAAAAAAGAAAACTCATTTGCTTTTGAGTCGATTCTGACTCATAGCGACCATATAGGAGAGAGTAGAACTGCCCCATATGGTTTCCAAGGAGCAGCTGGTGGATTCGAACTGTCAGTCTTTTGGTTAGCAGCCAATCTCTAACCACTGGGATACCAGGGCTCCTATGGAATATTACTCAGCAGTAAAAAGGAACAAACTGATTCACACAGCCATACAGATGAATATCAAAAGTTCAGTGAAAGAAGCCAAGACACAAAGACTACACTCTGTATGATTCCATTTATAAGAAATTCTAGAAAAGGCAAAATTACAGTGACAGAACAGATCAGTGATTGCTATGGACAGAGAATTAGGGGAAATTGACTGCAGAGGGTTATAAGGGAACTTTTTGGGGTGATGAAAATGTTCTATATAGTGACTGTGATGGTTGTCACAAGACTGCATATACTTTTCAAAACTCATCTAATTGTACACTTAAAGTAGCTAATTTTATTTTGTGTAAATTATATTTCAGTGAAACAGATTAAAAATAATTATATTACTTGTGCTAATATAGTGTTGCTAAGATGTTGATGTTGATATGCAGTCGCCATGAGTCGGAATTCACTCAATGGCAACTAACAACAACACAACCATAAAGATGTTGATAGATTGTGAGTAACTTGTTTACACCCATACGTGCATCCATACACCTACTATTTGTGGAGTATTTGAAAAAATTACACCACAAATACAATATAACACTTCCATTTACACGTGCTATCTTTTTAATTGTCTTCTCCAGACATCTTTCTATCTCTAGACCTATTATTCCTTGTATACCAGTTATCTCTAGGCCTATTCCTTGTATGCCAGATATTACATTGTTTCCAGCCTCTGAGAGAGACTGCCTGTCTCCAGCTATCCTAAAAATTCCAATCACTGTACTTGCTTCATCTCACAGTGGTTGTTGACTATACCCTTTCTTTCCTTCAGGTCCCATCTCACCATGCCAAGATAAGCTTCTTTATGCTGTAACTGAAGGATAACCATAGACTCTTTTCCTCAGAACAGTATCAGTTGGAAAACAACTCCAAGAAAACAAATCTCTTTCATATCACAGACATATGAGAATCACCCTTCATTTCCTAGGAATATGTGCTCCTCTTTGAGTCAGAATTATGAGAATGAGATGTCATCATAATGATGTGGTATTTGACCTAAATGTACCACACAGTATAAGATAAAGAGGCTACAAAAGGACATTGTATGGTGGCTTAAGGAGTTACAGAGATCCTTCTACAAAGAGATCCTTGTGTAGTAGGTGTAACTGAAATGCAGTTAGTTACCTTTCTTCTCTGTTCTTAGTGAGATACACTGGAAAACAGTGATTCTGTAGGAGAGCTTGGTTCTAATTAGAGGATTTGGTGATTTTTAAAGACCCTCTTCTTCCTTTCTCCCTCCATCCCCTAGCATTTTCATTTTCTATGTTGTATATAGTAGTCATTAGCCACTCGTGATTATTTACACTTAATTAAAATTAGAAAATTATTTTTCTCTGTTGCACTGACTACATTTCAAGAACCCATGTGAGATTAGCCATGTGGCTAATGGCTGCCACACTGGACAGCTCAGATAAACAAATTCCCATCATTTGTAGAGAGTTCTTTTGTATGGCACTAGTCTCTAGGATAAAATTCAACTCCAGATTCTTTACCCTTCCATTTAGTATCCACTAATACCTGATCCTAAACTATCTTTCCAACTTTTTCTACTTCCAGTCAGGAATCTTTTACTTATATGTTTACTTGCTGTTTCTTGGATATAAGGTCCATGTTTGTTCCTATGGTTCCTTCTGCCTAGATTGCCCTCTTCTTTCAACTATCAGAATTCTACCTTTCTTTCAGGACTTGGCTAACATCCTACTACCTCTGTAAGTCTTCCTATCATACCCTGGCTTACAGGAACTGAAATCTTCTCTGCTGATGGAGTCCTGGCCTGTATTCATTGATTTATTCAACGTATATTTTCTGAGTGTCTAATATGTGCCAGGCACTATTCTTGGTACTGGGGATACAGTAGTGAGCAAAATAAGTATGGGCCTTCCCCTCATGAAGCTTATGTTATCCTCTCTGCACTTAGCCATACATGGCCTCAAACTAATAGGGTTGTTTAATAATTTATGCTGATCATTGGCCAAAAACTTCTTGTTTGGAAGCTTCATGTAGGCTGGAAGACCTATGTCCATAGCTGCTGCTTCAAGTACCGTGGAAAAGCCTATGGTTGCTGCCATGTTTTCATGCTTTTCAAGGGCTCTCTGGCATGCTGCTGCTGAGCAGCTAAAGCACTACTTCCTAAGGCCCTGAGAAATGAATCATAAAAGTCATCTAACTTTAGGAAAAATCTTATGCACCTTACATTATTTAGAACATTGCAAGCGTAATAAACAGGGATGACAGACAAGCACAAGGCTCTGTTGTTCTTAAAACCTAACTAGAAGAGTCCCCTTGTAGGTCTCATGGGCTCGCTACTGGAGGATTCCACATGATATTGTCCTTTCTGATTTCTTTAAGAAGGAGATATGTCCAGAAGGCAATCTCTAATGATTTATCCTGATTTTCATGTGTTATTGCTATTCATATAAGTACATTTTGGTATCTTAAAAGTATGGATTTTGGGTAGCACAAAAAGGAACAAGGGGCTTCTGTGTCCTTGCTGTCAAGTCCAACACAGTTATGATTCCTGTGGATATCTTCCTGCCAAGTTTTTTGTGAGCTTCATGAGGGTAGTGGTCACTCCTGTTATGTTTCTTGGTAACTTTCTTCGCATTGAGTTTAGTACTATTTCTGTAGTAAAGACTAAATAACTATCTGCTTATTGAATATTTTACAGATAAAGTTGAGACTTTCAAAGACATAAACTACCTTTCCCAGAATCCCCCTCATCACATGGTTCTCAGTGAGAGTCTGCAGAGATAGAAGAGAAGGAGAAGCTCCAGAGGGAGTTGCAGGGAGATACGTGTGCAAACCTGAGGACTGAAGCTGTTTCCAGGTGAGCTCCTTGAGAACTGCTGCATTGGTCTTGCAGATTGAGCTCGTTAGTGGGAGCTTCTGTGAGGATCTTGAGATTCACAATAGTTTCAAGTGAACTCTTGAGATCCACTCATCTGAGAGCTGACTGAACAAGTTTATGGAACCTCTCAAAGGTTTGCTAGATGGGCAGTAGCTTTTGCCTATTCTTGAGAACTATCTACATTGCTTCTTCAGTCTGGGATAGTTGGTAGCAGCTTTCTTGACTTTTATACTCCAATGTTTCCAACTTTGGTAAAGTTCTAATTTTTCACCCTGAGACTCTTCATATCTGGAATACAAGTAGATTTGGCTTTCCCCTCCAAAGCCTGGTTAGTACGTAAGGTCACACAATTGAGCACATTTAGAACCTGCTCCAAAATTGCAGTCAAAGAAGACTAGCATTAGGAAAAAACAAAAGCCAACAAACAAAAACAAAACTGAGATATCTGTTTAAGTTTCCTATTTTACAAATGAGGAAATAGGCCCCAAGTAATTTAGTGACTTGTATAAAATAGAAGTAGAATTGCATTAACAATCTAATTTTTATATATAGTGCTTTCCTCCTTTCACAAAACTACAGAAAGACAGGGATTGCTTAATTGCATTATACAATTATGTATGCATTTATTTATTTTGTGAATGTGAAGAAGTCTGTCTGTATCTCTCTCAGTCAAGTAGGACCACTAGAAAGCACTTGCTGGAAGTACAAGTTGAAGTGTATCTAGGGAGAGAAGCTTGTTCAGGGTTCTTAGGACAGTCTAGAGTGAAGGAGCTAAAGGGAGGAAGCAAGGCAGCCTGAAAAGGAAAAAACCATAGTAAATATTGAAAGGACAGAAGAAATCAGAACAACAATGAAAAAAAATATGGTATAAAGTTGTGTTAACTTGGATACTCACAATGAAAGAAGGAAATTACCAAGATATCTTACGTTGAGGGACTGCTTACATAAATAAATAACAGTATAGCATGACAATAGGATATTGTGCCCCTATTAAAATGAGTTTAACAATGATTTTTGAATGATACGACAGAATATTTTTGACATAGTGATGACTGGAACACAGAAGGTTTCAGAATTACAAATAATTACAAATCATTGAAAAATGCACAGAAAGACAAAGGCAAAGGAAATTTGCCAAAATTTTGATAGTATTGTCTCAGGGTGGTAAGGTTATAAGAAAATGTTTTTTTTTTTTTTTTACATTTACTTTCTCTTATTTAAACTTCCTAAATTTTTTAAAATGCACATACTACTTTTATCATCAGAATTAAAATTAAAGAAAAAAACACTATCATTTCAAGTAGTAAATAAATAGGATAGTTAATGAAGGACAAGGTGAAGTTTTTCCCTAAGAAAATTTCAGCTGCGTCTTTCTCGTCATAATTGCTTGCTGTTTCATAGCAGAATAGTTGCCATAAAGCCTTAATGCCTGACTGACTGGGTGACTGGCAGTTTTTAAAAGGTACTGTCGTGTAGTCAGAGAAGTGCATGAATCTTTCTCCCTGTGTGACATGTAGCAAATGAGGATGGAGGGCTGTTTACTTAAATGATTCTGGAATAGGCTTAGCTCTTAAGTTTTTTGGCTTTTTTTTTTCTTCTTTAAATCAAATTTGACTTTTAACACATACCATGGGAAATCTTTTGGGTCCTTAGCATTGTTTATGAAAAACCATACTGGGTAAAATCAGCCCTTTCTTAGGAAAAAAAAAAAAAGTATGCTTCTTACTTTCACAAACTCCCTTTTAATTCCACAGATATTCATGAGGAGCATTGAGTCATTGAGTCACCTCTTTACAGAATTACTCAAACATTTTTTTGTAGGTTAGTCAACCTCTAGGGTTGATATTAGATTTTGCTTCGTTTTGTAGAAATGCCCAAAAGGATGGAGCCATCATCTTCCATTTCTCATATTATGTGGCTTATAGACATTTGAATTTTCAAAATATCAAGGATTTCACTAATATGACTCATTTGAGTTAAGTGTCTTTTTTTCCCCTTTGAATGAGGGGCTGCTGATTCAGAGCTATATGATAAAATTAGAAAATTGAATATTTCATTCAGCCTAGTTTAAAAAAATCTATTCTTTGATCTTTGGCTTATCAATCTAACCAATCTGATAATTCAATTAGTACAGAATTTTTTTATTTTAATTTTATTCTTATGAACACAGTGGCCTGAACCACACTGGTATGATCTGTATTGGAAATGGTACCACTCAGGTAATCTAGGTCATGCTGTTGTCTCTGTTACTAAATTTCTATATCGCTTGGGCTGTAACTCCTATGGCCTTTGCGTTTAGTAGTTATAGTATGAGAGATGTTGGACTGTATATTATTCAGAATAGGCTAAGTTATGCTGCAGTCATAAGGAGCCCCCATATCTCAGGGCTTGAAACAATGAAGATTTATATCTTGCTTACACTACGTAATCTGGGGTCTCTGCTCCCAAGACATCCTCATCCTCGCTCGGGGACCCAGGCTGACAGGGCAGCCACTACCTGAAACATTACTTGTTGCCATGGCAGAGGGAAGAGAGAAGATGGTAAAGCTTGCCTCAACTCTTACAGCTTCTTCCAGAAGTGATACGTATCATTTCCTTATGTATTCTATTGACCACAGTGTGTAAGTTTCATGGCCAACGCTGACTTCAAAGGAGGGAAACAAGATATTGGTGAAACTTAATGTAATCTATAGAGAGTATGAGTTGGAATCGACTTGATGGCACACAATGATAGAGAATCTATTAGGGCCCTTTAATTTCTAGGAATCTATAGTGCACTGAGAGTGATAGCCTAAAATGACAAACATTTGCATTGAGAATAAACGTTCACTTTGCAGTGAGAATTGATTATATTAGTAAAAAAAAAATTATTGAAATAATTGTAGATTACATGCAAGTATAAGAAATAATGTAGAGATCCCATGCACACTTCACCCACTTTCCCCTAAATAACACTTTGCAAAACCAGTATAATATCACAACCCGGGTGCTCACAAAGATACAAACCATCTATCTTATTCAGATCTCCCCGGTTTTACTTTACTCATTTGTGTTTGTGTATGTGTGTTTAGTTCTATACAATTTTATCAAAAGTATAGGGTTCGAGTATCCTCCACCACATTCAAGATATCGATCAGGTCCAACACCACAAGGATCCTTTGTGTTGCCTTTTTATAACCACACTCACCTCCTTCCCATCACCATTCCCCCCACCCTCCCCTTTAATTGGTGGCAACCACTAATTTGTTCTCCATTTCAAAAGTTTTGTCATTTCATCCATGTTATATAAATGGAATCATACAGTATGTATGATTGGCTTTTTTCACTTAGCATAATTTTCTGGAGATTCATCCAAGTTGGCACATGTACCAATAATTTATTCCTTTTTATTTCTGAGTACTATTCATGACATGTTTGTAACTCAGCTTGTTCAACAATTTACCTATTGAGGTCATTTGGCCTATTTCCAGTTTTGGGCTAATATGCGTAAAGCTGCTATAAATTTGTGTACGAGTTGTTGTGTGAACGTATGTTTCATTTCTCTGGGATAAATACTCGAGAGAGCAAATGCTGGGTTATATGGTAATTGCATAATTCGTTTATAAAAAGATACCAAATTCTTTTCCAGAGTGGCTGTACCACTTTATGGTACCACAGCAATGTATTGTCACTTTTTTATTTTAGCCATTCTGATAGAGTGATATCTCATTGTGGTTTTAATTTGCATTTCCTTAATGGCTGATGATATTAAATATCTCTTCAAGTGCTTATTTATCTACTTTTTAAGTGGATATATCTGTATATCCTCTTTTGTGAAGTGTCTGTTCTTTTGCCCCCTTTTTTTTTATTGTATTGTTTATTTTCTTACAGTTGAGTTTTGAGAGTTCTTCACATATTCTAGATACAAGTTCTTCACTGACTGTGTAATGTGCAAATAACTGCACTTAGTCTGTAGCTTATCTTTTCATTCCCTTGACAGTGTCTTTTGCAGAACAAATGTTTTTTTAATTTTGATGATGTCCAATTCATCAGTTTGTTTTTTATGGATTGTATCATCTAAGAACTCTTTGCATTGCCCTAGATCCCAAAGGTTTCTCCTATGTCTTGTGAAGTCTGGCTCCTCGCCAAAATCCTATGTGTGATCTTTCAGGCCCAACCATAGGCAAATACAAGGCTTTGCCTGGCAGGCCTAATGGGGGAAGCTGCCCTCCCCACACCAGACTCCATGCACATTCAGTGATTGCAGTCTTCTGTAGAGAGCTGCAGTCAAGGACTCAATCTTCCCTTCCTATCCATTGCCAGCCGTACTCATATGCATGTTTTCCCAGGTACTTCCATTTGGAGACATCATTATTGCAGGCCTTGGGTAAAACACTTTCTTCCACTTTGAGACAGTAGATTTCCATTCCTAGCCCTTCTCCCTTTACCTCCTCCTGGCCAGTGGGTCCATAAAAAGGCAGGAGCCTTTTGTTTGGGGCTCCTTGATAATGAGATGATCCCCCTTGTCTGTGCTGTATCCACCTGACCTTCTCTAGGTTCTGTTCCATGGAGAAAGTGTATGTAACACTGGGGAGCTAGCACATCTTTTTGTCTCTTGCTTGTACTATCGCAATAAGTGAATAAAGGCTTGATTACTACTTTCAGTTTGACTGACTGTCCTAACTGACCACCTTGACACCTGATGGCTGGACATTTTTTTTTCCCTACAAATTTTATACTATTATGCTTGCAGTTTAATTTTGTGCTTCATGTTGAGTTAATTTTTGTATAAAGTGTGAGGTTTAGGTGATAGTTCTTTTTTTTTTTTTTTTTGGCCTATAGATGTCCAAGAGCTCCACCACCATTTGTTGAAAAGGCTATCCTTCCTCCATTGAGTTGCTTTTGCACCTTTGTGAAAATTCAGTTGAGCATATTTGTGTGGGTCTATTGATGCGTTCTCTGTTATGTTCCATTGATCTATGTGTCTATCTCTCTACCAGTGCCACATGGTTTTGATTACTATATCAAAACAAAAAAAACCATTGCCTACGAGTTGATGCTGATTCATAGCAACACTATAGGACAGAGTAGAACTCCTCCACAGGGATTCCAAGGAGTGCCTGGTGGATTTGAATTGCTTATCTTTTTGGTTAGCAGCCGAACTCTTAGCACTGCACCACCAGAGTTCCAGCATAGCTCTATAAAACCAAAAAACCAAACTAGTTGCCATCAAATCAATTCTGACTGATAGCGACCCTATATAGTAAGCCTTAAGGTCAGGTAGAATGGTTAGCAGCAAAGCTCTTAGCCACTGCATCATCAGGGCTCCGTAGCTGTATAGCTGTATAGCCAAAAACTCACTGCCGTGGAGTGGATTCCGACTCATAGTGATCTCATAGGGTTTCCAAGGCTGTAAATCTCTACAGTAGCAGACTGCCACACCTTTCTCCTGCGGAGCTGCTGGTGGTTTCGAACCACTGACCTTTGCTTTAACCACTGTACCACCAGAACTGTATAGCTATATAAACTCATTGCCGTCCAGTTGATTCTGATTCATAGCGACTGTATAGGTAGAATGATTCCTTTCATTTTATTCTTTGTCAAGATATTTTAGCTATTCTAAGGCCTGTGCCTTTCCATATAAATTTTAGAATACTCTTGTGTCAGTCTACATAAAAAATTAAAAAAAAATTAAAAAAAACTGGGATTTTAATAGGAATTGCATTAAATATACTGATCAATTTGGGGGAGAATTGATATCTTTACTATGTTAAGTCTTCTAATCCATGAACACAGTATGTCTCTCCATTTATTTAGATCTTTGATTTCTTTCATAAGCATTTTTAATTTTCAGCATGCAGATCCTATACATATTTTGTTAAGTGTATACCTAAATATTTTCTTTGTTTCTTTGGAGGGGTTGTAAACGGTATTGTATTTTTAATTTTATATTCTTCATATTCATTGTTAGTGTTTACAAACGGGATTACTTTTTGTGTGTTAATCTTGTATCATGTAACCTGGATAATTCTAGGAGTTATTTTGTAGGTTATTTGAGATTTTCTACCTAGACAATCATGTAATCTGCCAATAGAGAATGTTTTATTGTTTCCTTCCCAATATGTGTACCTTTTGTTTATTTTTCTTGTCTTACTTATTGAGCTGACTGGAACTCCTATGTTGAAAAAGAGAGGTGAGAGTGAACATCCTTGCCTTGTTCCCGTTCTTAGGGGGAAAGCACTCAATCATTTACATGAAGTGTGATGTTAGGTGTAGGAGTTTAGTAGACGCTCTTTATCAAATTAAGCTAGTTCTTGTGTTATTTCTAGGGTTTATAGTTGTGGGGAGGAGCAGGGAGAAATGGATCTATGCCATCTTATCCAGGATGGAAGTGATTATATTTTGTATGTTAAATAACTAGATTATAAATTTATGGAAGGCAAGACCTACCTTATGATTCTCAGTGTCTTTCTAGTCCATATTACAGTTTCTTTTATATTGTAGCTTTTCATTGAATGTTTGTAACTTTAAGTGGGCGTGTTTATAATTGTGAATTTTTGGTTATTTCTAGACCCAATAACTATGGATTTAAATGTACATTGTTCTAATACTAAATAGCAATGTATCCTATTGGTTATTAAATGGGTGCTTCTGTGTCTCTTTGGCAAACTTTAAGGTTGCTATCACTATCATTGCAACATTGCTTATCTTGTTTCTCTCAGGGTCTCTATATGTTGGTTATAGTTATACTTCAGCGTGAGGATTTTTTGAATACTTCTAGAGTCTACGAGCAAAGATTACACAAGTAAATCACTAATGTAAAAAAGACATCCTGCTATAACTAAATTTTACGTTCTAGAATAGCTGAACATTTATTTAAAAGTCAGATACAGGAAGACTGAGAAAAAGATCTGAGATTTTAAGGGTACAACATAAAAGATTGATTTTAAAAGCACTGTTTTCAGCTAAAAGTAGATTAGCCATGTGGCTTCGTTTAACATCACTAAGTTCATTTGACTTGATCCCTGCTGGAGTTGAGACAACTGGTTTGCTTTTCTGGCTTTACCCCACTGATTGTATCTTGTCACATATAATTACCTTTCCCATAGCAACTTCAAGCATTCATTTGCCTGTCATGTTTCAGAGAATTCTAAACTTTTCTTAATGTGTTTTTTAAGTTGGCCAAAAGGCTAGCTCTTCCCCCACCCCACGCCAGTAGCTATTATAAACTGAAATGCGTGCTTATTATGATCAGTGACTATATATTCCAGTTACCACATTTCTTTCACAAATGCATTTCCTTTAAAAGATTTAACTTTTGGATCTGCTGTAGTTATTTTGAAGATGGCTGTGTTCCAAGTGAGTAGGATGAAAGGTCCATTCTCATAGGTCCTCAGTTGGAAAAGAGGGAGAATAGGGGTCAGATTATTCCTTAAGAAAAAGCCTAGCTACTGAGCTGGACAGAATGCTGTGAAGAATGATTGTGAAAAAAAAATTATATAAAATCACAGAGAACTTAAGTAGGAGGTAAAATGAGGTATCTGAAGTGGCCAGGTATTTCTCCTTTTTTCTATATCTTTTATCATCTGTGTTACACAACCTAGTACTTGACTGTATTTTGTTTACAATATTTTGTTCATTATTCCCTCTGGTTACATACTATTTTACTCATTTGAACATATAAGCTTCTCATGGGCCAAAATGAAGTCTCACACTTCACCTGCTTTCTGCCCCACCACTCTAAGAAGTTCATAGACTGGTAAGCTAGGTGTGATGTGGGAGAGGGGAGCTAGGGAGGCCATGAAAAGTAACTAGCTTTATTATAGTCATAGTTTCCAGAAACAGGGAGGCACAGCACACCATGACTTTTAGGCCTGTAGATTGTGACTGATTTTTTTCTGCTCTACAGTGTAATTAGAGATCGAACATTTCACTTTTCCTTCACATGTATTAAGGTAAGTAATAGCAGAGAATGTCTGAGATAGGTTTTTGATGTCAGGGAATAGTTCTAATTCACCTTAGTGCTGACCTTCTACAAAATATGTAACTTTGCTTTTCTTATCTATAAAATGGGTGAGCCAAAAAGAAGATAATGGTTATATAAGTACTTTGTAAACTGTAAATTATTTTACAGATATTTAGTGATTTCTTTTTCTTCTTGAATGAGTTCATCTCTATTAAAGAAGCTATTTTATATAGCAAATTCCCCCGATGTATTTGTGTAGTGGCAGCAAAGGAATAACAAAAAACATATGTTCCTTCTAATTGATTGGGCTGATAGGTCATGGAATAGAGCAGGATCTTACCGGTCTATTCGCTAATCACAATTTGATTAAGTCCTTTGTTAGTTGAATGGTGTAGATATATCATGGATTGAATTGTGTCTCCCAAAAATATGTGTGTCAATTTGGCTAGGCCATGATTCCCGGTATTGTCTGATTGTCCACCATTTTGTCATCTGATGTGATTTTCCTATGTGTTATAAATCCTACCTCTATGATGTTAATGAGGTAGGATAGGTGGCAGTTATGTTAATGAGGCAGGACTCAGTCTACAAGACTGGATTGTGTCTTAAGCCAGTCTCTTTTGAGATATAAAAGAGACAAGCAAACAGAGAGACAAGGGGATGTCATACCACCAAGAAAGCAGTGCCCGGAGCAGAGCGTACCCTTTGTACCTGAGGTTCCTGTGCTTAGAACTCCTAGACCAGGGGAAGATTGATGAGAAGGACTTTCCTTCAGAGCCGACAGAGAGAGAAAGCCTTCCTCTGGAGCTGACACCCTGAATTTGGACTTCTAGCCTACTAGACTGAGAGAAAATAAATTTCTCTTTATTAAAGCCATCCACTTCTGGTATTGCTGTTACAGCAGCACCAGATGATTAAGACAATATACCTTTTAAGATGAATAAAAATTTAAAAAGATGGGGAAAAAAATCTTTATACAAATGTGAAAAGAGCACAAAAACTGGTATTAGACAGTCCTGAATTGAAGCTTAGCTCTGTTCTCTAACTAGCCATGTTATTTTATTTCCCTGAGCTTTAGTTTTTCTATCTGTGAAGTGGAGGGAAATAGTAACACCCATTTCCCAGGATTATGATGAAGAATAAATTAAAGGGAATATAATGTGTAAACATTAGTATGGTGCCTAGCCTATACTCAGTTGTGGTGGCTGGTTAAAGAGTCTCAGGGTCTGATGCTGAAGCCTGAAGTCCACAGTACAGGCAGTCAGGAAGGGATGATTACAAGCAGGCTGGGACCCCAGGAACATAAGCTGAAACTGGCCCAGCTGTTACTTGCCACTGATGAAGTGAGTCATCAGGTCAGCAACAATGTGTGTATGCTACACAATGGCTGCTGCCTCTCTTCTGCCCTCCAAAACCTTTTAGAATCTTCCTTATAGCCCATCTAATGAGGTGCATGTAAGAAAGGGAATTCTAGGAAATGTTCAGCTTAGCCAAGTTGACACATTACAAAGCCATCACAATTACTGTATAACCTTTCAGTGGAATTTGTGCAGAAATTTAAAATGGATAGCTAAGAAGACTATGATCTTATGCTATTTGTAGTAGATATACTATGTGCTTATCTGTCCAGCATCCTTCTCTCTTTTTCCTTGGGAATTGTCTCCCCACTTCATAATGTATCTGGAAGGGTTGTCAATCACAGTAACTTTCTCCACTCTGTAAACGCACAGTGGACACATGACTTAGGCCAGGCTATCATGATATTTTGGACATAGTGGTTACTCCAAGGGATGGGCTTGTGGCATCATAGTTAGCATCTGAGGAGTGCTTACTATGTTCCAGGCTCTCTGCTAAAGGCATTATATGCATTTACTTCTGTTTCCCTCAACATAGTCCTAGGAGGAAGACGGTATTATTATTCCTCTCATATATGTCAGAAAGCATGAGTTAAGTATGTTCCTGTACGTGTCAGGGTTATTGGTTGCAAAGAATAGAAACTGACTCTGGCTAAATTAGGAGTTCATTGGGGTTGTTTATAGAACTGAAAGGCAGGATGGAAAATCAGGCTTAGAAAAAGGCAGGAACCAGAGGAAATAGCTGAGGTCACACCCCTGTGCTGGTACTCCTCACTGGACATTCACTGCAACAACTGTGGCACTCTTAACTCTGATGCTACCACTGTGAATAATCTTTGATATCTTTGTATCTTTGGGGTATTCCTCCAAATTCAAATTCCTGGCCAGGAATATCTGGTTGTCTGAACCTATGTCCCATTCCCAGGTCCTATGGCTTAACTTTTAGGCTGTAGGGAGAGACATTGTTTGGTCCTCTTATGCTTTCATAGTTGGAATGTATCAAGAAGGTGTTTGGGTGCTGGACACTCAGCAAAATGGCCAATGTCCATTACATAGCCTGAGCTAGTAAGTGTCCGAAGTCCTGTTTTTAACCTCTATGCCCTTGAACCAAACTGGTCGGAATTTGCTCATGCAATTCTTCAGATTAGGGCTTAAACCCATTTCCATCCAGCTGATTCTGACTCCTAGCAACCCTCTAGGTCAGAGTAGAACTGCCCCGTAGTGTTTCCAAGGAGCAGCTGGTGGATTCGAACTGCCAACCTTTTGGTTACCAGCCAAGTTCTTAACCGCTGCACCACCAGGGCTCCAAATTAGGGATTAGGGGATAGCTTTTTCTTTTTCACTGGACTGCAAGTTGTTTGGCTGTGACTTCAGAGTGGCTACAGCTATATCATTTACTTCATGAAGGAGCCCAAGTAGGTGAATCCAACAGGCAAGATGAGAGATGGCAAGGAGAAGGACCCTGAGGACATAATGTGAGAATTACCTTGGATCTAGGAGTGCTTGGCCTTCTTCTTCTTCTCTATATTCCAATTGTTATGAATTCAGCTGTGTCCCCCAAAATAGATGTTGTAAATCCTAACTCCTATACCGGTCCCCTGAATTTGGCCTTCTAGCCTCTTAAACTGTAAGAAAATAAATTTCACTTCTTTAATGTCACTCTCTTGTGGTATTTCTGTTATAGCAGCACTAGATAATTGAGGCATCCATTGAGAGGGACCAGTGACCTTTGGGCAGAAAGCAGAAATCCAATCAGAAAAGAGAGTTAAAGGATCACGGCCTTACTCTCCCCAAGGATGAGAAAAGTTTAACATTAACTCATGTTTGAAGTTTCTGTTATTAGCTGCAAGTGGATGTTTTTGGGTACTGTTGTGTACGTGAAATGATAATGAAAATTTTATTACCCAAGAGTTAATAGTGATGCCATGGAGCCTGATACATTTTCATCCACTGGCAGGGGAAGGACAGCTGCCTCTGAGCAAATTCAAAGGGACAGTGGGAGAACAAAATAAAGTTGCTTTTAGGATCACATTCCTTGAGTCCTGCTTGTTCAGCATACTAATGACAGTAGCATATAATATTCATATATTGGGGCCAATGTACAGAAAATGGACGGAATTCAGATCAATATGCCTATCTTCAAAAGGTTGAATCACCTTGTTTTCAAAAGCAGAACAACTGCTTAGAGCTTCTCAAGGCCAATAAAATTGTTAGGTTTGACTTTGAGATAAATATTTGTTTGAGATGTGGCAGTCAATCTCCCTGCCATGTTCAATTTCCCTCTCTGCATTAAACTGCTTTTCTGCTTACCCCTTGTTCAAGAAAACACTATCAGGCTTATGCTGTTCTTTGCTTATGAGACCCCACTGAAGGGACGGAGGTTGTATCCTGTATCGAAAGGCAGCTTGCCATTAGGGTACCCAGTGGCCTACCGTTGGGGTACCTAGAAGTCTTCATCATGGCGTTGTGTGAGGGTTCTACTCAACAGAAATGATAACATTTGAGTCAATCAGATCCTTTTTCTTGGGAATTTAAACTAAAAGACTCAAAGAAAAGTTCCAGTTAATGGTGGGTGCTATTGCCGAACCAAAACAAAACCAAACCTGTTGCAGTCAAGTCAAGTCTAACTCATAGTGACTCTGTAGGACAGAATAGAACTGACCCATAGGGTTTCCAAGGAGCTGTTTGTAGATTTGAACTGCCATCCTTTTGTTTAGCAGCCGAACTCTTAACCACTGTGCCAAAAGGAGTCCATAATTAACAGCCACATCCATCTAAGGAGATTGGAGTTGCTATACAGAGAGAGGCCAGGAGTGAGACCCTGGGGCCCCTGAACAGGGGCCCTTTAAGATTCTTTAGGTATTCTAGTTTCAGTTTCAGTTCAATGGGCATCCTTACAATGAAATTTCCTGTAAAGAAACTTGTTGAGTCTCTGTCCTTTCCCACCAAAAGAGCTCTTACTGGAGGAGTGTGGTAAACCAGCCCTTGATCTAGTGATGCTGATTTCGTTCACACTCACCATAGCCATATCTTCCACATTCAACTGTATCTTGGGTGCTGTGGGATGGTCTTTTGTTTATTCTGTTCACTTTAAGGCAACTGACTTCCTAAATATAACATCTGCTAATATTTCAGTTGGTTCTGAATGATTATTATTTTAATCATTTAATCTGAGATGCTTGCCTAAATTCCTATGTCCTCATGTGGGAAACAGACCATATTCTATATATGAGCTTTTAATATGATTATTACGTACATTGGTTCAAAATGGCTCAGATGATTTTGTAATTATCAATGCTATTTGCTGACATTTTCAGCATCTGTATTGGACATTGACAAAGAAATGATAATATAGTAAAAATTTTTTGCTTTAAATATTTCCATATACCTCTTTTAAGGGTGCCTTTGAAGACTTATTGCTTAATAAGTCCAGTTCTTTTCCTAGCTCCTCTGTACTTTTACCACACTCCCTGGTGCCTTTGACATTTATTGTAACCAATATTACCTGTCCCCATTACCCTTTGTTTTCCCAGGTGTGTTGAGGCTTCGAAACAATCCAATCTGGAAGGGCAGCATTTTATTCTAGTGTGATGTCAAATCCTAGCTTCATTAAAACATTAGTTACCTGAGGGTCAGATTTTTAGTCATTGTTTCCCAGCCAAATATTGCCAAGTGGTCTACCTCTACGTGGACTCCCAAAATACCCTCATGACAAAGTCTGCAGAGAAGAAGTGGAGAGTGGTAGATGGTGCTCAGGCTCTGAAGTCATGAGAACTCCCTGAATCCTGGATTCCTCACTTAATAGCTCTGTGATCACATTGCCTAAGGAACAGGAACTTTACCAGGGGAACAAATGGGAGGCTAGCTTGCTTTGTTGTGTGGGGTGTTTCACTGGTCAGCAGGGCTATTCAATGTCACTCACCATATCTACTTTCAGACTGAAAAAAGAAAGAAATTTTATCTAGGGCAATTACACACACACACACACACACACACACACACACACACGCACACACACACACACACATCCAAGCTAAAAGTTAAAGTACTAATTAGCAAATCTATTTTCTTTTTTGAACAGAAACAGGCAACCTAGGAAGTATATTGAACAATATTAAATAACTGATTTTGTACTTGGTTCATATGAGTTGGTATGAAACATTATATTTAAGTTCCTTGAGCACCCTGAATCCCTGTATTAATTAAGATAACATTAGCTACTATAATAAATAAACCTCCAAATCTCAGTGACTTGACATAGAGAAATTTATTTCTTCCTTACTCTCTGAAGGAGCAGGTATGAGGATGTATGTGAGTCCAATGGTCATCTGGAGATCTAGGCTGATGGAGGTTTTGCTGTCTTCTAAACCCGGCTTCCAAGATTGCTTTAAACATCAATGCAAACCCAGCAGAAAGGGGAGAGAGTATGATTTACCTGTGGAAGGATTTTATGAGCCAGACCTAGAAGTAGCACATTTCTGATTGCCTTCCATAGGCAGAACTCATTCACATAATCAAACCTATCTGCAAATGGTTCTGGGAGATGTAGACTAGTTGTGATCCCAAGAGGAAGAGAAAAATATTTTTGTAAACTCATAAACAATCTTTGTCACAGTCTAAACGTCTATCAACAAATAACAGTTTCATCTTCTTCCCTCATGTAGAACCATCTACTTCCCTCCCCATAGATCTCATCTCTTCCCCAAGTCTTGTTCAAAGCCATGATCTCCACATGATACACAGTTTTCTCCATCATGTCTAGATGGGTGTTTCATCTGGAGATCATGGCTTTGAGGATGTCATGGGCTCGCAATGTATGAACTAAAAAGACAAGTTGTTCCTCTGTACCCAGTATTCAATGGTGAATAAGGGACACTTGCGAACAATTAACATATTTACAATGAACACTTCCATTTAAAAAAAGGAAGAATGGGAGACAAAGCTCAGTGGATTAAGCAACCATGAAACCTTGCTTGGCAAGCTTTATGAAATTCTTCTGCCTTGGCAGTGGAGGAATTTCCTTAATTAGATGCTGATCCATCTGTCTGGGAGGAATATCCTTTTCTTTCCATTGCTCTCCGTGGGTTTGACTCCATCATAAGGAAAGTTCTTCCTTATCCATTATACTCCATGGCTGCATTTGAAATGCGTACTGGAAATTTGCCCTTCCGGGGCTTTTAGAGGTTTTGTAGCATACTTCTAATGGTCAAGTTTGGGGATCCAAAGGTGGCTCTAAGATTTAAACAATTAAAGATTTTTTTGGGCGGCCTCATGGTTTCTTTGGCAATCAACTCCCTCAAATATTCCCATTCAGTTCCAGATGCCAATAAATATAAGCAAGATTCTTTCCTAACATAATTATCAATCCTGATTTATTTCTTTGCTTCCTCAAAACTTAATGGTTCTACTTTCATACTGTTTAAGATAAAAGGCCAAGGTGGCAGGGGCACACCCTAAGTCTGTCTTTGTCTTAATGGGCTTTTGTTTCTCAAATCTATTTTATCTCTTACTATTTTGAGTCTAAAAGCATTAGACTTTTATATATCATTAAGACTCCAAATTCCTGGATTTTGTCTAATTTCCTTTAATATTTGCAAACAAGCCATCTCTTTAATATCAAGACAGTAAAAGCCAATCACATTAGCATTCTGCCTCTTTTCAAACATTTCTCTTAGAGCAGAGGTTGGCAAACTTCTTCTGTAAAGGTCTAGACAGTAAATACTTTAGGCTTTATGGGTCATAAATCTCTGTCACAGTTACTGAGCTCTGTTGTTATAGGGCAAAAGTAGCCATAAAACCAGTTGCCTTTGAGTTGATTATGACTCATGGCCACCTTGTATGTGTCAGAGTAGAACTGTGCTCCATCGGGTTTTCAGTGGATGATTTTTTGGTAGTAGATTGCCAGGCATTTCTTTTGAGGTGCATCTAGGTGGACTCTGACCTCCAACTTTTTGGTTAGCAGAGAGAGTTAACTGTTTGCACTGCCCGTAGATAATATGTAAGCAAATGTGTGCGTCTGTGTTCCAATAAACTTTATTTACAAAAACAGGTGATGGACTAGATTTGGCAGGTGAATTTGGATTATTCTTTTAATCTACAGCTATGGCCATGTGTAAAATCTAATGGCATTTCTCATTTTTTTTCCAGATGAAATCCTAATCCCTACATATGAGGCCTCTCATGGTCTGACTCCTGATTACCTAACTTCATATCTCATTATTAAACTTTATTAATATATCCTTATTTTCAGTGTAGGAGCCCTAGTGGCACAATGGTTAAGTGCTCTGCTGCTAACCAAAAAGTTGAGTTTGAACCCATCAGCGGCTCTGAGGGAGAAAAGATGTGATCTGCTTTCATAAACATTTCAGGCTCAGAAACCCTATGAAGTTGCTATGAGTCACAATTGACTCGACAGCTGTTATGGATTGAATTGTGTCCCCCAAAAATATGTGTTGTAAATCCTAACCCCTATATCATGGACTGCCAGTAGAATGAACAATTTGTCTTGGAAGAAGTACAGCCAGAATGCTTCCTAGAAGCAAGGATGGTGAGATTTCTTGTTAAGTACTTTGGACATGTTATTGGGAGGGATCAGTTCCTGGAAAAGGACATCATGCTTGGTAAAGTAGAGGACCAGCAAAAAAGAGGAAGACCTTTGAACAGATGGACTGACACAGTGGCTGCAACAATGGGTTCAAACCTAGCAACGACTGTAAGGATGGCGCAGGACCAGGCAGTGTTTTGTTCTGTTGTACATAGGGTCCCTGTGAGTCGGAACCAACTCAACGGCACGTAACAACAACAACAACAACATGCATGTAGTTGTAATCCCATTTGGAAATGGGGTTCCTTTGTTATGTTAATGAGGTAGTATTAGTGTAGAATGTGTCTTAAATCAGTCTCTTTTGAGAAATAAAAGAGCTGATTAAGCAAGAAAAGGAGGAAGCAGAGATGGGGAAAGAGATGCCATGCCACATAAGATCTCCAAGGAACCAAGAAACAGAAGCTGAAAAGACAATGACCTTCCCCCAGAGCGAACAGAGAGAAGAAAGCCTTCCCCTAGAGCCAGTGTCCTAAATTTGTACATCTAGCACCCTAAAGTGTGAAAAATACATTTGTTTATTAAAGCCACCCACTTGTGGTATGTCTGTCATAGCAGCATTAGATATCTATGACAAGGACACACAACAACAACAACAATTTGAATATATGAGTCCCTGGGTGGTGCAGTTGGTTAAGCTCTTGGCTACTAATCAAAAGGTTGGTGATTTGAACCCACCCAGAGGCACCTTGGAGGAAAGTCCTGGTGATCTATTCCAAAAGATCACAGCCTTGAAAACCTTATGGAGCGCAGAACTACTCTGCATACATGGAGTCACCATGAGTTGGAATCAACTCAGTGGCAAATGGTTAATTTCAGTATGTCAAAATAGTGTAGAGAATATAGCTATAAACCACATCCAATGTCAGATTTGAATTGACATAGCTGATTATTACTACCTATAATTTTGCTTCAAGCCTTAACAAAATGATTTCTTAGTATGACGGAGTAGTCAAAGGAGAGCTGGACTAAGAACTATTAGTCTAGGGTTCTAATCCTGGTTCTGCCATGAAACGTCTTTGTGATCTTGGGTAGGTCATTTAACATCTTTGGACTTCAATTTTTCCATCTCAAGAATTAGAGAAATATACTAGATAGCCTCCAATGCCCCCACCCGCAATATGCTTCTATGCTCTGTTGTTGCCACTATAAAAGAAAATGACAACTTCATAAAATGACAAGAAATTTAAATGATGAAATATTTTAGAAATACTTTTTTTTCATATTTCCAGAGGTGAGGACAGGTAATAATTACAGAACCATTAGGAAATATATTTAAAAAATTTTTTTCTACCAATGTTATAAATATACACACATATGAGTCACATGCTTGTACATGAAACAATCCAAATCTATGACTGTTGGCTAACATCTTTATTAAAAAAATAAGATTTAAATAAATTAGTTAAACAAAATGAATGTGAAACAAGTACATAACTAAGCGAGTTAACATCTTTAAAAGAAATGAAGTCATGAAATATTTTCACTCTTGAAGGAAGCCTTAGATTTGGGAGAACATGGATATACAAAAGGCAAGACTGATATAGAGGGGATCCTAGAAAACAGAGTGGTTATTTTTTCTCATGGCTAATAGTTTCCAAAAGAGCTATTACTCTATATAAATGTTTATTTGTAGATAAGTTAGATCTACCTGTTAAGTTCCTTAAATTGCTTTCAAACCTACTTTCAAAAGAAGCCTCTTTCCTCCAAAGAAGTGGGATTCCAGCTTGGAAGCCAGGGCAACATAATTTCCCCCCCACCCCCACTGCTCAAGAGGAACTTTTGCAGAAGTCTGAGAGCATTTATTCAATTTGTTTGAGTGATGGAGTAGGTGTGGGTTAGTTTCTACAGGCCCAAATTAGTATTTCCTGTCTTTGCCCTTAACTAAAGCCTTGAGAAAAACTTATCAGGACTTGATAGAAATAGCATGGAAATCCTGAGCTCTGGCACCCTCGCCCCTCACTCCCCCCGCCCCCACCCCACATACTGTCTCAATACTCCATGTGCCAGAGGAGGAGAGGAGAGGTGGAAGTGATGTCACCACTTCCACAGACTGGCATTGCTGGGGACAGCCTCATCCGCCCAGCTTCAGACTTGCTCTTTTTGTGCTTTCCTACCCCACCTTTCTGATCACACTTTCCTTAAGGAAATCATTGTTGAGTTTCTTACTAAGTTCCAGGCACAGTGCTAGGCATTGAGGCTACAATCATGAAGAAGATGCTGACCATGCTCTTGAGGGCCCAACAGTCTAGCAGGAGACTGTGCTGCATTTAGTTCTTTCACCTGCACTGAGGCAAAAATATGGCCTCAATTACTGCAGTTGGATTTTTGAGACTATTGTAGCTCCTTTATGATTAAATATATATATATATATGTTTACATGTTTATCTCTCTGTATGTAAAATGACTCATATTGTCATTTCCTCCCTGTGGCTCTAGGTATCCCTATCTCTAAGAGGAAAAAATTGCATTAGAGAGCTTCTGAGATGATTAAACAGGAAAGTGCCCAAGAGTCTGAGAGTTAAGACTGATTAAAACTTACGGAATCAGATCTAGAAATACAGGGTTGAGTGGTGACAGGATCCCAGCCTTAGCGCTCTCAATTCCTAAAGCCCCCACTCATGTCAGAACGGCACGTATCGATGGGGTCTGATGACTCCCTGGCCTACAGTGGTTCGCAGCCTGGGCACATTGTGTACACACTGACTTTTTGGATGTCTTGATCCTCAGGACCAGGTTAGGTATCCTGAAATGTCCACTGTTCTTTATTCTTTCATTTCACTGAAGGAGCAGTAGCTGGGCCCCAGGCCTCGCACGGTGCAGTCAGTGCTGTCGCTGTCACACTTGCCACAGTGACATTCGGTGGCCACTGGATACGTATACAGGGAGTCTGCATGGTGAGCACAGCCGGGCACTCTCACTGTCTCATATACCAGTTCCTTGAAGGTACATGTTTTCTGGGTGTTGGGCCTGGCTGGGTCTTTATACACCAAGTCCTGAAGAGTTTAAGAAGGGAAGAGTTAGGTTACAGTATTCTGGAAGTTTCTGTTTAGCTTTGTCAAAATGAGACAGGGATTCAATACTGCTTGCTATAACATTTACCCATTCAAACTCACTTATAGAATTTCTAACCAAGGAAACATGACCTCACAAATTACCTATATGCCACATGACATTTCCTGATCATTCTGGAAATCTTATAGAAAATATGTCATTCCTTCTCCTACTCTTCAGGGCTATATCAAAATATTAATTATTTCTCAAACTCTAAAGGAAATTTAAATTTGAATGTGAAAATAGTGAAAAGGGAAATATGACTTAGAATTTTGAGTTGACTTCTTGTACTTATTTATTACCAAGCCATGGTATTTTCAGTTGCTTCATATGCGTGCAAAAACTGGACAATGAATAAGGAAGATCGAAGAAGAATTGTTGCATTTGAGTTATGGTGTTGGCAAAGAATATAGAATATACCATGGACTGCCAGAAGAACAAACTAATTTGTCTCAGAAAAAGTACAGTCAGAATGCTTCTTAGAAGTGAGGTTGGCAAAACTTCATTTCACGTACTTTCAACATGTTATCAGGAGGGACCAGTCTCTGGAGAAGGACGTCATGCTTGGTAAAGTAGAGGGTCAGTGAAAAGAGGAAGACCCGCAACAAGATGGATTGACACAGTGGCTGCAAGAGTGGGCTCAGACATAGCAACAATTGTGAAGATGGCCAGGACTGGGCAGTGTTTCTTTCTGTTGTACATAGGGTTGCTGTGAGTTTGAACTGACTTGACAGCACCTAACAACAAAACTTACTCAAAAGCTCTATTAATGACAATTTAAACCATACGACACTAAACTTTAATTTCTCTGAAAAATTATTTCCAAATACATTTTCCTGTGTATTTATAAAAGGTCAAAAACGATGTTATGCAAAGTGTTAATGCTTAGCTTACAAAGTTTGTGAAGGTTCACATTACTCAGAGTTTGAATATTCCATTACCTTGTAGACATTTTTCCCCCTTAAATGCTGTATATTTTGTAGGGCTCTTGATTTAAAAGAATATAACATAGTTTGCATATAAAAAGTTTTAATCCAGGCAGAAAATGTTTATTTTGATAATTTCTAGTGAAAAATTTATTTACACTGAGAAAAGAAATTGGGACTGCTGGCTTAATTTATTTAATTACTATGTTACCAAGTCTATATCTGAATATGGTACAATATATTGTGCAATAACTGGAGTTTGATTAATCAAACTATTTGCTAGTATACAAAGTGTATTTCATTAAAACTGCTTTTTTCAACTTCAGTTTATAGAATGAAATTCTGCATAGTTAAACAGGTGCTACAGAACTAAAAAAAAATGGAAGAAATTATTTTTTTGATTAATGAAAAGAAGCTGTAAGAATAGAGACAAGTGGTTTCATGCCTCTGTACCTTGGTTTTCTCAACAGCATAAAGTAAGGATTAGGTCTGTTGATTCATTTTTTTGTTTCTAACAGTCTGTGAGGATTGATTTGTGTTCTCTGGCATCTTACTGGCATTTGTATTCAGGTGGACCAAAAAGACAGTTTATAATTTGGCTGTTTGTGTTTTTATGTGGGTTGGAAACGTATTTTGCTACTATCTGTATTACAAAAAGATGGCCTCAATCACCCCAATTGGCTTTTTTAGAATATTGTAGCTCTTTTATGATTAAATATATATATATGTTTACATATTTATCTCTCTATATGTAAAATCTAGGGTGGTTTTCTTTTTTTTTTTTATTCAGTGTTGGCATATTACTGAATTGATCATATCAATCGATAAGCGTAATTTCCTGAGGCTGCCCGAAGTTTACTCAAATCAAGTGCACGCCAAACATCTAAGTGATTTCATCGTAATTGACCCTAATCACAACTCAGACAGTGTTAGCTAAGGGACTCATGGCTGTTATTTGAGAGAAACAAAATATTGATAAAGTGACATTAATGACGCCTGTCTTGTACACTCAACATTCTCACTTTGAGCAAAACAAAGTTCCTACCCGGGTGTAGCAGTAGCCTGCACACCAGGTGGTGTTGACGCTTATGCAGAAGCGGCACTCCTCTTTCTCCACTGCGATGGTGATGTTGGTCAACTCACAGCTACTGCAGCACATTGCTTTCCAGCAGCAGAAGAGGAAGCAAAACTGGATGGACTTCATCCTGGGCTGGGAGGCAAACAATTAGGGCACATTAGAAATCATGAAACCAAAGAATTATAATCGTTCTGTAAGTTGACCAAACCAAAAAGAATTGGTCTGCATGTCTTCCTCAACTGCATTTTGCTTCAGCAGGTTTTTTTCTTCTTTTTTCTTTACTTTTCTTCCTCCTCTTCCTTCTCCTTTTTGTCAAAGTAGAAACACATTATAACTCAAAACTCCAATATAATGCTTAAAAAAGAACAGTATGTAAAGATTAGAGTATTACTGCCGTCTCAAAGTGATCATTCTGAGGCAAGTAATTGTGGTCATTAGAGGTGCCCTTAAGAAAAAAAGTTCCCCCTTGTTATTGCATTTAAAGATTATTTTTTGTTTAAAAAGAAAAAGATAATTCAATAGGATAAAATTACTTTTTCATTTTTAGCATCTCATAAATATTGGTATTTACTTTTGCCCACCTTTCTTTAAAATAAGACTATTTCAGAGGTCAGGTGAATTGGTCTATAAAGTCAATTGCTTGCTAACAGTGATTACAGTGTATTATGACCCATATTTAAGAAGCCAGATTGATGAGCATAATTTCCTACACAACAGTAGTGAAAAGCTCTAGATTTGTTCTCCAGGTCCCGAGAAATCTGTAATTTTAAAAGTAACAGTCACCGCTTGATAACTGTAAGTATTGAGACTCACCTGTGGTTGGCTGCCTTGCCTGGGGAAAGCTGTAGACTGAATCAAGCCTCAGGTTCGCCTTTTATAGAAAATCGTGTGCAACTAACACCTTGTGGATTTGTTGGGTATTAATGTGACCAATACTAGCCTGAAGCTTGCTGTAAGTGAATCAGTGTTTAGATAGACAGGGGGATAAAGATTCACTGAAGTAGTCTAAACGCAGTAGATTAGGAAAAATAATGTTACCAGAGATGATGATTTTGTACAAATTAAATTTGATATACTAGCACACCCACTCTTTTACCTTGTCAGATTAAATGTGACTCTGGGTTTTTCTTTTGTGTCTTCAACTCAGGCTACTCAGAATCCTTTCCAAGTATTGCTTTGTCTCTGTTAAGAAGGTGCCTCGGATAGATATGGCTAGTAAATTGCTCCAAGAGTAGATTGAAAGCTGTAAAAGAACAAACAAATACAAAGCCTTTCATGAACTGACTCCTACCTAAAGTTTGAACTGTATCTCTTTACCTCCCACATCCAGGTCCTCCAATCTCAAACCTTATTTTCTGATACATTAGCAAGAGCTGACTACTTGACTTGTAATTCCCTAAATGCGCTGCTGATTTATTTCTCTGAATCTTTGCGTGTGATGTTCCTTCTGCCTGAAATGTCCCTGCTTCCTCTCTTTCTTCCCACCCCCACCCCTACTCCAGGCAAATTCTCCAACCTTTAACACCTAGGGTGTTTCACTGCTTGAGTTCAGGATAGGAGATGAGGGAGAGCTTTCATCACCACCTTCTTAGTGCTTGTGTCTTGTCATGTTGTTGTTAGGTGCCGTTGAGTTGGTTCCAACTCACAGCAACCCTATGTACAATGGAATGAAACACTGCCCGGTCCTGTGCCATCCTTACAATCGTTATGCTTGAGCCCATTGTTGCAGCCACTGTGTCTCTCCACCTCGTTGAGGGTCTTCCTCTTTTTCTCTGACCCTCTACTTTACCAAGTATGACGTCCTCTCCAGGAACTAATCCCTTCTGATAACATGTCCAAAGTATGTGAGACATAGTCTCGCCATCCTTGCTTCTAAGGAGCATTCTGCTTGTACTCCTGCCAAGACAGATTTGTTCGTTCTTTTGACAGTCAGCGATATATTCAATATTCTTCACCAACACCACAATTCAAAGCTGTCAGTTCTTTGGTCTTCCTTATTCATTGTCCAACTTTTACATGCGTATGATGTCATTGAAAACACCATGGCTAGGACTATTGAGTAGAGAGTGAAAAATGATGATATCGGAAGGAGAGGGAAGAGTTTCTGGAGTGATGTTTTTGAGTAGGTGAGAAGTTGAGGGAAATGAGGTTCTAGTCCCTCTGCCTGATATACATTTCTCATCTCCTTTTCATCCAAGCTACTCCTACATGCACTTCAAGACTCTTGTTTATATGTAGCTTCTTCTAGGAGGCATTCATTTGCTCTACCTTACACATCCCTCAATGCTCACTCTCAGTCTAGTATTTTCTGTGTTGCGCTGAGTTTCTAGTGCTTACCTTCACATAACTCTCATCACATTATATTTTAAATTTTAAATTCACAGCGACTTCTCTTCTGAGTTTTGGTGCACCAATATTCTTAATTGTTGGAATTCCTAGAATTTCTATGTGTTCATAAACTCAATGGCCTACGGCCTTCTTTTTATTTATATTTTCCCTCAAATCATTCCTCTATGTTTGGGCTTAAAAATAGGAAATTAAGAACTTGTGCTCATATCTTGAAAAATTACCTGTTCCTTCTATGGTCTGGTACCCTCTTACTCCTTTTCTTTTGCCCATGTGATATATGCTTTGTAATGTAAACTGTTAAAAAAGTTTAATGTATTGTTTTTTAGTCATTTAAATTTTTTGCCTATTTTATTTTATTTAAAGCACAAATTAATAAATAACAAATATAGTGTAATATTTCCATAGAAAGTACCACATTTTTATTAAATTTTCACCCGACCAAGTAAGCCAACAACAATAGTATAGAGTTGCACTGTCCAATGTGGTAGCCACCAGCAACATGTGGCTATTAAGCACTTGAAGTGCAGCTAGTCTAAATTGAGATGTGCTGTAAGTGTAAAATTCACACTAGATTTCAAAGGCCAAATAAAAAAGTATGTAAAATATCTCACTAATAATTTTTATATTGGTTAAAGTGACAATATTTTGGATATATTATACTAAATCTAAATGAAATGTTAGTAAGTTTATCTCACCTATTCCTTTTGACTTTTTAAAATGTGGCTACTAGAAAACTTAAAATTACATAAGTGACTCACATTATATTGCTGTGGGAAAGCTCTGGTATATAACTTGCTGGCCGAAGTATAAATTTACAAAGGTCACTAGACTGGCTTACTGGGCTAGTCTCTGGCCTTTGTGCATTACACATTGTCTGGCTAGGTCAGTTGATATAATGGTGAAAAATACAAAAATAAAAATTTGACTGGTTGCCAATGCTTATTAATATGAAGACACAATAATATACCTTATATTTTTCAGTGAAGGGGTCAGGAAGGCCAGACTTCCTAATAGGTAAACTTCTTGTTCTCATCCACTGAAGCAGTCAGATGGAACTTTATTTCATCAGATGAGACAATAACATGGTGAACAACAAAATGAAATAAAATGCTCATCTCAGTTGCATTTTTTTTTCCCCTCAGAACAAGATGGAGCAAAATGGCATAGAGTTATCCTGATAGGAGCTCTTTAAAAGCCATAATGGCATTCAGGATATTCTATGATAGTGTTCCAGTCAGTACATTTGGTATCAGTCAACTGATAATGCATGAAGCTAAAAATATTTCCTAGGCTTTATAGCAGTTGGACCTTGCACAGAGTGAGTGTTCAGTAAATACTTATGGATTTGATATTTGTTTTGATGATGGTTGGCAGGTTTCTAGAAGCTAAAGCATAAAGCACTGAGAATGGTGTGTATATCCAAGTAATTAACACTATACTGATGCTTGATATAGGCTATGTAAGAGAATAATAATCTATGGATGGGATAGTAGTTACCCCAGCACAAAATGTAGATGCCAGTAGCTTTTACATTTTATTGTTTTAGGAAACACACACACACACGCACGCACGCACGCATGCACTAACCCATATATCCATATAGACAAATATATAAAACAATGACATAACAATTTATGGTATGATTGTATATTCTTTAAGTTCATACATGTCCTTGGAGAAGAGTGTTGTCCTCATTTTACAGAGTACAAACACTGATTGAGCAATTACTCTATACCACTCACTGTGCTGAATGCTTAGCTGCATTACACAGTTGAATGTTCTCAAAATCTTTATGCAGTACATATTATCATTATGCCCACATTACAAATAAAAAAAATGAGGGTCAGAGATGTGCATTTATGTGCTCAATGTCAGAGCAAATAAATGGAAGGGCTTAGATTCCAGAACATGCAAGGAGAGTCGAGAGTCCCTGATATTCTTACCTCAGTCATGTAACTATTGGCTAGAAAGACTGGCCCAATGGATGAGAAGCACCCAGGGACTAAAAGGCATATCACAGTTCTACACTAACATTGTGTGTTTCGTTTTTTAAATTTTGGATAAGCCCCTTTTGATTCCTTCACCAGACAACAGAGAATCAACTGGGGAAACTGAAGAAACAGAAAATTTGGAGTAAGTAAATAAACAGTCAAGGAAACTGTACGGTAAATCATTAATCCAAGGAGGCTTGTTAAAAAAAAAAATTAAAAAAAAAACCCTGTTGCCATCGAGGCAGTTCTGACTATAGGGTTGCTAACAAGCCATAGAGACATGAAATGGGAAGCAAAAGAAGAGGCTTTATTTGGTTGGCCAAGCAAAGGAGCACACTGCGACTTGCGTTGTCAGGATGGCTCCCTGAACAATGGCTGAAACAGTATTTATTAGGGGAAGGGTCCTGAGGAAAGGAGCAAGGTTGTTGATTGGTCTGACCCAAAAAAGACATTCAAGAGGCGGTTTCATTGCCTGCACTCGCTTAATCCAAAAGGGAGGGGTCTCCCAAACTGGATCTTAGGCTTCGACCCCTCACTTCTGAAAGTCTTCCCCTAATCTTGGGCCACTAAAGTTTGGTTCTCTCCAGTGGGAGAAAAGTTCCAGGGTCACCCAGAGGATAGGGCTGATGGTTTGCGCATGTCAGGTGGGCCAGATTTGGTCTTAACTGGTTCTATGGTCTGCAGACCCCAGCCTCTTGTTTTTGGGCAGGAAGTTGGCTGATTGCCTAAAAAACATCTGGAGAAACCAGTTAGAAGGGGAGGTGGCTCATGCTACTCTTCTTACAACTTGGGGGTTGGTAATGGTGCCTGGAGGCTGGGGTGTCACCACAGCCTCCAGCAGACTGATCCCAGAAGAACTAGATGGTGCCCAGCTACCACCACCGACTGCTCTGACAAGGATCACAATATAGGGTCCCAGACAGAGCAGAAGAAAAATGTAGAACAAAATTCAAATTCACAAAAAAGACCAGACTTACTGGTGTGACAGAGACTGGTGGAACCCGGAGACTATGGCATCTGGACACCCTGCTAACTCAGAACTGAAGCCATTCCCAAAGTCCACATTTCCACTTAAGATTAGATAGGCCTATAAAACAAACAGTAACACACGTGAGGAGCATGCTTCTTAATTCAATAAAGTATACAAGACCAAATGGGTAAAACTTGCCCAAAAGCAAAGATGAGAAGGCAGGAATAGACAAGAAAACTGGACAAATGGACACAAGGAACCTGGGGTGGAAAGGAGGAGAGTGCTGACACATTGCGGGGATTGCAACCAATGTCACAAAACAATCTGTGTATAAATCTTTGAACGAAAAACTAATTTGCCCTGTAAACTTTCACCTAAACACAATAAAAAAAAAAAAGAATTATGACTCATAGCTCAACTTTTTATAAAAATATGGAATTTAAAGCATTCTATTTTGGATGACTCCAGAGTTTATTTTTAACATAGAAAAAGGTGATGATTTTAGAAGCACAATGTGGCAGAGACTGCTAGTTGTCCCCTAATATCCATTCTTCCTCTCTTCTCCCATAGGAATAGAAGTTTTACCTGGGCACATGGCTGCCCCAAATAAAGAGGAAAATACCCCACCTCCCTTGCAGCTAGGAATGGCCATGTTTTGAACAGAAAGATGTGGGTGGAATGTTGCATGGTAACTTTGTGTTTGGCAAGCAACTTTTGTTCTTTCTTCTTCTTTTTCATCCCATCCTCTATTCTGCTGTTTTAAATGTGGATATGTCATCTTGGGCTAAGAGGGCAAGGGCCAGACTCTAGAGATGGTGGAACAGTGACCTGGAAGGCACCCGGGTTGCCAAAGACTTTTCAGAGTGGAGTTACCAGTCTGTCTCCAGACTGTTTAGAATTTTACATGAGAGGGAAAACAATCTTTATCTTGTTTAGACTGTTATTATTTTGGGTATTCATTATTTGCAACTGAATAAATCTAACTGGTACGTGTGGTCAAAGCTATTATCTCAGGGCAGAGCTCTTATTCTTAGGTCAAATGCTTAGAGAACTACCTTTAATAGAGTCCTTGAAAGGTAGAGGATGCCTGTGGCACCTGGAGATGAGTCTGAGATGGAGTCCTGACCCTAAGATCTGAGAAATGTCAAACCTTAGGAAACTGCTATTTAAAAATGGCAAGTTCTTCTAAAAAATGGAGATTTTAATTCATCTTTGATACAAAACTTTCTAGTTAGGCAAACATACATGTGACGCGAGGGGTTTTCTGTCCCCATTTCCTTCATTCCTTTTTCTCCTCAATCTTGGTAGAAATGGACCTTTTAAATATTATACATGGTGTGATGCTATTAGAGATGATCAAGGAATATTCAGCTTGTAGATATCGAGCTATGAAGAATCTGAAAAATCCAATCTACAGCTGTGGAAATGCCAGAAAGACAGGTATCTATGGGCTTGATCTGGGAGAGAGCAGCGGAAACTAACAGATCAGAAGAAAGGGTAGAAAAGAGAAGGTGGAATGAGATTAAGGAGAGAGAGGACCCCCAAATGCTCATCTGAGGCTGGCTCTGTATCGG
The DNA here is from genome assembly GCA_030035585.1 of Dugong dugon. Taxonomy (NCBI): domain Eukaryota; kingdom Metazoa; phylum Chordata; class Mammalia; order Sirenia; family Dugongidae; genus Dugong; species Dugong dugon. The sequence goes on along the minus strand of CM057467.1, from coordinate 102,154,228 downwards.
TCATCAGTGGTCAGGAAAAGCAAAGAGATATTTTAGATCACTATCCGTGAGCAGAGCCCTGGTGGCACAGTAGTTAAGAGCTTGGCTGCTAATCAAAATTTTGGCAATTTGAATCCACCAGTCATTCCCTGGAAACCCTATGGGGCAGTTCTACTCTGTCCTATAGAGTTGTTATGAGTCAGAATCAACTCGATGGCAACAGGTATCCATGAGTATTGCTGAAAGACCTGTAGTAAGGTGTTTTATTTCTAATAGTGGATTGTAGTCACCCACCCTTATGTCTGCCCATTGCTGTGGGTCATAGGAGAGAGGTTACTGAAAGCAAAATCTTTCATATAAAATGGACATGCTTGTGGAGGTATGGCCTGTGAGATGGCTTGGAAGGAAAATGGCATGTTGGCAAGTAAGAACTATGGGAACATTGTAAATGACTAGATTTAAACTACCCCAAGGGAGAAGAGCTATTGTTTATTGTGAGAGAAGGATGTGCATATTCTTGTTTGGAGACGTGCTCCAGGAAGATAAATAAAGAAAACAGCACAAGTAACAAAATGTGACACAGAGTTGGGAGGAGAAGAACATTCTTATCTTAGCAGGCAAGTCAGCACCCCTCCTTTCCCATCTTGGCAGTTTCAGGAAACATCCTTGGCAAGAACTTTGGCATTCATATGACTGGCATCATCTTGAGTGGAGACTGTCTTTAAGTAGTTCCCTAGATAGTGAGAGCCAGAGCAGGAGAGGAAAACATGGCAGACTTTGGGCAAAGAATGCAACTGGACATCTAGTTTATGGGCATATGAGGCATTCCTTTGTGAACTTCCCGAAGAGGTGGGACACTTGGAAGAGAGGTTAAGATTCTCCCTGAGATGATGGGAAACATATGAACATATGGTGAGTTATAAGATAGTAGAATGAAGATTCACCAAAACAGTTGACTTAAGGTTTTCAGGCAAAGGGAAGAGTCTGTGCAAAGACCCAGAGGAAAGTGAGAGCACAGCGTATTGCAAGCACACATACTGTGAGTAGCTCTAAAGGGTCATGTGGGGAGTTGGCATAGTTAACCAATGATGCACTAGATGGTGGTTTTATATAGAGACTAGTACAATGCCAGCTAACTAACCAACTTTATAGATTAGTCTTAAGCTCTTTTAGGGATCAGAATTCTGGGGAAGTCCAAAGGGGTAATCATTTTTTAAAACAAGAAACAAGCTACTGTCAATAGACAATCTTCTTATATTTAAAATATAAGGTAGCATTTTTTTAGCCAAAAAAAAAAAAAAAAATCCATTTTGGAACCCCAGTGTTTCTATTCACTGTCAGTTTTTCTTTTTTCCATTCTCAGACCAGCAAATTTTCTCCAGTATGCTAATAAAAGCGATCTCATTTAAGTACTTCTACCCCTGAACAATTTCTTTTGATGTGAAATTTCTGCAGACACTAATATTTTAAAAGGCACAAGCCTGAAAGAATGGTTTAAAAAAAAAATAGAGACAGTGCTTTTGTGTGGGTTGGCACATTTAAGGATTTAAAAAAAATAAAAAATGGGTCATAGGGCTTTTGAAGTGGGTGGAAAGAGTGTATATTATAGACTTGTGAACCGTTCTGGAAGACAACAGACAGCTTAATTTTGATAAACTAAGTTGACCCTAAAATAATGAAAAATATAAAAGCCCATTTTGATTGTTAACTTGAGCAGATAGGTCACAAGGTAATTAAGAGAGTCTGCACAGTGTTGCAAACTGCCTCATCTTGGTTCATGTGAACTTGCTCTGCTTCAGTGCTCTACAGGATATGCTAAAACAAGCCCAGTGTTCATAAAAGGAAATATTTGAAAATCCTTATTGCTTTCTAAGAATCTTTCCAGTTCCATATACAGAGAGACTCTCATTTTGATAACAAATTACTCCTACTAGGGACATAATAGCAACAGTAAATAACAGTTCTTTTAAAGGCGTTAAGCTTGGAAAAGAGTTTTCTTGTGGTTGTTGCCAAAATGGAAATTGGCATATTAGAAGTAGAGAATGATCAATGAATATATTCAAAAAAATCTATACTCTGTAGTTGCAGGATTATGTAAGGAAAACTTAACTCCATTGTGGTCTATGTCAGGTGGCTCAACTCTTTAGGAGGCAAAGGAAACTTTTCTGTAAAAAGTCAAATAGTAAATATTTTAGGCTTTGCAAGCCGTATGGTTTCTGTTGCAGCTACTCATCTCTGTGGTCATAGTGCCGAAGCAGCCATAGCAGATACATAAAAAAAATAGTGTGGCTATGTTCCAAAGTTGCAATAAAACTTTATTGATGAAAACTAGTAGTGTGCCAGATTTGGCCCATGGGATGTAGTTTGTAGACTACAGGTCTGTACTGAATGAGTTGAATTGTGTAGGGATGGAAAGCACTAACAGCGGTGTTGTGAACCAGTGGTACTAAAAATGTGGTCCCTGGGTCAGCAACATCAGCCTCACCTGGAAACTTGTTAGAAATGCAAATTATTGTGCCTCACTCTTGACCTTGACCTCAGAAACTGTGGTGGGGGGCAGCAATCTGTGTTTTAATAAGCCCTCCAGATGATTCTGATGCACACGCAAGTTTGAGAACCACCGTAAGGACAAAACTTTTTTGGTTGCTAGAAACAGAAATCTATCAAAGATAGCTCAATTAAATATGTTTTACCAAAGATCAGAACAATTGAAAGTGGCTGCCTGCACAAGCAGTCCTTGAATTCTTGGTTCTCTCAGAGAATCTTGAAGCTGGTTGAACACTCAGAAAAGCAACTAATTATTTTTAAAACTATAGACAAAGAAAAAAAAAAAAGAAACACTTTTGCCAAGGATAATTTTGACTTCCAAATTGCCAAATCAATAGGTATTCATTTCTTAGACTTTATTTTACATTACTTTCGTCTATCATTTGTTACTCTTGACTACTACTCTTTTAAAAATAAAAACTTCTTGCATTTTTCTGCTTAACACTTTATTGTGAGATTTCACCCATGTCATTAAATATTCTTATAAAACTTGTTTTTTTGTTTTTAAATAGATGCACTTCTGTTGATCTAACCACTTTCCTATGATCAGGCAAGCTGTTTCCGTATTTTTTTTGCTATTACAAGGAATATGACAAACATCACACAATTCTTCGTACAATTACTGGGTTATATATATAATATGTATATATTTTTTTCTTTTAAGATTTTTAATGTAAGTTGCCAAACTGTTTTCATTAATTTACAAGTTCAGCAGTATAACTGAGGGTCCTTGTTACTATAAATTTCATTAACTATTAATAAATATGTATATATTATATATATATGCATACATTTATTTGTCAGTGAAAAAAATGGTAGCTTGTTTTAATTTGTATTTTCTTTTTTAACTGCTGTTGTTGTTGTTAGGTACTGTCGAGTTGGTTCAGACTCATAGCGATCCTATGTACAACAGAACGAAACACTGCCCAGTCCTGCGCCATCCTCACAATCATTGTCATGCTTGAGCCCATTGTTGCAGCCACTGTGTCAGTCCATCTCGTTGAGGGTCTTCCTCTTCTTCGCTGACCCTCTACTTTACCAAGCATGATGTCCTTCTCCAGGGACATCCTGATAACATGTCCAAAGTATGTGAGATGCAGTCTCGCCATCCTTGCTTCTAAGGAGCAGTCTGGTTGTACTTCTTCCAAGACAGATTTCTTCATTCTTTTGGCAGTCCATGGTATATTCAATATTCTTCCCCAACACCACAATTCAAAGGTGTCAGTTTTTCTTTGGTCTTCCTTATTCATCATCCAGCTTTCACATGCATATAATGCAACTGAAAACACCACGGCTTGGGCCAGGCTCACCCTAGTCTTCAAGGTGACATCTTTGCTTTTCAACACTTTAAAGAGGTCTTTTGCAGCAGATTCACCCAGTGCAGTTGGTGTTTTGATTTTTTGCCTGCTGCTTCCATGGGTATTGATAGTGGATCCAAGTAAAAAGAAATCCTTGATAACTTCAGTATTTTCTCCATTTATCATGATGTTGCTTATTGGTCCAGTTGTGAGGATTTTTGTTTTCTTTATGTTGAGGTGTAATCCATACTGAAGGCTGTAGTCTTTGATCTTCATCAGTAAGTGCTTCAAATCCTTTCCGCTTTCAGCAAGCAAGGTTGTGTCATCTGCGTATTGCAGGTTGTCAGTGAGTCTTCTTCCAACCCTGATGCCAAGTTCTTCTTCATATATTCCAGTTTCTTGGATTATTTGCTTGGCATGCAGATTAAATAAGTATGGTGAAAGGATACAACCCTGATGCACACCTTTCCTGATTTTAAACCATGCAATATCCCCTTGTTTTGTTTGAAAGACTGCCTGTTGGTCTTTGTACAGGTTCCTCATGAGCACAATTAAGTGTTCTGGAATTGCCATTCTTCGCAAAGTTATCCATAATTTGTTATGATTCACACAGTTAAATGCTTTTGCATAGTCAATAAAACACACGTAAACATCTTTCTGGTATTCTCTGCTTTCAGCCAAAGTCCATTTGACATCATCAATGATATCCCTCTTTCCATGTCATCTTCTGAATCTGGCTTAAATTTCTGGCAGTTTCCTGTGGATATACTGCTGCAGCTGCTTTTGAATAATCTTCAGCAAAATTTTACTTGCATGTGATATTAATGATATTGTTTGATAATTTCCACATTTAGTCGGATCACCTTTCTTGGGAATAGGCATAAATATGGATCTCTTCCAGTCAGTTGGCATGTAGCTGTCTTCCAAATTACTTGGCATAGATGAGTGAGCACTTCCAGTGCTGCATCCATTTTTTGAAACATCTCAATTGGTATTCTCTCAATTCTTGAAGCCTTGTTTTTCAGTGCAGCTTGGACTTCTTCCTTCAGTACCATCGGTTCCTGATCATATGCTACCTTCTGAAATAGTTGAACATCCACCAATTCTTTTTGGTATAGTGACTCTGTGTATTCCTTCCATCTTCTTTTGATGCTTCCCACGTCGTTTAATATTTTCCCTGTAGAATCCTTCAGTATTGCAAATTGAGGGTTGAATGTTTTCTTTAGTTCTTTCGCCTTGAGAAATGCTGAGAGTGTTCTTTCCTTTTGATTTTCTAGCTCCAGGTCTTTGCACATGCCATTTTAATACTTTGTCTTCTTGAGCCACCCTTTGAAATCTTCTGTTCAGCTTTTTGATTTTATCATTTCTTCCTTTTGCTTTAGCTACTCGACGTTCAAGAGCAAGCTTGAGTCTCTTCTGAGATCCATTTTGGTCTTTTCTTTCTTTCCTGTCTTTTTAATGACCTCTTGCTTCATGTATGGTATCCTTGATGTCATTCCACAACTCGTCTGTTCTTCAGTCATTAGTGTTTAACAAGTCAAATCTATTCTTGAGATGGTCTCTAAATTCAGGTGGGATATACTCAAGGTCATACTTTGGCTCCTGTGGGCTTGTTCTAATTTTCTTCAGCTTCAGCTTGAACTTGCATAGGAGCAATTGATGGTCTGTTCTGCCATTGGCCCCTGGCCTTGTTCTGACTGATGATCTTGAGCTTTTCCATCATCTCTTTCCGCAGATGTAGTCGATTTGATTCCTGTGTATTCCATCTGGCGAGGTCCACGTGTATAGTCGCTGTTTATTTTGGTGTAAAAAGTTATTTGCAATGAAGAAGTAGTTGGTCTTGCAAAATTCTATCATGTGATCTCTGGCATCGTTTCTATCACCAAGGCTATATTTTCCAACTACTGATTCTTCTTCTTTGTTTCCAGCTTTTGCATTCCAATCTCCAGTAATTATCAATGCATCCTTATTGCATGTTCAGTCAATTTCAGACTGCAGAAGTTGGTAAAAATCTTTAATTTCTTCATCTTTGGCTTTAGTGATTGGTGCATAAATTTGAATAATAGTCATGTTAACTGGTCTTCTTTGTAGGCGTATGGATATTATCCTATCACTGACAGCATTGTACTTCAGGATAGACCTTGAAATGTTCTTTTTGAGGATGAATGCAATGCCATTCTTCTTCAAGTTGTCTTTCCCAGAATAGTAGACCATATGATTGTCTGATTCAGAATGGCCAATACCAGTCCATTTCATCTCATGAATGCCTAGGATATTGATCTTTTTGTGTTCCATTTCATTTTTGATGATTTCCAATTTTCCTAGATCTATATTTTGTACATTCCACTTTCCAATTATTAATGGATGTTTGCAGCTGTGTCTTTTCATTTTCAGTCGTGCCATGTCAGCAAATGAAGATCCCATAAGCTTGACTCCATCCATGTCATTAAGGTCAGCTCTACTTTGACGAGGCAACTCTTCCTCAGTTGTCTCTTGAATGTATTCCAACCTGAGGGACTCATCTTCTGGCACTATATTAGACAGTTATCCTCTGCTATTCCTAAGGTTTTCACTGGCTAATTCTTTTCAGAAGTAGACCACCGAGTCCTTCTTCCTAGTCTGTCTTAGTCTGGAAGCTCAGCTGAAACCTGTCCGCCATGGGTGACCCTGCTGGTATTTGAATACCGGTGGCATAGCTTCCAGCATCACAGCCACACGCAAGCTCCCACAGTACACAAAACTGACAGACTCGTGGGAGTTTAACTGCTAGTAAGGTTGAATGTTTTCTTATTTGCTTATTTCTCATTGTTTATTTGGTAAACTGCTGGTTCATCTAATTTGCTTATTTTTTATTATGAGTGAAAGGATAATATCTTCTTGATTTCAATAAGGATTTGTATCGAATCTTTAAATTTCAATACAGACAGATATAACAATCTTTTTCTTCATATTTTCCTTCTAATGCTTCGATGCAAAATAATTTAAAATTCAGTTCAACTAGCAGACTACGTGCTTGGTAAAATGAATAATACTTGACCTCTGCCCTTAGGGACCTTACAGTCCATCAAGACAGACAAATACCTGGATAACTGACAAGAATGCAATGTAATGTGGGCTATAAGATGGTAGAGAAGGGAGCAACTAGCCCCAGCTAGGGATCAGAGCAGACTTCTAAGAAGATACATAAGAATGTATGTTAAGAGAAGTTGGTATGTGAGAATCAAGGGCATTGTAGAGAAAGTGACAAGAGGGCCAAAAATGAAGGTGGAGGGCCTTAGAAGCCCTATTTCCTGATATTAGAATTTTGCCAGAGGCCAACACTGTGTTTTTTTAGAAGGTATTTGAGAGCTATGACTATAATTTTCATTTCTCCTGGCACTTGACTATGCAAAGAGCTCTGTCAAATAAATGAGAGAAGACAGACCCTGTTTCCTGTTCAGCCTGTAGGGCTCAGGCACCCTCAAACCAGCTGCTCAGGATGAGTCACTGAGCATTTCCTGGTTCTTTGTTGCCTGGGAAAGTCATCCCTGGCCTTAACTGTGGCATTTTGGAGGAATCTAATTAACAGTCTAGTTGGAACAGTCTCAAGGTTCACCCCTGGGTCCCTTACATTCCTGACCTTTAAAGTTAGTTGCAGTCTAAATTCCCAAGGTGAGATGAAGGATGGGAAGTCCAATTCAGAGGCCCTAATGGGAGTCTCTCTTTGAGCTGAACAAAGCCATTATCATAGACTGTTGGAAATGAGGGTCAGGTGTTGGTGTCTTAAGGGCCTCAAGGGAAATTAGAAATTTATGATGTTTTAGGTAGGTGGGAGTGGTGGGTAAGGAGAAGAAGAATGAGGTAGACCCATGATTTGGAATCACAGAACATTAGAACCAATATATTGTGTGTAGGGGGTGTTGGTCTCACACTTGTTAAATCTATTTTGTGAACTTCAGGGATAGAGAATAGCTTTGCCTTGTTAGTTCTTGAACATTCAAAAGCATTTATGGAACTGAGGAACCAGCTCTATTCTAGGCACTGTTCATCAGCTGGAGAGTTATGCTTCATAAAGAAATATCTTTTTAATTTAAACTGACTTTTGAAATGGTTTTGAAATTCAGGTATCAACATCAGATGTTTTATTACCCTATGCCACTGGAGTTTGGAGGTCTAAGACTTTAAAATTGCAATTTGAGACTTCTAGTGTCTTCCTAGGAGATTTACCTCACCAAAGGCGGTTGGCACCAGGTGAGAGATGGAACTAGATATTGCCCTCAGCTGCTTAGCCTGCCTGCCGCCACAGCCTGGATCCTCACTGTGCTTACCCATAAATGAAATATGATGGACAGCAAAAATGAGCCCTATTACTAAATCAAAGATTCCCACTGCTGAGAGCACAGTTGCAAAACAATAAGAAAATACCTAAGTGCTAAATGATCCATTACCTGTTTGAGCTGATAACTTTGATTTTGTTCCCTGATAGCATTTTACACTTACCCAAAGACCATTTACTGCAGAAACTTTGTCCACAGTTGTACTTTGTCTATAGTTTGTTCGTTTCCCTCACTTGCACACCTTTAATTTAGATAAAAAGCCTTGTTAGAGGAACTATCCTAGTTATTTGGTTTTTGATTCCTTAAATCCATTTTGAAATGAAAAACCAACAAAACCCATTGCCATCTAGTTGATTCCGAATAAGGTGGGGCATAAATAATTGGTGCTGTCTCTAAATAAATCTCTCACTCTTCCAGACCTGAACTGACACCCTAAATGTGCCTGAGAAACTCCAGGCCTTGGAAGAGGTTGTGGAAGGGACACACAGAGCCAAGGCTGAGGGTAGGGGGGCTTGAACAATGCTCTATGGTTCCATAAATCTGGAGCTTCTGGACAGTTGGCAGCTTTCCACCTCCAAGGAGAGCATGGTATAAATCAGGGCTATCCTACAAGACTTGGGTTCTGAGAGGAACTGTGGAAGAAAGAAACAAAGATCTGAGTTTTTCAGAATTCTAGGAGATTTTTGAGATAATCTATTCCAACAGGGCAGGTGGGCCTCTTCTCCTAGCTCAACACCCATGACTGACATCTAAATCAGGATGTCTCCATTTGCCTTTGCTCACTGAGTCCCAGAACTTCCTCAGAAGCCTTCTCAGCAAGCACAGCAGACAATGGACACTTACAAAGACATGGAGATGCCTGCTTAGATCTCCCTTTAGGAAAGGACTTGCTATCCAACTGCTAAGAGTATGGTTGGCTGACAACCTTCAGCTGTTGGATTTTCACGGTCAGTCTCAGTTTCTGAGCTGAGGTTGTACTCTTCTGTGGGTGACCATTGGCCTATGCCTAAGCGGTTTGGTTGTATAAGGGCCAGCCATTTCTGTCCAATGCGAGACACCTAATCTCGACAATCTGTGCTCAGAGATCCTAGATGGGCTGACAGAGATGGCTCCCCCCGCCCAATTCTACTTCCTCATCTTTTCCATTCACAGGTATTAATGGCCTAATATAATTTTACATTCTTAACTACATATTATGTCTGCTTCTGGAGAACCCAGCCAGCATAACTAATGATCAATTTGGCAAGAAAGACATACCAGCATTTACTGAGCCCCTATCATGTGCCAGGAATTGTTCTAGGTTATCAGTATATATTTTCTTTTTAAATCCTCACAGAATCTTATGAAGTAAGTACTATTATTATCTTTATTTTGAAGATGGAGAAACTGAGGCACAGAGGAGTTAAGTGACTTGCATAAACCCACACAACTCAGTGAAATCAAGGTTTGAATGTTAAACCCTCAACAAGATGGAATGACACGGTGGCTGCAACAGTGGGCTTAAACATAGCAACGATTGTGAGGATGGCGCAGGACTGGGCAGTGTTTCATTCTGTTGTACACAGGGTTGCTATGAGTCAGAACCAACTCCACAGCACTTAACAACAACAAATCTGACTCCAGAGCACATGCTCCTAACTGCTTTGCTGGGCTAGTTTATTTGCCATCCCTGGGTTAGTACCCATTTCTTGCTACCGCCATTTAAACAGGGAGATTTGCCCAAGTGATAGACTGTTAGTATGTATGTGGGAGAAGATGGGTCTCTTCATTCTTCTTTTATACATGGCACAAAAGATGGTGATTACTGTGTGTGGAGGTGATGGCTGCATATGAGGGGATTGACACAGAAAGAGGAAATCTGTAGAGCATAGACACCGTTTGTGAGCTTTTATCATTTTGAACTTGATCTGGTTTTAACATGGCTTCATTCCCCATTAGTCTGGCTGGTGTGCAGATACAGGAGACAGTATAAAGCAGTCAACTCTAATATGTCTGATCCTAAGACCTAGTTATGTGGATGCTCACTCCCTTAACCAAAACACACAAACAAATGAAAAACCAGTGTCCTTTAAGAATTTCACTCTAATGTTGAAAGTTAACAAATATCTCTGAGAGGGGAGTTGATTTTGTGTTTAAAAATGTGGTTTGTAGTTATCAGTCTTCCAATTACCTTCTCTCTTACTCTTCCACTCAGCCTCATGCTGAAACCCATACTGAGTTGGAGACTCAGGAGCTACTGTTAAGATTCAGAAACATCCCTAGAGATTAACCTTAGGTGTCTGCTTGGGGATGAGATTTCTGGGGCCTTGCTAATGAAATTAAGCCATGATGTACTCACAGTTTGCATGCTCATAAGTCTATGTGGTGTCATAGGTGCATTTTTGAAAATGTAACCCTCTTTGAGACCTGTAATGGGAGAGCAGGTCTGAGTTAGTGGCCCTTCTTTCGTGCTTCCTTTTTTCACTTTTCTGACTACTGTCTTAGTGCATTTGTTTGTCTCTTTTCCAGAACTATAAACTCCTAGAGAGCCAGAAATTTATCTTGTTCACCACTCTTTCTCCAGTTGATTCCTAATCAACCTAAAATGGTGTACTTCTGTAAACTTTTGTTGAATAAATAAAAAAAGAGCAGTCTGAGGACCCTGACGGGGTTTGGGCTTTGGGATTTGAATACACTTTTGTGTTTTAATAGCTATATGATCATAGACAACTCACTTCTCTGAGTCTCTGTATCATTTTAGGTTGATAAGGAATAATTTTTGTTGTTACAGGGTTGTGTGAAGAGTAATTGATAGAATATATGCCCTCTGGCTTATCCTAGGAACTCAATATTCATCCCTTCGATCTTAGATAGAAATATTGTCTTAAAACTTTAATAGCTAAAGAAATGGTCTTTGGTTTTTGAGAGCACACAAGAGATCCACTCAGTCTTTCGCTGTCTTCTTTTCCTTTCCATTGGCTTGTCAGTTTCCATGACTGATATTGAAGCTTTTCATGCTAATGCTGCTCTTCTCCCTACAATGCAAATAACAGGAAAGTGCTGTTACAAATCAATGGGAGTTGAACCAGAAAGAAGACTTTCTAATTTGAGGTTTGACACCCATTGCATCTGAGAGTAAGATTCACTAAATATTTAAATGGATTACACTACTTGAAAGGGTGTCTATTGAATTATATAAGGAAAGATCAAAGCCTTGAGATTTAAGTTCTGATTCTACATATTTCCTATTTATAATACAGTAGACTCCTCTGAATATTTTTCTCCTACAGGAAAGTTATAACAAATCCTTGGCAAATTATTTCCACTAGAGCATTAGCCTTTATTACAGTGAGGAGACTGGATATTTTAATTCTTATAGTTGAATACCAATTCCAGGGGATCTAAATGCTCTGTCTTCTAGAACATGACTGGCCAATTGGCCAACTATATTACATAACCCTAGTTTATATAAAATTCATATAGTGAAGATGTTTGGCTAGTTTATCCTTAATATCCTTAGAACATACTCCCAAAAGTATAATATTCTAGCATGTAATAATAATGATAATAATATCCACAACATTAGTTATAGCATCTAACATTTATTATGTCTTTAATATATCATAGGTGGTTTGCTAAGACTTTATATATATTATTTCATCTAAGCCTCATAACAACTCTAGAAGAGAAATACTGTTATTATCTCCAGTTTACAGATGAAGAAAATGAGGCTTAGAAAAATTACATACTTGCCTAAAGCCATATTATAATTGGTCTGGATGGAGTACTATGATTCAGATTCACTTTAGATCCCAGATGCTTAACCATTAAGCAGTACAGTAACTCAAAAACAGAGGCTATGAAACAGAGGTAATAAAAGCCTACTGTAAGGAATATATTTATCTATGGACTCATAGAATCTCAGAATTAGCAGGGATCTTGAGGGCCATCTAACTAAATCAGCAATTATTTATGGAATGAGAATCATTTAGTTCAGGTCTTTTGGCAAGTACCTGGAACTGAGAAAAGATTGTTCTTGTCCTGGATCTGACAACTTGCTATTTCTTTAATAATCTCTTTGTGTCTAAGTTTTCTTACAAATAAAACAGAGATAAGACCATTAGGCCAAGCTGTCTCAAAGCATTGTCATGGAATCACATGAGTTGATGGGAATGGAAATGTTTTGAAAAGCATCATATGTAAGGTGCTACAGTAATGAATGCCTTAACACCCCTACTCCACAATAAAATTTCAAGGTGACTTTGATGATGGTATTGAAGGAAGCAGTATGCCACCTTATCTGGACATGTACTTGGAATAAAACATTGTAGAAAAAAATTGTGTACAGACCTCCAACCTAACATACATTGCTCTCAAAATGCCTGCTCCTCACTTAACAACATGGTTAGGTTCTGAAGACCAGGTCGTTATGTGAAAATTGGCATTATGTGAAAATGGAGGGTGACCACATTAGGTCACAAAATGTATGATGACCACAATATTACATAACTGCCAAATTATATCATTACATAACTGCCAAATCACTGAGCATCATGACCCAGCCAAGGTGACACATAACATTAACCATCACATCCAGTGTTACCCTTGCTTCACACTTTGGCTTTCATTACTGCGAGACATACATTGTTAATGTGCAGAATAGTCAGATAGTGGATTTTTTACTATTGTCATAAATGCAAAATGGATAGTGAGATAGTCAATAAATGAGAAGTACCTGTATTCAGATACCAATAATATTAAGAAGATTAAAATAAGTTATAATGTAATTATTGCATATTAATATATTTGAAAATATTTGTGATGTCAAAATCAGACAAGTCATCCCTACAGCTTCAGAAACCAGTGTTCTGGCTCTAATCCTCCTGCTAAGTGATTAGATTCAACACAAATAGGTGGTGAGGATGGTTACATTTCTAGTGACCCTGAAATAAATATCAAAGGACAGAACAATATTAAATTCCAGACATAACAACCCAACTGTACAAAAATACCTGAATCCTGAGTAGCTGTTTCTCATTGTAGTTTAAGCGACCACATTAGAAAGGATATGGCATGTCTGGCAAATGTGAAAGTCACTAAATTGTCAAAGAAAACTCATCCCTTTCCCCAAACAGGTGAGTCAGTAGCATCAACATTTTTAAATGTCAGCCTCTGGATTCTTATTTAATTCTGCTTGGCACAAAACAACATCACAAAGCCACTTCTTGGGCACCTGCTCAATACCAGGTACAATGGCAGGCTTTAAGAGATGCGAGAGACAAATAATAGACAGACTTTTACCTATAGAGTCCTGAGCCCAGTGCAGCAGATAGACACACACAAATCAATTTCATACAGAACATTTGCTAACGGTAGCATTGTCCTTAAAGAATGGAAGGAACATAATGTATGGGGATGAATGAGAAGAGCATTCCCATGTGAGGGCGTAACCTGCACAAAGGGACAGAGGCCACAGAACTTTGGACGAGTGTGGAGGACTAATTCTGTTAGACTAATGCAGATGCCACTACCCATCTGTCAGTTTGTAGTACTGTGGTAGCTTGTGTGTTGCTACAATGCTGGAAGCTATGCCACAGATATTTCAAAGATCAGTGAGCAGTATAACAGTAAGAGGAGCCCTGGTGGCACGGTGGCTAAGAGCTCAGCTGCTAACCAAAAGGTCGACAGTTCGAATCCACCCAGCTGCTCCTTGGAAGCCTTCTGGGGCAATTCTACCCTGTCCTATGGGGTCACTATGAGTTGGAATCAATTTGACAGCAGTGGGTTTGGGCTTTTTAGTTTATGGCAGTAAGACATCACTTTTGCAAAAGAAATACATATTATTTGCATGAAAGAAAGTTGGGAAAGTTAGACATATGAAGGTGGTGGGATTCCAGCTGTCTTTATTACTTATTCTAGTTGCTTACCTAACTGTCCTTTCTTTTCTTTAATTGACAAGACATTACTGCTCATTTCCAATCCAGTACTATTTCCCAATAATCATAATGCCCTTGACATATCTACTTGCCTGATGAATGATTTTTAGAAAGAGTTCTCCTGGCCCTTAGACTCTTTTACCTTAATCCCTGTTAAGTGCCTGATTCCCAGTGCCTAGAAGGGAGGTGATTGGACGTTTTCATTTTAGATATGTTGAATGTGATATGTCCAACTAAGTGGAGTTTTCAGAAGATATTAACATGTCCTGCAGCTCAGGCTAGCAAACAGGCCTAGGGGTAAAGATTTGGGAGTCTTTCATACATAGGTATGGAGAGTCCGTAGCATGAGAAGAGTCAATGACAGAAGGAGGCAAAGGGAAAGAAACAGAAAGAGTTACCTAAGAATTTGAAGGAAGGAAGAGCGACCCAAGAGTCAGACAAGAATGGGGATAGTCACGTTTCAAGATGGAGGGTAGTCAACAGTTTCAAATGTTAGGTCCTTCAACACACCCTACGAACAATTCTCCTAGGGCTGTTCTCAGATTACATCTCTACCCCAGGCTCAAACCACCCTCTTCTCTCAGCTCTTTATCCCCCTTCCATGGTTCCCATTGACAATTAAAAAAAAAAAAAAAAAAAGGTAAGCACAACCCATAATCCAAGGTCCTCCACAGTATAATTCTAACCACTTTTTAAACTTCATCTCTCTTTAGTGCCCTCTGAAACCCCTTTGAACTGTTATTGTTAGCTGCCATAGAGTGGACTCTGACTCATGGTGACCTTATGTACAATAGAACAAAATGTTACCCAGTCTTGCATCATCCTCACAATCATCAGCACGTTCCAGTCCATTGCTGCGGCTATCAATCCATCTCACGGAGGATCTCCTGTGCCCTTGTTGATCTTCTAGAGGGTCAGCAAAAAAGAGGAAGATCCTCAACAAGATGGATTGACACAGTGGCTGCAAGAATGGGCTCAAGCATAGCAAAGATCGTGAAGATGGCACAGGTCTGAGCAGTGTTTTCTGTTGTACATAGGGATGCTATGAGTTGGAACTGACTTGCGGGCACCTAACAACAACAAATATACACACACATGTATATATGCCCACAAGATTTGTTTCCAAACCAGTATTATCTCTCACCTGAATTACAGCTATAGCCTATCACCAAATGCCCCTATTTTCATTCTTGCTTTCCTGCAATCGTTATCCATACAGTAGAGTACTATTAAAAAATGATAGCTAGATGGTGCCTGGCTACCACCACTGACTGCTCTGACCGGAATCACAACAGAGGGTCCTGGACAGAGCTGGAGAAGGATGTAGAACAAAATTCTAACTCACAAAAAAAGACCAGATTTACTGGCCTGACAGAGACTGGAGAAACCCCGAGAGTATGGCTCCTGGACACCCTTTTAGCTCAGTGGTGAAGTCACTCCCGAAGTTCACCATTCAGCTGGGGATTGGACAGCCCCATGAAACCAAATGGGACTAATGAGGCACAGCAGTCCAGGGACAAGGACTAGAAGGCAGGAGGGGACAGGAAAGCTGGTGATAGGGAACCCAAGATTGAGAAGGGACAGTGTTGACATGTCATGGGGTTGTTAACCACTGTCATAAAACAATATGTGTACTAAATGTTTAATGAGAAACTATTCGTTCTGTAAACCTTCATCGAAAGTACAAAAAAAGAATTATCTATGTGAGATCAAATTGACAACAGCAACTCGAAAGGTTTGATGGGAAGCCTAGGGGACAGTGAGTTGAAGATGATGGTGATGGAATAATTTGGAAAAGGATAGTGAGAATAGCAGCACAACTGGAAGAATGTAATCGATGTCACTGAATTGTACATGTAGAAATTTTTGAAATAGTGTCTCTTTGGCTATGTATATTTTCACTAAAAAAAAAAAAAAAAAAGAGAAAATCCCTCCAAGGTTGAGAAGGGAGAGTGTTGACATGTCGTGGGGTTGTTAACCAATGTCATAAAACAATATGTGTACTGACTGTTTAATGAGAAACTATTTGTTCTGTAAACCTTCATCTAAAGTACAAGACAAAAAATTCCAAAAAAAAGATAATATATTAATATATTCTAGGTCATCTTGTTCCCTTCCTTCGCCTCCTTTTCACCACTCTTCTTCCATCCACTGGTTGCTTGTGGCATTTCAAATAAAATCTACACTTTTCACCATGTCTACTGAGCCTTCTGACCACATCTGTCACCACCTTGCTTGCTCGGTTCTTAGAATGTTGCAAGGCCTCAGGATCTTTACATTCACTGCTCACTCTTCCTAGAGTACTTTTCTCCTTATTCTTTGAATGATTTGTTTTCATCATTCATGTTGTTGTTGTCAAGTGCTGACTCATAGCAACCTCATGCATAACAGAGCAAAACATTTCCCGGTCTGGCACCATCCCCACCATCATTACTATGCTCAAGGCCATTGTTGCAGCCACTGTGTCAATCCACCTCGTTGAGGGTCTTCCTCTTTTTAGCTGACCCTCTACTTTACCAAGTGTGATGTCCTTCTCCAAGGACTGGTCCCTCCTGATAACATGTCCAAAATATGTGAGACAAAGTCTTGCCAATCTCACTTTATTTGTAATAATTTATTAATCAACAACTAGCCACACACCATTTGACTTCAGATGTGTGATCAACAAATGCTTATTGTTGTGTGCCACTGAGGCTTTATGATTATTTGTTACTCAGTATTATTGTGGCAATAGATAATTGATAGTGATGAAGGGAGCAAGGTGGCCAGATCAGTGAGGCACTTCTGTAGAACTGGGTTTGAAAACCTCTGCACAAATGGTTTTCGAACTCTGCAGATTTAGATCTGCTTTGACCACCTAGGATACTGTAAGCTACTTAATACAACATAGTCTTTCAAAGGTCATGTTTGGGAACCCAGTTTTTGGAGCCAGACAGATTTAGACTGGAATCATGGTGCCACCATTTACTGATTGACTATAAGCTGTGACCAGGTGACTCATCCTCATTCACCCTCAATTTCTTCATCTCTTAAATGGGGAAAATAATATCTTAGCCACAGATCTATTGTGAGAAATAAATAAGATAGTGAACCTGTGCTTAGCCCAGTTCCTCTCTACCTATACCCCACACCACAGACTGAAGAATACACATTTCTGTTAGGAGAGTAATAAATGCCAAGTGGCTTTTTTTTTCCCCCCTGTCCTTGATACTTCACAGAGTGCTGCAAATATCTATTAACTGACAGTACAAGTGCCAGGTATTTTGTTTTATGTATGTGTGTGCTCATATATATATATTCATCAATTCTTACAATATTCTTGTAATAAATAATATATTCTCATTTTGAATGAAGAAATGGAGCCTCTGAGAGAGAGTGATTTTCTCAGAATCATACATTTTTAAAACTACAAATACAACTCTGGTTAGACAAAGAGCAGGAGATTTACACCATTTGGTTGTCCTCTTCTTGATTTTAAACAGAAAAATAATCCCAGTGTGCTAACTGGTGGATGTGTTTGAAATGAAGCTAAAGATATTTTACTTGGTCGTTCTCGACCTGGAGAATTTCATCCCCCTGAAAGTTTTAGCGGAGGAGCCCTGGTGGTCCAGTGGTTAAGTGCTTGGTTGCTAACTTGAAAGGTCAGAGGTGGGTTGGAACCCACTAGCCTTGCTCTGCCGGAGTAAAATATAGCATTCCGTTTCGGTAAAGATTATAGCCTTGGAAACTCTTAGAGCAGTTCTACTCTATCCTATAGGGTCGCTATGAGTGAGCATCTACTCGACTGCAACGAGTTTGGTTTGTTTTTTTTAAAGTGTCAGCCTTCGGGGGGAAAAAACCAAACTCGTCCGGGGCAAGTAGATTCTGACACACAGAATTTAAGAAAAAGAGAATGAGCTTTGGGGAGGTGGCCACTAGGTGGCAGTAGTGCACACCCACAGTCTAGGTAATTCACGTTCGTGAACCAGCCTGTTTGGCTGGAGATGGTGGATAACCTTGCGCACCACTCTGCTTCCCATCAGCATCAAATCTCCCTGCAAGGGCAAGGCTCTGGTGTTTTGATGCAGAACATTAATAACATAAGTGGATGAGAAACCTAAGAACTGAACGTGCTGCCTTAGTCTCAACCTCCAGGCACGCCACAGACTCACTGATTCCAAGGCTCCTATCATGGTATGAACAACCAAGATTAACTGTTCGGGGCCATCAGAGGATCGGTTTCCTGCTCTGACTTGTGAATCCTTTTTATTTTCAACTCAAAAGGAGCTATGCAGAAAAACAAGGCCTTTCACCATTCAGAAAATGTATTCTCCATTTGGGCAAGTTCTGTCTATTTTCCCTTCCCTGGAGCACATTCAGCGTTCAGACCTATCACTCTATGACAGAAAAAGCCGTGTTCCTGTTAGCACGGCGGAAGCTGGGGCCTGCACACTTCTTGCAGGGTTATGCATGCACAGGGTCTTGTCAAATGCCTTCCCCTCACCCCTCTCTAACTCACAGGTGCAGCTTTCCTGTAACAACCCCCGAGGGGAGGCACATTGTGTTGACTGAACCTTTCCAACTACAACCTGATTGCTTTATGCTTTTCATTTAAGGCTGCCACTCTTGAACACCAGGCCTTAGCAACAAAATCAGATTCTCTTCCAATTGGCCAACATTTGGAATTGTTTGGTGAATTTCAGTTAATGTAACCCAGCATTTCAGACTATTCTACAAACAGCAGTTTCTTTGGGGATGGTTTGTGTGTTATGACCAAAGGGTCCACTGTCAAATACATTTGAGA
Organism: Dugong dugon; assembly: GCA_030035585.1. Classification (NCBI taxonomy): domain Eukaryota; kingdom Metazoa; phylum Chordata; class Mammalia; order Sirenia; family Dugongidae; genus Dugong; species Dugong dugon. The sequence goes on along the minus strand of CM057467.1, from coordinate 102,135,390 downwards.
AATGCTATGTTGACAGTATTAGGTGATTTTTGTTTTTATTTCTGGACATCTCAAAACCATTAATTTGCTCTTGTGCAGTGTAAATATTTAAGAAGATATAGTATGAATGACCACAGAGCTACCATCACCGCCCCATCTTTATTTATTTATTGAAGAAAACTTAGTGATATCTTCTAGGACACTGGGGTTCCTCTGAGAGCAGTGTAAGAAATTTTGTCCTAACCTATTGCTCTTGTATCATTTATCTGTTGCTACATAATAAGCCGTTCCAAACTTAATGGCATAAAAGAACAAGCATTATAATACACTCAGAGTTCTGTGTGTCAGCAGGAACAGGTTGCATCTACTCCATGATGTCTGGGAACTCTGCTGCCAAAACTCAGAGGCTCTGGGTGACTTGATAGCTAAAATGATCTGAAGGCTCTTTGACTCACATGTCTGAGGGGCTGGGACTTCAGCTGGGGCTGTTGTCAGGAACACTTACCCATAGCCTTTCCATGTGGCTGGTGGGCTTCCTCATAGCATGGTAACTGAATTCCAAGAGTTAACATCCTAACAGACCCGGGCAGAAGTTATATAACCTTTTATTATCTTGCATTGGAAGTCATACAACAGCACTTTCTCCACAGTCAAAAGCCACCCAAGTTCAAAGAGAAGAAACATAGATCCTACCACTCAATGGGCAGAATGTCAAAGTCACATTGTGAGAGACCATGTGAGATGGGAAGTATTGCTGCAGCAATTTCTGGAAAACACAATCCACCACATTTACCAACATTGTATCTTTAGAAAGGTGTTGATGAACTACTGGAGGGATGGCTGGGATTCATATCTCTATATATCAACTCTTCCCTATATGTAGTTATGGCTTGAAGGATATAATATAGAATTTTAGAGCTAGAAGGGAGGTTATGGAGTCCATTTCCATACAGTATAAATTTCATCTCTGAAAGGAGGCTATAGAGCCAGGCCCCAAGGATACAAAAATATATATATATACACAAGTTCTAAACTTGTTTTTAAGGAGCTCATAGTCTATCGAGGGAGGCAGATTTGCAAAGAAAATAAATACAAATACAGAGACAGATACTTTGGAGCTAGGCAAAGGTTTCAAAGACATGTTGAAGTATGAACTGGGATCTGAAGGATAAAAGAGGTTCAAGAGACAGCATGGAGCAGGGAAAGGCATTCCAGTCTGCAGGGACTGTGCGTGAAGGCGGCAGCGGGGGTAGTGAATCAGCACACTGTGTTTCAGGAAATCCAATTGATTTATAAATAAAGTGAAAGGTGGAGAGTAAAAGGAATGAGAACTGAAGAGGGCTTGTCCATTATCACAATAAAGAATTTGAATTTTATCCTGTACCCTACAGAAAACCACTTAAGATTTTGAGCAGAAAAGTGACAAGATCAGGTTTAAAACCCTGATCTTGTTGCTGAATCGAGTCTGACTTACAGCCACCCTATAGGACCTGGTTTCCTCATAGAGTTTCCAAGGCTGTAATCTTGCCACATCTTTCTCCTGAGGAGTGGCTGAAGAGTTCAAACCTCAGACCTTTCAGTTAGCAGCCAAGCACTTTAACCGCTTCACCAGGGCTTCTTAGATCAGGTTTAGGTTGTAGAAAGTTCCTCTGTCACAATGTGGAGGATGGATAGACCAGAGGTCTGGGATGGCCAGAATGAGAGACATCAATTAAGGGGTGACTGTGGTGATCCAGATAAGTGACAAGTCCCTGAATTAGGAAACTGGTGGTAGGAATGGAGGAGAGAGAAAGCATGTAAATAATAATTAAGGGAATGCATGAAATAATGTATGTAAGTCCCTTAGAATGAGGCCTGGCTCATACTAGGACCCCAAAAGTATAGGACACTGTTATGGTTATTAGCTGTTCTTGCAGGAACTGGATTTTCTGAGTCACTGACTGTGGGGATAAAGAAAAGAGAGTGTCTAAGATGACACTGTGTTTCCAATTTAGTGACCAGAAACAGTTGATATCATTTTCCAACATAGGTAACAAGGGAGGAGAAGCTGGTTGGAAGACATATTATGTAATGAGTTCAATTTTGGACATGTGAATTTTAAGGTGCCTGTGTAATCCTACAGAGTCTCTCGTGGTACCAATGGTTAATGTGCTCGACTGCTAACCAAAAAGTTGGAAGTTTGAGTCTACCTAGAGGCACCTGAGGAGAAAGGACTGGCAATTGACTTCCAAAAAATCAGCCACTGACTGACACACATGGGCTGACCATGAGTCAGAATTGATTCGATGGCAGGAGGTTTTTTTGTTTTTTTACTGGTGTAGTCCTGCAGAGATGTTTTAGTAGATTGTTGGAAGTGTGGGTTTGGAGCACAGGAAGGAGCGGATTTGACACAGGATTTGATAATCTTTGAATGCTAATGGAAGCTGTACCAAGCATGTTTCATTAATCAAATGTTTTAGAACACTTTTCTTATTCTCCCTCATTCCTTCCACCATTCCTCGTGTGCTGCAAAGGCATTTTATTTTATTAATATTTTTTAACACACTTTTAATATACCTCTTAAAGTATGAATATTATTTAGGAGAGAACTTGGAATAATTTTAACTTTAAAATACTTGAATGTGAAACACCATGAACTTTATTGTATAGAATTCTAGTTTCCTTTGCAAAACAGAAAAAAGAAACAAAATTAGATTTCCTATTTTCATGAATTATTATGATTCCAAATTCTGATGACTTTGAAATTACAATGCTTTGATTTTAAGGCAATTTTATTAAACTATTGTTTTTGTTCTGTCAATATAAATTGTGTTTTGATAAGAAATTCTATCCTAGCTAATCAATGAAACACAGCTTAGCTAATGCAAGGGCTGGCTAAATTAGGTGGTTAGTGACCCTAAGAGGTTCCAAAATTTTCTTTGACCCAAAATGTCTGCAAGGTCTGCCACTGGTTCAGGTAAGGAAGAGAATCAGTCTTTCCTTTGGGATAATGTAGAATTGGCAAATACGTGTCATATATATAACAACTCCTCCCTCCCATATCTATGGCAGATAGCACGGATCCAAGAGGTAGCTTCCAAACCTGTCTTAAAGCATTCCTCCAACAGCCATCAATTGATCAGTAGGTAATTGTAATAAAACCAGTTTCCAATTCCATCAAAAGTGATGTCTTCATAAAGCTCTTATCAAAATACCTGAAAGAATATTGTATTTTAATGTTTGTACCCACCAACATATCACTGAGAATTATTTTCAGAAGTGTTAGATATTGCTGACATAAACAATTAGAAGACCATCCAGAGGAGCATTGATTATATCCTTGAGCCAAATCTCTAATATTTTTGCTAAATGCTTGCAGGAAGACAAAATAAAATCAAGCTAATAAAATTTCCAGGAGACAACTCTGGAATGCTTACTTAGTCATAAGATTGTCTCCAAACCTTAAGCTAGAATAAAAAATTAAAGCTAACAAGATAACATAAATTTGTATAGAAGAAAGAAAGTAAAGTTCTGCCAAAAGTTTCAACAAATCAGTACAAGAACAAGATGGGAGGGGCAGGCTTAACAAATGTTTCTGAGGGAAAGTACAGCTAATGCCACCATTTCACAATCTGATGTCTTTCAAGACAGATTGCTAATAGGAGGGCAGCATTGCCCAAAGCTGATTCTGAAGGAGGGGCTAGTCAATGCAGAGGGTCCATATCAAATAATTTAGTGAAAGGCTTGGTTAAATAAAATTCAACAGATCTCTTTATTTCAGGACCTCTCAGAACCCTAAATATGATAATATGCATGGTAATTTTAGAAGAAGAGCAATATTCTCCAAACTTATTTAATCAAAACCCATTCTTCGCCTCAGAGAAAATGTGCTACCCATGTGGCAAACTTGGGAAATCCTGATCTAGGCATTTTAGTTGACTCACGTTCAGTGGTGGTTCAGTGGCAGAATTCTTGCCTTTCATTCAGGAGACCTGGGTTTTTAATTCCTGGCCAAGGCACCTCAAGCACAGCCACCACTCATTTGTCAGTGGAGGTTTGCATGTTGCTAGGATGCCGAACAGGTTTCAGCAGAGATTTCAGACTAAGACAGACTAGGAAAAAATGCCTGGTGATCCACTTCCAAAAATCAGCCAGTTAAAACCCTGTGAATCACCACGGTCTGATCCTGTTGTACATGCGGTAACCATGAGTTGGAGGCCAACTGGATGACAGCTAACAACAACAACAACAACAAAAATGTTAGACTAATATAGTAGAAGGCACCTGCCACCTCCTGCTCCCTGGAAAGTATAATGTACAGATAAAAGTATAAGATAATACCACTAAATTTTATACTGATTTGGCCATGTTTATTTGTCAAACACATTATGCTCACTATGTGCCAGGCATATGATAATAATATTGTTTTCCCAGAGTCCCCGGGTGGCGCAAACAATTAACGTGCTCAGTTGTTAACTAAAAGGCTGGTGATTCAAGTCCACCTGGAGGTGCCTCAGAAGAATGGCCTGACCATCTGTGTCCAAAAAATCAGCCATTGAACACTCTATGGAGTATAATTTTACTCTGACACACATAGGGTCACCATGAGTCGGAATCAACTTGGACGGCAACTGGTCCTGGTAATTATTGTCCCATTTTATGGGTGAATAAACTGAAACAAGGTAGGCATTGAAATGAGCCAAAAGTCACACAGCTAGGAAGTGGCAGAGCCAGGTGCATACCTCGGTAGTCTGCCTCCAGAACCTGTACCTTCTGCCGCCACTGGAGCAGTGCTTCTCGTGCTCAGAGCTACACATAGCCACCCTAGTGAAACCAAAGTGGTAACAGTATCATATGATGTGGCAGGAGATGCTAAACAGAGAATGAGGACATACCAAGGGCAAAGAATACCTGTAGTTAGGCTTCAGTTATCAAAGTGCCAGTGAGAAAGGTTTCAAACATCTTTAAGAGAATAACTGATTCTTGCAGTGTTTAAAGGAACACTAGAAATATTACTGGGGTATGAATAAAAAAAGAGCAGCAGCTTCTAAGAGGCATGTGTGTGTGATTGCATCTACAAACTCCCAGGAATCCTTAACATATTAAGTAAGAGACAGCATTTTGGCCTTTTTGTTTTTTCAGCTTTTATTGCAAAATAAAGTCATTATGAACTATGCTCTGTTACTTTCAGACAACTAGGAGGGCAGGACATGTGGGAGCTCTTTCTGACAGTACTACTAAGAAGTTTTAAAAGTGTGCATACCCTTTGATTCTACAAATCATCTCAAGTTAACAATTTAAGAAAGTTATGAATATGTTCAATAATATTTAGTGTAGTATTGGCTGTAACAAAAAGGTTGGAAACAACTTCTATGTGCAACATCTGGTTACACAAATTATAGTAAATCAATACAATAGCATACTTTGCTGCTACCAAAAATTATAGTGTCAAGGCATGGATGAGCAAGATATTCATGATAGATTAAGATAAATATGAGATTATAAATGGCAGGGACAGTTGATCCTATTTTTGATATATATATCTGGGAGGCAATACTGAACACCGAATTTTCTCAAAAGCAATACTATCCAATAGAATTTTCTATAATAATGGAAATGTTCTATGTTTGTGCTTCTGGATAAAGTTATTATTTGTTGTTATGTGCCATTAAGTCAGTTCTAACTTGTAGGAACCTTATGTACAACAGAACAAAACACTACCTGGTTCTGCATCATCCTCACAATCATTGCTATGTTTGAGCTCATTGTTGCAGCTACTGTGTCAGTCCATCTCCTTGAGGGTCTTCCTCTTTTTCACAGACCCTCTACTTCACCTAGCATGATGTCCTTCTCCAGGGACTGGTACCTCCTGATAATATGACCTAAATACTTCATACAAAGTCTTGTCATCCTTGTTTCTAAGGAGCATCCTGGAGGCAGAGCCAAGATGGCGGAGTAGTCAGATGCTTCCGGTGGACCCTTCTACAACAAAGACCCAAAGAAACAAGTGATTCGATTATATATGCAATCTGGGAGCCCTGAACATCAAAGGCAGAGTTGAGGAACCAGACTGAGTGGCAAGGGGGAGGGAGAGACGGTTCAGAAGCAGCTAGGAGTTGACAGACCTGACCCGGCAAGAGCCTGGGCCCTTCAGGCCTGATCAGCTTGGGGGTGAACGGTGAGGCAGGCAAGCAGCCGTGCTCGGGAGGTGCGTTTTCCACACTGGGAGAGACCCAAATGCTGAGAGTCTACGTGGCCACCTAAAACCAGTGAGAAGCAGACCTTCATCTGGTGAAAGATAAGTAATTGCCTACGGCCTACTGCGCGGATCAAAAACACCCACCTTAGGGAAAAACCTCTCTCCCATTTACCTCCCTGCTCCCTGCTCTGCACTGGGTCCTGGACTGGCTTCAGCAATTGCCAAGTCCCCTGGTTTGCAAGTAGGATCTGTCATATGCCTGGAGTCATTCTCCCTGCCTTGGAGAGTGAACAAATTAACAAACGGGAAAAAATAAACTGCTGGCTACCCTAAGCCAGGAACCCAGGGTAGGCACAGCTCTTTTGCCTAGGAACAGGCATTAAGGGATCCACAGACTTTGAGTGCCTTTCCCGCTGCATAGACTTGTGGGGGCCCATCTCAACAGCATAGGCCCTCATTACTACAGTACAACAGGGTATATACCAGAACCTTAACTTCAACTGTTTCAGCTGTGAAGTGGCAGGTTCTTGACATTGGACACTGCTCTGCACATTAAGCAGGGTCTTTACCTACCGACATCAGGGTCCTGAAGACTAGTGGCTCCACCCACGTCACATAGCCACCTGCGACAGGGGCCCATGAATAAGAGGTGCTCCCCAGTCCTTACAGCCAACAGCATTAGGTACTCATAGTCTGGCTGCAAAACCCACCCACCTACGCACTCTAGGGAACAGGGACACGCCTTCCTCTTGGACAGTCGGGGGTGGCCATCAGCCCCCTGCCTTGCTCAGAGTGTGTCCCCCTGCTGCAGCCAGATGCCTGTGCCTACACCAATCACCCATGCCTGTCTAGGACTGTAAGTGAGAGCCTACACCACACACTTGGTGGCTATCTACCTGGGCACCTGAGCTGAATCCATACAGGAGGAGTGGGTGGACTCCTGAGCTCACATACCTAGTAACAGATCTAAGGAGCACCCTGGCTGTACCTCTTCCAAGACAGATCTGTTCATTCTTCTGGCAGTCCATGGTATATTCAATATTTTTCAACAACACCATAATTTGAAGGCATCAATACTGTGTCAGTCTTCTTTAGTCATTGTCCAGATTTTGCATGCATATGAGGTGATTGAAAACACCGTGGGTTGGGTCAGGGGCATTTTAGACCTCAAAGTGACATCTTTACTTTTTAACACTTTAAAGAGGTCTTTTGCAACATATTTGCCCAATGCGATGCATCCTTTGATTTCTTGACCACTGCTTCCATGGGTGCTTATTGTGGATCCAAGTAAAATGAAATTCTTGACAACTTCAAATCTTCTCTGTTTATTGTGATGTCACTTATTGGTCCAGTTGTAAGGATTTTTGTTTTCTTTATGTTGTGGTGTAATCCATACTGAAGGCTGTAACCTTTGATCTTCATCAGTAAGTGCTTCAAGCCCTCTTCATTTTCAGCAAGCAAGGTTGTGTCATCTGTATAATGCAGGTTGTTAATGAGTCTTCTTCCAATCCTAGTGCTCCGTTCTTCATATAGTCCAGCTTCTTGGATTATTTGCTCAGCATACAGTTGAATAAGTATGGTGAAAAGATACAACCCTGACACACACCTTTCCTGATTTTAAACCACACAATATCCCCTTGTTCTGTTCAAACAACTGGCTGTTGGTCTTTTTACAGGTTCTGCATGAGCACAATTAAGTGTTCTGGAATTCCCATTCTTTGAAATTTGTCATGATCCATACAGTCAAATGCCTTTGTGTAGTCAATAAAACACAGGTAAACATCTTTCTAGTGTTCTCTGCTTTTAGTCAAAATCTAACATCAGCCATGATATCCCTCATTCCATTCCTCTTTTGAATCCCGCTTGAATTTCTGGCAGTTCCCTGTTGATATACAGCTACAGCCATTTTTTAATCATCTTCAGCAAAATTTTCCTTGCATGTGATATTAATGATATTTTTCGATAATTTCTACATTCCGTTGGATCACCTTTCTTTTGGAATGGTGATATAGATCTCTTTCAGTCTGTTGGTCAGGTAGCTATCTTTCAAATATCTTAGCATAGACAAGTGAGCGCTTCCAGCATTGCATCCTTTTGTTGAAGCATCTCAACTGGTATTCTGTCAATTTCTGAATCCTTGTTTTTCACAAGTGCCTTCACTTTTGTTGAAGCATCTCAATTGGTATTCTGTCACTTTCTGAATCCTTATTTTTCACCAGTGCCTTCAGTGCGGCTTAGATTTGTTCCTTTAGCACCATCTGTTCTTGAAATAGTTGAATATCAACCGATTCTTTTTTGGTACAATGACCTTATGTATTCCTTTTATCTTTTTTTTTTTTTTATGCTTCCTGCATCATTCAGTTTTGGTCCATGGAATGCTTCAGTATTGTAACTCGAGGCTTGAATATTTTCTTCAGCTCTTCCGTCTTCAGAAATACTGAGCATGTTCTTCCCTTTTGAGTTTCTAACTCCAGGTCTTTGAACAATTCTTTATAATATTTTACTTTGTCTTCTCAAGCCACCCTTTGAAATCTTCTGCTCAGGTCTTTTACTTCATTTCTTCCATTTGCTCTAGCTAGTCTGTGTTCAAGAGCAAGTTTCTTCTGACATCCATTTTGCTATCTATAAGATTTTCATTGGCTATTTTTTTTTTCTCACAAGTAGATTGCCAGGTCCTTCTTCCTAGTCTGGTTTAGTCTGGAAGCTCCACTGAAACCTGTCTACCATGGCTGACACTGCTGAAATACTGGTGGCATAACTTCCAGCATCATAGCAACACACAAATCTGCACTGTATGACAAAATGATAGACAAGTATTCTTCCTTTAGTGCATTTGTATTTTCTAAATAGTCTGAAGTTTTGTAATAATTTTTCAAATGTAAAAATGCAGGCTGTATCTCAAAGTGAATTCTTGATGTGATGAAGTTAGGAAGAGAGAATGAAGGATATACATGGTCAGAGGGATGGAGTTTAAGAAGCCCACAGGATAGAATCATCTTAGGCAAAGGGAAGGACAGCACACACTACAGGGGAAGTCAGCACAACTGGACTAAACCAAAGCTAAGAAGTTTCCTGAATACAATCAAATACTTTGAGAGACAGAGTAGCAGGGATAGGGTTCTGGGGACCATGCTTTCAGGGGACATCTAGCTCATTTGGCATAACAAAGCTTATTAAGAAAATATTCTGCATCCTACTTTGGTGAATGGCATCTGGGGTCTTAAAACTTGCAAGCAGCTGTCTAAGATGCATCAATTGGTCCCAACCACCTGCAGTAAAGGAGAATGAAGAGCACCAAAGACACCAGGGAAGTATTAGCCCAAGAGGTAGAAAGGGCTACATAAACAAGAGACTTCATCAGCCTGAGACCAGAAGAACTAGATGGTGCCCAGCTACCACCAATGACCACCCTGACAGGGAACACAACACAGAGTCCCTGATGGAGCAGCAGAAAGATGGGGTGCAGAACTCAAATTCTGGTAAGAAGACCAGACTTAATGGTCTGAGACTGGAGGTACCCCAGAAAGCACGTCCCCTGGTTTCTCTATCAGCCCAGAACTAAAACAATTTCTGAGGCCAACTCTTTAGCCAGGGATTGGACTGGACTGTGGGGCATAAAGTGATACTCGTGAAGAGTGTGCCTCTTAGTCAAGTAGATACAAGAGACCAAAGGGGAGCTTCTGTCCAGAGGTGAGATGGGAAGGCAGAGAGGGTTAGGAGCTGGTTGAATGGACATGGGGAATCAGGGGCGGAAAGGAGGAGTGTGCTGTTGCAGAATGGGGTGAGCAATTAGGATCACATAACAATGTATGTATAAAATTTTGTATGGGAGACTATCTTGAAATGTAAACCTCACTTAAACTACAACAATAAAAAAAGATAACAAAAAAAATGAAAAAACAAAACGAAACAAAAAAAAAAAAAACCAAAAACCAAAAATCCACAGGATAGAAGTGGCAGAATCTTTCCCCTCCAGGAAACCTCAGTCTTTGCTCTTAAGATCTTCAGTTGATTGGATGATGCCCTCCCACATTATGAAGAGTAATCTGCTTTACTTAAGGTCAATTGATTTAAATGTTAATCCATGTAAATACCTTCATAGCAGCATCTAGACTAATGTTTGACGGAACAACTGGACACCACAGCCCCATGAAATTGACACCTAAAAACTGTTATGCCTGGATTCCTTAGTTGGGACCCTAGAATATTTATATCTTTATGATATTTTTTCCCTGCAACCATCTTTGCACCTCCTTGAGAAAAGGATTCTAGTATTTGTACCCTGGTGATGCACATAGTGATCACTAGTTAGAAGCACCTGTTATAATTACACCTGACCTTAGCTGCATGGAACCAACTAGTCAGACTATGTCTTGCCAGCCCTATTATTCCATCAGGAGACTGATACTAGGAGTCCTACTGCAGTTGTGGCTCCATATAAATTACCTTGTATGTCACAAATGTTTAATGGTCACCAAATATGAGTGTCATATGGTGTAGTATTGTAACCTTGAGGGCCCACAAAGATTTATTTTTTTGTTATATTTTATTTCTTTGTATTCTTTGGCTTAACTCTATAATACTCCATAAAAACCAACAGTTATAAGATAAACAAATATACTCTTTTCCTGTGTGTTCAGGATTTGGGCAGTTTGGCTTATTAACTTGAGTTGACTTAAAACTCATTCCCCTCTAAATCTCACAAAGATTACTAAATCTTTCTTACATGATTCAGAAGGCTTTAATGTTGCAATTATGAAAAGCAGTTACTTTTATTTTGAGTGGGTATATTGAAAACTGATACTTTCATCTGTTTCATTAATCAGTCTTTGTACAGGGCTGCCAAAAAGGGGTGGGCAATAAAGTAAAAGTTATGACTCTCTGGTTGGTTAGGTCCTAAGTGAATGGAAGTTTACAGTAGGTTTAATTCTATTATTACCATTTTATGCTGTATTTTTATTTTATCCTTCAATGAATTGATCATCTCAAGCACAAGTAATTAAAGTCTTTAATTCATATTAGAGCTGCTTCTTTTCTAAATGTGAATTCATGAATAGCCCAATAAAGAATACACAATAGCCAGCTTTATCTTAGAATGCTTAGTGATGGCAATGCACACTTTAATCTGGTCATCAAAGCACAAGGGTGGGCATATTTCATCTATGGGGAAAAAAAAGGGAGAGAGGATTGTATTGATCTTTTTTGAGCCACTCTGAACCCTCTGATTTGATTTAGGCAGAGGCTAGATAGACTTCTTCTATAAAGGGCCAGACGATAAGTATTTTAGAATTTGTGGACAACCTGGTCTCTGTTGTGAATACTCAACTCTGTCATTGTCTCATGAATGCATCTGTAGACAATAGGTTAACAAACGTGTGTACCTGTGCTTCAGTAAGACTTTATTTGTAAAAGCAGGTGGCAGGTCAGATTTGGTCTTTGGGCCATAGTTTACTGAACCCTGGTTTGGTATATTAGGGATGAGAATGGGGACTCTGCTTAGTGTAGTGGAAAGAACACCCACAGATAGAGTCAGATGACATGATTTGCAGTCCTGGATCTGCCAGTTAAGTTTAGTTCCATGAACATTTATTAAGCATTTACTCTAGGGATGGAAATACTGGCGTAGTGGTTAAGAGCTCGGCTGGTAACCAAAAGGTCGGTGGTTTGAATCACCAGCCGCTTCTTGGAAACCTCATGAGGCAGTTCTACTCTGTCCTACAGGGTCGCTATGAGTCGGAATTGACTCAACAGCAATGAGTTTGGTTTTGTTTTTTTTTTGGTGCTGCTACTCTCCCATCCCTTACCCATCAGCAGACAGCTCTACTCAATCACGGCACTCCTTCCCATGCACTCTCAGAATCCTTCCCAACACAATATTACAGGCAGCCACTATCAATGGATTGGAATTACTCTGTGAGAAAAATTAATTTGCCAGTCCTAACATACTATTTGTCAGTTCCTTTGCTGGATAATCCATATATTAAGATTAGTGAGACCTGGTACCTGTTCTTCAGGTGCACAGAATCCAGTGCCATTTTCCTAGGTCAAATTATTTTATTCCTCTGAAATCTATAAAATAAGGATACTGGATCCTACCCTGTCTCTCCACTGGACCACTGTGAAGATCAAGTGAGGCACTGTGGGTGAAAACATTCCATAAATGGCAAAACACTGGATAAATCTCTGTGTACATAATTTCAATACTTGTCTAACAAACGAGAGCACCAAATAGATCTGTATCAATGCTGATCTAGTTCCTTGAATTGTTGGGCAGTCTCAGAGATGAGGATCAAATCCCTGTAAACTTTCAAGGTTTACATTCAGCAACTGGGACAGGAGAAAATTAACTACCCGTAAAAATGACTTATTTTGAGAAATCAGGCCAAACATTTCACTTCTACTAAACTGATGTGTGAATTGTGCTACCTAAGGTGTCCTCTATTCTCAAGTTCTACAGATGCCTGGTGTCACATCCTTCTGAACTAGTTCCTAAAGGACAGGGATCCAAAAAGCAATAATAGTAGAAAACATTTTTAATGGAGACAGCAGTGGGTGGGAGCCTTCAGGGGAAGCTGTTTGAGAGAACTCAGGAGACTGTAATACTTTTTTGGTTTTAAATAACAGAAGCCAACTTGGTCTTACCTAAGGAAAGACAGGAAATTTATCTTAAAGAAATTGGGTTGTCTCTTGGAACCCAAGGTCAATAATGCATCCAAATCTCAGGAAGTGACCAGAAGCAGAAACATAAAAGCTGTGAGATGTCTCTGAGAACTACCTTAGTCCTTCTGTGTGCTTGTTTCATGCCTTGCTTGCTCTCTCTGTGTAGAGCAGTTCTCCCTATATCCCCATTCTATGATGGAAGAAGATACTTGTGCCTTAATTTCCAAGTTTATATGTTATAGGCCTCTCAACCTACTTGGCATTTAGGTTTTTTTTTTTAAATAATATTTTATTGTGTTTTAGGTGAAAATTTACACAGCAAATTGTTATTAGGCCATCGAGTTGGTTCCAACTCATAGTGACCTTATGTACAAAAGAAGGAAACTCTGCCCGGCCCTGTGCCATCCTCACAATTGTTGCTATGCTTGAGCCCATCATTGAAGCCACTGTGTCAATACGTCTTTTTGAGGGTCTTTCTTTCTTTTGCTGACCCTTTACTTTACCAAGCATGATGTTCTTCTCCAGCGACTGGTCCCTCCTGATAACATGTCCAAAGTACATGAGACGAAGTCTTGCCATCCTTGTTTCTAAGGAGCATTCTGGCTGTACTTCTTTCAATACAGGTTTGTTCCTTCTTCTGGAAGACCATGGTATGTTCAAATCAGATTTCCCTTTAACAGTTTTATACAAATTGTTCCATGCCATTGGTTACGATTTATACGATGTATCAGCATTCTAATTATTTCCATTCTGTTTGTTCTGTTTCCACTGATACAGCTTCCCTTCCCCTCCTTGCCTTCTTATCTTTGATTTTGGGTAAGTGTTGACCTTTTGGTCTCACGTAGCTAATTGTTTAAGGGAGCACAATACTCATGGGTGATATTATTTATTTTATAAGTCAGCGTATTATTTGGCTGAAAGGTGACCTATAGAAATAGCTTTAAATCCAAGTCCAAAGGTTATCTTAGAGTGATAGTCTCGGAGGTTCCTCTAGTCTCTATTGGTCTAGTAAGCCTGGCCTTTTTTTAGGAATTTGAATTTTGTTCTACATTTTCCTCCCGTTCTACCTGGGACCTTCGGTTGTGTCCCTGGTGAGAATGGTTGGTAGTGGCTGCTGGGCATCATCTAGTTCTTCTGGTCTCAGGTTAGAGAAGGCTGTGGTTCGTGTGAGCTGTTAGTCCCGCGGACTAGTTTCTTCTTGGAGCCTTTGATTACCTTCATTCTCTTTTGCTCTATACGAGTAGAGACCAATAGTTGCATCTTAGATGACCGCCCACAAGCTTTTAAGACCCCAGACACTACTCACCTATCTAGGATGTAGGACATTATCTTTGTGAACTATGTTATGCCAATTGACTAACATTTCCCCCAGGATTGATGCTTAGTTTTAATTCCAAATGTCCATGGATGGAAATGTATGCATGAGATGTCTACTCTGGTTCAATCAAATGTAGTTAACAGTTGCAAAGAGATGCCAAGAATCATTTCAATGAATATTAGTTGGGTATTATTTTGGGTATTAACCAAAATCTGTATCAGTTTCCCAGGGCTGCTATAATGAAGTACCACAAACCAGGTGGCTTATAAGAACAGAAATTGATTGTCTTACAGTTCTGTAGGCTAGAAGTCTGAAATCAGGGTGTTGGCCATGTTGATTGCTTCTGAGGGCTCTGAGCGAGAATTTGTTCCCTATCTCTCTCCTAACTTCTGGTGACTCTGGGAAATACTTGGCGTTCCTTGGTTTGCAGCTGCATCACTACTTAAGTTTCTTCCTTCATTGTCACAGTATTCTTCCCTTTGTCCATCTGTGTGTTTTCTCCTCTTGGGTTAGAACCCACGCTACTCTAGTATGATCTCATGTTAACTGATAACATCTTCAAAGTACCTATTTCTAAGTAAGGTCATGTTCACAGTTACTGAGGGGTTAGGACTCCAACATGTATTTTTGGAGGACACAATTCAATCCAAAACAGAGGGAGAGTTATTTCTCTGAGGAAAGGGATAGTGTTATTGACTTACGTATGAGGCCGACCCTCCAAAAGATGTTCACTTCAGGTTTCCAACAAAGAGATGCAGTTCTTGTATAATATCTTATGGCTGTATCATGTTTGGATTAGGACAAAAAGGTGGCCATGTTACCTTCAAAAGTTTCACCTCAGAGATGTTGACCTTTCTCCTACCCCTCATCCTGGACCTGTGTTTTCATAGCTTTTATCTTCAGAGAAAAGATTTGTGTGTGGGGATGGTGACTAGTGAGTATTCTGTTGAGTTTCAGGTAATGGATGCATACTTATGTAATATTCCCCTTCTCCCCACAAAAAAGTGTCTATCCTAGTTTTATCCCCTAGATCTAGTGAAAAACTTTCCAGTGAAGTGAGTCTCAGAACATTCTGTAATTCTTATCCTTTCACAAGCAGATCAGAAACCTTTGGAATGGAAAAAAATATTGTTTGTTCTTTTATATTCACCCATCCCCTCTGTTCCTAGCACACTGCTGGGCAAGTGGCAGATGCCCCCAAAATACTTGCTAAAGTGGTTTGCTTCCCTGATAAGAGGCCAAGAAGATGGAATCATAAGAAAGACTTATGTGGTTGACAGTGAGCTAGAAGAGAATCCTTTAATATATAGCTGGAAGAGAGCTTAGCTTCTCAACTAGTGTGGTAGGCTGAACAATGACACACCCCTATATGTGCATGCTCTGTCCTCCAGAACCTATGAATGTTACCTCATATGGTGTGATGATTAAGATTGTGTGTCAGCTTGGCTGGACCATGATTCTCAGTGTTTTGGCAGTCATATAATGTTGTGATCACTTCCCTTTTGAGATTTGATATGTGATCACCCCTATGATGGGATCTGCCGTAAGTAGCCAATCAGTTGAAAAGGAGTTTCCTTGGATGTGTGGACTGCATCAAATATAAGCAGATGTTCTGGCAAGGCTTGGGAGCTTTTTGCTCATGCTGGATCCTGCACCTAGTTCCTGTTTGTCTGATCTCCTGTTATTGAGACTTGAGCTCGCAGCTTACCTGTGGTCTTGCTTGCCAGTCTTGGGATTCATTGATCTTTGCAGCCTGTGAGCAAGAGCCCTGCTCTCTGACCTGTCGATTTGGATTTGCCAGCCCCTGCAGTTATGTGAATCAGGAGAAGCCTCTGTCTCGATCCACGGACTTGGGACATTCCAGCCTCTACAACTGAGCGCACCATTTCCTTGATATAAATCTCTCCTTTATATATATATATTTATATGCTTTACTGGTTTTGTTTCTCTAGAGAACCCAGCCTAAGACATATGGCAAAAGGGAATTTTCAGACCTGGGTGGCATAGTGATTAAGAGCTACAGCTGCTAACCAAGAGGTCAGCAGTTCAAATCCACCAGGAGCTCCTTGGAAACCGTATGGCGCAGTTCTACTCTGTCTTATAGAGTCACTATGAGTCGGAATCAACTTGACAGCAGTGGATTTTGGAATTAAGTTAAAGATTTTGAGATGGGAAGATTATCAGGTTGACCTGATGTAATTACAGAGTCTTTATAAAAGGGAAGCAGGAGATGTTAGAGTCAGAGGAGAAGGCGATGAGATGATGGAAACATACTGGAGTGATGTGTTTTGATGATGGATCAAAGGCCCACAAGCCAAGGAGTATAGGAAGCCACTAGAAGCTGATACAGGCATGGAAACAGATTCTCCCCTCAGAGCCTCCAGAAGGAACCAGCCCTGCTGACATCTTGACTTTAGCCCTGTGAAATTAATACTACTAGAGATCACAAACACACAGGCCAAATCCAAACAGTGTATCTGTTTTGTTTGGCCAGCACAGTATTTTGAGAAAGAAAAAAAAAAAAGAAAGAACTAATCCTTAAAAATCGGTATATTTCACATATAAATTTGGAGTTTTGGCTTTTCTGAAAAAAGCATTAGAGATCTAGAAATAGAGTGTGCATTCCTGTGTGGCAAACATCAACTGAATCTGAGTCAAAGTTCCTTCCATTACTTGAGATGTGTGCCTGTTAACCACAGTCTTCTCTCCTCCCTATTGTCTGTCTGTCGAGATTGTACTTTGTTCTTCTTTAATAGAGAAATATTTCTCTATAATCATATCTCTAGATATGTTTAGAGGGCTGCATATTAAAAAAATTAGTTGTCACAAATGTAGCATACTAATGTTAATAACAGGAAAAACTGGGTGAGGCGTATATAGCGACTTTGTGCTATCTTCAGAACTGTTTTGTAAATCGAAAACTATTCTAAAATAAAACATTTATTAAAAATTAAACTGAGCATCTTTCTTTATGAAAGTAGAGAATATTCTTATGTACTGAATAGGCAAGCAAAATGTTTCTCTGTTGAAAGAATATACCTTAGACTCTTTGACCCATTGTATTACTCTGTGGGCCTCTCTAAGCATGAATTCATGACCCCTGGCCATTTTCATTTTACAAATGAGATAAAGTAACTTGCTCAGGGTCACAGAGTTAGTCAGGGAGAAGCTGTGAGTTGAACCCATGCATCTTGACTTAGAAAGCCCAGAACCGTCTTTTCCTTCCTGCTGCTGTGGGGAGAAATGGAGATAGGGAATCTCATTTACCTTTCCAGAGTCCTCTGTTTGAGGAAAGAAAGTGCCAGACTCAGAGCAGCCTGCTTGCTTGCCTTTCACTTTTTTTTTTTTTAACTTCATTCATATTTCATATCTGGTACATAGGGAAAACATTGGACATTTGTCCAAATACCAAATGTACTTTGGATTTCATCACTTACATATTAGCAAACTCTAGCTACACCAGGGGACATTTCCACTGAAAGCAGGAACCTCGGAGTTTGAGAAGGTTGGAACCAAAGCCTCATGAGCACAGCAGAGATGCTGTCACTGGGCTCAGGTGCTGGCTGATGCTCTTTGGTAAAAGCTGAGGCAGCCATTCTCTGTGGGCTCCTGCCCTGCAAGGAGGCGGGGGCTAAGGGATCAAGTGGATTTGGGAGGTTATGACTGCTTCCAGAACACTGGGCGTTCATAGCCTTGGGTCTAAAGCAGGGCTTTGAACTGGTTCCTTCCAGTTTGAACCCCTGCTGAGAATTTACATTTCCACCCCAGATATACTGAATTAGAATCTAGAGTTTAACAAGATCCCCAGGTGATTATTATGTATAACACATTTTGAGAACCACAGCTCTACTAGTGTTTTGCAGAATTGGTCCCTAACCATCAGCATTAGCATCACCTGGGAACTTGTTAGAAAGGCAAAATTTCAGTAGGGGTTTGAACCCAAATGAACTGGTTCTAAGCCCTGGTCTAAAGAGGCTTTTGTTTGACTGGCTCAGAGCTGCCCAGAAGGTCAAGGTCAGGCTGTTGGAAGACTAAACAACCTCAGAAAGCAGTCCTTCCTCTGGCCTTGTCTCTGCAAGGCTTAATAACCTGTCTAGCTTTTCTTGTATAAACCTTGGGCCCAGAGCCTTGTTCCATGCCAGCACCTTTCCCTGGGGTCTGAAGTAGTGAGGGTAACTGAAAGATGTAGCTTCTCCAACTTTTCCTGTGGTTGAAAACTCTGGAGGTGTGAAGTTTGGAAGGGAAAGGTAAAAGTAAATGTTAATGATAGCTACCGTTTTATAGAGTGCTTCTTTTGTGCTCATGGAATTTGTGTACTAAATATGCAAGCAAAGCATTTATGGAAAGAATACACCTCAGTCTGTTTCACCCATTGCATTATGCCCTGGCCCTCTCTAAGCATGAATTTCATGATCCATGTACATTTTCATTGTATAGATCAGGATTCTGAGGCCCAGAAAGAAGAGTAACTTGCTCAAGGTCACACCACAGCTAATTAGGGAGAAGCTGTGAATGGAACACAGACTTTCTGAGTTACTTCTAACCCAGTGTTCTCTCTTATTTTCTGCTGCTGAGGGGAGTTATGGCAATAGGGAGAGTATAATAAGGTTAAAATTCTGGAATTCGTGCTTACATGAGTATAGTTATTATGGAGTAATGGATGCAAACAGAGACTCTGGAGCTGATTGCCTGGGCTTAAATCCCAACTCTACCACTTAAAAGCTGTGTGCTTGTGTGAGTGATTTAACCTCTCTGAATCTCTGTTTCTTCTTCTATAAAATGAAGATAATAATAGCCCATTTCAAAGAACATGTGAGGATTAAAAGAGTTACAGATAGTGACTAGCTCGTAGTAGCTGCTGTATACGTGTTACTCTTACTATGAGATGGTTATAAATATTATCCCTATTTTAAAAATAACACAGGCTCAGAGAGTTTACATAGCTTGTTCAACAGCACACAGAAAGAGTGCTGAGCTGGATTTGGACTGATATCTCTGCTCTAAATCATGTGCCGCATTACCTGTTAGCAACTAGAGTTTTCTCCTATGTCTTCCATGTTTAAAGAACCTTTAGAGAAAAAGAGTTTTGAAAAACTTTAAAACCATGGGCAGGAAATGCATCTCCCACCGAGGAGTCCTTGTCTATTGGTAGGACCATGTCCCCTGACAGAATCTGGAGTTTTGCCATGGTGCTTGAGTCCTCAAGAGCTTCATGGGGTCTGCTGACTGACTTATTTAGGCCTCAGGATTCCCTTATCATAGTTCTTCTTCTTTGACCCAGCCCTGTTGATTGACAGAGGCCAGAGTCCTGGCTCCAGAAATGAAATTTTAGTTTAGTGGATTTTCAAATGTCAGTAGTCTTTCTAGAGGAATTAACAGAGAATTCCTTCTCAGTCAAATATCTTTTCCTTCTGAGGAAAATCAATAGCAAGGAGTTCAAATATATGCTGTCAACAGCTAGGGTTGCAGATTAGCAAATAAAAATACAGGAACCAAATTACTTTTGAGTTTCACATAAACAAAAAATAATTTTAAGTATAAGTATGCCCCAAATCTTGCATGGGAAATACTTACACTAAAATTATTTTTTGTTTATCTGAAGTTCAAATTTAACTGGGAGCTCTGTTTAACTTGACAACCCTGTTAACAGCAGAATTAGCAAATCTAGAAAACAAATGAATCCTGGAAAGTTCAGCTTTCTCAGAAACTTAGCAGAGGATATGTGACGGTTGTTGTTGTTCAGTGCCGAGCTGGATCCGACTCATAGTGACCCCATGTACAGCAGAATGAAACACTGCCCTATCCTGTATTATCCTCACAATCATTGCTTGTTTGAGCCCATTGTTGTAGCCACTGTGCCAATCCATCTGGTTGAGGGTCTTTCTCTTTTTGGCTGACTGTCTACTTTACCAAGCACGATGTCCTTCTCCAGGGATGGATCTCTCCTGATAACATGTCCAAAGTGTGTAAGAAGAAGTCTCACCATCCCCACTTCTAAGGAACATTCTGGCTGTACTTCTTCTAAGACAGATTTGCTCATTCTTTTGGCAGCCTATGGTATATTCAATATTCTTCACCAACACCATAATTCAAAGGCATCAATTCTTTGTCAGTCTTCCTTATTCATTGTCCAGATTTCACATGCATATGAGGCAGTTGAAAACACCATAGCTTGGGGAAGGCACACTCAGTCCTCAAAGTGACATCTTTGCTTTTTAACATTTTAAAGAGGTCTTTTGCAGCTGATTCGCTCAATGCAATATGTTCTTTGATTTCTTGACTACTGCTTCCATGGGCATTGATTGTGGATCCAAGAAGAATGAAATCCTTGTCAACTTCCATTTCTTTATCATTTATCATGATGTTGCTTGTTGGTCCAGTTGTAAGGATTTTTATTTTCTTTATGTTGAGGTGTAATCCATACCGAAGGCTATAGTCTTTGATTTTATCAGTAAGTGCTTGTTATGGATTGAATTGTGTCCCCCCCAAAAATGTGTGTTGACTTGGCTAGGCCATGATCCCCAGTATTGTGTGGTTGTTCACCATTTTGTCATCTGATGTGGTTTTCTTATGTGTTGTAAATCTTACCTCTATGATGTTAGTGAGGTGGGATTATCAGCAGTTATATTAATGAGGTGGGACTCAATCTATAGGATTAGGTTGTGTCTTAAATCAATCTCTTTTGAGATATAAGAGGGAGAAGTGAGCAGAGAGACACAGGGACCTCATACCACCAAGAAAGTAGAGCCAGGAGTGTGCATCCTTTGAACCTGGAATCCCTATGCTGAAAAACTCTTAGACCGGGGAAAGATTGATGACAAGGTCCTTCCTCCAGAGCCGACAGAGCGAGAAAACCTTCCCCTGGAGCTGGTGCCCTGAATTCGGACTTCTAGCCTCCTAGACTGTGAGAGAATAAATTTCTCTTTGTTAAAGTCATCTACTTGTGACATTTCTGTTATAGCAGATGGCTAAGACAGTGCTTCAAGTCTTCTTTACTTTCAGCAAGCAAGGTTGTGTCGTCTGCATATTGAAGGTTTCTAGCCTGGACTATTATGTTAGCCTCCTACTTGGTGTTCCAACATTATTCCTGGCCCCACTCCAATCTGTTCTGCATGTAGGAAGCAGAGTGATCTTATTAAAATGTATATCTGACCTTGACACTCCCTTATTCAAAAGCCTTCAATGACTTCCCACTTCTCTTTGGCTAAAGACTCCAAAACCTCAGCATGACCCCAAAAGCTGACAGATATGATTTGGCTCCTGATCACTTCTCTAGTTTCACCTCATACTATCCTCCTCCATCCCTCTTTGCCCTTTTCACACTGGTTTTCTTTTAGCTCTATGACTGTGTCATGCTTCTTTGTAACTCAGGACTTCTGCACAGACCACAGTTTATTTCTTTGTACTCTCGTGCCCTTCTCCCCGACTCTTTCCATAGTTCATTCATGCTTCAGATCTCAGCTTAAACTTGACCTCCTCAGGCACATCTTTCCTGATTATCTCAGAGATCATTTTTCTCTGTTATACATTCCCAGAGCCCCCAGTATGTTTCCTCATAATAATTTATAATTATTTTATTTCCTTGCTTGTATTTTTGCCTGTCTGCTTCACTAATTTGTAAGCTTCATGAGGGCAGTGACCATATTTTCTTAAGCACTAGACTTCCAATGCCTAGAATGACACCTGACATATAGGAAGTGCCTAATAGTAGTTGTTGAGTAGAGAACTTAGCTCAGTGCCATTTTAGAGTAATTAACACAATACAGTGACCTTTTTATGAGTTGAAAAATAATAATATACACAACATGTCAGTGAGATGAGATTGGTGTTAGATGAATAAAAGAGAAGGGGAAGAGAGTGTATGGTTACAATGATAGAACTAATGTTTAACACATATGATGAATGCTAATAAGACCTAGTACACATAATGAATCAGGTACTTTTCTAAGTGTTGTACCGATATTAACTTACTTAGTCCTCTGGAATTTCACCACTTCTCTCAGGCTTCCCAACCCCTGTTTCCTGTGCCCTTCACCTCCACAGACCAGAATTCCTGTGGAGGAAACCCAGTTTAGGTTCCTTCTCCGGGTGACTCCTATCTCTGTGTTCATATTTGTAAAACATTGGTATTTCCATAGGTCTTAGATCTTTTACTTCCTCCTTTTAAGTTCTTGCCTTGAATATTTTTTCCTGATTGTCTTGGTGAAATGAAATTGAAGAAATAAATTATATGCAATTCAAAGTCAGGAAGCTAACTGAATTACATTGGCAGGTAGTAATTCTGGGTGAAAAAAGGAATGCTTATCTTTGAAATGGGCAAAATGCTTTGCTTAATGATTTCAAACTTCACTAAGTAAAAATAATTGAAATTTATTTGATAAAGTGTGATATTTGGCTGCAAGCTTATTATATAGGGTAATAATCCTAAGAGAGCAGTAAGACAGGGCTCTGATCAGGCTGTTTAGACATAGTCACCAGAATGTAGTATGTGTCAGGCACTGGCCAGGTGCTCAGGACATAATTATAATTACCAGACACCCCCTGTCTTTGGTTTGAGTTTACCCAGAGGTGCCTTGGAAGAAAGGACAAGTGATCTATTTCAGAAAAATCAGGCATTGAAAACCCTATGGAGCACAGTTCTACTCTGACACAGATGGGATCACCATGAGTTGGAATCAATTTAATGGTAGCTGGTGGTGGTGACGGTGCCCGCCTTCAAAGACCTCCCATCTGAATCTGTTGTCTACAGTTACTTAATGTCTCAAGTCTGGGTCCATTCTGCCCTTTATATATCCGCGTACTTTATATATGTCCTTAACACATAAAATAATTTTGATCAGCATTGTGGAAGGGCCTGTCTGGAAACTGTATTATCCAAAGAAGAATTGAATGAACTATTAATCTTCAGGCTGGAAATGAGAACATAGTTCCTCTCTTTACAGAAAAGAGATTAAACATACTTTGCATGGTTCCAGGAGACAAAACAGGATGGGAATTTCAGGGAGAGAGATTTTAAATTCAGTCAGAATTAATCTGATTCAATTATTTCACTAATGGTACCTACTAAGTGCCAAGGGTTTACCCAGACGTGAGTGAAACAGATAAAATTCCTGTATCCGCAGACCTGCCACCTTATTATTTTGATCACCAGAGCTGCTGTCTAGTTTTGGCATAAAAATGTGGTAGAGAATATAGATGTGTATCATAGTATGTACTTTATAGACAGCTATATTTTAACAAATGTTTCTGGATTATTAAGCTTTGTATAATGTTGCTTTAAACCTTTTTTTTTTTTTTTATCCCAGGAAATAGCTAGTTTGGTAGACAAAATGTTTTCATGGTTTGGTGGAGATATTCTGAAGGAAAGTTAGAATAAAAATAATTTGGATTCCATCACAAACAGCCTATGTGATCTCAGGCTTCAGTGTTTCATCTGGAAAATGGCGACATTGAACTAGCTGTTCTCCAATTCTCTTTCCATTCCAGGATTCTGCTTTCACTTTGCTGTTATATCTTTGGACAGTCAAAAAATATAATCATATCTGTTCTTGAAGGACAGGCAGATGGTTATTAACAGAGGCCCACTGATTTAATAAATACTTAATTTGAGAGTTTCACTTTGGATGAAAAAAAAAAAAGTCATTTGGAAAGAGTTATCCCCGATATTCATATGCTGGAAAATATATTAGCTCTAGTGCTTAACTTCCACAGGTTATAAGATTCCACAGGTTATAAGGAAGACTTTCCATTGAGCCTAAGCTGCAGACAAATAAGATATGCTAAGGACTGTCACAAAATAAATCAGCTTTAGTATAGACTGGAGGCAGGGAGCAATGGGGATAAATTAAGAAAGTGATGACTTCAAGAAATGACAGGAAGTTTCCTTGAAGCAATTTTTGGTAGTTTTAGGAAAAAAGTGAAACCACTAAAATCAAGCAAAAATTCTTAATGATATTTCTAAATGAACAGTGGACACACAGGTGATATTTAGAGAAGCATTTTGAAATACATTTCTAATAATGTTCCGACTGGTATTATGAAAATACACATGTAGGTGTAATGTGCAAATAGTTCAAGAACATGGAAAAATCTAAAGCTGTGCCTTTGGTAGATGATAATATTTTTGATCTTTAAATGTGTTACAAAATGGCGGTAAAAAAGAGTTAGCATCTTCAAAACCAATTTAAGTCATGACGCATTTTCAGTGTGTATCCTTTTGAAAGAAATCATAGATTTGGGAGGATATATAGTCAAGTGATAAAGCAAATGCCGAGAGTGCCCAGGAAATACAGCTATTCTCTCCTCACTGCCAACTCTTTTTAAGAGAACAATTTATCTGAAAAGTTAATTTGCAAGTAAGTTAAGTGTAGCCTGTTAAATTGCCTAAAGTGCTGTCACATTGACTTCAAGGTTCCCATCCCACCAATAGAATAGGATTTTCGTCCAGATGGCATGGCGACAGGTGATATATCATACTGCTTGGAAGAGAGTTTTGCAAGAGGCTGGAAGCTCTTGATCAAATTTATTTAAGTGGTAAAATATGTAAGGGCTAGCAATTCAGGAAAATACATCATTGATTTTGCAACTAAATATCCACAGACCCAAATTAACATGTCTTGCCTTGGCTTTTAATTCCTATCTGAAATAATAATTGTTATGATGTGGTGCTTTTAGTCTGGAAAGCCTGACTAGTTACACTGTTTCCCAACTTTGCACATCTCCTCATCCCTGCTTCCACCCTTGCAGGTAACAACTCTGCCAGAAGAACAGAAGTCAGGTGAAACTGGGGCCACCACCTCCATGGACCGTCAATAAAGTGGACAGCCTCAGCAGCCCCAGCCTCAGGCACCCTACCTTCTTGACTATACACTCAATAATTAAACAATTATACATAGAGATATAGGTCCCTGATCAACAACACCGAAGATATACTGGCCCTGATCTTGTGGGCCATGTAATCTAACGGGAGGTTGTGTTCTATGTAGTAGTCTCACCCAATCATCTGGAGACCTCCTTCTTCTAAGTCTAGGTTTTCTTATATGTGAAATCAAAGGGTTTCTTTAGAAGACCTCTAAGTCTACTAAAAATGGGAAACAACTTACAGTCCATGAATTCAGGTTGAATAAAACTTGCAGAACTAAGACTATGGAATAGAGGGTTGAGTGGTGACAAGATCCTGGTATTAGCACTGTCAGTTCCTGGAGCCCCTACTCATGCCAGGAAAGCATGTTATCAGTGGGGTCTGATGACCACCTGGTCCACAGTGGTTTGCAGCCTGGGCATATTGTACATACACTGACTGACTTTTTGAATATCTTGATCCTCAGGACCAGGGTAGGCAGCCTGAAATGTCCACTGTTCTTTATTGTTTCATTTCACTTAAGGAACAGTAACTGGGCCCTGGGCCTTGCACAAAGATGTCACTTTAAGGATTAAGGTGCGCCTGACTCAAGCCATGGTATTTTCAGTCACCTCATATGTGTGGGAAAGCTGGACAATGAATAAGGAAGACCAAAGAAGAATTGATGCCTTTGAATTATGGTGTTGGCGAAGAATATTGAATATACCATAGACTGTGAGAAGAACAAACAAATCTGTCTTGGAAGAAGTACAGCCAGAATGCTCCTTAGAAGCAAGGATGGTGAGACTTCATCTCACATACTTTGGACATGTTATTAGGAGGGACCAGTCCTTGGAGAAAGACATCATGCTTGGTAAAGTAGACGGTCAGCCAAAAAGAGAAGACCCTCAATGAGATGGATTCACACAGTGGCTGCAACAATGGGCTCAAGCATAACAAGGATTGTGAGGATGGCACAGGACCAGGCAGTGTTTTGTTGTGGTGTACATAGGATCGCTATGAGTCAGAACCAACTCGACTGCACCTAACAACAACAACAACCGGCCTTGCACAATGCAGTCAGTACTGTCACTGTCACACTTGCCACAGTGACATTCGGTGGACACTGAGTACATATACAGGGAGTCTACGTGGTGAGCACAGGTGGGCACTCTCACTGTACCCTACATTAGCTCCTTGAAGGTACATGTTTTCTGGTTGTTGGCCCTGGCTGCGTCCTTACACACCAAGTCTTAAAGAGTTTAGTTTAGGACTTGATCTAAAAGTTTCTGTTTAGGTCAGTCCAAATGAGACAGGGATTTAATACTGTTTGCTCTAATTTTTGCTCTCTTAGTATATAGAATCCTAAACCGCAGGGAAAGTGACCTCAAAAAGGAACTCTATGACATACCACTTTTCTGACCTTTACCAGAAATATTATAGGAAATACGACTGCCTCCTTCCTCCCCTCCATAATGCCCACCTAACCAAACCCACTGCCTCAAGTTGATTCCAACTCATAGTGACTCTATAGGACAGAGTAGAACTGCTCCGTGGAGTTTCCAAGGCTGTAATCTTTATGGAAGCAGACTGCCACATCCTTCTCCCATGGGGTGGCTGGCAGGTTCAAAACTCCAAACTTTTGTTTAACAGCTGAGCTCCTTAACCACTGCACCACCAGGGCTCCTTACCTCCATGATAACCCATTGCTGTAGAGTCTATTTCGACTCATAGCCACCCTATAGGACCTAGTAGAACTGCCCCAGAGGGTTTCCAAGGAGTGCCTGGTGGATTGAAACTGCCAATCTTTTGGTTAGGAGCCGAACTATGAACCGCTGCACTATCAGGGTTTCATGTATGGGTCAAACAGGTATGGAAATAAAGGGATAAAGAAGCCATAGCCTTCAGAATTTTAAAGTGATTTTTTTTTTTTTGCATTTACTTAACTGAAATTATATTAATCACAGGTAAATACATGTAACACTTGGTGTTTAATTGCTCAGTGAAATACTTCTAAGTACTCTTTTCCACGTATATTTAAAAGAGGAATAAGAGTCATAAACTAAATTATTGATGCTTTGCTTAAAACTTTTGGGAAGTCTCATATTAGATTTTGGACACTATATTGCCTTTTAGATTCTTCTTTGCCACTGCCTTAACTTCTGTGTATTTGCAGGCGTCTTAATTCCAGAAGTATATGACACAGTTTCAGTATCAGAAAATTTAATTCAAGCCAAAATTTTTTTACTCATTTACTTAGGCAATGATGAAATAATTTGCTTTAAGGGAGAAAGGCGCTGATGGTTAATTCATCTCCCTAACCAATCACAGGATCTATATTCCAAGAAAAAGTGAAGTAAACTAGTAAGTTGAGTTTTATTGGTGAAACTTATTTAGTATCAAAGTATATCCATTAAAATGTGGCATTTTCAATTTCAGTTTATAGAACTCCTGCACAGTCAGCCAGATGCTACAGAAAAACGACAAAGAAACACTCCCCCCTTTTACTGGTCTATTGTGAAGAAGTTGTTAGAATGTAGACAAGTGGTTTAATGCCTCCATGCCTTGATTTTCTCAACGACATAAAGAAGGATTGAGTTTGATGATTCATTTTGGTCCTAACATCTATAAGGATGGATTGTGTATTCAGACTGCTTGTTGGCATTTGTGTCCAGGCAGGCCAGTAGAACAGATTTTATAATTTTGATGCTTACGTTTTTATTTGGCTTTGAAATGCATTTTTGGTACTGTCACGGATTGAATTGTGTCCCCCAAATATATGTGTTATAAATCATAGTCTCTGCCTGTGGTTAAAGAGGATTAGGGTGGGATGTAACACCCTTGCTCAAGTCACATCCATGATCCAATGTAAAGGGAGTTTCCCTGGAGTGTAGTCTGCACCACCTTTTATCTTAAAAGATAAAAGGAAAGGGAAGGAAGCAGAGAGTGGGGACCTCATACACTAAGAAAGCAGTGCCGGGAGCAGAGCGCGTCCTTTGGACCCGGAGTTCCTGCATGGAGAAGCTCCCAGTGCAGGAGAAGACTGATGAGAAGGACCTTCCTTCAGAGCCGATAGAGGGAGAAAGCCTTCCCCTGGAGCTGAATCCATGAATTTGGACTTCTGGCCTACAAGATTGTGAGAAAATAAATTTCTCTTTGTTAAAGCCAACCACTTGTGGTATTTCTGTTATAGCAGCACTAGATAAATAAGACAGGTACTATCTCTGTTGCAGAAATATGCCTTTTTTTTTTTTATTGAAGTTGGCTTCTTGAGGCAATTAACAGTATTCCATGAATAAATATACATATGTAATCATGCCCATGTTTACCTCTCAACAGGTAAAGCTAGCATAGAAATACCTGAGAAAATTATTGAATCACTTTTTTACATTAATCTGAGTCTACCCGAAACTTGTTTTATCCAAATCATATCCAGGCCCAAAGAGACAAATGATATCATGGAAATTAACCCCAATCACAATTCAGAAAGTGTTGGCTAAGGGACTCATTGGTTGCTATTTGAAAGAAATAAAATACAAAGTGGAATTAATGAAGCCTGTCTCGCACAGACACTCAGCATTCTCACTTTCAGCAAAGCAAATTTCCTACCCTAGTGTAGCATTAGCCCGTATACCAAATGATGTTGCTGCTTGTACAGAAGTGGCACTCCTCTTCCTCCATAATGATGGTGATGTTGGACAGATCATAGCTATTGCAGATTACTTTTCAGCAACAGAAAAGGAAAAAACTGGACTGACTTCATCCTGGACTGGGAAGCAAAACATTAGGGCACATTAGAAACTATGAGCCCCAAAGCACTGTAATGGTTATGGACATTGACCTAGTCAAGTAGAACTGAAATAAACCTTCTCCCCAACTCCACAATCACATTCAGCTCCAACAAGTGCTTTTTGACAAGAGAAACACATTATAAGTGAGAACTCTCTGCATAATTCTTTAAGCAGAGGTGTATTATTTTTAAGGATTAAAATGTCAGAGTTGATCATTTGTCATCATAAGTGGCCCCTATCTTCTCAGTTTGAAAGACCATTTTGATTTTTTTGGCATTTTATGTATGTTTCACATCTTTAATACACTTTACCTCTTGGAGTTTTATATTTACAAAAAAATTGCACAGAAAGTACAGAGAGTTTTCATTTATTCCCTCACCCCCTTGCACAGTTTCTCTTATTATTAACATCTTGCATTAGTGTGGTACATTTGTTACAACTGATGAACCAATATTAACATGTTATTATTAACTAAAGTCCATAGCTTACGTTAGGGTTCACTCTTTGTGTTGTACTGTTCTATGGGTTTTGACAAACGCATAATGCAATAGATCTACTATTATAGTATTATGCAAAATAGTATCACTTCCTTAAAAAGTCCTGTGCTTCACTTATTCATACACTGCCCACACCCTTGAGCCCCTGGCAACCGACCACTGATCTTTTTACTGCTTCTATGTTATTGTTGTTGTTAGATGCCATCGAGGTGGTTCCAACTTACAGTGACCCTATGCACAACAGAACAAAAACACTGCCTGGTCCTGCGCCATCCTCACAATTATCGTTATGCTTGAGCCCATATTGGAGCCACTGTGTCAATCCATCTCTTTGAGGATCTTCTTCTTTTTCACTGACCCTCTATACTATCTCTATATTACTTTTTCCAGATTATCATATAGTTGGAATCATACAATATGTAGCTTTTTCAGACTGGTTTAGCAATATACATTCAAAGTTCCTTCATGTCTTTTCATAGCTTAATAGCTCAGTTCTTTTTATCACTGAATAATATCCCATTGTATGGATGTACCACAGTTTATCCCTTCACCTATTGAAGGACATCTTGGTTGATTCCAGTTTGGGAAAATTTTGAATAAAGCTGCTGTAAACATTTATGTGCAGGTTTTTGTGTGTATTTCATTTGGATAAATACCTAGGAGCAGGATTGCTGGATTGTATGGTAAGCTAATGTTTAGATTTCTAAGAAAGACTGTTTCTGAAGTAGCTGTATCATATTTGCATTCACGAGCAACGAATGAGAGTTCCTGTTGCTCCACATCCTTGCCTGTATTTGGTGTTGTCAGTGTTTTTGATATTAGCCATTCTAAACAGGTGTGTAGTGATACCTCGTTATTGTTCTGATGTGCAATTCTCTAGTGACATATAATGTTGAACTTTATCATATGCTTATTTGCCATCTGTATAATCTTCTTTGGTGAAGTGTCTGTTCAGATCTTTTGCCCATTTTTCAATTGAGTTGTTTGATTTTTAATTGTTGACTTTTAAAAGTTCTTTGCATATCTTGGATACAAGTTCTTTATCAGATATGTATTTTGCAAATATTTTCTTCTACTCTGTGGTTTGTCTTTGCATTCTTTTAATAGTGTCTTTTACAGAGCAGAGATTTTTCATTTTAATGAAGACCAAATTTATCAATTTTTTCTTTTATAGATTGTGCTTTTGCTAATGTATCTAAAAAATCATTGCCAAACCCAAGGCCACCTAGATTTCTCCTATGTTATCTTCTAGAAGTTGTATAGTTTTGCATTTAACAGTTAGATCTGCAATTCATTTTGAGATAATTTTTGTGAAAAATGCAAGTTCTGGGTCTAGATTCAGTTTTTTGCTTCTGGATGTCCAGTTGTTCCAGCACCATTTGTTGAAAAGACTGTCCTTTCTCATTGTTTGCTCTGTTGTCAAAGATCAGTAGACTATATTTGTGTGGGTCTATTTCTGGGCTCTCCATTCTGTGCCATTGATCTCTTCGTCTATTCTTTCACCAATACCATACTGTCATGATCACTGAAGCTTTATAGTCTTTACAGTAAGTCTTGAAGTCAGGTAGTGTGTGTCCTCCGACTTTACTTTTTTAATATTATGTTGGGTATTCTGAATGTTTTGTCTTTCCATATAAATTTTAGGATCAGTTTGTAATATCCACAAAATAACTTGTTGGGTCTTTGATTGATATTGCATTCATCTATATATCAGACTGTCATTTTGATTTTAATAAAGAAAATTTCACACATGAGAATTTTTATTTTTTAGGTCGATATAATGTTATTTATTAATTACAATTAATAATAATTTATAATAATATTATAGTAATAATTATTAATAATAAATACTATATAAAATGTAATTATTCTTTTTCTAGCTTTGAAAATATTTTTATTTATTCGTATACATCCACTTTTAATGGACTACTAAATACTTACATTTCACTTTCTTTTACTAATAAATATTTATAATGTGCCCACTGTGTGCAGCTTTTGCTAGATCCCAGGGACACAGAGTAAATGAACATCAACTCCTGCCTTCACATATGTTATAATCCACAATAGACACAGACAAGGAAGCAAATTCCTAAAATACAGCAGGAGTATGACTAGGTGCTCAGGCAGCCTAAGGAGGAGATGACGAAGGCTGTCTCTTCCATCGTTCCCTTCTTGTCCCATCAGAGTTACAGGTAAAGTCACACCTGATGTGAGTCTGCATACACTGTTTCCCATCTTTGGAAGTTTTTATAATAATAATATGCTTTTAATTTATTATTTAATAATTTACATGAATAATTTAATAGTAATCTATTATTTAATACTATAATAATAACTGTAATAATAATATAATTAACAATAATATTATTTAGGTCAATATAAATTATATCAGCATATAATTTTGTCCACATTTGACTACCAGAAGAATCTTTCAAAGACCGAATTAATTGGTCTATAAAATCAGTTACTTAGTAACAGTGTTTGTAATATGAACATACACACTGTTTAAGAAACCAAATTGACATGACTGGACTCCCAACAAGACAATAATAAAAAGACTCTCACTGAGAGTCTTAATTTGTTCTCCAGGTCCTAACAGTCACAGTAATTTCAAAAATATCTATCCTCACTTGATAATTATACAAATGGAGACATACCATCTGCTGTGCTGCCTGAGGAATGCCATAGACAGAGGTAAGTCTCAAGTTCAGTTGTTATACAAAATCATATGTAATGAACATATTAAAATGTTCCAGAACTTAACTGGTGCTTGCTGAATGTGAACAAGTATTTGAATAGAGTGAACAAATCTTGTTAAAATAGTCTGAGCACAATAGATTAGGAAAAACAAGCCAAAACAGGTAATATTTTAGAATTAAATTCAATATAATAACATACTCCTTTACCTTGTCAGTTTAAACATGGGTATAGTTTTCGTTCTTTGGTGTCTTTAATTTGGAGAATTCAGAATCCCTTTCGAGTATTGCTTTTGGCCATGTTGAGAATGGTAAGTCAGAAAAATGAATAATAAATTCCTCAAAGAGCAGATTAAAATTTCATGATCTGGTGCTGCCTATGTCACTGGCCTTATCCATTCACTCTTTCCCTAGCCTACTGCTCCTACTAGTCTCCCTAATTCCAACCCCTCTCACTTGCCGATTTAGTGACTAGTCACTATTGCTGTTGTTAGTTGCTATTGAGTTGATTCAGACTCATGGTGACCCCATCTGTGCAGAGTAAAACTGCTCCAAGGTGTTTTCAAGGCTCTGATCTTTTGGAAGCAGATTGCCAGGGCTGTCTTCTGAGGCACCTCTGGCTACTAGTCGAATGCTTAACCATTTGCACCACCCAGGGACAGCTCCCTACTCTGCTTTTAGTTCCCTAAGTGTACTGTTGATCCATTCCTCCTCATCTCTACCATGGAGCAAAAGGTTCCAACGATGAGGAACAGCATATGCAGACTCTATCCTCTGTGACCCATATCAGGTGTGACTCTATCTGTAACTCTGATGGGGACAAGAAGGGAATGATGTAAGAGAGAGCCTTCATCATCTCTTCCGTAGGCTGCGTGAGCACCTAGACGTACTCCTGCTGTATTTTAGGAATTTGTTTCCTTGTCTGTATCTATTGTGAATTATAACATATGTGAAGGCAGGAGTTGATGTTTATTTATGTCTGTTTCCCTGGCGTCTAGCAAAGGCTGCACATAGTAGGCACATAATAAATATTTATTAGTAAAAGAAAGTGAAATGAAAGTATTTAGTAGGCCATTAGAAGTGGATGTAGATGAAGAAATAAACATATTTTCAAAGCCAGAAAAAGAACAAATAATTACATTTTACATAGTACTTATTAGTCAAATTATACCAATGATTTCTTTTTAAAAATATATTTCCTTCCAATTTCTCCAAGTACTATCAACATTGTTATAAAATCAGTTACCTTTATTACTAAATACACTATTCTAATTTTATGTAATATGTGTTTTTCCCAATTATGTTGGGTTTAATTTACTCTTTTTTTTCTAACTTCTTAAGGTATATCATGGATTGAGTTATGTCCTCCCAAAAATGTGTGTGTCAATTGCCCGGGCCATGATTCCCAGTATTGTATGGTTGTCCTCCATTTTGTGATTGTAATTTTATGTTAAAGAGGATTAGGGTGGGATTGTAACACCCTAACTAAGGTTGCATCTCTGGTCCAGTGTAAAGGGAGTTTACCTGGGATGTGGCCTGTACCTCCTTTTATCTTACAAGAGATAAAAGGAAAAGGAAGCAAGCAGAGAGTTGGGAGTCTCATACCACCAAGAAAGCAGTGCCGGGAGCAGAGTGTGTCCTTTGGACCTGGGGTTCCTGCACAGAGAAGCTCCTAGTCCAGGGGAAGATTGATGACAAGGACCTTCCTCCAGAGCTGACAGAGAGAGAAAGCCTTCCCCTGGAGTCAATGCCCTAAATTTGGAATTCTAGCCTACTAGACTGTGAAAGAATAAATTTCTCTTTGTTAAAGCCATCCACTTGTGGTATTTTCTGCTATAGCAGCATTAGATAACTAAGACAAGGTAGAAGTTTCGATCATTGATGTTAGACCTGTCTTCTTTTATAAATTAAGCATTTAAAACTATAAATTTTCCTCTGAGTATCAGTTTAGATGCATTCCAGAGTTTCAATTCATGCTAAGTTGTCATTATTATTCTATTAAAAATAATTTCTAATTTCTCTCTTGGTATCTTCTTTTACTCATGGGTCATTTAGAAGCATGTTACTTAATTTCCAAAATTTTGGGGATATTCCCAGATAATTTTAGTTATTGATTAATAGTTTTATTCCATTGTATTCAGAAAACACACTGTCTATAATTTCTGTCATTGTGTATTTTTTGAGACATTATATTGCTCAGCCTGTGTATTATCTAGTTGAATGTTTGTATTTACTTGTAAAGAATACGTGTTCTGCTCTTTGGGGTTAAATGGTCTATAAATGTCAATTAAGTTAACTTGATTGATAGAGTTGTGTAAGTCTTTTATATATTTTCTCATTTTCTGTCTATTCTAATGATTACTGAGAGAGAGAAATGTTGGCGTTTCCAACTGTAACTGTGAATTTAACTATATCTTTTTTAGTCTGTCAGTTTTTACATCAAATATTTTGAAGCTTTGTTACTAGGTGCATATACATTTAAGATTTTTGATATATTATTGATGAATTGACCATTTTATCATTAAACCTGAGACCAGTGGCACAGTGGTTAAGCTCTACAGCTGATAACCAAAGGCTGGCAGTTCGAATCCATAGGCAGCTCCTTGGAAACCCTACGGGGCAGTTCTTTTCTGTCCTAAGGAGTCTCTATGAATTAGAATTGACTCGAAGGTGGTGGGTTTTTGGTTTGGTTTATCATTATGAAACGTTCCTCTTTACCCATTGTGATGTTCTTTCATCTGAATTCTACTTCATCAGATATTAATATAGTCATTCCAACTTTCTTATGATTAGTGCATTCAGGGTATGTCTTTTTCCATCTTTTTTTCTATCCTATGTCATTATATTTATTATATTTAAGTTTTCTTTAAGTGAGTGGATAACACATGGCCTGCTAATTGAAAGAGTGAAGCATTATGAATTACTCAGCAGCACTAGGCAGGTGAGAAGGTGGTCAAGCCAGGGGGAGGTAAGGGAGGGAGCCACATCATCTAGCCATGGTATCAGGGATCTCAACAATCTCAGTCCAAACTCTAGAAGAGGTTGTTACCAGAGTGTTCAACCAGGAAGGCTGGCTTAGCAGCAACAAGAAACTATGCCCACCAGATTACATGACACAGGGGAAAAGATTTTTGGAACCCAACTGACCTAAGTTTGACTCTTGTTTCTCTTTCTGGCTTGGCATGTTTTAACATTTCAAAATGGGGAGAATAATGCTTACCTTGCAGGAAGGTTATAAGAATTAAACGAGATTATGTCAGCAAAGCACTTAGCCCAAACCTGACACAAGATAAATACTCAATCTATGGTGGCTCTTACTGTTCTAAGCTAAATGCTCATTGATTGATTGAATATCTTGTGTTTCTGAATATAATCGAGAAATAAGTCCATTTCTTATTTGATTCACTTGCCCGTTGGAAATATATCTAGCTTCTGTGAAATGTTTGCCAGTTTCCCTCTCAGATTAGTTTCTGGGGAGATAGGTAGATAACTACTGAGTCACAAGTGCTTGAAAAATTAAGTCAAAGCAGGATAAACTTGATAATAAACATTTTGATTATGCATTATAATATAGAGCAATATCTCCTAGATAGTTAACCTTGAAGATTTATCGATTTAACTGAAAACTAATCAACTAACAATTTAGAAATACTGTTGGAAGCACTTCTCCAGAGAGCCACTGTAATTAGCAACTGGCCTCCTTCTGGGCTATGGTGCTGCCACCCTGCTTGCTTTTGGTCAAGTAATTTTTCAGCTGAATGATCATCCCAGAGGACATCGTTTCCCTTAATACGACTCACTCTGTTTCGCTGGCCGCAGCAAATTAGCCCAGTTCTGCTTCTCAAAATGGTCAGCCTTTAACCTGAGACTCCCTTCTCTTTGGAAGTGAAGGGCATACATTTAGAAATTCAAAGTTGGAAAAGAAGATCTTATCTTGACTGCTTCTGTGTGGTTAGGTAGGGCTTCCATTGACTGGACCTGCTTTTACCCTTCCTTTTATTAGAACTTGTTTTTAATTTGTTTGCTCAGTTATTTCTTCCATGATTTTCTAGATGAATCATCTTTCATGTAAGAGGGAATGCCCTTTTCTCACTCCTCATCTCCATATGGAGGGGTTTTCCCGTAGGTACAATCCTGGTCTTTCTCTAAACTTTGGGTACTCTACCCTTGGAGTGATGGAGTGCTTTACCTGACTGTAAACTTGGAAAGAAACACTGCTTCTGCCTGATTTACCTCTGCCCCTCCTTCCTTAGGCAAGGAGCTTCCTACAGAGAACACATAGGAGCCCTGATGATTCAATGGTTAAAAGCTCGGCTGCTAACCGAGAGGTTGGCATTCACTAGTGGCTCCACAGGAGAAAAGACCTGGTGATCAGCTCCTGTAAAGATTTCAGCCTAGGAAACCCTATGGGGCAGTTCTACTCTGCCCTATAAGGTCGTTATGCATCAGAATTGACTCCATGGCACACAACCACAACAATACAGAGAACATTCCTCCGCTACCTTTGTAGAGAAAGGCCAGTTCTCTGCTTTGCCTAATGAGCCGCCTAATTCTGGGAAGGAGTTAGCAGGCCAGATTGGTTCTCACACCACGCTATATCCTCCTCTGATTTAGCCTCCATCAATAATGGGATATGTGCTTTTCTCTTGGTTTTAGTTCTCAGAATTTTCAGAACTCAGCAAGGGATTTGGAAGTCATCAGTGGAGTTGGTCTCTTCAGCTGAGTGGACATCTCTGATGGGAATAATTCCCATGTGTTTTACACTTATATCTCAACCAGGGATTAGAGAATCTCTGTTTAGAAAGGGCAAGTCCAAAAAAGCAATTGAATATCAATCAGACCAACCAAGATGCTTAGAGAAAGCCAGAGGAAGAACTAATATTTATTGAGCAGCTACAAAGAGCCAGGTCCTATGCTGAGCACTTTATTCACATAATTTCATTCAATATTGAAAAAGATATGGAAGTTGGTTGAAAATCTGAGAATATCCCATTTTGCCTTACTAAGTCTTTTCTGGTTTTTGAGAAGAGGGTGGAAAGCCAACGCTTTATCATTAAACATAGTCTCCTAAAGAATATGTTGTTGTTAGCTACCATCGAGTTAACCCCTAATTCATGGCAACCCCACACACAATGGAATGAAATGCTGCCTAGTCCTGTACCATCCCCATGATTACTTGTGGATCAGACCATTGTGCTCCATAGGATTTTCACTGGTTGATATTTGGAAGTAGATTACGAGGCATTTCTTCCTAGTCCATCTTAGTCTAGAAGCTCCACTGAAACCTGTTCAGCAACACAGCAATGCACCAACTACCACTGACAGATGGGTGGTGGCTGCACATGAGCTGATTGGCTGGGAATTAAACTTGGGTCTCCTGCATGAAAGGGCAAATTTTACCACTGAGCCACCAATGTCCCTCCTAAAGAATATGATTGCTCTGAATGGACCATTTCTAGGCAAAGGACCAAAGGCTTTTCTGGTTTCTTCCTTAGGTGAATGACTTCTAAAACTAATCTCAGACTTTGCCCAATGAAAAATCTAGGTTTAGAGATGGAAAAAAAAAAAAAAAAATCTCATGATGAACTACGGGTACTATGCCCTTTTTACAGAGGAAGAACAGATACAGAGATGTTAAGTAACTTGCCCCGGATCACAGCACTCTTTAGTAGGTGTGCTGGGATGAGAAGTGCAGTCTCTGAGACCTGATGCTCATTCTACCAGGCAATTATTGGCAGCGGTCAACCACTTCCACCATCTGTTTTGTTAAGGCTGTCTTCTCCTGACAGATGGGAAAACAGTCACAGAGGTGAGCCCATCACTTAATAATTAGTTCTCAATAGCTTAGGCCATTCTTACCCATTCCCAAGAATTAGCATCTTCTCTCTTTCATTGAGGGTACCAGGCAGCATACAGCTACCTCATGGCAGCTACAACTTGTC
Organism: Dugong dugon; assembly: GCA_030035585.1. Classification (NCBI taxonomy): domain Eukaryota; kingdom Metazoa; phylum Chordata; class Mammalia; order Sirenia; family Dugongidae; genus Dugong; species Dugong dugon. The sequence continues at coordinate 102,097,489 of CM057467.1, read as the reverse complement.
TTTTTGACAAGACAGATAGTATTTTAGCAAAATTATATTCTGAAACATCGATCACCCTGACAGGATATATGATAATAATTGGGAGCTCACCATGCGCCCCAGTGCACTTTTTTAAGTTGTTCACCGAGGTTTACATTTTTCCTGTTACCGTCTTGCTGGCAATTTGTTGAAATTCTCAAATGGTGTAATCATTTCTTAAGTGCCTTGCCTCTGGTATATCTAAGGAAATTAGTCAGTGTATGCAGTTGGCTGACTTAGCTATTCTGAAGTGGTTTGGGGATCATTTGAGATTAAGGCCCAGTTCAAATGCTACCTTCTTTCGGGTGTACTGAGAGGCTGTTCTTGGTACCCCCAGGCTGGACAAGATGCTTGTCTTTAGCCTCCCATATATCTTATTTTTCCGTCTTTCAGAACCCTCATCAACCTGCATGGAGACTGTTTATTTGTAAGTTATCGTCCTTTGTTAGAAGACGATTTCTTTTAAGGTGCAGATTTTGGAATCAGATGGACCTGGGTTCAAGTCCTAGCTCTGCCACTTACCCGCAGTGCGATCTTGGGCAAGTTACTTAAACTTTTAAATTTCAGCTACCTTATCTGTAAAATGGGTGTAATAATATCCCCCTTACAGAGAAGTTTTAAAGATTAAAGGTGGACATATATATCAAGCGTGCAGCATATAATTGCACAGAGGAAGATTCAATAAATGTGAGCTAGCATTTATTTTTATTTTTATTATTATTAAACCAGCACAAAGCATAGTGCCTGTCACATGGTGGTATTGTTAGTGCTCCAAACTCATGATGACCCCATGCACAGTGGAACAAAACACCGCCCAGTCCTGCGTCTTCCCTGTGATCAGTTGCAGGTTGGACCACTGGCTGATTTTCTGAAGTAGATCTCAAGGTATTTCTTCCTACTTAGTTTTAGTCTAAAAGATATGCTTAAACCTGTTCAGCATCATAGCAACACGCACGCCTCCACTGACAGACAAGTGGTGGCTGCATGAGGTGCATTGGCTGGGAATTCAACCCGGGTTTCCAACATGCAAGGCAAGAATTCTACCATTGAATCACTAATGCTCCCTGTCACATGGTAGGTGCTCAAAATGAATTTGTTGAATAAAGGAATGACCTCCAATATTACTTAAACTGTTCTACTCTGAAGCTATTTTTTTTCCATATTATATCTGATTGTTGTTGTTAGATGCTGTCGTGTTGATTCTAGCTCATAGTGAACCCATGTACAACAGAACGAAACACTGCCCAGTCCTGAGCCATCTTCACAATCATTGTTATGCTTCAGCGCATTGTTGCAGCCACTGTGTCAATCCAACTCATTGAGGGTCTTCTTTTTCCCTGACCCTCTACTTTACCAAGCATGCTGTCCTTACCAAGCATGACCAGTCCCTCCTGATAACATATCCAAAGTATGTGAGACAAAGTCTCGCCATCCTTGCTTCTAAGGGGCATTCCAGATGTATTTCTTCCCAGACAGATCTACTCATTCTTTTGACAATCTATGTTATATTCAATATTTTTCACTGACACCGTAATTCAAAGGCATCAATTCTTCAGTCTTCCTTGTTCATTGTCCAGCTTTTGCATGCATATGAGGTGACTGAAAACACCAAGTCTTGGGTCAGGCACACTTTAGTCATCAAGGTGACATCTTGTGTTTGTCTACCTCAGTCTCTTTCCTCCTGGAGCTTCTGGTCCAGGAGTGGAGATTTTGATTTCATTCTTGCCTCATGGAGAAGTAGGTATCAGGTAATTAATAGGATTTAATAAGTGTTTGATCTGACCTCTATCACAGCCTCTCCCCTAACTGCAAATGTACCAGATGCTTGTGACAAAGTCTGCTCAATCATCCTCCACAGATGTTTTGTGGTGAAATGGAGAAGGGTACAACTGGTGGTACTCAGAATAAATACCAAAGCCTGTTTCTGAGCCTTATAGGTAGATTGCCCCTTCTGAGAACTGACTGATAAGGTGTGATATTCCTTGATACACAGTGATACAGCTATACTAGTTGTTAAAATACTGAAATTCTTTTATCCCAGGAGTAAATAGCTCTGTCTGTAATCCCCATGAATAACCCCACACGCAGGCACCCTGTCTACCTCAGATCCTCTCCAAGGACCTCCTGGACCAAAGAGTTAATGCCTGGCATTGCAAAGGGCTCCCCAGAACCTACACCCATTATGATTGCTTGGTGTCTGCTTGGCAACACTAAATATTTTTACTATCACCCCTATGCAGGGGGTAGCCTGCTTGATTTCCTTCTTCTCGGTCCTCAGGTTTCTCCTTCTTGTTGGTCCTCAAAGTTTCTCCTCCTCTCCCCAGCCTGCTGATGTTCTGTTTGGTCTTATCAGTTCTTTGTCTGGGGTCTGGGAGCACTCTCCTCCACTGTCCCCAACTCCCTCCAGTCCTGCTCTGTTCAGTGAATCCTAGATACTCCTGCATATGGCACATCTGACAATGGTTGAAGTGTCCTCCCTTGTTCAAAGCTCTTCTTAAGCCCCATGTTCAGGGTAGACCTTGCTTTTTCAATTATGGGCCCCTCTCTTTGGGATAGGTTTGTAGGAGTCCTATATGTATAAGAAACGTTCTCTATTTAATGATTTTTGTCTTGCATCCCATATTGACTTTGTCAGAATACCCTAAGTGTCTTATTCAGCTTTTTAAAAAAAATTACAAAAACACAGCTGCAATTGGAGTTATTTTTCAAATTTAACTGGATGTCTCTTCCCCCCACCCCCTCACCAATCTGGCAACCCTACCTCTCTACCATGAAGACCACTTTATCTCCATGTCTTAGTTTCCTAGGACTGCCATAACAAAGTACCACAAAGTGGATGATTTTAAAGAACAGAAGTGTATTTTCTCACAGTTCTGGAGGCTAGACGTCCAAGTTCAGGGCATCAGCAGGGCTATGCTCTTTCTCTGTGGGATATAGAGGTAGATCTTTCCTTGTCACTTTCAGTTTCTGTGGCTTGCAGACAGATCCTCACATACTGTCTTTCGCCTTGTATGTGTCTTTGTTTCTGTGTCTTTTACAAAACACCACTCAGAAGGGATTAGGATTAGGACCCACTCTACTCTGATATAACCTCTTTTAATTTGACTGATAACAAAAGAAAAACCCTATTTCCAAAAAAGGTCACATTCACAGATACAGGGGTTAGGACTTCAACACATTTTTTAAGGGGACACAGTTCAATCCAAAACACCTCATTTCCCTGAATTCCTGTTAGTTTGTGCTGGTCATCTTCTCTTTCTGGGTTAAGGTGTTTCCCTTCTGCCTAAAATGTTGTATTTTAAAGTCTAGAAGGTCTGTACCAATTTCTTGCTAATTAGGATACAACAAATATTTACTGAATGAATGAATGAGCTTAAGACTAATGGAAAAGAGTTTGCTCTATAAAATTTCTTTCCCTGTAGGATTATGTTCAGAATATGACAGCGCCTTAGAGTCTGAAAAACAAGTAGGTATAATGGAAGCTAAGCCCTGTTCTGGGGGAAACCTGACCGCTTTTATACTACTGACTCTTTCTATATTTAAATACCTTTTGTTTTTCCCTTAGCAATTAGTAAAGTGCTAGTCTGTCTCAAATGTGCTAAGGAGAACAAAGATATGTTTTTGTTGACACTTCTGCCAAAGTGTTAAAGGAACAGCGGCACATTTAGGGTGGAGGCGGAGGGAAGAGTGGAGATGGAAAGTGATTAATATTTATTGGTCAACCATCATTTGCTTTTTTAGACATGATCTCATTTTATCCTCACAGTAACCCTGCAAAGTATATTCTAGATAAAGGATTAGGTTTTTCTAGGATGGGTAACTTGCTCAAATCCTAGAGTTAGTAAATGACAGAGCTTGAATTTAAACCTAAATCTTTCCATACAACCCCAGACTGCCTCCCATTGCTAGAAGCATCATGGCAATAAGAGCAGCAGTGATCAAGCCAGAGAACTCAATGGGAAAGTAACACGCTAAGACAGAGCCAGGCCCACTCATTCTCTGTTTCTTTCTCTGTCTCCCCTTTTTGCCTTTCATTCATTTATTCAGATAATCTTTACTGAGAATGTAATTTCTCCCCTGTTCTAGGTTCTCAGGATATAGTGATTAAGAAAACATAGTTCCTGACTTTGTAGAGTTACATTCTAGGGTGTATTACAGAGATTGAAAAAGTAATTCCAAGCATTATATATTTACTAAGGTTATTTTGGAAGCATGTAAGTAGGTAATGGAGCCCTGGTGTACAGTGGTTAAGAGCTACAGTTGCTAACCAAAAGGTTGGCAGTTCGAACTCACCAGCTATTCCTTGGAAACCCTATGGGACAGTTCTACTCTGTCCGATAGGGTTGCTATGTGTTGGAACTGACTTGACGGCAATAGTTTTTTATAAGTAGGTAGTGGAGGATGACAGTTGTTGAGGGAGTGGGTCAGCAAAGACCTCAATGAGATAAGAATACACACACAGAAAATCCCACTGCCATTGAATCAATTCCTACTCGTAGCAACTCTAATACATGGGTTGAAATGTGAAGGATAAGGAGAAATTAATTATGCCTAAGGGTTGGAGGCATGATTGTTTCAGGCGGAAGAAACTGTAAGAGGATAAAGTATGTGATGTGTTCAAGAAAATACAGTAAGATTGGCTTATCCTTCCAAAGAGAATGTTGGAGAATCTAAATTTGTTTCATTAAGGGAGGTAGCCTGTTATAATAGAGAGAGGTCATGCAGGAGTCCTGAGTGATGAGGAAAGGATGTCACGTGGTCAAAGAGGAGCATATCAACTATTTGGATAGGGAACAGGGCGGTCATGCAGGCTGATTTGATTACAAACAGTTGCAAGAGGCAGAGGCAGAAAGTAGGGATAATGACACGAGCAAATGAAGAATGGAGAAGGGAGTTTTATGGTTGAATCATTTGATAAGGAAAATATCCAACTGCAGTGGCAGCTCTGACTTTGCTGGTTTTGAAATTGCATTTGGAATGAGGAGACAGTATAATTGTAAAAAGCCACTCTCACTGGCAAAGAATATACTGAGTGGCAGTTGGGATTGTGATCAAATTCAATCTCTCCATTCTGCAATTATAAACTGTTTTCCAAAAGTGTAGGTAGGTAAGCTGATTAAAGTACATGCTCTAAAATAGCCAACTGCTTTCTGCAAATGTTTAAAATCTAAGCGGGTCCTACACCATGGAATACTGTCAGTATTAAATATTAATCAGAATAATTTCATTTTGCAGATTCAATACTTAAAATACCAGTTTAGATGATGGATCATAGAGTTTAAAGCTGGAAGGAACGTTAAACACATCTCTCCCTCCATTCCCACCATTCACATATGAGGGAGCTGGGATCCAGAGAGGATACATGAATGAGTATCCAGGATCACAAAGCTGGGCATGGGAGTTAAAAATATGGTATACTGCATTATACCAGATAAATAAAATCAGGCTTACACAGAGCCTCAGCTGTAACTGACCTGTCCACTGATGGTACATAGAACTCTTCTGATGTTTTGTCCCTTGAGAGTTTCCATGGTAGTAATTACTCTTCTGGCTTCTGACTCTAAGGAAGTCTTTATAATAAGGTGATTGTTGCTATTAGCAATATGGAAGATATCCCATTAGAATAGTAAAGTGGAAGGCTTGTAAAAATGACATGTAGAGCTAATTATGGAAAATGGAATATATCAGAAATTCCTTTGTGCCATGATAAAATGCTTACATAGTTATCTAAGAAACTTCCAAACCCTCCTCTCTTTTTTATCTAATCATACAAACTAAACACCTGCTCTGTTCTCAGTTCTATCCTGAGGTGATGGGGATGGGGTATAAACACACACACTAGTCTCAATAAATTTACCATTTAGATGATGATTTGGTTGATGAAACAAAAAAAATGGACATTTTGTATTGGGGGAAACAGGGATAAATAAAATTACTGGTAGATCTGGAATTACTATTTTGGCAATGCAGCCTTGGGGTAGATAGAGGTAAGGCAACCAACACCTGGTACCCAGAACTGTTTCTCCCTTTGTCAGGAAGGAGGGAGCTGAACGTATGTGGATCATGCCAGGTCAGAGGATTCTGCTGGTCTCTGACCTGAAGTTAGGAGTGGAGTGGTGGAGCTAACAGAACTTTTCCTGAATTCAAGTAACTCTGTGTCTCTGTACAAAAAAAAGACTGAGTAATAGGAAGAGTGCAACACATCAGCCGCATACACATGAGATTATATGGAACTGATGCCCAGAAATCCATTAGTTAATGCTAAGTAAATCCTTCTCCCTCCGCCTGCCCATTGGCTTATATCACTGATCGATCATGCCATTTCTTTCCCCTCTGAGACTCAGAATCTTTCTCAACACAGAGCTCCAAGGAAACACTAACAAATGATAGGGGTTAGTGTATGAGATGAAACCAAGCTCAGATCCTTGTCCTAAGTTGCATGGTCCAGAGTCAAGGGACATCAATAATGCTTAAAATATTGTGGTTGATCTCAACAGAAGAAATGACATGTGAATTGGGCTTTGAAGGATGTGTACAATTTGGGGAAGAGGAGCATAATCTCTGGAAAGAGTACTAAAGGAACTAAAGTGTTTAATGGTAAAGAGCGTGGCTTCTTGTGGGAGATTGAAGAAGCTGACCAGAATAGAGGAAAGGGCATGTGTAAGGAGTAGGAGGACGTATAGTTGCACAAGAAGAGTGAGTCAGATATGAATGTGCCAAACACTCTGAATTTGTTGTGATAGGAAATAGGAAGCCATTATAGGTTGTGCAGAATTGTGATGTAGTAAAAGTTGTGATCAAGCTGTTTTGGAGGACAAGGCACTGGAGTTAGAGAAGCCAGGTAAGGTAGATATTGAGGGAATGCAAGCATGAGGTGAGGAGGGTCTGCTCTGGGGATGATAGTTAAAGGCTGAAAGAAATGCAATTCATACCTTTATTCAACAAATATGCATTGAGCCCTCTCCCTGTGCTGAGCACTAATCTAGGTGTTGGGAATACAGTTGAAGACAAGACAAACAAGATTACTATTTACTGGTGTTTATAGCATAGTTAGGGGAGACAGGCAAGAAACATGTTTATTTCAGATAGCCCTTATCACTATGATAAAAATAAAGTCATGTAATATGACAGAGAGCTATGGAAAGGGTGGGGCACTTTAGATTTAGTAGTTGGGGAAGCATCTAAGGAGATGACACTTGATACCTTAGTGATGAGAAGGAGCTTCTAGGCAAAGATGGGGGTATGAGTACAGCAGGTGGGGATCCAGGAAGTGGGAAGGTTCTGAGGCAAGGATAAAAAAGCTCAGCATACTTTACAAAAGGAAAGAATGCTAGTGTGGCCTAAGCATAGTAAACTCAGAGGACAGCAAGGTAGTCAAGGGCCAGATCACTTAAGAACCTCTTTCCAAACCAACTATTTTCAAACTTTTTGGTTTCAGAAGTCCTCTGTACTCTTTAAAATCATGGAGGACACCAAAGAACTTTTGTTTATGTAGATTATATTTATCATATTAGAAATTAAACTGATAGTTAAAATATTTATTTATTAACTTATTTTAAATGAGCAATACTATACTTTTCATTAAAAAAGATCCCATTTTCCAAAACCAAAGAAGTTTGGTGGAAAAAGTAGCATTGTACATTTTTGCAAATCTCTGTAATACCTGGCTTTTAGAAGACAGCTGGGTTCTCATATCTGCTTCTGCATTTAATTGGTATATTTGTGAGAAAATGAGAGTGGCAAAGGCAATGTCTTAGTGTTATTATGAAAATAGTTTTGACCTCATGGGTATCCTGAAAGCGTCTCAGGGATCCCCAGAGAACTGCTGTTCTAGACCCTGCTAAGGAGTTTGGAAAGGGAAACCACTGGAGGGTTTTAAGACAAGACTGGTGACATAATCTGATATATATTTAAAAATTTAGTTTGGCAGTTGTGCTGAGGAAGACCGAGGGGAGGAAGTCATAGCAGTAGAAGCTGGGAGACTCAGTAGATGGTTTTACCGTAGTCTAGGGGATGGAGGATAGTGGCTTGGATGAGGTTGGCATAATGGAATGAAGGCATATGTGGGCCTGGCTGAATGTAAGACATTTCAAAGGAGAAATCAACAGTTCCTGTTTCTTCTCCTTTGTGTCCTACTTCCCTCTTTCCTCCCCTATTTCTTCATTGTCTTTCTATGAACTGAGGAGGCAGGATATAGGCAGGTGCAATGAGCTGGATGGCGACCCTCAAAAAATATGACTGCCTGGAAACAGTCAATGTGATACCTTATTTGAAAAAAGGGTCTTTCTAGATATAATTAAATTAAGGATCTGGAGATGAGATTTTTCTGAATTAACCAGTACCTAGTGCCCTTGATTTGACTTTGACTCATTGTGACCTCATGTGTATCAGAGTAGAATTGTGCTCCATAGTGTATTCTATAGCTGATTTTTTGAAAGTAGATCACCAGACCTTTCTTCCAAGGTATCTCTTAGTGGACTCTAACCTCCAACCTTTTGGTTAGCAGCCAAAGATGTTAGCTATTTGCATCACCCAGACGCTAGAATGGACCCTAAATCCAATGACAAGTGTCCTTTTAAGAGATGAAGAAGAAAAAAGACACAAAGGAGAAGGTGATGTGACGATGGAGATATAATCGGAGTGATGTATCTACAAGTCAAGGAATGCGAAGGGTTGCCAGCAGCCACCAGAAGCTAGGAGAGAGGCATGGAATGGATTCTTCCTCAGAGCCTCCAGAGGAACCAACCCTGCCAACACCTTGATTTTGGGCTTCCAGCCTTCAGAACGGTGGGAGAATAAATTCCCATTGTTCTAAGCCACCCAGTTTGTGGTACTTTGTTAAACAGCAGCCCTAGGAAACTAGTACAGGAGGAAAGGAGATAAAAAAGGAAGAAAAGCAGGAAATCAGCTTACTGAATTAAAGTAAGAAGCCCTTCCTGAGTCAAACAATTCCTCTTTCTGTTGTTACTGAAAAGAATAAAACAAGAATTAACAACGTTTAAAAGATCAAGTAACCCAATATTCTAACACCTTAACACAGTGAATGTTGTTACTATTAGCTGTCATATGCATAGACATTTTTACAATATTGCAACCAGTATATGACTTTGTTGTACACTATTTTAACCTATCATGTATATAGTTTTCCATGTTTCCACATAATTTTGGTTTTGAATCCCTGCTGTCCTGTATATTGTTACTATGCCATGGTTCATCCTTTCCCTAAGGAGGTACATTTCCATCATTTACATTTTCCTCTACTCTAATGCTATTAGAATTCTTGTATGTTCTTGCTTCTTTTAAACCATTATGAGTTTAGAATAGATTCTTAGGTCTGGAATAAGGGCATCAAAAAGTATTGCTAGCTTTTTGAGAGTTTTCAAACTTGGGGAGCTTTTCCTTTAGGTGTCAAGGGCTATTCTCTTCTGAGACAGAAATAGATTAGCAACTTGCAGGTGTTCAGGCCCCAAATCTTGGAGTCATACTTGAGATTATTTCAATAGCCTCCCCAATGGTCTCCCTCCTTTAGCTCTTGCATCTATTCTCATCCCACCAACTGGAGTGATTCATTTAAAGTGTAAGTTAGATTATGTCACTCCTCTGCTTAAAATCCTCCAAAGACTTCTCCTCTTATACAGAGTAAAAGCCAAAGCACTTAAAATCACCTACAAGTAGGATGACTATATAATTTATTATCCAAACTGGGACTATTTTGGGAGAGAAAGAGGGTGCTATTAATAATTATGTCAGGAAAAAAACCATAAATTTGAACTGTCAGGTAAGCTGGGGTGTACATGAGGCCTATGAGGCCCTGCATGGGCTGGTCCTGCCTTTTCTTGATCTCATCTCTTACCACTGTCTCTCCTCACCAATCCCCTTCAACCACAAGATTTTCTAACTGATTCTCAAACATGATGCTCTTTTTCCAGATAGTTTCATAGATCATTCCTTCACGTTCTTCAGGTGTCTGTAAAAATACCACCTTATTAGAACTTTTCTTACCTTATATATAAAATCGTATCCCTTCTCCCACCTAACCCCCACACTTTCTAGCTTCCTTCTCTGTTTGATTATTCTCCATAGCACTTACTGTTCTCTAATATATTTGTTCATCTGTATATTGTTTTGTCTCCTTCCACTGGAATGAGTGTTCCATGAGGCAGGGAAATTGTTGTGTTCACCATTGTATTCTTGGCACCTAAAACAGCATCTGGCACATAGTAGGAGCTCAATAATTATGTGTTGAATGAAGGAAGAATGGATGATGTTCAATTGTTTGGTTTTACTTGTAACCGGAATGGTAAGCTCAAGGCCTAGGTTTCTTTCCTAACCCTGTAGAGCCAGTGTTTATGTCCCAGAATGGTGGCATCTTCAGCTCTTCATGCTCTTTTGCCTGATTATAAACATATTCCTGTGTTTCAAGGACTACTGAGGCTTACTTTTTTCCTAGGCACATCTGATTGAAAAATATGTGCTTCTACATGAATGTTATCAATATATACCTGCTCTAGAAAGTATATTGTAGTAGTAAACAAACTATTTTTAGTTTTTCAGTGATGTTTTTCAAGTCAGGTCCAGAAATATTTCCTAGGAGCCTTATTATAGAAGCTTACACAGCCCTGCCTACATTTCTGCCTCATTCCCCACTATTCTACTTCATGATTCTAATATTACAGAGGAAAGGAGCTACTTAGACTTCTCTGGGAATGCCTTGATATTTCATGCCATGATGTCTTTGCAATATTGCACTTTTGATCTTGAACACTCTTCCCCCATCCCTTTCTTGCCAATTTCTGATGTCCTTTAATCCTTTAAAGTTCAACTCAAGCAACTCCTCCAAAAGTCTCCTTTGACCCACTGAAGCAGAGCTGAGTACCCCTTTCTGTGTGTCATCACTGTACTCAATACTCCATTGCAAATGTTTCCCAAACACTCACCCATTAGACAATGTACTCCTTAAGGTCAAGGACTACATGGTTGCCTCTTTGTGTAACAGTACATGGCATATAGTAGACAATAAAAAGTCAGGGAAACAAGGACTGAAATGTCAGGATGGCTTTGAGGTCTGGAGTAGTAACAATGTTTCAGCAAACAAACCATGATTTTTATTGTTACCACTAAATCTAGAGTGTCTGAAATATGCCCCATATGCTTCTTTGATACTTTCTGGTACTGAGGAGGTAGCACACAGCAAATGAAATCAGGGATCCATCAGAGATAAACTCTTCTTTCTGTCGAACCAGGAAAGATAAATAACAGCAGTGAAGACCCTATAGAAGACAAAGCCATCTAACGTAACAGTATCGATCAGGTGATACTTCACTCTCCTGGTTGACAAACTATTTTTTTTGCCATCTAACCTGTGGAAAAAATGGTGTAGTATATCTAACCCATAAGAAACATAATACCTTCACACAGGTATAATGGTCTATAACTTCCTGTATGCAAGGCAGTGGAGCACTCTGGTGATACGAGGGCTTTGCAGCCAGACGGAGTTAGCAATAAGTCCTGGCTCTATAACTTTTTTGCCATGTGACTTAGGGAACCTCCGAGCTTCAGTTTCCACACCTATAAAAGAGAGATAATTCCATCTCTATAAGGCAGTTTTAAGGATGTGGTACAGTTCTCAGCATATAAGCCGTTCAGTATGACTGGTCCCATTATTTTCAGAGAGTTTAGGTTTTAATGGCAAGGCAAAGACCATACCTGAAATATTTGGAAAACAATTAAGGCAGTGTGTAATTAAATGTGGACCCCTAAGAAGGTTTGTTTGTGGGCTGCAACAGTCAGGAAGATTTCCCAAAAGAAGGGACAAATTTCAGGGGGACCTCAACATGTAAGTAAGGAATTGATTAGAAAAAAATAGAGTATCCCAGGAGTCTAGTGAATATCTTATGGCGGGTATGGTGTATAATAACCCATAAGACCCCCCACAAGCCTTGTCCAGTGTATGGAAAACAGCGTTGGTTGTTGCTGTCATTGCTATTTCCCTTGGTGAGAACATCTGAGGTTGGCAGTGTGTTAGGCTCAAAGAGAAAGAACAAGTGCAGAGAGTCCTGGGTTCAAAGGCTTCCCTCGTTCCCTCAGGGCTGCCCCTGGAGATTTCCAATCCCATAGCATCAGTGCTGTGCACTCTTCCAGCTGTCATACCAGCTAGAGACTATGTTTTAGGAGCCTGAAGCTCAGGAGCTGTGGGGCTTCCCTTTTAGCCTGGCCTGGTTAACACCATGGAGCTGGCCTGAGCAAATACTCTTTGCAGTCAGCTGCAGGAAGTCCCCATGTCTTGGGGAAAAGCTGCTCAAAATGAGGCATTTTGAGAGTATCCTTAAATTCCTGCTCAAAGGCAGCAAGAACAAACTCTTGTATGTGTGGAAAAATACAGCATTCAATTGCAAGGCTGAAAAGAAGGAAGGTATGAAAGCATTATTTATCATACTAATGTTGTAGCTCATGAAGTGAATTCCAAGCTCTACAATTCCTGACTGAATGACAATAAATTCTAAACTTGACCGAAGTACATGTTCTCAGGTGTAACCACTTAGGCACTAATCCTTTGTGGTCTACTTCCCTCCTAATCATTTTACTATACCTACTCTCTCCAAAGACACTGGTCATCTCCCAGGTTTGGAATTCAGTGACCTTTTCTCAGTTTTCTGGCTCAGGTTTTTTTTTTTTTTTTTTTTTTTTCTCCTGTCTCAGTTTCCACTTCCTTGCAGTCAGCTGCAGGAAAGCATAAAACCATGATTGAGCTGCCTCATTTCTCTTCTTTGAATTTTTTCTTTGGAAGGTGATCATATACCCTGTCTTAAAGCTGCTGGTTACTTTTCTTACCCAGTTACTTGAAGGCAACGAGCGTTTGAACTGATGGACAACTGTGCTGTTTACATAGGCATCAAGGAGTTCTATTGTAAGTGCTGCCTTTCCGATCTATAGTCATTACAAATTTCTGATGAACTTCTTTTCTAAATACGAGCTTATGCCTTTAATTACTGTCATTATCATCAAAGACAATGCTTATGACCACATGCTGATCCGTAAGATTGGAAGAGCAATACTTGATGTAGAAACTCTGAACCATCTGGAATTACAAAGTTGAATGGGAGTTTTGAAGCAGCTGTGTACCAGGAGGCAATAAACGATTACAACCTTACAATTATCAGCTGAGTGACTTAAGGCACGTCATTTGTTTTCCTCATTTTTGAGATGAGCAAACAAGGCACAGGGAGATTAATATTTACCTAGTAGATTTGTTGCAAGGGTCAAATGAAGAAATATTTGTGGAACATGCTCTGTAATATATGAAGTGCTATGAGTTGGTGTGATAACATTGCAGGGATCCCACAACAGGCTATGCTTTAAGCTGGAGAAAGTTCAATAAAGAAAATGCAAAAACATTAAGCAGTTCAAAATATATTTTAACATAAATCAAAATATTTATTATTTTCCTTAAATATGGCTTGATATTTATGGGGAAATCATACTGCTAGTTCCAAGCAACAGTGTCAAAATTATGTTTTGCAGATATGTAATGTGTATTACTCAAGAAAAATGTTTTTTGGTTAAATAAGTTTGGAACACATCAAGTTAAAGTTCATCACGATTCTATACTGATAACTTCTTAGATACTTCTAATATGTCAATTTCATTGTGACTATCCAAAAAGGGTGTAGAAGGTGTGAGTTTGTGGTTTGTGTGTGTGTGTGATGTGTGATATATGTGTATGTATTGTATCTTGCTATATTTCCTAAACATATATGAATATGGAGAGCCTCTACTTTTTTGAGTCTAGAATTCTATAGAACACATTTTAGGAAATACTGCTGTAGGGGGTGTCCAGAACATTTTTGTGACTCATATGTTTAGCTAGAAGATAGGCCTAAAGAAACAGTTTGATAACCACAGGTATAACCTGTCAGAGGCACTATATTTTTGTGGGATGTGACCAAGAAGCTTGGTCAAGTATCCATTTGATTTGGCAGAGGAAGTCATCACCATGGTCTTTACTACACTCAAGCAAACGGGAAGTCTGAAAGGGAAGTCCAGATGATTGTGCTGGGATGTGGATGAGACTTAACAGGCTTTTTAATGATCACTCCAAGTGCAACCATAGCAATGAGCCCTGCTAACTTCCCATAATGAGTCCTGGTGGTACAGTGGTTAAGTGCTTGGCTGCTAACCAAAAGGTTGGCTGTTTGAACCCACCAATGGCTCCATGGGAGAAAAGACCTGGTGATCTTCTATAAAGATTACAGCCTAGGAAACCCTACGGGGCAGTTCTACTCTGTCCTATAGGGTCGCTATGAGTTTAAATCAACTTGACAGCACACAGCAATTGCTCATGGCATCACTTTAATACTTGACCTTCTCCAACTAGACCTAAGAGAAAACTTAGAAGAAGAACATAGAATTCTATTTGGGCAACACTTTCTTATTACTCATTTTTGCTATAAGAATCTGAGATATGTGGACCAATGTAAGTCACAAGTCTTCATTTCTAAAAGGTCAAGAGTAACACCTGGCTTAGGATGACTTTTGCTGTGCACGTGATAGGAAAGCATACCTCCCAAGACAAACTGAGAGCAGCAAAAAGTTAGAGGCGGCACAAGCTGGCAGTTCACAGCTGCATCTAATTTTCAGATATTTCTTGTGTTTAAAACACATGGTGTTTAAAGCATGTGGTGTTTTAAAACTAGGTAATTACACCACAATTAAATTTCCATTTCTTTTGAAAATTCAGAGATTTAGCAATACAGGACCTCATTCCTGCATGAAAACAATTAATGGGAGCTGCATAGAACTTGCCCAATTTAGATGGGGGGGTCAGGGATTTGATCTCCAGTTTACCACAGTCCCCACCTCTTCCTGTTTATGGACACAGCTCTTAATTTTTTTTCCCCTGCCTGGCCCTATAGGATTTTATAGTTGGTGGCCCCTGCATTGGAAGCATTCTTCTTTAGGGCATCTGGCCAGGGGCGTATCATCCAACAGACAAGGGAAGCACAGTGCTTACCTTGTTTACCAGATTATCCGTAGAGAACGATTTCTTTTTCTTTTTTTTTTTTTTTTTTTACCACATCAAAGATTCTGTTTCTAGGAATGGCTGACATCTGTCTCTCTCCCAACCCCACAGCATCGTCCTACAGAATCAAAACCTTTTTTAAATTTACAGTCCCTGATGGGGCTGATAACCCAGTAAGCAAGGTAAGCATGTACTTACTTGGGGTTACTTACTAATCTGTAGTAAACAATTTCACATGGGTTGACTGTGATGCTAAGCTCTCAGGCTGCCTTCCCTTTGACGTGGTGAAACCCATGTGAAATTGTTTATTACAGATGATCTGGTAAGCAAGGCTGTCTTGCTTATTGGATAACCCACCCCTGATCATACAAAAACGTTTAAACTGAAATTTCTTGAAATGTGTTTCAGGGGACCTCGTTCTGCCCCTGGACAATGCCTGGCCACATCAACTCTCTAGGGCAAGAAAAAAATAAAATAAATTCCCAGACTCCATGAGCCTGGCTGTGTCTAGAGAACATACTACAGCAAGGGATTCTGTAAACCACATAGGGGCTTTATAGAGCCCATAAAAATTAAAGAAGTGTCAACATAAAATACTTTAAGAGTGTTACATTAGTTCTGCTTGGCTAAGAAAAAGCACATTGGTGGGCAAGCCAGGAAGGCCAGCAGGATTGTCTCCCATTAACACAGACATTTGATTATCCTTAAGGCAGCCTGATCAGCTTTCTGTCTTCCAGCCCCTTTTCTTTATATTCCAGAATATGTTTCTTGATATTTGATACAAAAGATGTTTGTATAACACGTTTTGGAAAACAAAGCTGTGGATACTTCATTAAATAACCAGCTGACTGTAATGAAAGGATATCAGGCTGCCTTCACATTCCTTTCTGGATATTGGAAACTACAACTTCTGGATAAGCCATATTCACTTCATGTGTGGCGAACTCAGACTGCCTGTTGACTCGGGAGTGGAAGAGTAAAAATATCAACAATAATCATAAAACCACCTTAATAAAATCAGCAATAACAAAATGATAATACCTTCCTTTCTAACCTGTAAGTGTAGAATATGAAAACCCAGGTCCTAGTATTAGCCTGAATATGAATTCTGAATTCTTAATGTACTAGCCGTGTGAAACAGGACCTAAGCATTGTTTCCCTCATCTTTGAAATGCGGATAATCTTTATAAAAATTATGTAAGAAAATTCATTAAAATTTCTTAGCAGTGTACCTGGAATATATAAAATATTAAATATTAGCTGTTGTAACAGTTTTTGCTTTTTAATGTGTTCCTGCACACAAATATGAATATATAAATACACACATTTATAAATAAGTTTTGAAATGCTTATGCCATACTAAATTATAAATGAACCTATCTTTCATGGACGAATGTTTGCTATTATTAATAATAATTTTCAGTTCTGTCTTAAATACTATTTTAAACACTTCTCTGTGTATTTTCATTTATATTACAACTCTATGTATTTCCAAACCTACAAGGCAATCTTCTAATGCTTGCCTTAAGCAGTCCTATGTATTTTAAACAAATTAAAAGGAAAATTGTCTTCTCAAGTGAGGATTTTCCTGTTTCACATTTTTCTCATTCTTACATGTCATGCAGTAGGATTACATCCTGGACATTTTGAGTGTTACACTGTTGAAACTCTGGATGATACTCTATTCCCCTGAGGTGTGTGGATGCTTTTGTTTGTTTTGTTTAGGGGGAAATAAGCTTGATTAAAGTCAAATTGTAAACACTATCTCTTTAGCTGCATGCTATTCTGTGCATGTGTGGTTCAGGATCATATGGACATTTGGACAGAGTTTTAAAACAAAATTTGTTACTCCTATTTCTGGTTCTCTCCGGGATTCCCTCCTCACTTTCTAGCATTTGTTTTTCTCTAAATTCTGTCTTCTTACTCTCCAGGTCAGAAAGACTGAGGTTGTTACATAAGAATTTTAGCCACCATTAAACTCAACCATACCAAACCTGTTTCCATCTAGTAAATTCTGACTCACAGTGACCCTATAGGACAGAGTAGAACTGCCCCATAGGGTTTCCAAGGAGTGGCTGGTGGGTTGAACTGCTGACCTTTTGGTTAGCAGCCAAGCTCTTAACCACTGCGCCACCAGAGCGCCTCCAGATTCAGCTTGTCTTAAGGCTAAAAGTTATTTAAAAATGAGAAATTCACTCCATGCCAGTCTTTTCTTCCAAGTTTTGACCATCCTACAGAATCTCCCCAACAGAATTCACTCTCCAGTGTACCTTCAATCTTCTTTTTTTGGATTTTCTGAAACTTTTTAGTTGTTATCTACAAGAGGAGCAGTCCAGTAGGAGCTTACTCATCGAAATCAAAAGTGGAATTCTTCTTATGTATTTTCATTCCCCACCTATTAAATCAATAACATGCATTCCTCCCAGGGAAGCGCAGATAGAGCCTAAGATAAAAGGCTTTGAATTAGGCTATTTCTAGTTCATAACAAGGAGCCCTGGTGGGGCAGTAGTTAAGAGCTACGGTGAGCTATGGCAGCTAACCAAAAAGCTGGCAGTTCACATCCACCAGCCGCTCCTTGGAAACCCTATGGGACAATTCTACCCCGTCCTATAGGGTTGCTATGAGTCGGCATCTACTCGGCGGCAATGGGTTTAGTTCCTAACAAATGAATAGTTTTGAAAGACTGGCTTTATTAAGAGAATAAAGAGTTTACAAAATTCTATAAACCTCCCTTTACATATCAAGAACTGAGCTGGAGATCTAACCACAGAGTTTTCCTAAAAGCTGTAATGTAGAGAGATGTGGTTTATGATGACAATAGCTTTTCCAAGGCAGTGAAAGGAAATGAAGTGAAGGAAGTAGGGAAAAGTAGAGAAGACTGGAGGGAAACAGATTAGAATCATTAACAACTTGGGACCCTGAGAAGGGAAGTAGAATTCATATGCTCACTTACTCTGCCCATCTTTTCTCTAAGGAAACCAAAGATAGGTGGAGGTAGAATGCAAGTTTAGAATGCTCTGCCTCTCTGCCACATTTAAAATAGTGCAGGAGCTGTAGAGTAGCCTTGGGGCAGGGTAGTGTTTATGTACATGATGGCATTCCCAGTTGTCTCCAGCCTTAGCATGGCATATAGGAAGTTCAGTAAATGTTTCGTGCCCTAATCAAGAGGCATAGGATTCTTCAGAGGACAAGCCAACTGAAGACACCTGGGGTTAGGACAAAAAGGCTATAGATTACAGGGAACTCACGACCAGAGGCAATAGAGAAACTCATGGTTATCAGCTGTGGATCTGCATGCACTGCTCAAGGCCCAGTACAGATTAGTCATACCTTATCAGGTGTTAGTGAAGAAAGGCAGACAAAACCAGGTTAGCCATATCTCAGTGGTATCAAGGAAGTGCAGGAGAATAACAGTTGCCTTGGAGATCTCTCCCATCATTACAATATTATCAAAGCTATTTCTCTACACTTCTATAGGAAGCCGATTAAGAAGAAAGGGAAATGGGGAAAAGCTCAGCATTAAACCCTAAAGAGATTTTTTTTTTTTTTAAACGAGAGAATATTTAAATGGTACTCAATGTGATTGTATACTACTTTTTACCAGTTTTTATTTCTATCACTCTTCCCGAAAGATTGGGCTGGATATACCGGGTTAAGGGTATACTAGCCACTTTTTATGCCTTTGGACCTCAGAGGTAAGGTGTTATTCAGATTCTAATGCACTTAGCATGAAGGTGGATCCCTTTTGAAATGCATGAAGCTCAGCAGACCAGAGTTGGAGCCTCATTGTTGTGTAGGTTGAACATTCTATTAGGTGATGCTTCCTGGATGTGTTGGTTTTGTAAACTTTTGCCTTTTTTTCCTTTATTTCTGTGAGATAAGGCTTGTAAGTATAATTACGGCTTTCCTGTGTAATAGTTAGGGAGCGTTGATGGGTTTGTTTTCGTTTTTCTGTGTCATATTTGGAAAACCAGAGTTTCTCTATGTAACCTAATGAAAGTCAATTCCAACTCATAGCGACCCTATAGGACAGAGTAGAATTGCCCCATAGGGTTTCCAAGGAGTGGCTGGTGGATTCGAACTGCTGATGTTTTGGTTAGCAGCCAAGCTCTTAACCACTCTGCCATCAGGGCTTCAACCTAATGGAAAGACACCAGCAATAAATTATTTATATAGCTCTCATTGGTATATTGTCATAACACAGATCTTACCAGATCATGTTTCTCAAAATCCATATTACTTACCAAAAATTTAAATACACTCAATTAGTAAGCATGCATTTCTAATATCAAAAACACATATCATAAAAAAAAAAAATCAAGGTAAAAAATGTAGTAATGAAAGGGTTAAGGGTTCAGCATCTACTTGTTGATTTGACTTGCAAACATATAAAGGTACAGAACTCCACTACCACCTTGACTCAACAATTCCACTGTTCAAATATGAAGATTTACCCATACAAAAATATATTTAAAAGGATGTTCTTTGAAACATAGGTTGTTGTTGCTATGTGCTAAAATTTCTGAAAAAGTACCAGTCAGAGTCTGGGTAAATAGATGACGATATATACATAAAAATTTATGATATGCAGCTATTTAAAAATGAGGTAGATTTATAAGTGTTGGTATAAAGAGATCTCTAAATTATACTAAGTAGAAAAAGCAAGGTAATAGGATTTTATTTTTGTATATACCTATATACTTATACACATAGAACTGTATTTGCAGAGTGTATCTTGGGATAAAGGTAGAGTGTCTTAGTCATCTAATGTTGCTGTAACAGAAATACCACAAGTGGATGGCTTTAACAAAGAGAAATTTGTTTCTTCACAGTAAGATAGGCTGAAAGTCCAAATTCAGGGCATCAGCCTTCTCATCAATGTTCCCCCAGACTAGGAGCTTCTCTGCGCAGGAACCTTGGGTCCAAAGGACACACTCCGCTCCTGGTGCTTTTTTCTTGGTGGTGTGAGGTCCCCCAGTCTCTCTGCTCACTTTTCTCTTTTATATCTCAAAAGATTGCCTCAGGATACAATCCAGTCTTGTAGATTGAGTCCTGCCTCACTAACACAACTGCTGCCCATCCCTCATTAACATCACAGAGGCAGGATTAACAACATATAGGAAAACCACACAATACTGGGAATCATGGCCCAGCGAAATTGATACATACATTTTTTGGAGCACATAATTCAATCCATGACATAGGGGGAGACTGACTTTCATCTTAAATTCTTTTATGCTTTTTATGTTTTTTTTTTTTTAACCCAGTATATGCATTGATTTTATAATGAAAAAGTGAAATTCATGTCTCAAGCCTCTTCCTCAATGTTCCAACGGGAAGAAAAATAAATGTAAGAATTGAGTCTTTAATACAGATTTCTTACAATGTCTCCTCTTACACTTACTAAAATTTACCTGTAAAATAATTTTTTTGTAGGACTATCGGGGAAAACTAATCTAGAGCTTTAAAAAAAAAAAAAAAAACCTCCTACTTTTACATAGATACCATTGTTTTATTCCATATCTGGAGTTTTTCCTCTCAAAGTCTGGGATGAGGGGTAGTTTCAGCAGAGAAGACAGATAGCATTTGTTTATTTATTTTTAAGTAAGAAGGCCTACAATCTTTTCTGACACAGAAACCCACAGCAGAGAGATGACAAAATGATTTGGTGAAGGTGATCATCCTGAGAAGATAAATAGACTCTAAAATTGTTTTTGGCCTGAAAAATCAATTCAGCTGTCCGTGGGCTCCATGGGAGGAAAATCACCTTTGTTGAGGAAAATATTGTTTTTGCCTCTGAGGGAACCAAATCAACATCAGGGAGGAAGGAAGCCTTTTTGAAGTGATGACCCTTCCCTCCAACTAAGAATGAAACTTCACAGAGAAATAGAGAAATATATACTTATTTTTTCAGCATTGAATTAAAATATTGTTGTCCTTTATTGCTCTTCCAGCTACTGGCATTACTCACTTGGTTATTAGGATAGGGAGGCAAAAAGCTGTCTCATACTGTGAGGGCAACAGACTGATGTCCTGATAAATAAAAAGAAAACACACAAAAAAATTGAAAGTGACAGAATAATAGGAGAGAAATGTGTAGAAAGAAGTGTCAGCTGAGCAAATTATCTCCTGGTCTTTGGCATCAAAGTCACCAGAGCTGCCTACTGCAGCTTTCTCCTCCATTTTGGGTGACCTATGGGAAGAACAATTACTATAGATTTTCTGTTTGGAGCAGACAGAAGCATGAATGGCCTTCTATCAACTTCTGGGTAAAGATTAGTCAGAGATGTCTGATTTGTGATGAACATTCAGATTAGAACCATTTGATTCCTTGGGGTGAAGAGTGTCAGAATAGGAAGTTGGGGGTGAGCATGGGAGAGGGATAAAAATCTGGAATAGCTAAAACATAATTCAAGTGGTCTGGTAAAAAAGAACAAGTTATTGGAGTTCTAAAATCAGCGGTGGGTTTGATGGGGAAGGTGGGAAGAAAATTAACATCTATCAACGCCTTCTATTGGCAAGTGCCACCCTTGTTTTCTTATTTAATCCATCCATGTGACATAGGTATAGCTGTCACCTTTTTATACATGAGGGAACAGAAATTCAGAGGGTAAGTTTCTTGTCTATTGTCTGACCACTATTAAGTAATGGAGCCAAGCTGCTGACCCACCTTTATCTGTTCCAAAGCCTGTGCTCTCCCTACCACAGCGGGCCATCTCTCTGTTACAGTGGTGTACACTTAAGCTCATGGTCAGCCCATCTTTGCCAATTACCATCTTTGTTGTATGTTGTTAGTTGTCATTGAGTTGGTTCCAGTTCATGGTGACCCCATGTACAGCAGAACGATACATTGGCTAATCCTGTACCATCTTCATGATGCGATACGTTTGGGTCCATTGTTGTGGCTGTTGTGTAATGCCTTTCAATCCAGGGGGCGCAACTTCCAGTACAATATAGGACAATATTCTGTTATGATCCATAGGGTTTTCATTACCTATTTTTTGGAAGTAGATCACCAGTCCTTTCTTCCTAGTCTGTCTTAGGCTGGAAGCTCTGCCGAAACTTGTCCACCACCGGTAACCCTACTGGTATTTGAAATGCTGGTGGCATACCTTCCAGGATCATAGCAACACTCAAGCCATCACAGTACTACAAACTGACTGGTGGGTGGTGGTTACCATCTTTACCCTTTACCATTCCAACAGTTTGTCTCCTGTTCTTCTGCCTCCATTCTCCATTTCCCATGTACCCTGACTCCTGCATTAAAAATTTTATTTTTATCCTCATAGCAACCCTGAGAGGTAACTATTGTTTACAGATAAATTTCATGGATAAAGAAAAGGAGACTTAAAGGTCAATTCACTGGCAAAAAAATGATGTTTGGTGTTACTGAACAAAGGCGTCCTAGAATTTTAGAGCTTGGAGGGGCTTTTTGGCTTGAACTGTATCAGTCAGAGCAAAGACTAGAACCCAGACATTGGAACTGTTGTGCAGAAAGTTTAATCTCCACTAGATGGCACTGTAAAAAATGCTTTGCAAAGTACCGTGGCTTTCTCTGGGAGAGTTGGTATTTCCTATTCAGCAAATGCTTTGCCCTCCAGGGAGTCCTGGGACCCAGTTCTCCAGAGTGGCTGGCATCCCAGCCTTTGCTCAGAGCTCTGATGCATCCCGTTATCCATTGTTGTCAGAAAGGGGATCATGAATGATTTATCACTAATGAGTCATCATTAATGAAAATTACCAATGACTAATCTTTAAAAACTGTTCTTCTTGGGAAGTTTACTTCCCTCATGGAGTTTGTTCCCTATGAAAAGTACCTGGCTGTCCTGCACCCTATTCATCCTCAATGCATAAGTCATGCCCCTAACTTGGATTCATGTTGGAAATTTAGGAAATTGCCCTAAAGTCAATAACTGGACAGCCAACCTGCTTTGAGTAAGGAAAAGGTGTGGTCTGTGAGCTTCATTCTCCAGAGACTGATATTTGTCAAGGGATCGTGTTAACGCTAGAACCAAACCAAGTCTGACAGACCCAGGGCTCAATTAAAACTGTTGCTGCATCTGCAGATAATCAATCACAACTATCTTGCTAGTTCCCAATCATATGTAAAAATGATTTGCATTGTTTGGGTAAATTTATTTTATATTTTGTGTAACTTGATCTTACCAATAACATCAAGTTGGAGACTTTGCCTGGAATGCTCTTGTTTTCTCCATTTGCCTGGAATAGGGAATGCAATATGCAAGTTTCTATGCTATACTCAGCTCTCAGCTTAATTATCACTTCTTTCTATACCCTCATATTAGGTTAGGACTCACCGTTATATTCCTCCCATAGCACTCTACTCTGTACTTTGCACACTTATAACTATGTAATTAATTATCTGTAATATTTAAAACATATCTCTTTTCCCTTGTTGATCCAAAGGACTTTTAGGGCAGTAACCGTTTCTGTCTTGTTTGCCACTAATTCCTCAGAGTCTGGCATATACCTCCCATATAACCTCTTGCTCTGAGTCAAATTCCAACTCATAGTGACCCTATGGCACAGAGCAGAACTGCCCCATAGGGTTTCTAAGGCTGTAAATCTTTATGGAAGCAGACTGCCACATCTTTCTCCTGTGGAGCAGCTGGTGGGTTCGAACTGTCGATCTTTCGGTTATAGCCATCCTACGTACAACAGAACAAAACACTGCCTGGTCCTGTGCCATCCTCACAATTGTTACTATGTTTGAGCCCATTGTTGCAGCCACTGTATCAGTCCATCTCGTTGAGGGTCTTCCTCTTTTTCGCTGACCGTCTACTCTACCAAGCATGATGTCTTTCTCCAGGGACTGGTTCCTCCTGATAACATGTCCAAAGTACATGAGAGAAAGTCTTACCATCCTCCCTTCTAAGGAGCATTCTGGCTGTACGTCTTCCAAGACAGATTTGTTCATTCTTCTGACAGTCCATGGTATATTCAATATTCTTTGCCAACACTGTAATTCAAAGGCATCAATTCTTTGGTCTTCCTTGTTCATTATTCAGTTTTCACATGCATACGAGGTGATTGAAAGTACCATGACTTGGGTCAGGCACACCTTAGTTCTCAAAGTAACATCTTTGCTTTTGAATCCTTTAAAGAGGTCTTTTGCAGCACATTTGTCCAATGCAGTATGTCATTTGATTTCTTGACCGCTCTTTCCATGTGCATTGATTAGGAATCCAAGTAAAATAAAATCCTTGACAACTTCAATGTTTTCTCTGTTTATCATGATGTTGCTTATTGGTCCAGTTGATGTTTCTTATTTGTCCATATAAAGCCAAAAAACAAACCCATTGCTGTCAAGTTGGTTCTGACTCATAGCGACTCTATAGAACAGAGTAGAACTGCCCCGTAGGGTTTCCAAGGAGCCGCTGGTGGATTCAAACTGCTGACCTTTTGGTTAGCAGCTGAGCTGTTTAACCACTACGCCACTAGGGCCACTTAGTCCATATAGTTAGAGGTAAATAAATATTTACTGTGACTGAAATGAATATGTTTCAGCATCTTCTATTCAGCTATCTGGCGAATAATTATCACTTGAGGAGATCTCTGATGTATATTTACAAGGTATATTAGGTTTGAAACATATGGGAGACTCTCATAGAGTCAAGAAGAGATGTATATTTTCCTGGTAAAGGGATAGGGAAATGCCTCCTAGAATGTATGTGTGAGACTCAAGAGAAAAATGTTTATCTTGTGTTATTTGAACAGAGCACCAATTAAGTGATTGTCCATTTGGAACTATTAAATTGCATTTTTTACTTTTGGGTTCTTAGTTACAATGATGATTAGGCAACTGCTTTCTAAATTCTATTTGGATTACAGTTTTGATATGATAAACTTATAAGCTGTTTTTCATCCAGAACATTTTTTTGTTCTTTTGTTTTTAATCAATATATTGTTTGTGATATCTGCAATAAAGAATAAATGGAGAGAATTTTGCACTGATGCAATAGAAAGAGCATGGGAGTTCTAGTCAGGGAGGTAGACTGGCTATGTGATCTTGTTGAAGCCACCTGCTGTCTCTGAGCCTCAATTTCTTCATCTGTTTAGTGAAGAGTTTGCTTTACATGAGTATGTGTTAGGTAGCTGCTTACATTGCCCTCAATCATCCCCATTCCTGATATTCACACCCTTTGGTAACGTGTAATCTTGTGGCTTTGAATATAAGCTGAACTCAGTGATTTACTTCTAGCCAATTAAATGTGGCAAAGGTGATGGGATGTCACCTCTATGAATAGGTTACAGAGACTGTGATTTCCATCAAGCTAGCACACACTTTGTCTCTCTGTGTCCTTGGCTTTGATGAAGCAAGCTGCCATGTTGAAAAAGCCCACATGGTGTTGAACTGAGGGAGTCCTCTGGCTAACACTCAGTGAGGAGCTGAGGCCCTTAAGTTCAAAAACTCTCGAGGAAATGAATACTTCCAAAAACCAAGAAAGTAAACTTGGAAGTGGATCCTTCCCCAGTTGAGCCTTCAGATGAGATCCTGCCTTGGCCTGTACCTTGATTGCACGCTTCTGAGAGACCATGAAGTGTAGTACCCAGCTAAGCTGTGTCTCGGTTCTTGATGCATGGAAACTGAGATAATAAATGTGCATTGTGTTATGCTTCTAAGTTTTGGGAGAATTTATTACACAGCAATAAGTAACTAATACAAGTGGTTTTCAAACTGACTCATGACCTTAAGCATGGATGACCACCTATATAGCCTCCCTGACCAGAGACATCTCCTCTCCTCTGACCTATTCAAGTACAAACATGTATAATATCTATAGCTCCTATAATACAGCCTTCTTTAAGGTTAATAAAATGAAAATTTCTGATATGATGAGAGAAAGGCAACAGAGTAATAATGATAGGTGGAGTCAGGAGAGCTTAATGAATCTAGGGACAAATCAGATCAATTCTCTTGAGCCTCAGTTTCTTATTTGTAAAATAAGGATGCTAGAATAGAACAGGGTTCTCAGAGTGTGGCACCCCAGATGAGCAACATTAGCATCATTTGGGAATGTGTCAGAAATGCAAATCCTCAAGCCACATCACAGAGCTACTGAATTGAAACTCTGGGGGTGGAGCCCAGCATTTGGTGTTTTAACAAGCCTTTCAGGTGACTCTGATGAATGCAAAAGTTTGAGAACCAATGAACTTCTCATTCTCTAAGATCCCTTACAACTCTACATGCAAAGATGAAATTAATAAGAAGAAATGGTTATTGATCATGTGCCAGGAATTATAAGAAGTGTTTTATATTCATTTTCTCACTTAATCTTCATAATACCCCATGAAGCAGATACTTGACTTATCTTTATTTCAGCAAATACATTCCTATTCAGTAAGATCTCTAATGTTTTGCTTCTTGAGGAGAGGGACAATGTTTTATTTATCTCTAAATTCCTGTAACCTTGTACAGGTCCCATAATTTATATGTGTGTGTGTTTAAGTTAGTTGGTACTCAATAAGCGTCTGAAGAATAAACTAATGAATGAATGAGCAAATGAATTTAAGAATAAAAATGATAGGAAGGATAGTTCATAGGTGTTAGAGGCTTTCTAGAAGGTGGCTAGGTGGGAGAGTCTAGAACAAGATGGGTATTCTCATTGCCTCTTAAATCAATATTAGGAAGGTATCGACAAATTTGCTTACCTATGAGGCTGGCCTTGATCACAGGGCAGCCAGCCTCTTGATTCCCAGTGACTTCAAACTGCAGGCTTCAGCTATGAAAGAATCTAAGATGACATTTATTCATTTCCTCTGGAGAGTGACTCTCAGAGGGAAATCATTTTACAGAAATAAATTCACATCTCAAGGGCATAAACAAAGATTTGAAACGGTATTTCAGACATATTAATCAGGATATGACCTGTGAATTCCAGAAACTAGAGAGGGAGATCCCAAAACATTTAATAGCTACTATTCCTCATTCATTGGACCTTTCAGTTGAGCTAAAGGATTATTTGGGTTTGTTTCCACATTCTTTATGGATCTGGTCTCTTTGTCAACTAAAGGAAGAAACAGAATCTTTGATGCTGTCAAACATCTAAATAGACAAGTATACAGTGAGAACTCACTCTGCCCTCAGGAACATGTTGCACATTATTCAGGATTACTGTAACGTCACCCCTGCTGTTTGTGTATGTACATTCTTTTCCTTCTTCTCTTCTTTACTTCATAAGAGGAATTTTTTTAGCACTAATGAAATGCTAGGCAATCTCTAATCCCATTGCACATCTTTTCTCACAATTATCCTGTAATAAACATACAGTTAGTATTGTCATTTTACAGATAAGAAAACTGGCACAGTGAGGTGAAAAGTATCTTGTTCTAGGTCATAGCAGTGAGTTGGCTTCAAATCCAAAGCTTTCATTTATTATTTGAGGCACTACTTGGACTAATTGTGAATATAGGGCTGTGATTGGGTACTGTTTACAAATAGATGAGATCACTGTCACAGTGTAAATTAGAAGCCCATGAACTTGTAAGCATGGCTCTTTCATTCCTTTGTTTCCATAAATCTGGTGGTGGTGGGCAGGATGACTAGAAGGGGTAAAGATTGTTATAATTGAATTGGCATGGTGAATTTTGGGGATGAAAGAAATGGAATGAGTAAAAATTGATGCCAAGAATATCGTTTTGATATATGTTGCATTGAGATTTTACACTAGTATAATCAAAAGTCCACAAATTCTGCCGTAGTCCATTTAAGCCTCCTGCTTTTGAGACCACTAAGGAAACTCTGGTATCGTTAATGATTAAGAGCTATGGCTGCTAACCAAATGTCGGCAGTTTGAATCTACCAGGCGCTCCTTGGAAACCCTATGGGGCAGTTCTACTCTGTCCTATAGGATCCCTATGAGTTGGAATTGATTCGATGGCAATGGGTTTGGTTTTTTTTTTATTTTTATTTTTTAAGGAAGATACATGACAAAGGAGGCAAGAGAAAGTTGAGTAACACTATTATTAGCAGAGACTTCAGCTTGAAACTCTAATGCAAAACAGCAGTAAGCTAGCGTGAACTATGTGGAAAACTGTAAGACAGCAGAAGTAGCCTTATTATAGCTTAGATCCAAAGCAAGCCAAACAACTTTCTATGTTTATTAAGTTTAGCCTGGATAGAGATCTTCCACTGATGGTTTGTTGTTGTTGTTGTATGCTGCAGAGTCAATTCTGACTCATAGTGACCCTATAGGACAGGATAGAATTGCCCCATAGAGTTTCGTAGGCCGTAATCTTTGCTGGAGCAGATTGTGAAATCACTGGTGGGTTCGAACTGCTGACTTTTTGGTTAGCAGCCAAGAGCTTAACCATTGCGCCACCAAGGCTCCTTACTGATGTTGTAGAAAGACCAATCCAATTTGTACCCAGTGCTGGGGAAAAATGCCAGTGGTTCCATGCATGAGTGAAGAGAGAATGTTCACAAAGGACAGAAAGGTTTTATAGAGCAGCTCTGAGTGCTTAAAATCCTTCTGGCCCAGCAGAATAAAGAGGGAAAAGAAATTGCAGCCATAAAAGCAGTAAACGTTAGTCTATTTGAAACACCACTCCAAGGAAATGTGGTTGACTCAGTATCCTTGAACTTAACCAATGCCCCTACTCTTGGAAGGGTTAAGTTTCTTGCCTTTTTTTTTCCTGATTTATCCTTAAGAATGAGTGAGGGACAGGGGTGTCATAAAAACCTTCCTTTCCATTAGAGGATCATAATTTTAAAACTGGTTAATTCACGGGTTAGTGGCACCATTGATTGAGAAAGGGAACAGAGGAGAGGAATTCTACCTGGGGTGAGGGATTGGTGCGTTAGATAACATGTCTTCACAATATAATATAACACACTCAAACTTAACAACACAAACTGAATGAGTGGGCAGGGTTTAAAAGAACCTGAGAGCTATTAACCACCTCTGACCCTGAAAGATCATTGGGAGGATATGGCTAATGGGAACCCAAAGAGGTTGGTGAGAGCCACTTCTATAGAAAGAACAGCGTGAAGAGAGCTGTGACTTTAGGTCATAGTTAAGCCTGGTGACTCAGCAGAGAGGGCACTGGGGAGATAAATACACCAACTTCACTCTTATTGCACCCTCCAATCCTTTCCTGGTGTCTCCACTGGCCAAACCCGGCAGAAAGCCACAGGACAAACAAGCCTATTCATGAAGTTCTCATGAGTCAACTTCCTTGAGCACAAACTAGGCTGGAGAAAAGTAGAGAGAGGATCTGGGGAGACAAACAGAAGGTTCCAACACAGTTAGATTGTGAACTCACTGGTGAGTAAGCTAATACATACATTTGAGGGAAGAAATTACTCAGTTTGTAAGAATAGAGCTAATGGTAGAGATTGGGGATATAAACGTTTCAATCTGGAAAAAAGGAAAAAAGGACAGGAATTTTACTAAATATTTATTATGTACCAGGCACAGTGATAGGCATTTTTATATAATCTATATTTCTATATCATCTCATTTTTTCTTCATAATAACTCTACAAAAGAAGTAGTAGCATTCTGAGAGATTTGTTAGTTCAGAGGCCTCAAACTGGCAGCTCAAGGGCTGAACATCTGTGTTTTGTTTGGCCTGTATACTACTTCAAATATCAGAAAATTCCACTTAAAAATCAATAATTCTGACTTCTCTGGGGGGGCGGGGGTGTGGGGAAGAAGATCTACTACAGGAGGCTTGCATTCCTGCAAGCTAGAATTGAGTGGTGGCTTTCATTTTCAGACTGGGCATAAACTTCAGCACAGTCCTCACCATTCCCTATTGAATTATACCTTCCAGATTAATTCATTTATGTTACCTGCCAAGTATTTTAATTTTCAACCTCCTATTTTACAGATGACTAAATTAAGGCATGGACAAATTGAATGACTTGTCCAAGGTTTCACAGCTAATTAATGCCAAAGCTGGCCATAAAATTTAGGTTTTAGGCCTCTGCATCAAGCTATCTGTTAAACCCAAGAGTGGGTTACTATAAATTTTACATTAATCAAGGTAATGTGGTACTGGCATAAAAACAGACAAATTGATCATCCGAACAAAATAAAGTCCGGAAATAAATACCCACATACATGGTCAACTGATTTTCAGCAAAGGTGCCAAAGAAAATCTTTTCAACAAAATGATGCTTGAACAACTGGCTAAACACATGGAAAAAATGAACCTACCCTCTACCTCTCATCATGCACACAAATGAATTCAAGGCGGATCAAATGCAAAGGCTAAAATTATAAAGTTTCTAGAAAACACAGGAGCATCTCCTTTGTGACCTTGGAAAAAGCAAAAATTTCTTGGAGCAGACACACACACAAAAGCACTAACCATAAAATAAAACAATTATTTAAAAGAATGGTTGAACTTCTTTTTTAAGATAATATAGAAAGTGTCAGGAGTACTTAGTTTTAGGGTGTAAGAAAGCAGAGAGATTACAGAAGCAGCAGTAAGAGATGAATCAAAGTTGGTGGCAGAAGCAAGAGATTAGGGTACTTCGAAGCTTTCCCAAGGCTCTAAGATCAGCCTATCTAATTTGGAAACTTTCTAAAAGTCTCTTCTCTTAGTACACTCAGTAAACTAACAATTCAAATTGCTGAACCTATTTCTTTTTGAAAATTTGAGCCTTCTCTCAGGCTTTGTTTAGCTTTGTCTATGACACTGCTCTGAAGCTTAATTTTTTTTTCTACCCAGTCTGAGTCATACAGGTTTCTGGCCCCAACCATTAGGCTCTGTTAAGGCAATAGCTCCACACAGTGTTGGTTTAAGACAATCCTATGGTTATCATGCAGTGGACCCTGGATTGAAAAACCCTGATAGTCCCTTCTCCTGACTGGATCAATTTGGAAGGTGTAAAAACGTTGAAAATGAAGTTAAATGAGTTTTTCGTTTCCTCTCACCACTTGGTCTCTTCGGCTGAAGAAGCAGACATTTTGCTTTCGTAATGGTGAATGTTTCCTTTCCTCCCTTCTAAAACATTCATTTTAGCAAATTATTGTATTCTTGGTTCCTTTGTGGCAGGCATTCATTGTCCTGTGTCACATAAGAGGTTAAGAGTAGAGTTCTTTGTGGATTATGGTGCTCTGCTTCTGAAAAAGTACATTAATGAAAACTTCTTCATTCTTTGTTCTCCTCTTGTTTCCAGAATATACTATTATTTTTCAATAGAATAAATCTACCATTTCCACTTATCATTCATCTCTTATTTTCTTAATATAGTCTCTTGTTCTGATCCTAAATTTGTTCTCCCTCTTCTCTCTTTAGATGTTATTATTTCTGTGTTTATTATGCCTCCATGAACTTTTCTGTGTCTTTTATGTCCTGAAGATTAATGGGTATTTGAATTTGGGCAACTAGTTGATGACCACCATCTAATCTCTCTTTCATTTTGAATTTTTGAATTACTTCTTTCAAGATGGAAACTTACCTTTGTCCCTGCAAGGAACTGGAACAGCCAAGTGGGAGTTCAACTCCTAAAGGGAAGCTTGTAGGAACACAGAACAGCACGCTTCATACATGTTCCCGAACAGCCTCGTGCATAGCTCACCAGGTATCTTCAAAAGTGGCTCTAAGCTATGGTCACGTAAGATGTGTGTTCTGACAAAGAATTTAGGAGTTGCAAACCCAGTCACGTGGTAGGACAGGTTGAAGAAAATGTGAACTGTCTAAGCAAGGACAAAGGAGCCCTAGTGGTGCAATGGTTATATGCTCGGCTGCTAGCCAAAAGGTTGGCTGTGGTTTGAACCCACCAGCAGCTGCATGGGAGAAAAGACCTGGTGATCTGCTACCGTAAAAATTACAGCCTAGGAAACCCTATGAGGCAGTTCTACTCTGTCTTATGGGGTCGCTATGCATTGGAATTGACTCAGTGGTACACAACAACAACATGTTTCCAATAGTGACGTTTAAATCCCAGAGCTTTGTTTGGGGTGGACTTTTTGTTTCTGTTGAAGCATGTACTTCTATTTGAACTCTTCTGCAGAGCTGCTATTACGGCTGGTGCCTGAAGTTTCAGAACAGCTCAGGATATAATGGAAAATGGAGACGACAATTAGAAAGAGCTCAAGTAGATAGTTTGCAGACAAAAGAGACCAAACACCAAATACAGCTTGCTCCCCACCTGCAGAACTTCTTCAGGCCCTGTCATCCCTCACTGAAATCTGACTGACACATTTGGGTGTTCCATAGTTTTGATAAGGTGATACAAAAAGTTTTGTGTTTAAATATGAAAGTACAGACATCACATCACAGACAATTTGGAAAACAGAAAATAATTAATAAGGAAAAAAATATCAATGAATTTTCAGTGAGTTCCAGATTTTTCTATGTCTATGCATCTTAGATACGTACTGCCGTTTTATCATGACAACTGTCTGTGAGATGTGGTATTATTGTTTTACAGAAGAGGCGGAGAAAATGAAATAATGTATATAAGGTCTGCCACTGGCTATGTGCAGGAGTCCTTGGGTGTCGCTAATGGTTAAGTGCTCAACTACTAGCCAACAGGTTGGTGATTTGAACCCACCCATTGGCCCCTCTTTCTACTTCTGACTGTGCCTCTGTAATGATTAAAATTATGTGTCAACTTGGCTAGGCCATGAGTCTCAGTGGTTTGGCAGTTATGTAATAATGTAGTTTGGCAGTTATGTAATGATGTAGTCATCCTCCATGATGTGATCTGATGTGATCAACCAATCAGTTGTAAGGGGAGTCTCTTCAGGGGAGTGGCCTGCATCCAGTATATGTATGGATGCACTAGCAAACCTCATTTGCTTGCTGTGGATCCTGAATATGGCTCATCATCATCTGAACTTTGGTTCTTGGGACTTGAGCCAGCTGCCTGCCAATCTTGGGATTTGTCAGCCTCTGCATCCTGTGAGTGGTTGGCCTACCATCTCACCTGTTGATCTTGGATTCATCAGCCTCGGCAGCCACTGAGCCAGCAGCCTGCCATCTGACCTGCTGATCTTGGGTTCATCAGCCCTGGCAGCTACATGAGTCAGAAGCCTCCAGCCTGATGCCTGACCCACAGAGTTGGGACCTGTCAGTATCTACAATTGCATGAGCCATTTCCTTGACATAAATCTCTCTCTTTCTATCTATACATTTCTCTGGGTTTGCTTCTGTAGAGAACTCAGACTAAGACAGCCTCCTCATGGTTTGTTGGTCCAAGAGTAAGTGAATATTCTGCCTTCAGCTGATTTCTATGCTGAGGAGTAAGGACAGTTTGGTATATGAAGCTTACGTTCTAGGAGTTGCAGCAAGGATATATTGAACTTTGCCTGAGCAGAGTATGATAATACGAAGAAAGGAAAATTTTGGGAAGATGAATTTGCTGCCATTATGCTGGAGGATGGGGTGACTAGAAGCAGAGGTACTGGCTGGGAGGCCATTGCTGTGATTCACGGGTTACTCCACAAGGTTCTCAGCTCAGTATCCTTGCACCTTATGTAGTTTCACTTCTCTTTAGAGGTCACTGCAATTTGCAGAAGGATAATATTGCTCTGAGACATTCCATTTGGGATCTGCTTTGGTTTCGATTTCTTTTTTCCTTAATATGTTCTCTGGCCTCAGGGTGACTGCAGGTGAAATACGGTCCCTTAGCCACTCTTTTTTTTTTAAATTTAATCCCCTGATCCCAGTCATCCTTTAAGCCTGTTCAGTTCACTACTAAAGGAGGTTATTTCCATTCTGGCTGAGACCTGGTAGTTAGCCTGACTTGGAAATTGTAAACCAGAACTCCCTTCCTTTCACTGAGGGGCTGGGCATCCGGCAGCATCTCTGCCATCCTCCACCACTGTGCCTGGCATTGCTATATAGTATCAACCATGTGCCTTTGGTATCTCAGGACTGCAGCAGGCTGACAGCATCGCCTCCTTAATTCTCTTCTTCCCAGTCTATAATCCGGGAGCCCCATTTACCTGTAGAGAATGGTGTCTCGTCTGTCAGCTGTCAGCCGGAGGCTATACTTTTTCTGCCTGATTCCACTGGTGCTCATTATTTACTGTTCTGTTTAGCTGAGTATTATATAGAAACTTTGAGATGTTGCAGAAAATCAGCCAAATCTTAACAAAATATCTATCTAGGAGTTGTGGATTCCACACAGCTGTTTTGCAGCCCTGCACTGGTGGAGCCCACCAGCTCAAATATCTGCATCTCAGACAAAGCTTGAATATTATGTGGAGAATGTCTTATAAATTTGGGGAAGTATGAAAGTCAAGGCACTCTGTATATCTCCCCTTTGTTCCATACAAGCACCCTTTTCTACCACCGTAACTGCTAATGTTTTATCAAAATGGAATCAGATATAGTGAAGTAAGCATTAGGGAAATTTGAGGAAAACAATATCCCATTTGAAGTAGGATTTGGCAAAGCAAAGTGAAGCCATTATTATTATTCTGCACGTGATGATTATAAGCTGAGGAAACTTTTACAGTCTCTAGTCTTTGCAAGTATTCTTCTCATTTATGGATTGGTTGCCTCTCTGCATCACTGCCCTTCTGGAATCATTATAAGGTACCTTGAGCATGTGGCAACAAGGGGCAATGTCCTACTTTATTAAATCCTGGAGACACTCTGAAAAAATTCCATACTTGATAATTCCTTGACTATTACTGTATTTTTACTCAGATAATGCGTGCCTTCTGTGTTTGACAACTGTGCCCTCACGCCATGAAGTATTTTCATAGGCACTGTTATGCCAGTTTTTTCTTATATGTTGCTGTAAAAAGGAAAAAAAAAAATATTAGCATAGCACGCTTATGAAAATACCTTGCAGGGTTGGCAAACAAACAGAAGTTTTGCATTATTTGGGTAAAAATACGGTACATTATGAACTTAGACAGTGAGGTTAGCTCCCCCTAGAGGCGACTCCTTGCAAATGTTATTGAGCAACAGTGTGAGCTGACAATTGGAAGCTACTCAAATTGAGACCTCAGAAGACAGAGTCGTTGACCCCCATTCCTTTGGGGAATATCATTATGACATCTGATTGATATTAATTCAGATAAGTCAGCAGTGAGAAGGAGAGCTAAGGAGATTGCTTACAACAGAGATGTAAGGTTGATATACACACAGTCAGTTCATTGCAATGCTTAAGGAAAAAAAGAAAGTACCACTCATTCTTTATCAGATCCTAGGGTCTAGTTTGCTCTCTTCTGTCAGTGCCACCATGTGCAAAATTTTACCCACAGGTGGGAATTAAGTGGAAACTTTTGGGAAACACTTAGTTTTATTGATTCCTGAGGGGTGAAGGGCTTTCTGGAATCATTGTAGGGCTCAGTTGCAATATGTGCTCATTCTGCCATAATGCTCTAGAAGTCAAAAAGCAGACACAGGAAGATGAGTACCTCCTTTAATGATAAGGCTGTCCCACTTGGATGAAAGCATCTTGCTTTTTTTAATCCCTAAAAAGAGAGATTCAAATCGTCATCACACTCAGCTCAATCAGCAATGGCAACGACCATCAACACTATTCTTTAATTCTAATTCTGCTCCACAATTTCTTCCATCACTCTGGATCTGTTCTCCTCCAAATATACATTTCTGAGAAGACTAAACAAACTGAAGATAGTAAGGGGAGGTAGAATTTTTTAAAAGAAAACACTGAGGGTTTGGCTCAAGCATTGGACATTGAGCAAAGTAAGCAAGTGACTTATCCTATTAGACACTCTCACTGTTTCTTGTCTTCACCTTCATGCAAGTAGGCACTTGGATCCTGGTGTCACTGTGATGGGTTCCTATGGAAATTTCCCTTGTGCTTTGCTTTAAAAATAAAATTTGACATCTGATCAGTGGAAATAACTTCAGTAGGGTTAGCTTATAGACCAAAGCAGGTGGCCTATTTGGCATTCTCTTGCACCTGGCCTCCAAGAGACTCGATCCAAAGTCCAGTCATGGCCACCTCCCTGTAACTGACTCTGCATTGGGCCTCCAACAGGGATAGCAAATAGACTTTATCTTATTTTGGGGCTCTGATTGATTGGTAGTGGCTGCCTGGTATATTACTGGGAGAAAACTCTGGAGCTATGTTCAGGCTCAGAAAGAATTTCAAAGGTGATAAGAAATGTCTGTCATAGGCACAGGTGGGTGTAGTGGAAGCCTAGATACCAAATGTTTGCCATCCTAGAACATCTTGCCAGTCTTTGAAGCGACTTATGGTATATGCTATATCTAGTTCCACATCCAAATTTTTCATTCTGTTGTCCCGTAAACTTATTGGGAACTCCTACAGAGTAATAATGACAGCTACCATCTACATAGTGCTTATTATGTGTCAGGCACTGACATAAGCATTTTATATACATTTACTCTTCATCACACCCTGTGAGTTTCCTTTATTAACTCCATTTTAAAGATCAGGAAACCGAGGCACAGAAGGATTGAGAACATAGCCTGAGGACACAGTTAGTAGGTGGCAGGGTCAGGGTTTAAATCCAGGCAGTATGGCTCTACAGTCCATTTGTATGCTACCAATCTGTATACTACCTGTCTTATTAGGTGGGTACTCTGATCTTTCCAAGAGACCAACTGACTCATTCACACCTAAGGCCAGCCTTAACAACATTCTCAATAGCTCTTTCTCTTTCATTATCTCTTTTCCTCTCCCTTTTCCCCTCCTCCCCTCTTACTTCCCTCACCCTCCCTCCCTTCCTCCGTCTTCTTTCAGAGAGAAACAAAAAAATATAAACTATAAGACATCTCAAGAATTGATTTTATTTTGTCCTATTAGAATTCCATTAACACTACTCTTTCAAGGCTTAATGTTGTTCTAATACTAAAGTATGTTATAGTAAGATTATAAATTATAAATTATAATAAAAAAGGAAATGGTCTGGGAAGCATGGTTTCAGAATCCTGGTTAGTGAAAGGTGAAGAAAAGAGGAGTAAGATACAACAGCATAGTAAAGGCAAGGCAACTGGGGAAATATTAGAATTACAATTTCTAGCATTGGAAAATTTAGGTTGTAAAATTAATTAATTCAACAATCAAGTATTTTGTGTCTATTATGTTTCAGGCACAGAACTGAGCACTAGGGCTTTTATCTAAGAGCTTTACGTTTATCACAGGAAATTAAATATATGTACAAATAAAAATTTATAATATAATGCAATAGGAACAATATAATAGTGTCAAAAAACAACAAGAAAAAAGAGACTGACCTGATAATGGGTTCATGGAGGGGAGGGGGGGCTCCTTTTCCCTCTTTTTGTGTTTCTTTTTTTTCTTCCTGAGATAATGACTTTCTTGTTCTTTTTATTTTGCTTTTTTATCAGAACAGACTATTTCCTAGTCTCTGTATCTAATCAGCTTTGGTCTTTTACTTTTTATGCCTTCATATTTAAGTCTCAACAGGTCAGTAGTAGTAAAGATTCTCTTGGTACCAAGGCTTTTTGGAAGTGATGTTTCTGCCAATAGCCATCCTGTTGATCTGTGGTATCACAGACTACCTGGAGTTAGTCAAACTGCAATGTTAAGGGCACAATCCTCCAGATTGCCAAGTCTACCCAAGACTTCAAACATCAGCCTCAAGGACAGGGATCCTCAGGACCATCCTTACCTCAGACCAGCTGGCTACAATCACCATCAGGTTTGATAATTCTCTAGAACAACTCAGGAAAGTGCTATACTTACAACTACGGTTTTATTATAGAGAAAGAATACAAGTTAAAATTAGCCGAAGGAAGAAATTCATAGGGCAGAGTCTGGAGGGTTCCTGTGGAGTCTAGATGGTATTACCTTCTCTTGGTTATAATGTATGACAATACACAAAAAGTATTGCCAACCAGGGAAGCTAGCCTGAGCTTCAGTGCCCATAGCTTTTATTGAGGCTTCATTATAGAGACATAATTGGTTGATTTATTGTCCGTATGGTTAACTTCAGTGTCTAGGTTGACTGATACAGTGTGACAAAAAGCCTTTATCCTGTAAACACTTGTGGGTCTTTTTGCCAAGGTCAACCCCTTACCTTAAGGTTATATCAGATGTGGCTGCACCACCCTGAGTCATTTCATTAACATCAACTATCAGGAGTGGTCCCAAGGGCCCACTTTAAATAACAAAGACATTCTTATCATTCAGGAAATTCCAAGTGTTTAGGGGTTACCTACCAAAGACCTAGGGCAGACCTCTCTTTGGGCAATGCCAAATTCCTTATTACACACAGAGGTAGAAAAATAAAGTGAAAGATAGGCACATTTGGTTTGCCTCATCTTTAACTAGTTCTCCAAATGGGTATGAATTTAGTAATCTCCAAGCTTAAAAATAGGGCATTTCTTGACTTGAACTTTGGTGAAGGTTCTAAGTGGTTAAACGTGCAGCATCTGGAGTCAAAGGGCTTGAATTAAAGTTCTGAAACTACCACGTACTAGCTGAGTGATCTTAGACAGTCACTTCATTCTATAATTTTCCCTGTTTGTAAAATGGGGATAATAATCACACATATCGTATGAGATTCTATTGAAAATTTAGTGAGTGTGTAAAGTTCTTATCACAGTGCTCAGCACAAACACAATAAAATGGCAGGGTTTTTTTTTTTTTTTTTTTTTTTTTTTAAAATAATAAATGTTTTGTAGTTCCCAGAAAGTAACAAGCAGTCTATGGTTCCATGTGTTTCCACATATTTTTTGTTTTCTCGGATTGGAATCCCCACCCCATCCCCAACTAGGCTTGAATTTCTGTTTGCTCAGTAAGACTCAAAGCAAGTTTTTCCTCCCCTATGAAGCCTTCCCGGATTCATTACCCCCACCTTCCCCAGATGAAGCAAAGTAAATAATTTTTGTCTGTGTGTCACTACTCCACCTTTTATTTGTACAAATTAGAGAAAAGCACCCTTTCTGGGTAGGCTCAGCATCACAGGCTACAATCACACCAAAGCAGTATGCATGGTACTGCCACCCCCACTCACTTCCTGGCCAAATACAATCTTCATAATTACAATGGTACCAGGCAACCCTGCAGGAACCATGGTCTATGTGAAGGGGGAACCTCCTTTTCCCTTGTTTCATATTCCAAGATAAGGGGTCTCCATCAGTGGTAGACACCTGGTGCTGACTTATCTTTCTCTCCTGCTCATTCTTCCCCTGGGAGAAATGCCTTTTTGATTTGAGACTGCACATGCATTACTTAACCTCTTCTAGGTTCTTCTTGGTGTCTGTATGCCTAGAAAGAGCATGCATTCTGATCTGCTTTCTGGGCCGTAAACAGGTCTACCAGAGTAGGCCCTGCCCCTGTGGACTATGCCTGTAGTTTCTAGTCTGTGTATGACTGGGTGGATAAGATGAATTCTGGAGTGCAATAATAAGAAGCCCGTTTTTTGCCATACCCATAGCAATATCTTCCAATGGATATAGTAATTAGTCCAATTCAAGTAGTAATAAAGCTAATATTTTGGTAACCATCTGTGTACCTATTCCTTTCTATTCCATCCAGACTCACAGAAGGCTATTTCTTGATCATCTTCAGGCCTCAACAGTTCACATAACATTCCTTGTATTTTAGTGAATCTCAGAAGTCTCTTAACTCCTCCATTATTGCAGATGAGCTGAGGGGATTGATCCAAACCTGGCCCAGAAAATACCTTCATTGCTTAGGAGAAGTGAGTGATAGTTTTGATTCATGGATTAATTGGCAATCACTATCAGTATTACCAGAAATTCATCTGGAATATTTTCTAAAACTCAAAAAAACAAATCTCTAGAGGGTGTTTCACTGTTTTTAGTAGCTTGTCAACACCTAGGAAACTGAGGTTCTAGCTGACAAAACTCTGAGGGTGGGTGTGCACTGAATTAGGGTAACACCCAGAGAGTAGATACCA
Organism: Dugong dugon; assembly: GCA_030035585.1. Classification (NCBI taxonomy): domain Eukaryota; kingdom Metazoa; phylum Chordata; class Mammalia; order Sirenia; family Dugongidae; genus Dugong; species Dugong dugon. The sequence continues at coordinate 102,057,629 of CM057467.1, read as the reverse complement.
GGGTATTTCATAAGCAGGGGCTGTAATGGCTTTCCTCAGTGACCTGTCTTCTTTTTGTAATCCTATTTGTCACTCAAGAAATATTTTGGGCATCATAACCACTGAGAAGCTCTTCGTGCTTCTTCTTTGTTATTCTGCAGCATCCTATGGTATGCTGCTTATGACACAGTATTGTAATCAGGAATTTTGTAGTCTACACGACCAAAAGGATAAACTCCCAGACGTCAGGAATTACAACATATTCACCTTTGTGTTGGTGCTCAAGATACAGTTGTGTAAAGGAAGGAAGGAAAGAGGAAGAGATCAAATATGCTGATTTAGTTTGAAGCATCCTCAACTATGAGAAGGGAGTATCCAAAGGAGATAGGAACAGAAGAGGTAATCAAACTTTGGAAAATAGGCTTCAAAAGACAGAGGATAAAATGTATGGGCATGTGTGTGGCAGCGAATCAGAAAACAATTATTTTCTTCTTCAGTTCAGGTCCTGGCATTCGGCATTTTGAATGGAAAATTGCAGAATGAGAAGACTGTGGCCAGTGTGTATAAGTTAAAGACTCTGAGTGATTAGTAACTGACCATATACCAGTAATGTTATTAGCAGTGAGAAAGCTAGGTCTATCAGTCAGGGTCCTACCAGAGACAGAGAACCAGCAGAAGATATATATATATATATATATATATATATATATATGGAAACCCTGGTAGTGTAGTGGTTAAGAGCTATTGCTGCTAACCAAAACGTTGGCAGTTTGAATCCACCAGGCGCTCCTTGGAAACTCTACAGGGCAGTTCTACTCTGTCCAGCTAGGGTCACTATAAGTCAGAATCAACTTGACAGCAGTGGGTTTGGTTTGGTTTTTATATATATGTATATATATGAATATTTATAATTTTGAAATAATTTTGGAATATATGTGTGTGTGTGTATATATATATATATATATACTTTATATATATAATTTATTTCAAGGGATTGGTTTTCACAATTCTGAAGGCTATTAAGTCCAAAATCTGGGCAGGGTGGCAGTTTGGAGACTCTTGGACAGGAGATGAAGCTGCAGTCTCCAGGTGGGATTTTTTTCTTCCTCATATTTGTTATGAAGGCCTTCCTTTCAACTGATTGGATAGAGCCTACCCAGAATGTCGAGGACAATCTCTTTTAGGCATCACCTTGAGTGGATGTTTGAAATAAAGTCTCACATTTTGTCTCTGTACTGAGAAATGGTCAAGGTGGGGGTATAACTTATTCATATGATATGTACTGGATAACTTTTGTTTGCTCCTCCAGAGTCATTCTCCACTCGTCTTTACCCTACTCAGGGTCCAGGGTGGGTGCCCTATACCAATGGGTTCCTTGGCCTCTAGCTTTGGGTTGGTTTGACAAATGGTAAGCACTAGCAGAAAATTGGAGGACAGAAGAAGAATTGTTGTTGTTAGGTGCCATCGAGTTGGTTCTGACTCATAGCAACCCTACATACAACAGAACGAAACACTGCCCAGTCCTGCACCATCCTCACAATTGTTGTCATGCTTGAACCCATTGTTGCAGCCACTGTGTGAATCCATCTTGTTGAGGGTCTTCCTCTTTTTCTCTGACCCTCCACTTTACCAAGCATGATGTCCTTCTCCAGGGACTGGTCCATCCTGATAACCGGTCCAAAGTATGTGAGACATAGTCTCATCATCCTTGGTTTTAAGGAGCATTCTGGTTGTACTTCTTCAAAGACAGATTTGTTTGTTCTTTTGGCAGTCCACAGTATATTTGATATTCTTTGCCAACATCACAACTCAAAGGCTTCAATTCTTCTTCAGTCTTTCTTAGTCATTGCCCAGATTTTGCAAGCAAATGAGGTGATTGAAAACATCATGGCTTGGGTCAGGCACACCTTCGTCCTTAAAGTGACAGCTTTGCTTTTTAACACTTTATAAAGAGGTCTTTTGCAGCAAATTTGCCCAATGCAATGCATCATTTGATTTCTTGACTGCTGTTTTTCCATGGGTGTTGATTGTGGATTCAAGTAAAATGAAATTCTTGACAACTTCAAGCTTTTCTCCATTTATCATGATGTTGCTTATTGGTCCAGTTGTGAGGATTTTTGTTTTCTTTACATTGAGGTGTAATCCATATGGAAGGCTGTGGTCTTTGATCTTCATCAGTAAGTCCTTCAAGTCCTCATCATTTCCAGCAAGCGAGGTTGTGCTGTCTGCGTAACACAGATTGTTAATGAGTCTTCCTCCAATCCTGATGCCATGTTCTTCTTCATATAGTCCAGCTTCTCGAATTATTTGCTTAACATACAAATTGAATAAGTATGGTGAAAGCACACAACCCTGACACACACCTTTCCTGACTTTAAACCATGCACTATCCCCTTGTTATCTTCCAATGACTGCCTCTTGATTTATGTACAGGCTCCTCATGAGCACAATTAAGTGTTCTGGAATATCCATTGGAAGAAGAGTTAGCAGGGAGTATTTATTCCTCCAGCCTCTTTTGGAGTCACCTTGAGGTGGCTATACCCTTCTATAGAAGGCTGCAGCAACTATCACGTGAATCTTTCCTTATAGCTACTCTCTCCAGGTCCTGGTAGCAATTTTCTCCCCCTACTCCTTCATTTCAGCAGTGGGGAAGCCTCCCTGTTGTAGCAAGGAACCTTAAGGATTTCCAAAATCTTGCTGACAAATTTTTAAATAGTCTCTTTATTAATCTCGATCAATAATTAGGTCGAGCATGCTATATAGTCCTACAAATTCTTGCGAGTTTTTGTACAAACATAGACTCCCATCAGCTCTGAGAGGAATGAGAATTCTTGCTGTGTATAATCTAGTTTAGTTTCCCCAAAGAGCAGACCCTTAGACAAGTATTTGGGTACAAGTAATTTTTCTGGGAGTTAAGCCTAGAAAGCACTGTGAAGGACTGTGAGATTGAGACAGGGAAGTGAGGAAAGTCAATACAGGTTACGTGAATCAGTGATTACCATTATGGGCAATTGGAGCTCAGTCCTACTGGAGGTAGGCTGGGGTGTTTATCCACCATATCCCATCCCTTGTTGGCTCCTGTAGGCCTGTATATTAACTGTTGTCAGGTGACCACTGGAGTAAGCCAAAGGAGATGGATAGGCACTGGTAATGTATGCTACACTAAGCATCCTGGCCAACTCTTGGCATTATCAAAGTTTTTATGTCTCACCAATCTATTGGGTGTAAGATGTTATCTCATTATGGTTTTAATTTTCATTTCTCTGATTACTAATGAAGTTAACGTCTTTGGATACATTTGTTGGCTATTTGTGTTTCATATGAAATGCCTACTCTCATCACTTGCCCGTGTCTTATTATGTTGTGTTGGCTATTTCTTATATATTTGTAGAATGTTTTTCTATATTCTGGATATGTGGCAGAGACTGGCTAGATGTTGATCAAACCTATTTTTCCCCCCTCCTGGGCACACAACTAGTCTATTTTCATTTTCCTTTGTGGTTAGGTGAGGTGACTGACTTTTGACAAACAAAATGTGGGAAGAAGCAAGGCACACTAGTTTTCAGACCTGTCCTACAAAAGCCTTCCCTGTGATCTTCTACCTGGTTTTTCTTCATTCATCTGCCAGTTAGATACTGATGATCAGGGAGATCTTAGAAGCCGGGTATTGAAGATAGCAGAGCCTTCTGCAGCCTGGAGTCTCCAATTACTGAGTTAAGGAGACCCTTCCCAAGTACAGACTAGAGTTTACATGAGCAAGAAACGAAACTGTTTTTGTGGTGTGCTGCTGAGATGCCAATATTTATCAGCTGAAGTAGTAGTCATCTCTTAATTAATAGAGCATACTGATCTTTGTAAATTGCATGAGGAGCAAATGTGTTGTCCCGCTTTAGTTTGTCTTCTCAGTCATTTTAAGAAATCCCTGATTAACTCTTTATTGTGACTTACCCTTAAAGGTAGGGAAAATCCTTGATAAGCTGTGATGCAGGGTTGGATATCCGGAGTGTAGAAGCCTATGAAAAGGCCTGGGGGTGGGAGAAGGTCTTGCTTAGTGAGCACTGCAGTGAAGAGAGTTACCAGTAAATACAGAGTACTATTACACTGACGAATTTTTAGAGGAAAGACAAGCCTATGTCATCATTTAAATTTAGTTGGGCTTTCCACTAAATAATTCATTCTGAGATTATCTAAAGCATTTAAAGATCAGCATGGAAAGGAAAATAAAAACCTATCATTTTGAGAGCAGGGCATTATTAAAGTGAGGTCATTAGTAACTGCAGTAGTTAAGAATACTCGCTTTGAAGCCACACATAACTGGGTTCAAGTCTCACACAATTTACTAGTTGTGTGACCTTGGGAAGGTTACTTAATCTCTCTCAACCTCAGTTTCCACATCTGTAAAATGAGAATAACATCATACATATATGATATAGTTGTTGTAAGGATCAAATGAAGCTAAAAAATGCAATGCACTTAGCACAATATCTGGACATGGTAGGAACTCTATATAGGTGGATACTATTATCACTGTTACATGTCACCTTACATGAGATCATATATTTGAAAAATACTTTGTAAGCTGTGAAATATTATTGGCCATTTACTTATCTTTTTTTGTGATATATCTCTTCAGTCTTTTGTCCATTTTTTTATTGAGTTGTTTGTCACCTTGTTATTGAATTTTAAGGCTTCTTTATATGTCCTGGATACCAATTCTTTGTTAGATATATGTATTACTAATATTTTATTGAACTATGTGTCTTGCCTTTGTAGTTTTCTTAATAGCGTCTTTCATAAAGTAAATTATTTTGTGTGATGAGGTTCAATTTATCTTTTCTTTTTTCTTTATGGCTTGTGCTTGTTGTGTCCTGAGAAATTATTTCCTACCTTAAGATTGCAAAGATTTTCCCTTCTCAAAGTTTCTGCATTTTAGGTTCATGATATATTTCAAGTTAATTTTTTATATGGTGTGAGGTAAGGTGGAAGTTCCTATTCTTTTTCAAGTGGATGTTCAGTTGTGCCAGCACCATTTGTTGCAAAGGCTACCCTTTTCCTCTTGAGTTACTTTGGCACCTTTGTCGAAAATCAACTGACCATACATTTTGGGCCAGTTCCTGGCTCTCTATTCTGGTCGACTCATCTATATGCAGGTGTCTATTTTTAATGAGCTTTATATGTGATTCTAATGCACAGCCAATTTTTGAAATTGGGATGTATGATTTCTAAGAACCCTAACTCTTTAATTTTGGGAGACCTCTTTCACAGCCAACTATGTGACTTTTGACAACTCTGAACCTCTATGAATCAATACTAGAAAGGTAGGGTTTGATAGAATAAATGATCTCCAAGAATCCTAGAGTATTTTTCCTCTGCTTTATAGTTACCCAGAACTCAAAACAGGTATAGATTAAGAGAGATTCTTATGGAAAGAAATATTGCCAACTGCTGAAAGTCAAAATGGGAGAACTATTTCTCAGAAGTATCTGTTAAATGGCATTAACATTTGTACATAAGCATTTGGTAATTGATATTGCCACATTGATATAAGCTAAATATTACTTGGACGTATGAAAATTTTATTTAATGGAAGAGAAGGAACCAAAAGTGTCCTGAGGATGGAATCAGACGTACAGAGGAAGCAGGAGAAATCCTAACAGTGTGCTCAGCACAGAGTACACTCTTAACAGATAAATGGTGTTTCCAGTGCCTAGAACATACCCAAAAGGTATTTGATGCTAACTGGTTGAATGAATGTGCTAAGGAAACAGGGAAGAAGGGTTTAGAAAATTTGGAACAGAATCAGGCTAGGAAGGCTTCTAGTCAATAACATAAATATATGGAGGCTAGCAAAATTAATTTGAGAACAAAATCAAAAGGCAGAAGATTCTAGATTTAAATCCTGACTCTACTTACCCACGGTGACCTTGGGAAAGATACTTAGGCTCTTTGAACATTAATTTCTTCTCCTGTAAACATCTGGAAAATGCACGCAGTATTGTTGTCAGTATTAAATGAGCTAAGAATTATTCATTTAATGTCTTTCTTTTCAGCTGTAAATTCCACTCCTTATGCGTAAGGACTGTAACCTGTTTATGATCTTATTTTAGAGCATAGAAAAGTGTTAGACATTCACTCATAAATATTTGATGAGTGAGTGTCAATACATAAAATACTTAATACTGTGTTTTGCGTATAATACACCCATAGTTAATAGTAACCCATGGTTATTTTTAGTTTTATTCCTCATCCCGGGAAGAATACTTTCATTACCATCAGCTAATTCCCCAATGATGACAGCAGCTATCTGTTATGAAAACAATCCAGTAAGGACTGGTACAATTAATGCAGGTACAATTCATTAAAGGTCCACCCTTGATGGATATTTGTAGGGTCACAGAGTGTAACTGTGTCATATGCAATTTTCATGCTGATATTTGAAATGGTCAATTACTGGCTCAAATGATCTTTCTTCTAACAGGGCACATTTCCATGGATGGCTGACCACTGATGCATGCTTTCCAAATAGAATTAGCAGCACATCTTGGTTGTCTCCATTGTGAAACATGCACGAAGGCAGACATAAAAGTTTCTTCCCTAATGTTACATATGATGCTGGTTTCTCTGGCCATTAAAAAAAAAAAAATTAGAGCCAACAACCCATTGGAAAAGGCTAATTGGAAAGTAGGCTGCATGTGATTAATAACTGTTGGATTCTGAGGCCTTGACAAGTGCTTGGAAAATCTTGGCTCTGGCTTTGTAATTATTTAATAGCTATTAAATAAACAGAACGGGGTAGAACTCAGAGGCTTTTGTAAATCCATTTCACTCTTACCTGAGGGCACAAAAAGAAGGAGTAGTGTGTGTGTTTTCTTTGACAAAGTAGCACAGATGTAATTCCAGAGAAATCGAAATATTAGCATTTGACTCACTTCCATTTTTTAAAGTTAGATATTTGAGGATCAGGAACCCAAGCAGGATCAAAATTCAAACTCCATCATTCCAGCGGTTCATAGTGCAGCATTTTCTGACACACACATTGTGTTTGAAATAGTTGGCCTGCCTCACTGCTTGAGTGATATTAGCTAGCGCCAACCCGGAATGTTGGTTGAATAAGCCAAGTGCTGTGATTTGAGGGCTGACAGGAGAACTCTCATGACAGAAATCTTAGCCTACCGCCTCCCCTGCTCCTAATTCACCCTTTCCAGATTGCTTCAGAAATTTCCATTATTATGCTCTCCTTAACCTTAAGCTGTTGGAATTTCCTATTAAAATACAAATATATTATCTTAAGGAAGGAGCTGGTTTTATTAATGAGCAATTACTGATTTAATCACTACTAATGCCACTACACCTGGTGGTGTAGTGGTTAAGAGCTACAGCTGCTAACCAAAAGGTCGGCAGTTTGAATCCACCAGGCGCTCCTTGGAAACCATATAGGGCACAGTTCTCCTCTGTCCTATGGGGTTACTGTGAGTCGAAGTCAACTCGACAGCAATGGGTTTGGTTTTTTAATGCTACTGAGGAGCCCTGGTGGCTCACTGGTTAAAGAGTTTGCTTGCTAACCAGAATGTCGGCAGTTTCGAATCCACCAGCTGCTCCTTGGAACCCCTATGGGGCAATTCTACTCTGTCCTATCAGGTCTCTATGAGTCAGAATGGACTCAATGACGATGGTTTGGTTTGGTTTTAATGCTATTGCAGTGTTAAAAAAAAAAAAAAAAAAAAGCATAGGCTTCGGAATAAAAAAAGACATGGATTCAGATCCTAATTTTGTACTTTTAAACTGGGCACATTATTTAACTTATCTGAGTAGTGCCCAGGTGATAAGATTGAAAAGGATTAAATGAAATATGTTTGCAAGACATTTAGGCTTGCTTGTAGCGTAGGAGACACTGAGTAAGTGTGAGTTCCATTTCCTTTCTTTCTGCATATTTAGCTGAGCCAGTTACTTACCAGAAAGCAAAACCAAGAAAGGACAAAGCATAGGATAGGTTGGCTTTGAAGGTGAAAAGCACTATTCAGTTCTATTCTAGGGAACCACTCAGGATCTTTAATAACAGGATTTACCTCCAAAGGCAATTAATGATATGAAAGATTTATTGCTTTTCTTGATGATGAGGGCAGCCAAACCCCAAGAGTTTCACATTTTGCACTGACGAAAATCTGAAACTGAGCTATTCCTGAAAGAGGAAACTTAGGTCTTCGTTGAGTGATTAGAATCTGTTTCGATTACTGATTCCAAGTGCTATTCCTGCCTCATACCAGGGAACTTCCTCTTTGGGAGTCATGAAAAATTTGAAACAAGATTAACTTCGGTAGCTTCTTGAAGCATTGCCTACCTGGAGTAGTGTTTTCATGTCATAGTCTTGTTTTTGTACAGGGACCCTATATACCAAAGCTAGCCACTGGATTGGCTTGGAAAAAGCTGTCTTCCATGTTACTTCTGGTCTCCTGTAAGAGGCATTCATATGGGAAATGTCTTTCAGAATCCAGCATAAGAAACACTTGGTTTCTTCTGAGGAACTGTTATGCTTACTTTTTCCTGATATTGAGAAATAATGTAATTCACTTTTCATTTGGCTGCCAGGGAGCTTAGACACAAAAATCAAAGATCACCTCTATCAGTTACATAGGACTTTATGACCAACATATTGATGTTCTTCCTTACTGTGGTTTTAACAGTTTTCCTCTTTTATATTTTTACCTAATCCCAATTATTTGCTTCTATTTTATAGTTATTATATTATGTGAATTCCAGTTATAAGCTTATTCATATTCTTTATGAGATGAGGTAGGCAATAAATACAAATGTAAATACATTTATCAAATATAATAAATGGATTCTATTTCATCCTGTTTATTACAATTAAAAAAAAAGAAAGTAGTCTTGCAGCACTTATAGGAGGTGGTAGACCAGGCTGTCATACAAGGTATATCAGTTATCTGTTTGGGATAACAAACCACTCCAGCACATAGTAGCTTAAATTAACAACCATTTTATTATTGTTCACCATTGCCTGGGTGGTAGAAGTGGTTTGCAATTGGCTGTTAACCTAAGGGTTGGCAGTTTGAACCCACCTAGTGGCACCATGGAAAAAAGGCCTGGCGATCTGCTTCTGTAAAGATTATAGCCAAGAAAACTCTATGGAACAATTCTACTCTGTAACTCATGGGCTTGCCATGAGTTGGAATTGACTCTACAGCAATAGGTTTGGTTTGGTTTTTTGGTTTATTATTGCTCTTGAGTTTGTGCTTTAGCCAAGCAGTTCTGCTGTTAGCTGGTGGATGAGCTAAGGCTAGATGTTATATGATTGCCTCACTCATGTCTGGTAATTGGGGCAGACTGGTTGGGCTTGTGGGCCTCAGTGGGTTGACTTGTTTCTGCTTTGCTTAGTCTCTCATTCTCCAGGAGACTAGCTTGGGCTTCCTCACAGGTGGTCTCTGGGCAAAAAAAGAGGATAAGTCACAATGTAGAAGCACTTTGCTAACTTCTGTTTATGTCACATTTGCAAATGTCCCTTCAGTCAAAGCAAATTACATAGCTAAGCTTAGATTTAATGGGTGGAGAAGTAGATTCCACTTCTTTATTTAAGGAACGACAACGTCACATTGCACAGGGACGTGATTATAGAGATGAAAGTAATTTGTGGCCAATTGCAATCCACCATAGAGGTCAAGGTTAAGTAAAGACTGCTGTGGTTGTTGTTGTGTGCCGTCGGATTGATTCCAACTCATAGTGACCCTTTAGGACAGAGTAGAACTGCCCCATGGGGTTTCCAAGGAACAGCTGGTGGATTCGAACTGCTAACCTTTTGGTTAGTAGCTGAGCTCTTAACCACTGTGCCATCAGGGCTCCAAATAAAGACTAGTGTGTTTTTAATAAAGAACAGATAGAGCTCACTCATCACTGTTTAATGAGCACCTACTATATACAAGGTAAAGTTTGTAGAGCTTTGGGTATAGGAGAGGGAGATTGTTTAAGCTACAGAATTTGAGTGTCAGTGGCAGAGCATTTTCAATGACATTGTCTGGGGAGCAGTCCATGAATCTGCTTTATTAATCAACTTCAGTTACCCCCTCTCTCTGTCCCAAGGTAGATCTTGACATCTGGGCAACTGAGAGTTGCTAAGAGGTTAAATAGTTGGGAGCGACAGACTGTGAAGTTCTCAGGATACTACAGGTAAGAAGAACCTGTTAGAATTTCAGGAAATTGCAGCTATGGTTTGCTTTGTGGGTGATTGAAGGATCTGCAGGTCTAGGAATGTGGGAAATTAAAATTCAATGTGAACAGGTTATGGTTTTAACTCCCTTTGTGTGTTAAGGGTTAAGGAATCACAGAATCTCAGAATTAGAAAGAATGTTAAAAGGTCATATAGTCATGCCCCATTGCCTTGTTTGGTTTTCTGACTCCCACTTCAGATAGACAACATGTCCCTGACTTGGACTCTCAGTTCTAGTTCTAGACTCAACCTTTTCTCTCTGGCTTTGAATCTGCCTCTACTACCCCTGTTCCAGACCATTCTGGGGCTGTTGGCTCATTGAGGAGCTCCTGAGTGGTGCAAACAGTTAACATGCTCAGCTGCTAAATTAAAGCTTGGCAGTTACAGTCTACCCAGAGGTGCCTTGAGAGAAAGGCCTGGCTGTCTACTTCCAAAAAATCAGCTACTGAAAACCTTATGGAGCTCATTTCTACTCTGATACTTGGGTTGCCATGAGTCAGGGTAACTGGTGGTGATGACACTTCATTCAATGGGATGGGCCTGGGGGCTTTGCGGATGATGTCTTAGTAAATGGGGGTGGGAGAAGTAAGGGGAAGAAGGATAACTTTTTCTTCTACTACTGGATCAGTTGGGAAAGTTAAGATTCTGATTCAACATTTATTGGCACTTGCTATGTGCCAGAAACTATGCCAGATGAATCCACATATCCTCTTATTTAATCCTAAGGAATCTCTGGCCAAGATCAAGTGATACTTCTAAAGACTAAGCTGGTCACACTTAGACAGCCATCCAAAAAAATCAAACCAAACCCACTGCTGTTTTGATTCCAACTCATAGCGACCCTAGAGGACAGAGTAGAACTGCCCCATAGGGTTTCCGAGGAGTGGCTGGTGGATTCAAACTGCCAACCTTTGGTTAACAGCCATAGCTCTTAACCACTGTGCCAACAGAGGCGGATTAAAAAAACTTTAAAAAAAAAAATCAGTTGCACCCACCACTTCACATTTTAAAATGATTTAAAATACAGCCTTTTCCTCTTCAAACATCTTGGATTCCTTCTTTTGGAGGTGGCATGGGGAGGTCTACATTATGTTATACGGTGAGGATAGCAGATGTAGGTATAAACTGTAATAAGTGTGAGTCAGGTCTCCCTAGGCTGCATTCAATGTGCATGAACAAAATCTAAACTAAGCTGTTCATTCAGACACAGAAACACTGATGGATGAATATTCAAAATTCATTGGTGAGCACCATACCCTTTTTCAAAGATAAGTAGCAAGTCTTTCCCTTAATTATACTCTGAACAAAATAAAATATGTAAAAGAAGAGAATACATTTTGAATTTCCATCCATTCTCATTCCTTCTTCTAATTACACAAAGCATCTTTTATATAGGAAATCCAGAGACAATTTCTGCTTGAGAATGAGGGCAGACTTTCTTTTGCAAGTCAATAGCACAGTCAGTCAGTATGTTGTTAGGTAGAGACAAAATGACATTGTATAGCAACACATTTCTTTTCTCCATGCCTGAGAAGTTCCAAGCCTCAAATCAACTTCAAAAATTTAAATAGAGAGCAGCTATGTTCATTTGGGAGGACATCACGAGTTATAAGGAGAGGATGTAAAATGACAATGATGGAGATAAATGTGAGCCAGAAAATAGGGGAGACCTCCTAGAGTTGACAAATATAAGAAAGTTTTCTAGAAAGAAGTCCTCCAATAAATAACGAGGAGCTGATGGAGTAAAAGATAAATGACTCTCTAGTTCCTATGACAATCCATTTAAGGAGATAATGTCAAACAAAGAGGGAAAACACAGCAGTAAACTGGGAACTGAAGCCCAAGAAACCTAGTGGGTCATAAATGGGCATCAGAGCGGGTAAAAAAGCAAGGAGAAAATGATGTGAGGGTCAAAACAGGGCAGACAGACAGTATGGGGGAAAGACAGCTGTTGAAGGCCAGTTTGGGTCATAGGAAGCAATTTATATTTATTAACTCATTTAGTCCTCATAATATTTTGAGATAAGTATAATTATGGTCCTTTGTTTGCAGGCCAGGGAAACAAAGCACAGCCAAGGCAAGTAACCAAGGTTAGTGACTAGCAGGTGGCAGAAGTAGGATGAGCCTGGTTCTAGAGTCTGCATTTCCCCACTCTCCTACACTGCCTCTCTCATAATTGCTCTTGATTGCCACTATGTTTTTTTCTGCTGTCCCCACAAACTCAGGTGAGCCAGGGACATGTCCTTAAAACAACCTCATGGCACTGGATAGATGCAACGTGGCTCCTAATACCTCTGTTTTATAGGATTTAGAGAAACTGTTCAAGCTACTGTTAGATTTATCAGTCTACTGGTATCAAGCTGAAAGAGAACTGGGGGCCACTTTTTAAAAAAATTATTAATTTACTACATTCTTTGCTTATCTCATTTTGAAATGATCAATAATTGACTGTGATCCTTATCTTTAGAGTTCAAACATCCATTTACTACTTCTGGGTTGAAGTGTTAAGTGGTCTGTAAGAAGAGCACTTAAATAAATACCCAAGGAATTTTTATTAGAAGGATTTGATTAATTTCTTTGTAATGAAAAATAACAGCCCCAGACATATATGTTGTTCATTAGACTGTATCAAAACCTGTGAGAGGGACCAGAAGGAGGGACCAAAGAGGGAGAAATGAGTTAGGATCTGTGGGTTCAGGGCTTAAGGAACCAACATGGTGATTAGGTTGTCTATCCCCTTCCTCCAGAAAGGGTCAGCTGTCCAAATCTCCATTTCCGAAGGAAGAGAGAGTGTTCATTTTCGCCCTAGGGTTTGGTGAACATCAAAGGATTCTAGTTAAGGAGGCTGGAGTCCTTGAGCAGTTTTAGTGCAAGCAGGTAAGGCAGCCCATTTGGGTTCATGCAGAGGCCCAGCCAATCAGCTGTATAAAAGGCCAGACTCTTGTAGACAGGAAAAAGGTAGGGATTCAGGGACATAGCCTGCTATGAGGTGGCCATGAGAAATCACACATATTTTTAGATCAGAGCTGGATTTGGATTCTGGCTCTACTCTTTATTAGCAAACTGCTTAACTACCATGATCCTCAGTTTCCACATTTCACACAAAATGAGCATCATAATGAGTATGTTGAAGATCTGTCATGGATATTAAATAAGAATAATAATAAAAAGATAATGTGTATAAAGCAATCAATGGCAGTTCCTGATACATAGAAGATGTTCAGTAGGGTAGCTATTATTATTACTGTGGTGATGACAAACATGATGATGATGTTGGTCATTATGATTCAGAATAACATTCTTATTGGAAAGTATGGTGCAAACCGGAAATACAAATGGGATAATAGTGGAGGTAGGTGTGCATAAACCCAGCCATTCTACTTGAGCACTTGTGGAGGGGTTTAGCAGGAAGGTCAGCCTGGAAGATAGCCCAGTGTTCAAATTGTGGCCCTTGAACACCTAGTTCAGAGCAGCAGATCAATTCTAACCTTACATTTCCTCACATAATGGATAGTCAGGGATCTGCTATGATAATATTGGGTCTGATTCTCATTGGTTCAGAAATGGCAGAGGCTGCAGGTGGCAGGGTTTCTGCACCCACAGTTAGTCAGGGCGGGGATAGGAGCAGACTCTTCACTAAAGAATATGCAGGCATTTAATAAGTAATGAAGAACAGTATCTCAGGTAGCATCTCTTATGTGGCATTGTCTTTTAAATAACTCACAGGACTTGCTGCAGGTTATATGTTAGTCTGAGTCAATTGCCAGCAGCAGGCTTGTATATCTTATCACTTCCTTGGTTCATAAACAAAAAGTTCCTCTTAAGGATGGATGACATTAGCTACCATTGATGTAAAAATTCACAGGTTATTACAAGAGGGATACAGTGGAAACAGAGAAGTGAGATGATTTATGTGATGACCTTAGTAAGTATTTGGGTAATTAATAATAATAGTATTAATAATAAAATTACCATATTTTGTAAATGTTAAGACCCCATTGATTGCAAGATACACTATAAATTTAAGACTAGCTTATTCTATTGGCTGGTAATGAAGGAGTTGGATACATCAATTTCAGAAACATTAAAAAAATCAATCTTAGCCAATAGAGTGGCTATTATTTTTTGATCATTTACCAGGTTCTAGACACTGTGCTAGGAGCCCTGGTGGCATAGTGGTTAAGAACTTGACTGCTAACTCAAAGGTCAGCACTTCAAATCTACCAGTTGCTTCTTAGAAACCCTGTGGTGCAGTTCTACTCTGTCCTATAGTGTTGCTAGGAGTTGGAATTGACTCGACGGCAACGGGCTAGACACTGTGCTGTTTTACATGATTGATCTTATTTTATTATTACAATATGAGTAGCTATTCTTATTATCCCCATTTTACAGATGAGGACGCAGATGCTTGAAGTGTGTATTAGTTAAGGTAATACCCAATGCTGTAACAGATAAACCCTGAAATCTCAGTGGTTTCATCCAATAGTTTACTTATCACTCATATAAAGTCCAATGTCAGGGAAAGAAGGTGGGGGAAGTTTGGTCCACATTGGTTCATTCAGTGACCTAGATCTGAGGGAGTTTCCATCATCTTCAACACATGGATGCCCAGTGGGCCTAGGTATCAATATCTAGCCAATAGGTGGGGAAAGAGAGAACATAGAGGATTGTGTGGGTAATCTTATGGACAAGGACAGGAAATGATATCTATTTCTTCTGCCCATATTCCATTGGCCAGAGCTCATTCTACATGGCCTCTTTAGATTTAATAAAAACTTGGAAATGTAGTCTCTGGCTGTGCAGTTGCTTCCCAACAACAGCTCTATACTATGGAAAGAAGGGATAACAATTGATGGACCACAGCCATCCCTGCCTCACAATGGTTAAGTAGATTGGGGAAGGCCACACAATTAGTAAGTGACATGGCTGGAATCAAAACCCATGTCTGTCTGACATCAGAGTCCACATTCTTAGTATTTTTCTGTACTAGAGTGAAAATAGTTGAAATAGAAGCAGACAGTTTTTTTTTTTTTTTAAATTAGCTTTACTCTCAGCCACAACTTGAGGAGCTCAGAGAGAAATGCTATGCCCTGATGCCTCTTTCTTGAAAAGATAAAATTGTCTCAATGATGCATTGCTTTTGCGGTGACTCACCTAAGATTGCTTTAGTTCAGCCAATTGCATCACATCATGAAACACAGCGACATCTTTGAAGCCAGAGCTGCATACTTCACAAAGTGACATGTGAGAAATGGAAAATGAGCTTAGTTTTCTGAAAAAGCTGAAAGAACAGTTTAAACAATGGTAACACAAAGTTAAATGAAATTTTTATTAAGGCATGCCCTATCCAGTCATTCCTACCCTACTCACTTGTGGTTCAATGAATTCTGTGCTTATAGTTCTTCAGACTGCTTCATGTGACTGTGTCTTGAGTGGATATTTCACATATGACTTTGGGAAATGTGATGGTAGTAATAAAGATATTAGTAGGAAATAGTGAGTGTTTACTATGTATCAGTCTTGCCAAATTACTTCTCATGCATTATCTCATTTAATCTTTTATAAACTTTATTATAAAACTCTACCCCAAATTAAGAAATATTTTGTGAGATAGGTACTATTATTATTATTTCCATTTTACAGATGAAGAAGCTGAGGTCCAATATTTGCCCAGGTCACAGGTTAAGTGGCAGAGCAGGGGTATGAACCCAGGTGATGTAACTGCATAGTCTACACTGTTAGTCACTACTCTTTCCTCAGGGCCTCTCCTGCTGCTGGTGGATGGTACACAATAAGCAAGATGAAGAGATGGGGGAATTGGGAACCTAACCTTTTTGGAGAGGAGCCTATTATGTTCTGGGCATTTTATAAAAGTAAGCAGGTATCATTTGTCCCCCATGATTTCATAGCCTAACTCTGTTTCAATCCTATTTCCAATGATTTGCAAAATTTAGCCCTTGACAAGCTTCCATAAGAAATCAAATCATCCCATGAATTTATTTGGCTGGAAAAAGAAATTACATTGTATCCAAACTTACATTTTGGAGCTCACAACTCCATCCTGCCTCTCCTCCTTTTTGCCCCAATCTCTCTTATTTGGCATCATTGGTGTTTCTTCTGTTTGAACTCTGGGTACCACAACTTTATCAAAAGGCATCTTCTCAACATAGCAGTCTTTGTCCTACATTGGGTTCTATCTCTTACTAGCTGCTAAAAAGATAAAAATTTCTCCATATTCTAACATATACGTTACCTCATTCAATTCTTACAACTTCCTAGGGGGTAAGGATTATTATCTCTATTTTCTAGGTAAGGAAACTGAAACTCATTGAGGTTGAAAAACTTGCTGCTGATCACACAGCTAGTAAGTGACCAAGTAGTTGTTTGAAGCCACATTTGTCTGACATCAAATCTAGGTTCTTTTCCTTACGCTATACCTTGAATAGTTGGATCTAAGCTATGGCCTGGCTTGAGAGCAGGACAAACATAACCTATGAACATAAGAATGAAAAGGCAGAAAATACCAGTTGTTGTGGTTGTTAGGTGCCGTTGAGTCAATTTTGACTCATAGCAACCCCATGTGTCAGAATAGAACTGTTTTATAGGGTTTTCTAGGCTGTAAGTTTACAGAAGCAGATTGCCAGGTCTTTCTCCCATGGAGCTGCTGGGTGGGTTGGAAATACCAAACTTTTGGTTAGCAGCCAAGTGATTAACCATTGTACCACCAGGGCTCCTTAAAAATATCAGTAGAGAAAAAGAAATGATTAAAATGAAAGAAAAGAAAAGAAAAGAAAAGAAATTATAGAAGTGAAAAATACAATGCCTGAAATAAAAAAAAAAAAAAAAAGAAAAATTGGATGTATTTCACAGCAGGCTGGAGATGACAAAGTGTCACTGGACTTAAAGATAGATAAATAGAAATTATTCATTGTCAAGGATAGAGATAAAAATGATTTAAAAAATATCTAATATATGTGTAATTGGAGTTCCAGACGGAGAGGAGGGAGAGAATGAAGCAGAAAAAATATTTGAAGAAATAGTGACTAAAAATTATCCAAATTTGGTGGAAGACAAATACCACTTTATCAATGAGGCCTTTTTAGACTACATTTAAAAAATTACAACCTCCTTTTCCCACAATATTTCATATCCTCTGTTATGGATTGAATTTTGTCTCCCCCAAAATGTATGTCAACTTGGCTAGGTCATGATTCCCAGTATTGTGTGATTGTCCACCATTTTGTGATTTGATGTAATTTTCCTATGTGTTGTAAATCCTAATCTCTGCCTGTGGTTAATAAGGCAAGGTTAGGTTATGTTAAAGAGGATTAGGGTGAGGTGCAATACCCTTACTCAGATCATATCCCTGATCTGGTATAAGGAGAGTTTCCCTGGGGTGTGCCCTGCATCACATTTTATCTTACAAAAGATAAAAGGAGAGAGAAGCGAGCAGAGAGATAGAGACCTCATGCCACCAAGGAAGAAGCACTGGGAGCATAGCACGTTCTTTGGACCTGGGGTCCTGTGCTGAGAAGTTCCTAGACCAGGGGAAAATTGATGACAAGCACCTTCCCCCAGAACTGACAGGGAGAGAAAGCCTTCCTCTGGAGCTGGCGCCCTGAATTTGGACTTCTAGCCTCCTAGACTGTGAGAGAATAAATTTCTGTTTGTTAAAGCCATCCGCTTGTAGAACTTCTGTTATAGTGGCACTAGATAACTAAGACATCCTCCTTTCTCCTATATTTTTCTCCATATCACTTATCTGAACCTGATAAACTAGATACTGTACTAGAATTTAAGTTCATGAGGACAAGTGAATTTTTTGTTTTTTTTCATTGCTGTATCCTCAGTGTCTACAACAATACCCACCATATGCTATGTATTCAATGAATATGTATTGCATGTTGAGTAAATAAATCTCACTTGTATTTCCAACTTAGAATATAAAATTTGCAGCATCACTGAGTATATGATGCTTAAGCTCCAATAGTATTCACTTCATAAATATGAAGTAGCAGGAAGTACAGATAATTTTTTTTTCCTGTCTGGTTTCCCAAGTTGCTTTTCAGAGTCCCTAAAACTGAAGTCAGTTCACTGGGGACCATTTTCTGGATTCTGTTGTAGGTTCAAAGTAGACTGAGGATCTACATTCTTGTCTATTCTTGTATATACATCTTCCTGAATCATTTTCCAGGATTAAAATTGGAATCTCAAAGGCACATATGTTTTGTATTCGGAAGTATATTCCTCACACCATGATACATGGGTCAGAATTCATCTTGTGTCAGATAAATCCTGAGAAACATATGAGTGTATACCCTACCTGACACATTCCTCCTGTGGCACCACCCCCAAATTTTCCCTTCAGATATCTGAGTTGGAACAATAACATTTAGGTGACATTGAGTTCACTGTGTGCCAGCCCTCTGGGTGAAGGTAGACATGTGACAGGGCTTGTCTACTTTGATGTTGTAAAGGGCTTGCCCCGGGCAACATTGTGAAGGAGGCAAAGTTTGACTTGGGTACGTATTCACACTGTGCCAGTCTAGACCTGAAGTGGCCCCAGACCAGTTCTTCATGATTAGAACCAAGCTGTTTATAAGCAACCCAGTCCCTTTGAGGAGTATAATCCACACAGCCAGGCAGTCTCCCTCCCCTTCATCTTTTCTTCCACAAAAACGTTTTAAGTGTCTTCCTCATAACAGACACCATGCTAGACAAAAATGGTGCCTGTCTTCATGGAGTTTACAGTTTAATTGGAAGCTAGGTAAAGAAATGGACAATCAGTATATAATGCAGTTAAGTATCACAAGAGAGCTAAGAACAAAATGCTGTGGGAACATAGAAAGGGCCAGATAAACCTTTCTGGAGGAAGCTAAAGCTTGAAGGATGAATAGAATTAACCAGCTGAAGGTAGGAGAATAAGGGGGCAAGAAAGGAAATTCCAGAAGCAAGAGAGTACCAGATATTTCTAAAAACTGGAAGTGGCTTGATATGACTGCAGCTTACAGTGTTGAGGTGAGGAAATGTGGAGAGATGATGCTGAAGAAATAGACAGGTGGGATCATGAAAGAACTGGCAAGCACTATTAAGAATCTAGACTTTATCCTGAGACCAAGGGAAGCCACCAATAAATTTTTATCAGAGCAATGACTTGGTAAGATCTTATTTCAGGAAAATTGTTGTTGTTGTTGTTAGGTGCTGTCTAGTCAGTTCTGACTTACAGCGACCCTATGTACAACAGAACTAAACACTGCGCAGTCCTGCCCCATCCTCACAATTATTGTTTTGTTTGAGCCCATTGTTGCAGCCACTGTGTCAATCTATCTTGTTGAAGGTCTTCCTCTTTTTCACTGACTCTCTACCAAGCATGATGTCCTTCTCCAGGGACTGGTCCCTTCTGAAAACATGTCCAAAGTATGTGAGACAAAGTTTTGCCATCTTCACTTCTAAGAAGCATTCTGGCTGTACTTCTTCTAAGACAGATTTTTTCTGGCAGTCCATGGTATATTCAATATTCTTTGCCAACACCATTATTCAAAGGCATCAATTCTTCTCCAGTCTTCCTTATTCATTGTCCAGCTTTCCCATGCATACGAGGCAATTGAAAATACCATGGCTTGGGTCAGACGCACCTTAGTTCTTAAAGTTTTTTGCTTTTTAACACTTTAAAGAAGACTTTGAAAGAAAATTATCTCGCCATATTGTAGAAAATAGATTTGTGGGAGTGCTGTGCAAAACTGGAGAAGGGGAGAAGGGACAAGGAGCTGTTGGACTAGTAAAGCCAAGATATTAGGGGGCCTGAATTGCACAGTGGGAAAGGAGAAGTGAGAACAGATTTGAGAGCTGTCTAGGAAGATAACAATTCTAATAATCAGTGAGGTCTGGAAATTATTCTTGGCTGTCCCCATTCAACAGTTTAAATCACAAATACTTTAAGGACATTTTCAAAAGACTGCCTACTGGCCAACCCTACTGGCATGAGGGAGTTGTAGAGGGAGTAGCTATTCCCAGTTGGTCAGTCCTAAGAGCCTGAGCCTGAGGAATGCTAGAGGGCCTCTTACACATGGTGCTGGAGAGTGACTAGTGCACTTGACAGGTAGTGCCAGGTGGAGGCAGAGTTGCCAGCAAAGCATGGAACTCCAGGAGTAGGTATCAGGTGCCAAGCAGATGAAACCGGAAGCTTAAGATAATGAGAAAGAGAGTATAGGGTAGCTTTTCTAAAGAAAAGGGGGAAATATAAGGTGTAATGTGGATGAGTTCCAGAGATACCTAAGCAAGCCTATAAAAACAGTACTCATAGTGACCCTATAGGACAGGGTAGAACTGCCCCACAGGGTTTCCAAGGAGTGGCTGGCAGATTCAACTGCCGACCTTTTGGTTAGCAGCTGAGCTCTTAACAACTGTGCCACTATAGCTTGCATTTTATAAGAAGATAGGAGCTCACTGTCCTGCCCTCTTTGACCGGTATCCCTTGAGAAATGAGTTTTTTCCATTTCAGTCAGGACTCTCGTACCTGGGGTGAAACCCTGCCCACTACTTCAGCCAACTGAGGGGTATGCCGATCATTACTTCAGTCAGCTGAGGGGTGCTTTGCCCTGTACTTCAGCTAGCCAAGAAGTGCCCTGTGTTCTACTTCAGCTTACAGATAGGTATCCCGCTCACTATGTCAGCAAGCAGAGGGGCACTCTGCCCTCTACTTCAGCTGTCCCAGGGGTGCTATGCCTACTACTTTAGCCCACTGTGGGCTGATCTATTTCAGCCAGCCAATGGGTGCCTTCCTCTACTTCAACAAACCAAGGAGTGACTAAATTGCCTTGTTTTCATTCTCCCAGTGTGAATTCTGGGCCCCCGTTCCTGCCCTCCCTTGCCTTGTTTTCAGACAGATTTCTTTGAATGGCCCAGCCTGGTCTGGTATACATACAGTTTAGTAAGCCCCTGCGTTGTCAGAGCTGAGCCCTTGTCTCACCTTCTGTGAAAACATATTTGCTTTCTGTGTTTGTCTGGAGCTGAAATGGCATTTCCATGCCACTGTCCGGATGTGATCATACATTATTGCTTCATCAATATTCTGACCCCATATTCCTGCTCCCTGCACTCTTTGCCCCCTCCATCCACCTTCGCTCACAGCTTGTTTTGTGTCATATGTAACTGTGCCCGGGAGCCAATAATGTCACTCTTTTTTCTACCGGCCCCCCACCCCCTTACGTGCTTCTTTTGGTTTTGTCCAGGTCAGAAAACACAAAAATGCTGGTGTGCTGGAGAATTAAGAGCAGCTTAACTCTTTTGTAGATTTCCTTTCATTATCTTGTCTCATAAAAGCATAAACAATCGCATTGACTTCTTAAGATGCTTTGGAACTTCTAATTGAGAATGGAGATAGGACTGATGATTAGAAGGTTGGTCATTCTAAAGAAATCTTCACACACACAAAAAAGTGAAAATATGAAATTTACCTTAAAAATGTGTGATTCTCCTAAATGCCTTGAAAAAAATTCTCTGTACCTCAAGGAACCATGACCCAATACCATACCCAGTTCTGCTTCTCTCAGGCTAATAATGCAATTTCCTTCAAAGGCCTCTCTGCAAGGATCCTGGGAGGTTAATGAGATACAAAATTGGCAGACTGCACCAGTAAGCATGGTGTTGTTATTTATTAGCCCACATACCGTCCACTCTGTGCTTCAGAGAGCCAATGGGCCATGTTACTCTCATTAGCTGTCTCGTGTTTCTGAAAAGGAGTAGGGTATTTCAACTCAAGACTGTCTTAACCTTTGTTTTGTTTTGTTTTACTCTCCCCCATCACACTCCACTCCCCCCGGCCCAGCTCTCCATACATTGTCCTCCAACCACAGGTTGAAATTTCTCTATGGATATAGTTCTGGGCCAAGAGGAAGCCCTGTTTTGTCGTGCTAAGGAATACAGCAGTAACTTGAAGATGAGGATTTGAAACACGAAAATCCAGATTAGAGTCAGGTGGGCCACATTGCAAGGAAAATGTTAAGACTTCCTAAAACAGCAAGTTTAAATATGTCTGTATCTATATCAATGTCTATTCCAATGCTCACCCAATTGCATATTTTTCTCTGGTTAAGTGGCCAATTTACATGAGAAATTATGACAAGAACAAATTCATTTCTTTGGGGACATTTTGAACTTTTTTATAAAAGCATAGCTTTTTTTCTTTCTTTTTACTATTATTATTTTTTAATGTCCTACAGAGCTTAATGGTATATACTTGACAGGCAAGAGATTTCATTTTTACGCTTAAGAGATTCATTTTGGTAAAATTTGATGCATCATAGTGGATAGAGAATCATTTAACTGCATACTTCAGAAGCAATATGAAAAATTCTAAAAATGAATTTTCTGACACAAAAAAGTACGGTATAGTAAAATTACTCTTCTAAAAGATAAACTTTTCCTTTCCCTAAATGAAAAATATATGAATAAAATTTTTCTAATTTGTAGTAAGTAGAACATTTTTTTTCAAAATTGTAGCCACAATGAAATAAATTTGGGAAGTTACAAAATTTGTGGGTATAATGACATTTAAGCCTTCCATTGGTGTTTTAGCCTCCTTTTTATCCCTCTTTTTATTTTCAAATATTTTGTAGTTTAAAAAGTTGAAAGGATCGAGGGACATTGCTAATGGGATACTGAGTTTCTGTTAACAATGATGGAAAAATTTGGAAACGGATAATGGTGATGGTTGCACAACATGATGAACACAATTGTAGTTGTTGTTAGGTGCCATTGAGTCGATTCGGACTCATAGCAACCCTATGTACCACAGAATGAAACACTGCTCAGTTCTATGCCATCCTCATAATCATTGTTATGCTTGAGCCCACTGTTGCAGCCACTGTATAAATCCATCTCGTTGAAGGTCTTCCTCTTTTTCATTGACCCTCTACCTTATCAAGCATGATGTCCTTCTCCAGGGACTGGTTCCTCCTGGTAACGTGTCCAAAGTATGTGAGACATAGTCTCACCATCCTTGCTTCTAATGAACATCTGGCTGTACTTCTTCTAAGACAGATTTGTTCGTTCTTCTGGCAGTCCACGGTATCTTCAATATTCTTTGCTAACACCATAATTCAAAGGCACCAATTCTTCAGTCTTCCTTCTTCATTGTCCAGCTTTCACATGCATATGAAGCAATTGAAAATACCATGGCTTCGGTCAGGCACACTTTAGTCTTAAACACAATTAATGACACTGAATTGTACATATAAAAATATTGAAATGACATTTTGTTAAATATATTTTTACCACAGTAAAAAAAAATATGCAGGGAACTAGGAAAGTAGGATAAATTTAAATGAATAATCTATATTTCCCTTTTATTGTTAGCTATTTCTTGATAGACCTTGGGTTGTGGAAGAAGGGAAAGGAGCTATTGCTGATGGAGCCTCTTTGCACCAGGTCCTGTGCCAGGCTCTTCCTAGACATTATCTCATATCAGCTTCACCAATTGTTTACCAGGTCTTATTATTCTCATTTTTCGTGTGAAGAGAATGAGATGCAAGTTCACACAGCTGGTAGGTGAAGAGCTAGGATATGAAACTAGGACGCTGATCTCAAAATGTACTGTCAATACTATATTAATTCACTCCCTTCTTCTAACTTGGGGTATAATTCACTGAAAGTTAGCTTACTCTTCAAGGAGAATCCCAAGTTAGTGAACTCCAAGTGACATCAAAATTTTTAAGTTGTAAGGATCCCTCATAAAAATGGAGGTTTAGTGTGAAACGATAAGGAGGGAAATGCATTTTTCTTTAATAATTTGGCTTTTTACATAGATAAAATATTTAGTATCAATGGTATTTTCAATTTTATAAATAGAAGAAAGAATGTGGTATAAAAAATATTTGTCAGCTTGCTTGTAGTGGTGCCTGAGAGGGTAAAATGGCTATTGTATTACTTCTATTAGGGTGTACCCCATGATACATCAGATTGGAGATGAATCGTTTTTGAATCCTGATTAGATATGTTAGGGTAGGTGGCTATTTTGTATTACTATGCTGGCTTTCATAATCATTTGACTTCATTTTCTAGGTAGTTCTTATCTTGTAAGCATTGATTTTTTTGCCCCTCAATAATATGGTGACTGTTGAACAATCACGACTACTTTTTTTATACGAGTTCAAATTAGGCCATAATGCAACTGAGGCCGAGAAAAACATCAATTTGGCATTTGGAGAGGGTGTTGCTAACTAGCATGCAGTACACTGGTGGTTTCAGAAATTTCTCTCTGGAGATGAGAGCCTTCAATATGAGCCTCAAGGAAAACCAAAATCTTTCATATAGGAAGACCAGTTGAAAGAACTGGTGGAAAGCAACCCTTGAACAACAGTTTGAAATCTTGCAGCAGGCTTGGGAGTATCTCCTATGACTGTTTCCCACCATTTGAGTGCCATCAGAAAAGTGAAAAAGTTGGACAAATGGGTTCCACGTGAATTGACAGTAAATCAAAAATTGTGATGTCTAGAGGTGTGCTCAGCACTGCTAACATGCAATAAAAATGAGCCTTTTTTGCAATGTATCCTTACTTGTGATGAGAAATGGATACTGTTTGACAATAATAAATGATCTGGGCAAAGGTAAATGCAGAACAGTCTTCAAGACATTACCCAAAAGAACCACTGCACCCAAAAAAGTTACGGTGACTCTATGGTGGTTTGCAAAAGGCATAATCCATTATTATTACTATTATTATTTTATTTTTGCAGCAAGGGCAATCAATCAGTACAAACTCATACTGTCTGGAAATTGATGGCATGCATACAGATTTGAAATCAAAACAGTCAATGACAATGCTTGA
Source organism: Dugong dugon (assembly GCA_030035585.1). Taxonomy (NCBI): domain Eukaryota; kingdom Metazoa; phylum Chordata; class Mammalia; order Sirenia; family Dugongidae; genus Dugong; species Dugong dugon. Next base: position 102,032,604 of record CM057467.1, on the reverse strand, counting down.
CCACACACTTCTCAAACCACTCTTCGAAAATTAATGGAGCTAGGTTATGAGATGTTGCTGCACCCACCTTACTCATCTGACATCTCCCCAATGGGTTACCACTTTTTCAAACACTTGGAACTCTTCATACGTAATAAAAGATTCACAAATCAAGAAGCTGTAGTTGAAGCATTTGAGCAGTTTATACTCTCAAAAGATGAAGAGTTTTTTAGAAGAGGAATATATAATTTAACATCATGTTAGCACAAGATAATTGAACAAAATGGAGCATATTTTAATTAAATAAATTTGTTTCATCTCAATTTATAATGTTTTTACTTTTCCTTCATAAAAACCGACATTGCATGTGGTACAACCTAATATTTCTTTCTTTGAATTTTATCATACTTAATGTTCAAAAATGTATCTTCGTTGTAGAAAAATTAGAATATACAGATAAAACACCATCCAGAGACCACTAATGCTAACCTTTTCTTCTAGACTTGTGTGTATATATGCATATAATTATTTTTACAGAAATAAGATTATACCTTACATACTTACTTAAAGTATGATTTTTTCCCACTTAAAAAAGCTCTCCAACATTTTTTCTAAGGAATAAACATCCATATCAATTTTAGAGATTATTTAGTATTCCATCATAAGGATGCTTCATAATTTATTTAGCCAGTATTGGAGATTTATGTTGTTTCCAATTTCTTTTGTTTGCAGACTGGGCTGTTATAAACATCTATGTTCATGTATGTGTCTTTACCCACATCCCTGATTATTTCAGTAAAATAAATTACCAATATAGTTGTTTTAGATACAACATGGAATTTTCTCGTTTCTAAATACTATAGGGGAAATCTATTTTTTGGGTAATTAGTATTTTGGACTCAAGTTGATCTATATAATGACAAGACACTGCTCAGCTCAGGATAGGAATATAAAGTCTTTGAGGGCAACAGATTATGGGGAAACTTATGTAATGTCTCAGATATAAATTGTGAATCACTGACTTGTTGAGCTATAGAGGACATCCTTTCCTCAGAGGTGAGAACATTATTATTCATTAACATCTCTGTCATTCCCTAACAGGTGAGGTCCTAGAGAGCCAAGACTATTTATATCCTAGCACACAGCACCATGCCTGGCTCAGAGCACCTGCCCAATAAATTTTTATGAACAAATAAACTCAGGTTTTGAGTGGCTGAAGGATTTGCTAAAGGTCATACCGCTAGTTCAAGGTGAAGGTCACACTTGAATCCATAGCTCTTGACTCCTTACTCTGTGCTGCTTCTCAGTTTTACCAGTGCCTAAGCTTGGGTTCTCCAGAAAGCAAAGGCTAAGGCAGAAGTTTATGTGTTCCTACTTTGTGAGGGTATGCCATCCCTGGAAGCAGAAGAGAATGAAAGGGTTGGGGCAGGAACATAAATACATGGGTACATTACCTAGGACTCTTTTTCCTATCTAGGGTGTCTTCATTTCCTAGGGCTGCTATAACAAAATACCAAAAACATGGTGCCTTTAAAGAACAGAAAGTTATTGACTCACAGAAGTCAGAATTTAGGGTGTTGGCAGGGCCACACTCTGCCTACTCTAGGAGAAGATCATTCCTGTCTTTTCCGCTTCTGGTAGCCCCAGGTATCTCTTGATGTTCCTTGGCTTGTAGATGTATTTTCATATGACATCTTCCCTGTGTGATTCTGTTTCTGTGTCTGTTCTTTGTTAAACACCTACTGCCCTTATTGGAGCCCTAGTGGTGCAGTGGTAAAGAGCTTGGCTGCTAACCAAAAGGTCAACCGTTCAAATCCATCAGCTGCTCCTTAGAAATTGTGTGGGGCAGTTCTACTCTGTCTTATAGGATCACTATAAATCGGAATCGAGTAGACGGTAATGGGTTTGGTTTTGGTTTACTGCCCTTATGACCTCTTTAACTTAACTGATAACATCTTCAAAGACAGAACCTATTTCCAAATAAGATCACATTCACAGGCATAGGTGTTAGGGCTTCAACATATTGAGGGCACAATTCAATCCATATACCGGGCAACTGATTGCTTGACATCATGAAATCTTTTCCTTGGAGGGCTTAAAAACAACAGCACTTCAGGATAGTCCATGAATGTAAGGAAGGTAGAATAATTTGTCTGCTAGTTGCAATCTCCCATGGTATATTAATTTCTAGGTTGTGCACATGTGGGCGTTGAACAAGTACTCTGGGGCAGAAGATGGGAGGCAAGACACATTGTTGGGTTGTGCCTACTAAAGTCAGTTGCTGTGGAAATTGTTGCTATGAGCTCCAGACACAGAAGTGGCCAAGAGCATCTAAGTTAGAGCCTATAAGATATCTTATACAACTAGTTCACATATTTGTTCACCTAGTCAATAAATATTAAGCATCTCCTTGAAGTGGGTGCTGAGTTAGTGCTGGGAATATACTGGAAAACCAGATGCAGTGCATTTCCTCCAGGAGCTTACCATTTTAGCTTAAACTTGGTTATTGGGTTAGTCAACTCCATTTTTGGTATCAGCTCCATCCCCAGCTCTCTTTCTGCCCTGCTCTGTTTTTCAGGTAACTACATTTTCGTAGGATGGTAAGTTTGGCCAGTGAAGACACTAGGGGAGATTGAAGGGTGGGACAAAGAGAAAAGCCTCCCACTCCACTCCCATTCACCCTGTCCCCACACCTGCTTCTGGTGGCATCTCTAGCAGCAACTGAATCTCCTCTGTGGTTCCAGGTTCATCGCTGGGCATGCCTTCTGAGGTCCACTTATTTCCATTGTCCCTCTAGCCCTAAGAAGACTAGCAGCTTCCTGCTGTTACTTATCTCTGGATTTTCTCACTGTCCCCTAATTGGCTTTTTTTTTTTTTTTTTTGGAGGGGGGTGGTTAAAGTATACACAACGAAACATACACCCATTCAACAATTTTTACATGTACAGTTCACTGCAAATGGTTACGTACTTCATATTGTGTCATCATTCTCACTATTTCTGCCCATGTTGTTTCACCGCTGTTAACTCTCTGCCCCTTAAAGTTCTCATCTGTGCTTTAGAGTTAATGTTGTCATTTTGATCTCATATAGGTGATTCCTTTTTTTTTTTTTTTTTATGTAACAAGTTTTATTTTTTTTAATGTAGTTTAAGTGAAAGTTGATAATTCAAGTTAGTCTCTCATACAAAAATTTATACATACATTGTTACATGACCCTAATTGTTCTCCCTATACTGTGACAGCACACTCCTCCTTTCTACCCCTATCATGGATTGAATTATTTTCCTCCAAAAATATCTGTCAGCTTGTCTGGGTCATGATTTCCAGTGTTGTATAATTGTGTACCATATTGTAATCTGATGTGATTTCCTTATGTGTTGTAAATTCAATCACTATGATCTAATGAGATGGATTAGCGGCAGTTGTAATGATGAGGTATACAAGACTGGATAGTGTCTTATGCCAATCTCTTTTGAGACATAAAAGAGAGAAGCGAGCAGAGACACACGGGAACCTCACACCACCAAGAAAGCAGTGCCAGAAGCAGAGCACGTCTTTGGACCTGAGGTTCCTGTGCTGAGATGCTCCCAGACCAAGGGAAGACTGAGCCAACAGAGAGAGAAAGCCTTCTCCTGGAGCTGATGCCTTGAATTTGGACTTGTAGCCTACTGGACTGCAAGAGAATAAAATTCTCTTTGTTAAAGGCATCCACTTGTGGTATTTCTGTTATAGCAGCACTAGATGACTAAGACAACTCCTGATTTCCCATGTCCATTCAACTAACTCCTGACCCTCTCTGCCTTCTCATCTCACCTCCAGACAGAAGCTGCCTGTATAGTCTCATGTATCTACTTGAGCTAAGAAGCACACTCTCCACGAGTATCATTTTATGTCCCATAATCCAGTCTAATCTTTGTCTGAAGAGTTGGCCTCAGGAATTGTTTTAGTTCTGGGTTGACAGAGAGTCCAGGGGCCATGCTTCCTGGGGTTCCTCTAGTCTCAGACCATTAAGTCTGGTCTTTTTAGTAGAATTTGAGTTCTGCACCCCACCTTTCTCCTGCTCCATCAGGGACTCTCTGTTGTGTTCCCTGTCAGGGCGGTCATTGGTGGTAGCTGGGCACCATCTAGTTCTTCTGGTCTCGGGATGATGCAGTCTCTGGTTTATGTGGTCCTTTCTGTCTCTTGGGCTAATACTTTCTTTGTGTCTTTGGTGTTCTTCATTCTCCTTTACTCCAGGTGGTTGACACATTGCAGATGGCCGCTTGCTAGCTTTTAAGACCCTAGACGCCACTCACCAAAGTAGGATGCAAAACATTTTCTTAATAAAGTTTGTGATGCAAATTGACTTAGATGTCCCCTGAAAGCATGGTCCCCAGGCCCCCACCAATGCTACTCTGTCCCTCGAAGTATTTGATTGTATTCAGGAAACTTCTTAGCTTTGGTTTAGTCCAGTTGTGCTGACTTCCCCTGTAGTGTGTGCTGTCCTTCCTCATTAGGTAATTCTTTAAAAGGGTGCAGTGATTAAGCAAACATTCTTTATTTTTGGAGCAAAACTCTCTTTAACTGGCTTTAAAGCTCTTTAATCACCTGAGAAACAGTTCTTGAAATCAATTCCTGTTTTTAAGACCTAGGTTGGTTTGTGTTTTCCTGACTGGTCCTAAGTGAAAATAGTTCTTCACAAGGAAATCAACCAGTAACACTTAATAGTTTTCATTGATCATGAAGCAAATCATAGTTTTTTAAAGTAATATTATTAAAAAGAGTGAATATTTGCTGCCAACCAGTTCATGAACATTATTGGGAAATAGGTTTTTTTCAGTGTAAACTTGATAATTATAACTGTATTTTATATGAAGCCATAGGAATTAATACAAAAGTGTGATCTAGAAAGATGAGCATAATCTTGTCAGAATGAAAAATTTTCTTCATCAACAGAGGAACATTATTTCTTCTATGAGGTCTTTAGAAATCAAGCACATGTACTGAAATGCTGACTTTTACTTTAATTCTAAAAGAATGCTGTATATGTAAACTGATAAAATAAAATTAAAAAAAATCTGTATTAGTTTCTCTTTGATTTTCCAATGCTTTCATTTCCCTTTTCTGAATATTAGGATGGACATGGAGGGAGAGATATGGCACAGTCTTTTCTGGAGGTCAGTGCTCTCTCTTCACCCATTGTGCAGCATCAAATAATCTTTACAAATAAGGCATTGCAAGCTGAGCTATGCTGTATAGTCTTAGGGGAAAAAATGGTATTTGGAGTTTTTATAAACTCTAGGCAATATTAATATTATTATCATTACAATCTGTATTAATATCCATCATTTGCTCTACTAGGTGCTTTACATATGCTATCACATGAATCTTCAAAATACTTCATAAACTTTGTATCATTTGTCCCATTTTACAGATGTGCAAAGCAAGGGAAGTGAAGGAATATGCCCAAGGTCACAGAGAGAATAAATATTAAAGCTGGCTATCAAGTCCAAGTCTGAAGACTAAAACTCCCTGCTCCTTTCTCCACACTATGCTACCATTCTCACCAAATAAATCTAATTTTCTATTTTAAGGCCCAAGAAATAATAGTAATGGGATGTGTGTATCTTCAGTGATTATAGATAACATGCAATAATATTTCAAAAACATATCACAACTTAAATCTTTGTCTATGTTCCCTGAAAGTGAAGTATGTGACCTATTTTTGTGGATTCATGTCTGCTATAGGAAGAAATCCTTAGAATCATGAATCATAGAGAGTTCACAGAGAATAGCTGGTCCAACTTCTTAATTTTACAGATGAGAAATCTTGGGTCCAGACGCAGAAAATGATTCCGCCAAGGAAACTGCCACGTTTCAGAATCCTCATTCAAAGACAGGCATTAGATATTCAATGAGACTTAAATGGGTAAGAGGGGAATATAGAGTTTAAGTGAGGCATCTGGACAGTAACCACTTGCCAAATGGAACAGATGGAAATTTCTTTTTACATGTAGCAAGGGCCCCTAGTGGGAGCTTCTTCTGCATGCCACTTTGGGAATTCAAGAATGTAAGAGCTTTGGGGGAGGGGGGTAGGCCTTTGAGGGTTCAAGTTATGTGAGAGCTCTAATTGGCTTCTTAGGAAAATCAACACTCACAATCAACACTCATGCGGAAAAGTGATTGTCTATAACTTCCTGAAGGCTATCTTGGATTGAGAATACACCCAGTAAAAGTTGAGAGAGGATCAAAGTTCAATTCCCAGGGGGAAAGGATTTTTTTTTTTTTTTTTAAGGTGATTATGTGAGCTATCCTTTTTATGACTTATCCCATAAGGGGATTTTTGGGGGGGAGGGGAAGAAAGTATAAGTCAAATATCAAATATTATAAGGACTCAGACTTAGACAAATGAAAGAATAGTAACACTGATGGGAAAGGTTAGTTTGAGCTACAAAGAGAGAGAGCCAGGCAACTGCAGTGGAGACTGGGAGACTGAGGAAAAGCTAAAAGGAGACCTCAGTAAGAGCAGGCCGCAGAGACTGTGAAGCTCAGGAGCCCAGAGAACGTGCTCAGTCTCACGCTCTCTCCCTTGTGCTCGTCCTTTCTCACACTCTTTCCCTATGTGATCTCTCTCCTCTCTACCTTGAGAGACTGAATATAGAATGGACAACGGTCAGACCATGTATAAAAATAGAACGCTGACCCACAACCAGCACAGGAAGGCAAAACACTATCTGTAGCAACCAGTCCAGGAAACTACAAAACCACCCCTATAACAACCGGCCCCAAATGGCGAGGATTTGATTAATAAGTGGCAGTTTCTCTAATTTTTGCTGATGGTTCCAATTTAGAACTAGCCAGAGAAAGCCAAATATGCTCCCCTAACCAATCACAAAGGAACCTTGGTGGCACAATGGTTTAGCCCTTGGCTGCTAACTGAAAAGTCGTTGGTTTGAACCCACCAGCCACTCCAAGGGAGAAAAGATCTGGCGCTCTGCTCCTGTAAAGATTACAGCCTAAGATCCCTATGGGGCAGTTCTATTCTGTCCTATAGGGTTGTTATGAGTTGGAATTGACTTGATGGCACACAACAACAACAAGCAACCACATAGGATGCCTTGCTTCTACAATGTCCTTCTACAGCTTCCTCATGCCAACAGCCTCCAAACAGTGCATAACTGAAGCCTTCTCTCTCCCCTCCCCCCATTATAAAGCTTTCCCTCTCCTCTGCCTGCCTGTGAGTCTTTGTCGAACACAAATGATGGTGGCTGGTTTCCTTGCTATAGTAAGTTCTGAATAAACAGCCTTTGCTTGTTCTCATTCGGGTGATCTTCATTTATTTCCACAGCCTGGATGTCCTCTTCATTCTCTGCTTCTCCTTGCTCACAGTGGACATCCCACTGACCCAGAGTTTATATTATCCTCAGATCTAGCCACATGAACTTACTATCTGACTTTCCTTTCTGTGAATCAATATCAAACACCGAGAGAAACTATTTGGCTTCTGGTCCAATCACGTATAAAGAGGGAGTCAAGTGGTTTGAACACAGCAGGCTGGAGGTTGTACAAGAAAGAGTGGATGTTCTAAAAGAAAGGGAGTTGTTTTGAACTGAGCTGACACCCTGAAATGTTGATGCCAGCCAATTTTTTGAAATCAAAACTGAATTGCTGCAGTGGCTAATGGGGCTCTTGGTAAGCAACACAGATAGATGGAGAATGAATTTTCCTTTAATTAATGAATTACAATAAAAAACTTTTGTAGTATATTCATTACAAAATTGGCCATAGTAAGAAGGTGTGACAAGGGCAGAATATTTGAATTAGTTTATGATAGAGACAAAATCAAGTGACTTTGGATGTTGTATTTTGTTTGATGGATAAATTTGCCTGGTCTGAGCTCTTGTTTGCATCTTTGCTTCTTGAGATCATTTGTGGGAAGTTGCTTCTGCTCAGCTCTCTTACCTTTTCCTGTCCCAGGAGAAAGGGGCCTGTCATAGTATATAAAATTAGGCTCACTTTGAGGAGAGTAGCAATCTAGACACAAGGGTTTTATGTCATAAAACTCAATGCGATGACATTTTCCCTTTTTTTTCTTTGATGCTATTTTAATGCTGTTGCCATTGAGTTGATTCCAACTTATGGTAACTCATGTGTGTCAGAGTAGAACTGTGCTCCATAGGGTTTTCAATGGCTGATTTTTTGGAAGTAAATTGTCAAGCCTTTCTTCCTAGGCACTGCTGAGTGGACTCTAACCACCAACCTTTCGGTTAGCAGCCGAGCACTTTAACTGTTTGCATCACTGAGAGACTCTGCTATTTTAATAAATAAAATACATGCTTAGTGTATAATATTTGGAATATGGAATTATATGACAAAGGAAGTAAAGTTATCCCTAATCAGGCATGGGCATTTTTCCAACAAAAAATTATTTGAATCTAATTCTAGGTTTAGAAGCATTTTTGCCTGGGGGAGGGGGAGAAACTTAGTATTATCAGACTTGCAAAGTCTAATCCCCTGTTAGGTAATAATAGACATTTGATTGGATAGTAACACTTCCAGGTATTAATGCCTACTGGCTAGTTTATTTTCCTGTTAGCCAGTGGCAGCACAACCCCTCAGTATGTAGGTGCTCCCTTTGCAAGTACATCCAGCTGCTGAGTGCACTGAAATGGGCTGAATTAATCAAGTGTGACTGATAGCCTTAATTGATAGGGGAGACAGAGTAACCTTTTCCTCAGAGCAACTACATCTTGTAATTACAGAGGAGACAGTTGAGCTTTTGTTAGTTGGACTAGACACCTCTAATAGCAGTAGCCAAGCAGAGGGTATTATTATCCCCCATTTTAGAGATTAAAAAAAAACCTGAGACTAATATCAGTTAAGTAGGTAACAGTGTTCTAAGGTTGTAAGAAAGAATGAAGAGCAAAATCAGAATTCTAACTCAAGCCTAATTAACCCATAACTGTGTAAACTGCTATATGCCACTAACTTTCTGATGGATGGGGTAAGTTATAGCATATAAGAATAAATAAGATATTTATAGCTAGTTTCAACTTTTATGCATTTCTCATGCTGCATGTAAATGTTGGAGGTAAATAAACTGTAAAGTGTAGCTTCATTGCCCAAGTAAATAAAGGATGAAATTTGGTGAGATAGTTGTGGTATGGGTTAGAAATAATACCAAAAGTGAAAGAAAATAGGGGAAATCAATCAGTTTGAATAAAACCTATCCATAAACAAGATGAGTATACAATTTTGTTAAAAATCAAAGCTATTTTAATTTGTCCTTTTGAAGCAGACATAGGAATGGTCTGATCTGATGAAATCAAATGTAATAAAATAATGGCTAAAATAACTACAAACACAACCACAGAATCTAGATCAGATCACTTACCAACATAATTCTGCCAATTAAAAATAGAAAAAATATCAAGTAATAATTTCCTTGTGTAGTTTTCTTCAGGTTAAAAAATGCTTACTTTTTTTTTTCCCTGAGTTTAGCCTTTTGTGATACTTAAGATGCAATTATTATTAACATTATGTATTATTTATTATGGTTTTTCCCCATTTTAAAGATGAGGAAAATGAGGTTCAGGGAGATTAAGTCAATTGCCCCAGATTACATAATGAGTTAGTAGCATTTCACTATATTGTGCCACATAACATGTTTCCACTTCATGTCAGATTGCAAAATGTTCTGGGACAAACTCAGATGAATAGGACATAATTGCATGTTATTCAACTTCTGTAATCATGGAGTATTTTCTTAATCAATGTTGTAGGAAGAGCCCAAAAGCTTAGAAGGAGCCAAATATATAAAATAGAAAAGAGAATGGCAATGGTTAGAATAGGGGCTAGGTGTCTCGATGTGGGACTAATTGTTGTCCCCATTACTCTGCCAGGCTCTGAAGCACCTCAGCAGAACACCAAAAAAAGTTTAAGAATTGTTCACATAATTTGATTTTTGTTATTTATTTTTTTGTCTTAAGAAGCTTTATTATCTTTGTAGAAATGATTTTAAAAAGGTCAAGCAATACAGAAGAGAAAAAAAAAAGACAAATCTCATCATCCAGAAATAACCACTAGCAACATTGTTTGTTAGGTGCCGTCAAGTCCGTTCTGACTCATAGTGACCCTATATGTACAACAGAACAAAACTGCCTGGTCCTGTGCCATTCTCACAATCATTGCTATGTTTGAGCCCATGGTTGCAGCCACTGTCTCAATCCATCTCATTCAGGGTCTTCCTCTCTTTCTCTGACCCTCCACTTCTCCACGTATGGTGTCTTTCTGCTGTTTTTTCTCATTTTGAGTCATGCCACATCAGCAAATGAAGGTCTTGAAAGCTTTACTCCATCCACATCATTAAGGTTGATTCCAACAACCTGAGGGGCTCATCTTTCGCCACTGTATCAGACACTGTTCTGCTGCTATTCATAAGGTTTTCACTGACCAATTTTTTCAGAAGTAGACCATCAGGTCCTTCTTCCTAGTCTCTCTTAGTCTGAAAGCTCTGCTGAAACCAGTCCACCATGGTTGACCCTCCTGGTATTTGAAATACCAGTGCCATAGCTTCCAGCAACACTCAAACCAGCACAGTACGACAAACTGACAGATGAGTGGTGGACCATCAACATTAAGAGAACGTGAGAACAAATACTTATTTGTGTGTACAAACAGATAGGTAGGGATGGAGGAAGGTAGCTAGCTAGCTACACAGATGGATAGAATAATGGATAGACAAATGAATGTAAAGGAGCCCTGGTGGTACAATGGTTAAGCACTCAGCTACTAATCAAAGGTTGAAGGTCTGAACCCTTTCAGTGGCTCTGCAGGAGAAAGATCAGGCGATCTGCTCCTGTAAAGATCACAGCCTAGAAAACCCTGTGGAGTGGTTCTGCTTTGTCACATGGGGTTGCTATGAGTCAAAATCGACTTGTTGACACCCCAAAACAACAGATGAATGTAAATGGTTTTTATAAAATGGCATCTTGGACTACATTCTTTATTAAATTTATATTATTAAAACAAATGAAAATAAACTGAAATGAGAACAAAGGAACAGTTGAGCATTGAGATAACGATTTCTTCCCAAGACATACATTAGTTCCTACTAGATTGTTATAAAGGTAAGTAAAACTATTGTGAAAAATAAAAGGTGGCAGAGATTTTTTTTTTTTGCTCTAAATTTAAAATCTAAATAGTACTGCATGCCTGCCTGCTATGAAAATAGGAAAAAATGCATTTTTACATTTCTTCCACCTTCATTTCCCCTCACCTTCTTATATTGCTTATTTATATTATCATATTTTTTGTCAAGATTGGTAATATTTACATTATTTTCTATAAAAAGATTATTGGCTTCTCTGACCACAATTCCATCAAGGTAGAAATTAACAATAGAAAGAGCAAGGAAAAAAAACCAATTACACAGAAACTGAATGATACCCTGCTTACACATCACTGGGTAATAGAAGAAATCAGAGATGGAATAAAAAAATTCCTAGAATCAAATGAGAATGAAAACACATCATACCAAATCCTTTGGGACACAGCAAAGGCAGTCCTCAGAGGACAATTGATAGCAATAGATGCACATATCAAAAAAGAAGAAAGGGACAAAATCAAAACATTAACTACAGAACTCAAACAAATAGAAAGAGAACAGCAAAAAAAGCCCACAACCACCGGAAGAAAGGAAATAGTAAAGATCAGAGCAGAAATCAATGAAATAGAGAACAGAAAAACAATAGAAAGAATCAACAAAACCAAAAGTTGGTTCTTTGAAAGAATCAACAAAATCGACAAACCACTGGCCAGACTGACAAAAGAAAAACAGGAGAGGACACAAATAACCCAAATAAGAAATGAAATGGGGGACATTACAACAGACCCAACTGAAATAAAAAGGATTATAACAGAATATTATGAAAAACTATACTCCAACAAATTTGAAAACATAGAAGAAATGGATAAATTTGTAGAAACACACGGCCTACCCAAACTACAACAAAGTGATGTTGAAAATCTGAACAGACCCATAAAAAGAGAAGAGATTGAAAAGGTAATCAAAAAACTCCCAAGAAAAAAAACCCTGGCCCAGATGGCTTCACTGCAGAATTCTACAAAACATTTACAGAAAAGCTTGTACCAGTACTACTCAAGCTATTTCAGAGCACAGAAGAGGAAGCAACACTTCCAAATTCATTCTATGAAGCCAGCATAACACTGATACCAAAACCAGGCAAAGATGGCACAAAAAAAGAAAATTACAGACCAATATCTCTCATGAATATAGATGCAAAAATTCTGAACAAAATTCTAGCCAATAGAATTCAGCATCATATCAAGAAAATAATACACCATGACCAAGTAGGATTCATAGCAGGTATGCAAGGATGGTTCAACATTAGAAAATCAATCAACGTAATCCACCACATAAATAAAAGGAAAGAAAAGAATCACATATCATCTCAATTGACGCAGAAAAGGCATTTGACAAAGTCCAACCCCCATTCCTGATAAAAACTCTCAATAAAATAGGTATAGAAGGGAAATTTCTCAACATAATAAAGGGCATCTATGCAAAACCAATGGCCAACATCACTCTTAATGGAGAGAGGCAGAAAACATTGCCCTTGGAAACGGGAACAAGACAAGGATACCCTTTATCACCACTCCTATTTAACATTGTGCTGGAAGTTCTAGCTAGAGCAATAAGGCAAGAAAAAGAAATAAGGACATCTAAACTGGTAATGAAGAAGTTAAACTGTCCCTGTTTGCAGATGATATGATACTAGACATAGAAAACCCTAAAGACTCCATGAGAAATCTCCTGGAACTAATAGAAAGATTCAGCAGAGTAGCAGGGTACAAGATAAACATTCAAAAATCAGTTGGATTCCTATACACCAGTAAGGAGAACGATGCAAAGGAAATCAGGAAAACAATACCATTTTCAATAGCCCCGAAAAAGACAAAATACTTAGGAATAAATCTGACCAGGGATGTAAAAGACCTATACAAAGGAAACTACAAAACACTACTGCATGAAACCCAAAGGGAGCTACATAAATGGCAAAACATAGCATGCTCATGGATAGGCAGACTCAACATTGTGAAGATGACAATTCTACCCAAAGCAATTTACAAATACAACGCAATCCCAATCCAAATACCAACAACATTCTTCAAAGAGATGGAAAAACTAATCATTAGCTTTATATGGAAAGGGAAGAAGCCCCGAATAAGTAAAGCACTACTGAAGAAGAAGAATAAAGTTGGAGGACTCACACTACCTGACTTCAGAACCTACTATACAGCTACAGTAGTCAAAACAGCGTGGTACTGGTACAACGACAGATACATTGACCAGTGGAACAGAATTGAGAACCCAGATGTGAATCCATCCACCTATGGTCACCTGATCTTTGACAAGGGCCCAAAGTCCATCAAATGGGGAAAAGACAGTCTTTTTAACAAATGGTGCTGGCAAAACTGGATATCCATCTGCAAAAAAATGAAACAGGACCCATACCTCACGCCGTATACAAAAACTACTTCAAAATGGATCAAAGACATGAATATAAAGCCTAAAACTATAAAGTTCATAGAAGAAAAAATAGGACCAACACTTCAGGCATTAATACATGGCATTAAGAGGATACAAACCATAACCATCAATGCACAAACCCCAATAGCTAAGCTAGATAACTGGGATCTTCTAAAATTCAAACACCTATGCTCTTCAAAAGACTTCACCAAAAGAGTCAAAAGAGAACCTACAGACTGGGAAAAAATTTTTGGACAGTACAAGTCAGACAAAGGTCTGATCTCCATAATCTACAAGAAAATCCAACACCTCTACAACAAAAAGACAAATAATCCTATTATAAAATGGGCTAAGGAAATGAACAGACACTTCACCAAAGAAGACATTCAAATGGCCAACAGACACATGAGGAAATGCTCACGATCACTAGCCATTAGAGAAATGCAAATTAAAACCACAATGAGATACCATCTCACCCCGGCATTACTGGCACGAATCAAAAACACTGGAAATAACAAATGCTGGAGAGGCTGCGCGGAGATCGGAACTCTTATGCACTGCTGGTGGGAATGCAAAATGATACAACCAAAATGATATGGCGCTTCCTCAGAAAGGTAGAAGTAGACATACCATTCGATCCAGCAATCCCACTCCTAGGAATATATCCTAGAGAAATTAGAGTCATCACTTGAATAGACATATGCACACCTATGTTCATGGTAGCATTGTTCACAATAGCAAAATGATGGGAACAACCTAGATGCCCATCAACAGATGAATGGATAAACAAGCTATGGTACATACACACAATGGAGTACTATGCAACGAGAAAGAACAACAATGAATCTCTGAAGCATCTCATGACATGGATGAAACTGGAGAACATGCTGAGTGAAATAAGTCAATCACAAAAGGAAATTATTGTATGAGACCTCTATTGTGAAAACCCATGAAAAAGTTCACACACAAAATGTAACAATTTTTGCTGGTTACCAGGGATGGGAGGGGTGCGGGGGGGGGGGGGAATACTAAATAGTCAATAGATAAGTGGTATCTCGGGTGAAGGGTGAGACAGTACACAATACAGGGGAAACTAGCACAACTTGTACAAGGAAAGGTCATGGAAGCCCCATAGACACATCCAAACTCCCTGAGGGACTGAATTGCTGGGCGGGGGCTGTGGGGACCATGGTCTCGTGGAACATCTAGCTCAATTGGCATAACAGAGTTTATAAAGACAGAGTTCTACATTCTACCTTGGTGAGTAGTGTCTGGGGTCTTCAAAGCCTGTGAACCGCCATCTAAGATACTCCACTGGTCTCATCCCTTCGGGAGCAAGGGAGAATGAAGAGAACAGGATACAAGGAAAAGATTAGTCCCGAGGACTAATTGACCACAGCTACCAAGGCCACCACCAGACTGAGTGCAGTACAGCTAGATGGTGCCCGGCTACCACCACTGACTGCTCTGACCAGGATCACAACAGAGGGTTCTGGACAGAGCTGGAGAAGGATGTAGAACATAATTCTAACTCACAAAAAAAAAGGACCAGATTTACTGGCCTAAAGGAGATTGGAGAAACCCCAAGAGTATGGCCCCCAGACACCCTTTTAGCTCAGTGGTGAAGTTATCTCTGAGGTTCACCGTTCAGCCTGGGAGTGGACAGCCCCGTAAAACCAAATAGGACTAATGAGGCACAGTAGTCCAGTGACAAGGGCCAGAAGGCAGAAGGGGACAAGGAAGCTGGTGATAGGGAACCCAAGGCTGAGTAAGGATATTGTTGATGTGTTGTGAGATTGTTAACCATTGTCATAGGGCAACATGTGTAGTAACTGTTAAATGAGAAACTATTTTGTTCTGTAAGCCTTCATCTTAAGTGAGAATAGCATCACAATTGGAAGAGTGTAGTTAATGTCATTGAACTGTGCACGTAGAAATTTTTGAAAAGGCGTATCTTTGGCTATGTGTATTTTCACCAAAAAAAAAAAAAAAAAAAAGGTTGAGAAGTTAGAGGGTTGACATGTTGTGGGGTTGTTAACCAATGTCATAAAACAATATGTGTACTACTGTTTCATGAGAAACTATGTGTTCTGTAAGCCTTCACCTGAAGTACAATAAAAAAAAAAAAGTAAAAAAAACCAAGATTATTGGCTGACATTTATTGAAACTTATAGATTCCAAGCACTGTTTTAAATTTTCCTTCCTTCCTTCCATTCTTTTTTCTTCTTTTTTCAGCTTGGTTCTATCTATATAACTGAATCATAATCATCCTTGGTTTATAAGACACAATTATTATTGGTCTCTTCAGACTCTTTACATGTATCATCTCATTTAATCCTCATTAGAATCCTATAAAGTAAGTACTATTATTATCCCATCTTACAGATAAGAAAACTGAGGCTCTGAAAGGTTGAATAACTTGTCCAACGTAAAATGAATAATCAGTGGAGCCAGAATTTAAACCCTTTTCAATCTGACACCAATCTTAATGGCTCTGTTACAGTCTTAGCTTCTACAGTAAAAAACAAAAAGCAAACCCATTGCTGTCAAATCGATTCTGTCTCCTAGCAAGCCTGCAGGACACAGTAGCCTTACGGAAGCAGTCTGCCACATCTTTCTCCCACATCTTTCTACTGGGGAGCCGCTGGTGGGTTCAAACTGCTGACCTTTTGGTTAACAGCCAAGCAAGTGCTTTAACCACTGTACCACCAGGGCTCCTTTTTACTTCCACAGTAGTTTAGGCTTATTTTTTACAGGAAGCCCCCGACTTAAAATGTATTTGCGTTACAATGAACTGCACTTATACGACCGTCTGTGTGTATATGTGTGTGTACCTTATCATTAGTAATATGCACAACATACAGTGTAGCAACATGTAATTTTCTGATGTTATCATTCCCAGATGTAATGTTTCCAATCCCCACAGAAAAATAGATTGGATTTATAAAGATACTGCTAATAAAAGGCAATAATAATGAAAACTAAAAAAAAATGAGGTATTTGACTGTGGTGATTAAGACTGTGCATCAGCTTGGCTGGGCCGATTCTCAGTGTTTTAATGTAATCACTCCCATGATGGAATATATTGCGAGTAGCCAATCAGATGAAAGGGAGTCGCCTTGGGGGTGTGGCCTGTATCTGAATATAAGCAGATGTTCTGGCTTTTTGCTCTCTCTGGATCCTGAGGCTGCCTCCTGTCACCTCATCTCCAGTTCTTGGGACTTGAGCTGTCAGCTTATCTGCTGAACTTGGGATTCATCGATCTGCACAGCCTGTGAGCGGGAGCCCTGTTCTCTGACCTGCCGATCTTTGGCTTGCCAGCTTCTGTGGCTTCGTGACTTGGGAGAGGCCTCTACCCTGATCCACGGACTTGGGACGTTCTAGCCTCTACAATCACGTGAGCTGTTTCCTTGATATAAATCTCTCTCTCTCTCTCTCTCTCTCTATATATATATATATATTTATACACTTTACTGGTTTGGTTCTCTAGAGAACGCAGCCTAAGACATTGACATACATCAGAACTCACTTACCAAGAAGTAGTCATTGGAACAGAACCCCATCGTAAGTTGGTACTACCTGTATTTAAATGGATATATTGTTCACTTCCAGTATTTTACTGTATTTTTCCATTTCTGAGTTTTTTATTTTGATTCAGTTCTTGGTTTGCTGTATTATTTCATTTTCAAAGATTTTTCAAGAAATGTTCACAGATATTGAATTCTGTGTGTATGTGTTTAATGTCTGAGAATATTTCTGACTTGCTTTTCTAACCAGATATGAAGTTCTTGGGTCATTGGACGACTTGCAAGATAACCTAGCTGGATAATTACTTCTGAATCCTGTCACTCAAAATTCAAATGAACTTATTTCTGGCACTGAAACATTGCCATAGAGTGCCTTAAGGGTAGCCTGATTTGTTGGATTCATGTTAGAAGGTTTTTGTTTGTTTGTTTGTTTTCCTGTCTGGATATCTGAAAAAATCTGTCTTATTCTAGATGTCCAAAAACTTAATCAGAATATATCTTATGTTGATCATTATCTTTGGGAATTTCCTGAACCCACTGGATCTTTTCTATCTACAGATTTGATTCTTCATTCCTCGGTAATTCTAGTATTATAACTTTGAATATACTGTTTGTTCTCCTTGTTAGATTCTTTGCTTGAGGGGCACAAAATTCCTTATGTTGAACTTTCTTTTTCTATCTTCCCTTTATAGTGTCTTTTAATTGCTTTATTCTCTTCATCCCTTTCTTTAGCATTTAATGTGATTAACTCAAGTCTTTTCTCTTTAACAATAATTTGTGCTTCAGCTCTGTGTAGTCTATTCCATCATGTTTATAATTTATTTACTGGCCCTGTAATTTTCCTGTTAATCACATTCTGTTAATCATCTCATCTTTGAGCTCTTGTTTTTATCTTATGCAGTTTCTTATTGTGTTCTTCTATATCTCAGCACATTCAAGGGGAATTTTCTTCTTTTCCTTGAGTTATGCTTTTTCCAGCCTGGGTTCTTCATTCATCATTTGCATGTCAACTTTTTGTTACAGTATAAAGTTTATATGTATGCAATTGTATTCATTTTCATTTACTCATGCTTAGCATGAACAGTTCTGCCAAGATCTTCTACTTTCTCTTATATAACACAAGTAAATTATCTTTGACTTTCTTCCAGTCATATCAGAGATATTCCTCCTACCGCCTCATCACTTCTGCACTGCCCAACTAGCTGGGCTATTGCGCCAAAGTGTTTTTTTTTTTTTTAATTTCCTTTTTAAATGAAAAATATATGTTTTTATTATTATTATTTTGCCTTAGAGCAGGGGCAGGGACAAGAGAAGGGGAAGAGTCCATTAGCTCCTGACACTGCAGTTTGCTTTGACAAAAAACTGAAACACAGGATTTGCTCTCTCTTCTGAGATGTCAAATACCCTATACTATGGTTTACTTCACCTGGCTGGAGGTATGTGCTATTTTCCTGGTAGAATACACTAAGCCTTCGGTTCATTCATTCAATTCAAAACGTAGCTTTGGAAAATCGTGTCTCCTTGTGGGGGTTTCTTGCACCTGCTCACTCATCATATGCCATTGCTTTTTCTCTTAAGGATTTGCCTTGACTGTTTTTCCTGCATTCTTCTTTATCCTTTGGTCCACTTCTCTGAAAATAAGAGATATTAATGAAAATGTCAAGGTTTGGAATACTCACCTACTTTCCCCAAGATATTTTCAGGGGATAATCCTGGTTATAAGTGTTAGAATCTTCACCAAGTCATACCAAAATTTCCTACTTCTCCTCTTGGGCTATCACTTTTCAAAGTTGATAGGTTTGCCACTTTTGAAACTTTTCTCCTTTTTTCTATTTTGTGTGTATTTTTTCAGGCGTAAGAAGAGAGAGTCTGTAAACTTGAATATCAGGAGCACTGAATGGGAGGGGTATATAAACTCTTTAGAGCAATGATTGCTAACCTTTGAATCAGGAGTAAAGAACCCATGAGAAGTGCAGAGTTTTTGAAAGAGCTTTGCAAATGCATATGCATCCCAGAAATGGCCTGCCAGCTAAATTAAAATAGTACTTATTAAATACCATTGTATTTCAAATGAATTCAGGTGCTATTTTACGGTGGATAAAATGGAAAGTAATTTTAATGCGTTACTGAATTCTTTATAGCTCTTTGTCACTATGTATCTAGGTGAGGCAATAGCAGTGGTAAGAGTCTGTAGACAGAAAGGTGTGTCACTTATTAGTAGTGTGACCTTGAGAAAGTTATTTTTACTATTGTGAGTCACACTATAAAATAGGATGATAATAGCATCTACCTCATAGAGTTGTTATGAGGTTTAAATGAAATTATACATGCAAAGCATTTGGTACAATGCCTGACACATTATCAGCACTCAATGTTAGTTGCTCTAGTTACAATCAGTGGGTGCCATCATATCAGGTTCTAATGATTGTTTAGAAAGGGATCTTCTCATTTTAATGTTGTGAAGCACAGCAGGGTCAGATAAGTTTCTTGAATCTTTGGACATGGCTTATCTTAAATTACACAAGTGCTACAGCTGGAAGAAAATATACTGAGCAGGCCTACAAGGAAATAAGACTAATATCAGTTAAGCATGTAGCATCCACTTGGATGTATGAGATGTGCCAGTGATTTTCATAAGAAGCAGACTCTGAAATAAGATTAGCATAAGGAAGTTTATTTGAGTAGTTCTCAGGATCAATACATGTTGAAGACGGGAAGAAAGCAGGATTGGGTAGAAGGAGAAGTTGGACTTTGATACACTTTCAAGAAAGGCCTCAGCTAGCCATCACAGGGAGCTCTGAAGTTGGTATGGCCCTTCAGAATTGTCAGAAGTTGTGACATGAGGGGATCTGACCTTTATATTTCCACATTGACTGTTACTGGATGCAGGCTACCTCTGGAAAATAGGCATGCCTTTGCTTGAGGTAGAGTCTCTGGGTGGTGCAAATGGTTCATGTGCTTGGCTACTAACCAAAAAGTTGGCCATTTGAGTCTACCCAGAAGTGCCTTGAAAGAAATCTGGTGATCTATTTCCGAAAAATCAACCACTGAAGACTCTATGGAGCACAATTCTACACTGACACACATGGGTGTCATGAGTCAGAGTCGACTCAATTGCAACTGGTTTTTGCTTGAGGCATTTCTAGCTGAGGGTAATTTCTGAAAGGAGCTAAGAGCTGAGGACTCTCAGCTGGGAATACTTTCAGCAGCTGGGCCGGTAAGTTTTCCGGGTGAAATCCCCCAGACCTCTACTCTACCATTCTCTAGAAAAACTCTCTCAAAACCTTTCTCCTCCAAGGGCTAATTCACTACCTTTTCCAATCCTGAATTCAATACTTTCCCAATCCTGAAATCCGTCTCCTTCTCAGAAAATCCAGTTCCATATTGTCTTTTGAGCCTAGACTTTTAAAAACAAATGTTCTGACTGGAGGTGATATTTTGGGTGCACTTGTGTTTTGTTTTGTTTTTTCCTCCATTTCTGGAAAAGGAAAGCCAAAAACATCGCTACCTTCTTTAGACAAGGAGTATGTAAATTATTAATAGCACTGAGAATAAAATGCAAATTAATATCCCAATCAATTACTCTACCACATACAGATTGCTCTATATTAAATAGAGTTTATTCCTTCCTATTTAACTTGCAGTAAATGATATTTAAAAACCCATTGCCTGTATTGGTGTGAGATAGGGTTTAAATATTTGCAGAATTTGAAAGCAGTAATTTTAGCAATCTGTTGTTAACACAAGGAGTGAAATATCAAGAGCAACGTTGTTTTTTTTTTTTCACTCTTGTATCTGTTTATCGAATTGTCCACAGATGGTTCAGATCACAAAGTTTCCATTTTTTTACTGGAAGAGCAAGTGCACTCTTTGAAACTGTATTTCTCCCAAACCTGTATTCCATTTCCTAAGCATGTTTTCCAGTGTATTAATATGTTCAGATATGGTTCTATCAAAATGATGTCATTACATCGCTAGAGAGAGAATGCTGACAAGCTGATTATGCACTCAGATGAGTAAGTGTTTTACTGGGTGATAGGAAGGGAGAAACCCTGTAAAATTATCTTTCTGAAGACAGTTATAACATCAAATGAAATCTTGAACCATCCAGATACAACTCAAGTGGGAATAAGTTATAAAATGAAGATGTTTAGAAATAGCAGAGAAGAGTATTATTAATAGAAAAATAATGATAGAATCCTAAATATATAGTTGTATCTTACTTTATGAGTATCACTCCAAATACTTGGATAAGCATCAGAAACACTGTAAGAAAATAAAATTCTATCATAAAATTACTAAAGAATTTTTTAAGGGTTTTTTTAGAAAAAAAAATTTTTATAAGTGGCGATTTCACAATCCCAGTTTATATTATGTAATTATTAATGTTCTGTATTTGAGTTTACACAAGTAAAGCAGATGAGTATTTATTATGATGGTGTACAAAAGACCTTGGAAGGGAAATAGCTTTTTAGTAAAACAGATTAGATGTCAAAGGGCTTTCTTGAAGTTTTGTTAAGAACTAAAATTCCTTGTCTGAATTCAAAAAATATTGGGCATCACTACCTCAATTATTTGAAATTAGTCTCTCAATATTAAACTATCCCTAATTTCAACATAGGCATACTTGGAAATAAATGTTTATTGGGTCACTAGTACCCTAGAGGAGTAATATAACCATACCTTTTTAGTGATTATTTGAATGTTTTAAGGTACTTTGGACTGGTTCATAATTATTTAGTATAGAACTTTAATATTGGGGGAGACATTAATGATCAATCTTATCACTTTATAGATAATAAAAATGTGGGTTGTGTTCTGTGTCCCTGGTTACTATGAGGTAATCTCTCAAAAAAAAAAAAAAAATTGTAGCCATAAAATTGATTTGGACTCACAGCGACCCTATCAGACAGAGTAGAACTGCCCCATAGGGTTTCCAAGGAGTGGCTGGTGGATTTGAACTGCTGACCTTTTGGTTAGCAGCCAAGCTCTTAACCACTGTGCCTCTAGACCCTTGGAATTTCCCCAGTGATTGGTGTCTTTGTTATTTTTGGAGGGGCTCCAGATGACGCCTACCTTCCATGTTGTGCTAATGAGGCAACTCTTGGGTGGGGGATGGCCAGGCCAGAAAGATCCACCATGTGATATAAGCCTGAATTCAGAGGAAGAGGGTTGGAGGTTCAATTCAATCACATGGACAATGATTCAATTAAGCATGCCTACATAATGAAAACTCCATAAAAATTCTGGACACTGAATCTCAGGTGAGCTTCCTGGTTGGTAATAGACATCGATACATGGGGAAGGGTAATGCATTCTTTGGGAGCATGGAAGCAATGCATTGGAACCCTCCCAGACCTCACCCTATATGTCTCTTTATTTGTATCTTTTTTGCTATAGTAAAAATGTAATCATAAACATAGTGCTTTCCTGAGTTCTGTGAGTCATTCTAGCAAATTATCAAATCTAAGGTGGTAATGGGAATACGTAAATTTTAGCCAATAGATCAGAAGTAAAGGAGGCCTGGGGTCCCCTGAATTTACATTTGGCATCCTGACAGAGTAGAGGAAACCCCTGAATTTGTAGCCAACAGATTAGAAATAAAGGTGTCATAGAGACCCCCAAGCTTAAGGCTGGTGTCTGAAGTCTTGGGCAGATTTGGTAGTCTGGAAGACTGCTCTTTAACTTGTGAGATCCAACTTAGCTCTGATGGTTCAGTTCAGAAGAAGAAGTACTGCATCTGCAGTTGGTGTCAGAGAGGATATTTTGAGTTAGGTGGCATGTGTTGGAGAAGGCTGAGAAGACACATACACAGTGAGACATCTAAACAGAAGATTAATTATTCTAGAGAGGTGAAGCAATTTTTCCAAAGTTACACTCTAAGTCACATACTGACAAAATACGACCCAAATCCAATGATTCTAAACCTGTTTCTCTTTCTAGTACTTTCCCCATACCACGTAGAGTATACTTTTACTTAATTAATGTTAAGATTGAGATTTTATCAGTTCAGCTATTACATGGCAAGAGTGATGAACATCGATATTCAATTGATGATTTCACTATTATCAATGGCAGATATTTTCTGGGCCTAATTTTATGGCTAGTCATATCATTTATTCTGCACACTCACAGAGATGCATGCTCTCTACATACACACAAACCAATTTTAATCTTCTTCAACATATACTATGAATAAAGTTAACCAGGATGGATCATGGATAAGTTATTAAAATGATGAAGCTAAGTTGAGAAAAGAACTTTAAAGTATATGTGGTTTCAAAAACTGGATTTTCATCTAACTTATTGTTTATACTATATATTTATTATGACACAGTCTAAAGTGTCTTAAAATATTCAAAGAACTCAACCACTGAAAAATTATGGTTATGTTGCTGCTTTAGGGCACGAGTGACCCAATAATCCTTTATTTCTGAGTATGTGTATTTTAAAATTAAGAATGGTTTAAATATTGAGAGGCTGATTCTCACATAGATAGATGATGGTAGATGGATAGGTAGATGTTGATGATGATAAAGATAGAAATAAAGAAAGGTATCTAAAACATAAAAACACATATTTAATCATTTTTATAACATATTTCATTGGAATGTCTCAATACCCAAGATACAGACATCTTTGTCTCTGGGATTAATGATTTTCATTTTGTTCTCAGTAACCAGAGATAAAATTTTAATATTCCATTGAGCTGAAGTCAATTATTTCAAAAGGGGAGAGGGAAGGGATTCTGTTAGGGAACTGGTTTGTGAGGACTGAGCTATATTCTGGAGTAGTCATAAATACTTCTTTGGTGTCTTTCTTCAATTCTGACTGGAAATTTAAATGGGTCCTAGTGTTCAGGACTATAAGTATGTCCTGCACTAGGAAATCAGGCTGCTGGACCAAGAGTCTAAAGGCCCAACGTCAAGAGACCACTGACTTAATAAGGCAAAATCTATTTGAGGATGATGGAATAAGTGAATGAGGGGTAATTATATTTACTTGGAGCCCTAGTGGCACAATGAGTAAGAGCTCAGCTGCTGACTGAAAGGTCAGCAGTTGGAATCCACCAGCCACTCCTTGGAAACCCTATGGGGCAGTTCTACTCTGTCCTATACGGTAATTTAAGTACAATCAATGATTTAAAAGAAAATGAATTATGTTTGAAAAATAAATGATAATAATGATGTAGAAATTATAGTAAAGAACCCAGACTTTGGGTTCAGGGATTTGATGTTTATAAAAATCTTAGACCCTGTTTCCTATATGCTGGTGGAACCCAATATCTTGCTAAGTGAGAGTTATTCAGCCTTCCAAATTCTGGTTAAAATAAAGGCAAGTAATATATTTCAAAAGCAGATTGAAATCCATTCTTGCGTAACTTCAGTAATTCTTATTTTAATTACTAAAATTGAAACTTATACAGAATCAAAAGTAATCTCAAAAATAAATCAACAAAGAATTTAATATCTTAGCTAAGAAAGAGCTTGAGCTTTGGGGTTCAGGTAAAATTCACTACCAGCTTGGGTTAGTAATTTGATTCTTCCAGGCCTTCTTTGTAAATCAGGACAATCCATACATCTTATGGTGCTTGTGAATTCTAAGTAAGATAATGTATATAAAGTACTTGGCATGTATATTAGTTATCTATTGGTGCATATCAAATTACTCCAAAACTTAGTGGCTTAAAACAACAAATATTTATTATCTCACAACTTCTGTGAGTCAGGAATCCAGGCATGATTTGGTTTAGCTTGGTGTCTCTGACTCAAGTTCTGTC
Source organism: Dugong dugon (assembly GCA_030035585.1). NCBI lineage: Eukaryota > Metazoa > Chordata > Mammalia > Sirenia > Dugongidae > Dugong > Dugong dugon. The sequence goes on along the minus strand of CM057467.1, from coordinate 102,007,788 downwards.
ACAAGGTTGCAGCCAAGCTGTTGGTTGGGTCTGAAATCTCATCTGAGAACTCCACTAGAGGAGGATTTACTTTCACACTTGCTCATGTGACCTCTATTGCCCACAGGGCTATCGGATTGAGGGCGTTACTTCTACTTGGTTATTGGCCAGAGACCTCCCTCAATTTCTCTCCACAGGGACCTCTTCACAAAGCTGCCTCAAAACATGGCATGTGACTTCCCCCAGAGCAAACAGTCCGAGAGAAAGGATGAAAACATACAAGATATAAACCACAGTCCTTTAATTACCTAATCTAAGAAGCGACATCCCATCATTTGTGCTATAAACAATTCATTAGAAGTGAGTCATTAAATCTACACGTAAGAGGAGGGAATTACACAGGATGTGAAAACCCGGAGGTAGAGATCATTGAGGGCCATGTTAGAGGCCTGGTACAGTGCCAAGGTTCATGGATATTAGCTATACTAATAACTCATGTTCCAAGTGGATTGACTCATTGGTTTCTAACATCCCTTGATCATGGCAATTATAATAATAGCAACCATTATATATAGCTTGGTACGTGCCAAGCAGTGTTCTAAATGTTTTTGTATATATCAACTAATTTAATCTTTACAAATTATCATGATTTCTTTGCAGATGAGGAAATAAAGTTGAAGGGAGATCAAGTAACTTGCCCATGCCACAAAGCTAATAAACATTAGATCTGGGATTTGAACCCCGGCAGTCTGGTTCCAAAGCCTGGACTCCAAAATGGTATGCCATGTTACCTCTCAATCAATCAGACCCTTTACATTTATGCTTTTTGGAGCTTAAAATGTATGTACCCTATTTTAGAAAAGTACACAAAGACACATTTTTCATACTTTTTCAGAGTGTTTCCAGAAACCCTAAAAGTCCACAGACAGATACCAGATTTAGAACTGCTGTCCATGATAATTATCCAAATTGAATAGAACTCAGGGAAGGCTGAGTTTCTACATAATGCAGGCTGGTAAAGTAGGAAAGAAAGATTGCGAGTTAGCAGAAGTGAGTCTGGATTCCAGCTTAATGGGCAAGTCATTTAACTTGAGGCCACAGTTCTTCCACCTATGAAATATACGTCATAATGTTTCTCTGTGTAATAACTAACATACCAAAAAAATCAAACCCATTGCTGTCCAGCCTATTCCAACTCATAGCGACCCTACAGGACAGAGTAGAACTGCCCCATACATTCTCTAAGGCTGTCGGAATTGACTTGAAGGAAATGGGTTTATGTTTTTTTTTTTTTTTCATAAGCTTTATGGAAGCCGACTGCCACAACTTTCTCCTGTGCTGGTGGGTTTGAACCACCCACCTTTCGGTTGGCAGCCGAGGGCTTAACCACTGTGCCACTAGCACTCCAACAACTAACATACACTGAGTAGAAAAACTAACATACACTACTTTGTGCCAGGCACTGTTCTGAGGGTTTTTCCTATGGTATCTCACTTAACATTGACATGCTCTCCTCTCCTCCTGTGAGATAGTGAGATAGACATTATTATAATCCTGTGTCAGAGATGAGGAAACTGAGACACAGAAGAGTTAAAAAATTTGTCTAAGGTCCAAGAGTAGCAGAGTCAGCATTTGAAACTAGGCCGTCTGGTTCTGAAGCCCATATTCTTAAATGCTACACACCGTCACCCCTCGGGGCTACTAGAAGGATACAGTAAATATACATATATGAAAATACTCTATAAAATACTCCAGATGTATAGTTCAAAGACTTTAGTGTCTTTGACCCTCTGCTTTTCAGCTGTAAAAAAGGAAACATCACAAATCTCCTTTCTCCTTTTATAAAATGCCTACAGGAAGGTATTTTGGAAACTGTGTAAAGCATTAAATTAATGTAGGTTCTTCTTACATGCCTTCCTATTTCATCTGATTCAATTGACAGAGGTCTTTAAAATGGATAATAGTATTTCAATACATCAAAACCTTGGGTTTCTTTTATAAAGAATAACCTCCAGAAAGTCGCAAGCCCAGTGACATGGTTCACCGCTGTTATAGTTTAATCATTTATTTATTTTTAATGTATTAATTTTTTTAGCCAGGTATCGCCACACACTTGACTTGTCTTCTGAACACCTGAACCCACCTGGAGGGCAGTTTATATCTTTGAGAATTTACTTGGCCTACTCCTTAACGTTTTCTGCATTTTCCGTCTCACAGAGCACTTTTAATCCTAATTTTACATCTTAAAAGACATGAAAGAGCTAAATGCCAGCTAACATGAGAACTGGATTCCAGCTTGATAAATGATGCGGCTTCACTACATATGTATAAAGAAGACATCACGTGTAGTGTTAAGAATGGTGGCAATGGATTCAGGCTGCCTAGGTTCAAATCCCAAACCTTTCACATGTTATCTGTGGGACCTTAAGCAAGTTACTTATCTGCTTTGTATCTGCTTATGCATCTGTAAAGGGGGGTAATTATAGTACTAACCTCATAGAATTATAATGAAGGTTAAGTGAGCTTTGTATCTAAACACTAAGAACAGTGCTTGACATGCAATAAAAATGAGTTATTATTATATTTGAACAACTTGAAATCTCTTATCTTCCCCATATCTCATTTTAGTGCAAATAAAGTGGGAACACTATTACCTTTTATTTCTGGTTAGGATTGTAATACATTTTCAATTTGCTTGGAGAATGTTTTGAACTCTGTAGGTGCTACGGACCTACAAAGGGTAACTGTTGTTCCATTTTTAAAAGAGAGAAGATAATTACTATGTGGTCTTTTTTCAGGAGGAGCATTAGTCAACAAAGTTTTTTTTTTTTTTTTTGGAGCGCCCACGTTGTTGCAAGCTACTGTGGGATGATTCAAACCATGTAGAAAGCTCAGTTCTGAAGTAGAATGTTTTTCTCTTATTAGAATTTTTGTAACTGCAATATCAAAACAGGAGAATGTTTAAGATTTCATGTGGAAAACAAACTCTTCCCTGAGAAAGAAACAATATTTTGCTTAGAGTAAGTAAAGAAGGAATCTCTTTTAAACTGCCTTCCTCCTTATCTTCTTAAGGGAGATAAAACCATGGACTCTTCTTTGCATGTCATGTCTATGTCTGCCTTCTGCTTTACACATGAAGCACAGATGTATCCCAGATACCTCTTAGAGGTCAACCTCCCTCCAGGAACATTTCTATTTTTGTTTCCTGTAGGAAACAATAAAGCTTACAAGCTTGTTGTGGTTTAAAATTTTTCCCTTTACCAACGGGGACTAACTGAGCCTTCCTATAGCCATACCCGCCACCTCATGGCACTGACAGAGATTGGCTCAAAGGAAAAACCAGTTTGTATTTATAAAATAAATCTTTATTAATAAAAGATGATGACTAATAGAATCCTGTCATTAGCAAGACTCACATTTAATGAGAGGATAGTGTCATGGGCTCACTTTGAGCTACATAAAAGCTTCTCCAAAGACAACCCCCCTCCCCCAACATCTAAAATTTAAAACCAAGCAGAAAAGAATGCTCACTTTTCTTACTGGTTGAACACAACTGGGCCTTGAGCTTATTTAACAAGATTTGCTGAGCAGCTATGCCAGATTCAGAACCCCAAAGAATGGACAGGAAAAAAGTGCTTATTAGAATTTATTTTGGGGGAACCGCAGAAGGGAGTTGAGGAACCACTGTGATATCTTCAATGCAGAATGCATCTAGGGTACCAGTCAATGAAGGTGAAAGAGGGGTTGAAGAGTGGGAGAAAGAATTAGAATGCTGTAAGGGTCCCTGGTGGTGCAAACATTTCCTGCATTCGACTGCTAACTAAAAAGTTGGAGGTTTTCGTCCACACAGAGGCACCTTGGAAGAAAGACCTGGCAATCTACTTCTGAAACATCCACCAATGAAAAACTTATGGAGCACAGTTCTACTCTGACACAGTCGGGGTTGCCATGAGTTGAAATTAACTCGACAACAACTGGTTGGCCAAGCGTCACTTTACGTAAGTGGCCACCCGTAGTGGTTCTCTTATGACTGTCTGTACTCTCTATTATTCAGGCATCCAAATGCTAATTCTCTTGTGAAGTCCATGTAGAGGTTCCTCAGTAATCCTCAGGATGTCCCCATTGTCCAGACCCATCTTATGGGAGACTACTTTGGCTTCATTTCTTTCAGTCCCCCATTGGCTTCTACCCCTCATGGTTCACTCAATCTATTCTTTCTGCTGGGTTCCCCTCAGTGGGTTAGTCACTTTCTTAAGTAGGGTACAGAGAGGGTAGCTTAGAAATAGCTACTTTCTACAATTTTCACCAATCTCATGAAAAAGTCACATATTCTTGCCGTTGTCTTGGAAGAAGTACAACCAGAGTGCTCCTTAGAAGCAAGGATGGCTTTGGACATGTTATCAGGAGGGATCAGTCCCTAGAGAAGGACATCATGCTTGATAAAGTAAAGGGTCGTTGAAAAAGAGGAAGACTCCCAATGAGATGGATTGACACAGTGGCTGCAACAATGGGCTCCAGCATAACAACGATTATGAGGATGGCGCAGGACGGGGTAGTGTTTCGTTCTGTGGTGCATAGGGTCCCTGTGAGTCGGAACCCACTCTACAGCACCTAACAACAACATTCTTGTTGTACTAAAGGTGAAAGAACTGACTGCTCTGCTGCCACTCTGACTCTCTGCTCCACCGTCTTGCTTCAATTCTCTTTTTTCTACTCTGTCCAAATTTTTTTTTGGGGGGGGAGGGTAGTTGGAACAGCCAGGGTACTACATAAGCAAGTGTCCAATGGGAAAGGAGATACCTGTCTTTCTTTTTGGCAGGTATGTTCAATATCTCCTAGTTGTTTTCTTAGAAACTACTCCTCCCCTCCCCACCCCAACCCCTACACACACACTTACACGCACCAGGGCTTCCAACGGGTTTGTTCTGGTTTGAACCCCTGCTAAGAATTAGCATTTCTAACAAGTTCCCGGCAATGCTAATGCTGCTGGTTAGGGACGAATACTTTTTTTTTTTTTAATTGTGCTTTAGATGAAGGTTTACAGAGCTAATTAGTTTCTCATTAAATAATTCATACACATATTGTTCTGTGACATTGGTTGCCAACCCCATGACATGTCAACATTCTCCCCTTCTTGACCTTGCATTCCTCCTTACCAGCTTTCCTGTCCCTTTCTGCCTTCTCATCCTTGCCCCTGGGGTCGTGTGCCCATTGAGTCTCATTTGGTTTCATAGGCCTGTCTAATCTTTGGCTGAAGGGTAAACCTCAGGAGTGACTTCAGTACTGTGTTAAAAGGGTGTTCAGGGACCATACTCTCAGGGTTTCTCCAGTAAGTCTGGTCTCTTTTTGTGAGTTAGGATTTTGTTCTGCATTTTTCTCTAGCTCTGTCCGGGACCCTCTATTGTGATCCCTGTCAGAGCAGTCAGTGGTGGTAGCCGGGCACCATCTAGTTGTGCTGGACTCAGTCTGGTGGAGGCTGTGGTAGTTGTGGTTCGTTAGTCCTTTGGACTAATCTTTCCCTTGTGTCTTTGGTGTTCTTCATTCTCCCTTGCTCCAGATGGGGTAGGACCAGTGGAGTAGCTTAGATGGCGGTTAGGGACCAATTCTGAGAAGCACTAGCAGAGCAGTGATTCTCAAAATTTATTATACGTAAGAATCACCTGGGGAACTTGTTAAACTGTAGATGCTGATTCAGTGTATCTGGGGTAGAAATGCAAATTCTCAGCAGGGGTTTGAACCAGAATGAACCATTCTGAAACCGTGACATGCACAACACTTGTTTTGGGGATGGTAGTGCCCAGCTGTCCCCTCTCTCGTGGAAAGTCAAAGGAAAAACCTCAGAACTTTTCTTAGATGGATTTTTTATGATCTCATACCCCTGTGATTCTTCTCCCCTCTTTCCCGTAGTCGTCTTACATAACTTGGGAGGTAAATCAGGTGGCACAGAGGTTTGAGAGGCCTCAGGTGATGATTGATGGTATCAGATCAAGTTAAACTGCTTTCTAATAAGACTTGAAGGAGGTATCTTGCCTGCTATTGCTTTTGGATCACTTTAGAAGAATTCTTATGATCTATTTTCAGAACTTTATGTCCTGGTAACTCATTTAAAAGCAACTGAGAAAGCCCCACACATCATCTTTTTACAAATTATCTATGAAACGGAGAGGGTGGCCTACTTTACTCTCATAGAGTGAAATAAAATGGCAGGTGAAAAACACTTAGGGAAGCTGTACTGAGAATATAGGTAAAGAGCCTAGTAATCAGTTGCAATTGTGTCAATTCCGACTAATAGCAAGCCTTTGTGTGTCAAAGTACAACTGTCTCCACAAGGTTTTCAATGGCTGATCTTTTGGAAGTAGATCACCAGGTCTTTCTTCTGAGGCACCTCTAGGTAGACTTGAACTGCCAACCTTTCAATTAGAAGCTGAATGCATTAACTGTTTTTACTACCCAGGGACTCCAAAGTGCCTAGTAGACAGTAATAGAAACTTCATCCTCTAACTTGGTTTGAGAGTGTTGAACTGAGGACTTCCTACAGACCCTTTTGAACTGACTGCCTTAATTGTGAATTTTATTAAACTTGGTTTCAGCAAACCCTTTCAAGATAAATCCTCAAACCAGGAACCTGACTGTAATAATTAGAATACAAATAAGAACAACCACCGTATAAATAAAAATAACTAATATTTAAGTGATATTTTGCAATTTGCCAAATGCTATCATATATATTGGAGTCCCTGGTTGGTGCAAATGGTTGCTAACCATAAGTTCGGCAGTTCTAATCTACCAGAGGCACCTTGGAAGAAAGGCCTGGTGATCTACTTCCGAAAAATCAGTCATTAAAAACCCCATGGAGCAAAATTCTACTCTGACGCATGTCACCATGAGTCAAAATTGACTTGATGGCAACTGGTAAAAATCATATATATATTAAATAATTGTATTTTCACAAAACCCACCACGAAGGTAGAAAGTTGATAATGGTTACCCCCACTTTGCAGAAGAGGAAAGGGAGGCTCATCTCACTTGAGGTTAAGTGACTCACATATGGTCACCTGAGAGAGTGGTCTTGGATGCTGGTTTTCTAACTTCATCCCACTACACAGCCAGCCATCTGTTTTAGTTCTACAACAATGCAACAGCATCCTATTATGTGGGGATTAGGTTTGAAATTTAGTACTTACAGAAAAATTGAGTAAGGCCAAAATTACTTTGGGAAATCCTACATAATCACCAGCAGGTCCTACCTTCTTTGAAATTCAAAAACCAACAATTAACTTTTAAAAAATATATATTATTTTTGCATGTATCAAATTCCAGTAAGTTAAATGCATGCATAATGTGACTTTACTACATTTCCTCACTGATGTTTGAAACCAAGAACATCATCATTTATTTTACAGAGGCTGTATTGGCTGGTGGTCTGTAAACTCCCTTAATTTCTTCTCTAGTATTGTTATTCTCTCCCTAAACAGAACCTCCCTTGTACTAAATTTCTGAGAACTCCTAAGGGTTCTAGGATTCAGTGCTTGTGGTTATCAAGCAGGCCATTATTATAAAGACCTAAGAGATGATGCTGTTGTCTCAGCTTTGTTGCTAAACAATTCTTCACAGCACAGTTTTCTCTCCTATAGTATTTGGACTTCAGCTAATCTATGTATGTCCTTTCTGGGAACTTTCCCAGATCTTTGAACATATATAGTAAAAACAGAGGATGCACATATAGATTCTTTGCTGTTACAAATTTAATCATAGGAAATCTGCCATCTGGCTTAGTTTCAGGTATCTGATGTTTCAGTGATGAGTCAGAGAGCTTGGAACAACAATTACAAATTTAAAAAGACCCCCAAGCCCTGCTTTGCTACCAAGGAGTTGTAAAAATGAAAGTTCAGAGGTTTTATTTTTTGACCCTTTTAATTTTTTCTAAGTTTGTAGTATCTTCACCGTTTTGAATCCTAGACTATATCATGGAAACTTTTAGTTCTACAAGATATTCCTAACAGATGATCAAAGGCTTAAAACCAAGCATATTTCTGAAAACTCCATGGCTATTTCTAAAGCTATCACCAACTAAATTTATGAAATAAAACAACTAGAAGAGTAATAAAATCAATTGGGGATTTTATTTTTTGGATTTAACTTTAATGTTTATACGTTTAGTGTTGAATGATGGAGTAGGCTGGGATAGGTTTATGAGGTCAAATTGACAAGGGTAACCGGAAAGATTTGATGGGAAGCTTAGGGGGAACTGAGTTTAAAATAATCGTGGTGGAATAATATGGAAATGGCTAGCGAGAATGGCTGAAGAATGATTGAGGAATGTAATCAATGGCACTGAATTGTACATGTAGAAATTTTTGAAATGATATATCTTAGGCTGTAAATACTTTTCACAAAAAAACAAAACAAAAAAACAGAAACACTCAGGCTCTATGAATTACTGGCAGAAAGGCTTTGGAAAATTACTTAAACTTTCTGAACTTCAGCTTCTTTTTCCTCCTTCCAACAAAACAGGGCTAGTGATCCAGCAGAATAATTTAATGAAATGTTAAGTGGTGATCTGGGAAGTACTCTTCCTGTTCTGCTATGCTTTGTTTTATAGAATCTTAAAGCCATGAAAGATTACACTAGTAATAGGGGGAGAGTCGTCAGTGGGCATATGAGTCAGAAATAAGCTAAGCAAGGAAGGGAGCTTCTGAAAAATTGGGAAAGGCAGGAAAGTTCATGTCAGAGAAGAAAGAGAACCCATGCTCAGGGCTCTGGTAGTCTTTGGGATGAGGCAAGATCTGAGGGGAAAATGTCTGTCATCTCTGAGGCCTCATAGCCTCACCTAAGAGTCACATGCCTCAAGCCTCACAGAAAAGCACCAGAGCAAGATTTCCTGGAGCGACCACATGGACTGGGATAATTATAGGTATCTGAGTGGGCCCCAGTATGGATGGGTGAAGTCTCAGTGCTATTATGAGCCTGGCGTTTTATAGGTATCTGAGTGGGCCCCTGGGTAAAGTCTTAGTGCTATTATGAGCCTGGCATTTTGCACAACTCTGGAAAGAATGGTGGGGAATGCTCCAACAATTACAGGTTAGATTTCCCATCAACCCAGTAAACTCAGAAGCAGAGTCATTATTAGATTGACTGAAAACGCATTTGAGTGAGATATTTTTTGCACATCCAATATTATGGGCTTAGAATCTGACAATTAGCTTGATATACATTGATTTTTCTCCCCCATCTCCCACTTCCTTCCTTCCTCAGTATCTTCCTATTGTCTATCTTCTTCCTAATTATTGCTGACCCTCCAGACCGTCTAGCTCAATGGCTTGGAGTATGGTGTTAATGGAGCAGTAGTGCCAGGTTTGGTTCACCACTGTCCAGAAAATTTTGAACAGAAAAAAGAGGCTACTCAGTGACCACAGCTGACTCTTCTATTCTCTATTAATCACATACTCCCCAAACAGGAATTGATTGGTCAAAGGGAATTTGACAAGATAACTTGATGTATTACAATAACTAAAAGAGATATGTCCCAATGAGCATGAATTAGTCCTGCCAGCAACAAATGCTCATATAGAAACAAAAGCACTTGACATGATATAGTTAGAGCAAAACATGGGTCATAAGTTTCAGAAATGACAACTTCTCAGTGTAAGAGGAGATAATGGTACTTTCCCCCTTAATAGTCATAGTAATAACTGAAATGAAATGAACTGTTGTGGATTGTGGTAGCCAAAATTTGAGTCTGCCCAGGAGGTTTGTGCTTCATCACCACCACTCCCACCTTTCTGCTACCAGAGACTTCTTTCTCATGGAGAAGCCATTCCAGGTAGTACAGTGGGGATGGTCTGCCACAGAGGTGCTCACAGTACCCAACCAATGAGAGTACTGCATCCCCTCACCACTGTAATTGGTTCAAGGATGATCACAAGACTCAGGACACTGACGAGAAAGTGCAACTAGGATCCCTAATTTGAAGTATGATGTAAGCCTAGAATTGATGGTTGCCATTTTTCTCAGTATGTGAAGAGAGCTGATTTTTAAAATGGAGACATTTTTTAAGTGTCTGGATGCAGCCTGGACAAAGCTTTATAATCTCTGGACATCTTAGGTAATTTAGCCAATATAATTTACCTTCTCCACTATTTTTTCTTAAACTATTTTGAGTTGGGCTTCTGTCACTTGCTTTCAAAAGTGCCCTGATAAATGCAGAAATCACACCTAATCAGAGAATAACTATAACCTATAGAGGAAAAGTATAGAATTCCTTAAAGATGAGTCAAAATATTTGTAGCAGAAAGGGCCACAGACTTCATCAGCCTGAAACCAGAAGAACTAGATGGTACCCGGCTATCACCAATGCCTGCCCTAGCAGGGAACACAACAGAGTCCCTGATGGAGCAGGAGAAAGGTGGGGTGCAGAACTCAAATTCTAGTAAAAAGACCAGACTTAATGGTCTGACTGAGACTGGAGGAACCCCGGAAAGCATGGCCCCCAGACTCTCGGTCTGTCCAGAACTAAAGGCCAACTCTTCAGACAAAGATTGGACTGGACTGTGGGACATAAAATGATACTCATGAAGACTGTGCTTCTTAGCTCAAGTAGATACATGAGACTAAATGGGCAGCTTCTGTCCGGAGGTGAGATGAGAAGGAAGAGAGGGTCAGGAGCTGGTTGAATGGACATGGGAAATCAGGAGTGGAAAGGAGGAGTGTGCTGTCACAGTATAGGGAGAGCAACTAGGGTCATGTAACAATGTATGTATACATTTTTGTATAAGAGACTAACTTGAAATGTAAACTTTCACTTAAACTACAACAATAAACAAAAAAAAATTTGTAGCAAAAGGGCTGGTCCTGGTAATAGCATATTTTTTAATAAATATAATCACTAACTCTATCTCACAGTAGCATCTCTAATCTTGCTGGCTTGTAAAGGATTCCAGTAGGGATCATTCTGTAAGAGCAGAATGGAGTTTTCTCTGCTCTTCTGTAAATTTTGTAATTTCTGAAAACAGGAATTATTTCCATGAAGAAGGCTGCTGTGAACCCATACAGGCTTTCATAGAAGATAATAACAATGTATCAATTTACAGTTATAACAAGAAGGAGCTTTTGTCTGTTAAGACATGATGCACTGTTAGTCACAGAACATTATAAAACAGTTCACCAAGTCTGGATAATGAAGCGGGCTGTATTATCTCCCAAAGATGTTGCCAGTGCTGCTCTCCATTCTTTCACCTTTGAGAGACGGTGTTTAGTTTACTTACTGGTCTTGTTGGCTGAATGATTGCCTCAAACCAATAGATGCCAACTGATCACTGAAGGCCCATTTCTTGCTCCGGGGTCATAGGTTAGGTGACTTTGTTTTGGATTTAAAGGCAGAATCTTGATAGTTTCTTATTCTGGAAAGTGTTAGGAAACTAATATATTTACCCTGTACTCTTTTTTGGGCTAAAGGAAGAAGGTATTCTGTCTGCCTAGGAGAAAATCAAAATTGTACTTTAAAATATAGTGCATTTAATTCTTTTGGCTTTTGTATTAATTGGGCCATGCTATCAAGTAACAGAAGCTTTGTCAGGCTAGCTTAAGCAAAAGGGGAGAACTCACTGGAAGGTTTAAGAATACAAGCATGGACAACAGAAGTACAAGAGGGACAGGAATGCGGTTAGACCTCAGGAATATCTGGGACCAATGATAAGAACTTGAATTTTATCAAATGTGCTTATGGAATGTATTAATAGTGAATGTATCTTTTTTATTCTTGTGATGCATTTAGTTTCATTAATAAGTATATGTGTTAGTGAATGTAGGCTAACTTTAGCAACAAACAAAACCAAAGTGTGTAATAGTTCAAATAAAAGAAAAGTTAATTTCATTTTATGTGACAGAAGTAAAAGGGTAAGGAGGTTAGCGAGCCATCCTCCTCCACATACTCATTCAAAGACCCAAACTGAAAGAGCTTCCACTGTCTTCAAAATATAGCTTTGAAGGTCTTGGAGTTATTTCTACTCCAACCATTCAGTAGGGAATAAGAGCATGGAAGAGTACTGTATGAGAGTTACCTTAAATTGGCACTTTCCATTTCTATGTTCTATTGGCTAAAACTTAATCACATTGGACACACCTAATTGCAAGAATAACTGAGAAATGTAGTTCTAGTTTGGGCAGGTAATTTTCAATCACAACTATGCACCATGGATGGAGGACCAAGAATTTTTTATGGATAGCTGGTCATCTCTGCCATAATATTCTAATGTGGGATCATTCTTGAATTATTAGAATAAACCCCACTAAGAAATCATGATATTATATATGTAAATAGGCATTACTATTCATAAATGAGTAAAATTATAGTTTCATTTTTCTATGCTAAATGTTTTCATTTTATTATCATTGTGATTTTGGCTTTATATAAAAGAATTTGGGAAGCTCTGGAAATGTGTAAAAATTATCAATTTCTTTAAGTTTTACAAATGAAATATCTTGTCTCAGTGATTCAGAGTAGTTTTTTATAACAAAGATCTTTGTTTTTCCCGTTCTTGTTCTATTTAGACTATTATCTGAGTCAATTTTGATTCCTTTAATTTTCCTTAAAATTTGTCATTCTTAGAATTGTGCAAATATTCTCTTATACTATAATTATTTTAATTTATATTATATCTGTAGTTTTTCTCTTCTATCATCCCTAATTTTGTATTATTTGTCTCTGCATTTTTAAATTACACTAAATAATTATTTATTTCATTGTCCTCCTACTCCCCTGACCTTCTCTCCTCCCCATCCCCTTCCTCCACACCCACCCCTACCAAAGAAACTGTTCTCAGACTTGTTTATAAACTTTATTTTCTTTTTTTCTAATCTACTTTAGCTTATTCCTGTTTTTCTTTATTCTCTCTTTTGATTTTATTTGAAGTAATTTGTTGTTTCCATTCTAAATTATCAAATTTAATGTTTAATCAGTTTTAATTGAAGAGGTTAATAGTAATTTTTATTACTATGAATTTTCCTCTAAGTATGTCCTTGGCTGTTATCTCTTTTCATTATCATTTCAAAGTTATTCCGTTCTTAACTTTTGATTCATCTTTGACACAGAATTTATTTAGTGGACAAATAAATTCTTTCAGATGTTCTAGTGCTTGTGGTCAGAGAATGTAGATTGTTCTATTGCTACTTTGGGGAAATTTATTGTCATTTTCTCTATGGTATTTGAGAAAAAAGATGGAGACTTGCTTTTTAAGTTACATTAGATCACCCTTACTGATTATATTATTTATTCCTTTATATATCTGATTATTTTGTATTTTCTGAATGGCTACCATATTAAGAGAAAGTGGTAAAAATAAAATACACTATTAGTATCTTGTTAGAGATCCCTGGGTAGTGCAAATGGTTTGTGTTTGACTACTAACTGAAAGGTTGGCAGTTTGACCCACCCAGTGGCACCAGAGAAGATAGGCCTTAGGATCTGCTTCCATAAAGATTACAGACAAGAAAATCGTATGGAGCTCAGTTCTACTCTGTCCCCATGAGTTGGAATCAACTCAACAACAACTGGTATACGGGTACTTTGTTAATGTTAGCTATTTTTATATTTGCTGTTTGCCTACCACATAAATGATACCTATATGTTCATGGCAGCTATATCTTATGATGTGACACTTTATCATTATAAATTCTCTGTGTCTTATTTAATTGGTTACAAATTATTCTTTAATAGATGGTACTATTTAGTTTGTAGTACCATCTTTGTACCATTCACTCTTTAGTGTTTGGCAAATCTTTGCTATTTTTACTTTTTGCTTGTTTTAGTTTAGGTTGGTAAAGGAAATTTCTCTTAAGTTCAAACCTGTACAGCTACCTATCACAGAAGTTCTTATAATTTTAAGTAAAAAAAAAAAAAAAATTATATGATCACTATGATACACAGGAGCCCTGGTGGTGCAGTGGTTAGGAGCTATGGCTGCTAACCAAAAGGCTGGCAGTTCTAATCCACCAGCCGCTCCTTGGGAACCCTATGGGACAGTTCTACTCTGTCCTATAGGGTTGCTATGAGTCAGAATCAACTTGATGGCAATGGGTTTGGTTTTGGTTTCTGATACACAAGAAATTGTATACATATGTGTAAAACATGATGGAGAAGTGGAAAATTAAAATGGTTACTTTAAGGTATAATAGAAGGCTTTAACATATTTTCTTGGATGTGGTTAGAATCTTATCTTTGTAATAAAAGAAAAATAACGAGAATTAAGGGGTTGAAATCTAACATAGACTGTCAAGTCCATTTGTGCCACAAATGTGTGATACACATCCTTAGATGAATAGGATAATTAGCTGAAGCAATTCCCATTAATGGTAATGGAGCAACATCTGGTGCCAGTTTCCCCTAGTCACTCTCTTAGTGTGCCCTCTTCTTATCAGAGCACCATGTAAGAGCCCATTGTGGTCTCAGATGTCCTAGTGAAACCAAGTGACAGTTGGAGAAGAAAAGTGTGGTAGGGAGCTTCTAAATGGCTTCCAATGATCCCCACCTCCAGTTACTCATGCCCTTGTGTAATTTCCTCCTTTTGTGTGTGGGCTGACACTAGTGACTCACTTCTAAAGAATAGGATATGGAAAAGGTGATGGGCTGTCACTTTCTGTGACTTCTGTCCTCCTGGCACTCCCATTTGCTGTCTCTCTTGCTTACTCTGATGAGCTCACAGCTGCCATGTCATGAGCTGCCCTATGGAGACGCTCATGTGGCAAGAAGTCGAGGGAGGCCTCTGGCCAACAGCTCCTGAGACTTTCAGTCCAAAGACCCGTGCAAGAAAATGATTGCTGCCAACAGCCACTGGAGTGAGCTTAGGAATGGAGCCATCACCAGTTGAGCCTTAAATTGACTACAGTCTTGTGGGAGACCAAGAGCCAAAGCCTCCAGCTAAGTTGCACTGGATTCTAACTTCCCCTCCAAAAAAAAATACAAACCCATTGCCAATGAATCGATTTTGACTCATGATGACCCCAAAAATGGTACGATAATAACTCTGTGTTGTTATAAGCCACTGAAAAATAAAATTCTCGTGATGCTGTCTTGTGGAAGGATGCCACTGCTTGTAATCCGAACTTCACAACTAAAAAGATTAAAAGGAATTTTCTCCTTCAGGTTTCAGGCTTCATACTGTGGTCTGACCCCAGCGCCTGTTATTGCTTTCCATATTCATATGCATTTTTGTTCAAATCATCTTACTTTTGGAGGAAGAAAAATTGCTATTGCACAATTTATACACAGAGAAGAATTCGAGTACAGACTAAAATTATTCATCTGTAACTACAAGACAACCCCAATTAGTTGCTTTCACCTGTGAAATCTGAGCCAAAAATCCCTTCAACAAATCTTTGACTTTTCCTCATTTATTGATTGTGTACTACATGTAAGAACTTGGGCCAGGTACTATGGGAGATTAAAAGTACTTTTCAGATCTGACACTAACACTTGGCTCTAACTATCTGGTTGGGAAGAACAGACGTGAATAAATAACCACAGTTCAATTCAACCTCTGTGCTTTAGGAAGCTGAGGGTGTGCAGGCTAGAGTAGGTGTACAGATCAATAAGACTCAGTCCTGTTCTTGAGGGATTGATAAGTGCTACTGAGAGTGGGACAGACAACAATTATTACTGAATAGCAGTGTAGATCCAGTTGGGATATTTAGGGAAGACTTCCTAAAGGAGGCAGCGCCCGAGCTGGGTTCTGAGTCTTACATAGGATTTGATGGCTGGAGATGAGGGTAGGAAGACTGGAGAGGAAAGTGTATTATGGCTAAAGAGAAGAGCATGAGCCAAGAAGACTCTATTAAAGTGGAGGAGGGAGGAGTCTATAATAGCAAAATGAAGTAAAAGACAAAGCTGTCAATGTAAGAAAGGATAACTTTGAAGGGGAGCCTAAAGAGTTTGGATTGTCTCATTGGCCAGGGTTCAAAACAGAAATGTCTACAGGGGCCAGGCAAGTTATGTGAGCAAGTAAAGGGGTCATGTGTAAACACACAGGCCCCTTTGAGGAGAGGCAGGGGGTGTAGAAAATCAACCTTGGCTAATGGTGAGTTTCACTATGCAGCTCTAGCTGATTATGGCTATGTTGGAAAGTGAAACCAGGCAGAGTTGCTAGTTCTTGTGACTGTTGAAGAAAAAAAAAAAAATCTTGATTTTATGTAAAATCTGCTGATCTTCAGATACTGGCTTAAATTTTTTTGAATGTTATATGCATCAAATAAAACACATTTCTCTTATTTGTAGGCCAAGGGCTGTCGGGGGTGGGGGGCAGTCATTTTGGTAAAAGAGAAGGTTATGCATTAAGGTGTCTTAGGAAAACATGGGGAGATGAGTCAGAGGCTATGGCAATAGTCCATGTGTGAGGTTCTAAAGTCCAAGGTGAGGGACTACCACCCGAGGAAAGACAATATGAGAAAGATTTTGAAATGTACCCAAAAGATTACCAGGTACTTCCAGTGGAAAACTAGGTGTTTTCTAGTGTACAACCTTCCTGGCTATCTGATTCTATAGATTGTGTGGCTTTCCTTATCTTTGAGCTATTTTTCAAGAGTTAATAGGTAGCAACACAAAAACATCTTTTTCATAGACATGCAAATGAACTCTGTCTGCTAGAAAGATAATACATTTTCTTTCCTCCTTCCTGCCTCCACCCTGTGGAATAAGCCAGTTTCGCATGTATTTATAAATTTATTTCAGCATTTCATATTGTTTATATATGCGTGGTTCTTTGAATCATTGGAACATCTTAGTTTCCCTGTTAATTAATGAGTTAATAAAATATTTGACACAAGTTCATTTTATATTTCCATGAGAGTCATGATTTTACCTTCCCCCCTGCATTATCCTTTAATACTTGTAGTAGAAAGAAGGTATAAATGTAAGAGGTTGAAACATAGAATTGACAATGACCCCAGTGACAAATGTAGGGGTTAAGAAATAAAAAAGAACAACACTGTTGAATTTTGTATGAGGTACTGGATAACTGGTTTATCATAAACAAAAATAGGGATGTTAGGATGAAAAGATATTTGGGTGTTGTAGTGGTGGCGCAAAGGTTAAGCACTCATCTTCTCACTGAGATGTTGGCAGTTCACACCTACCCAGTGGCACTGCCAGAGAAAAGACTTGGTAATCTGCTCTGGTAAAGATTACAGTCTAGAAAACCCTATGGGGCAGTTCTACTCTGTTACAAGGGGTGTTTTGAGTCGGAATTGACTCAACAGTACCCAACAACAAGAGGGAGAGAAGAAGCATTTATTTATTTATTTTTTAATTTTTTTTTTTATGGCACTTCGGGTGAAGCCTTACAGAACAAATAGTTTCTCATGAAACAGAAGTACACATGTTGTTTTATGACATTGGTTAAGAACCCCACAACATATCAACCCTCTAACTTCTCAACCTTTTTTTTGGTGAAAATACACATAGCCAAAGATACACCATTTCAAAAATTTCTACATGCACAGTTCAGTGACATTCACTACGCTCTTGGAATTGTGTTGTTATTCTCACTTAAGATGAAGGCTTACAGAACAAAATAGTTTCTCATTTAACAGTTACTACACATGAAGCCCTATGACAATGGTTAACAATCTCACAACACATCAACAATATCCTTACTCAACCTTGGGTTCCCTATCACCAGCTTTCTTGTCCCCTTCTGCTTTCTGGCCCTTGTCACTGGACTCCTGTACCTCGTTAGTCTCATTTGGTTTTACGGGGCTGTCCACTCCCAGGCTGAACGGTGAACCTCAGAGATAACTTCACCACTGAGCTAAAAGGGTGTCTGGGGGCCATACTCTCGGGGTTTCTCCAGTCTCCTTTAGGCCAGTAAATCTGGTCTTATTTTGTGGGTTAGAATTATGCTCTACATCCTTCTCCAGCTCTGTCCAGAACCCTCTGTTGTGATCCTGGTCAGAGCAGTCAGTGGTGGTAGCCGGGCACCATCTAGCTGTACTGCACTCAGTCTGGTGGAGGCCTTGGTAGCTGTGGTCCATTAGTCCTTTGGACTAATCTTTTCCTTGTATCCTGTTCTCTTCATTCTCCCTTGCTCCCGAAGGGATGAGAACAGTGGAGTATCTTAGATGGCCGCTCACAGGCTTTTAAGACCCCAGACACTAGTCACCAAGGTAGAATGTAGAGCATTGTCTTTATAAGCTGTGTCATGCCAATTGAGCTAGATGTTCCGCGAGACCATGGTCCCCAGAGCCATCCGCCCAGCAGTTTAGTCCCTCAGGGAGTTTGGATGTGTCAATGGGGCTTCCATGACCTTTCCTTGTACAAGTTGTGCTAGTTTCCCCTGTATTGTGTACTGTCTCACCCTTCACTGGAGATACCACTTATCTATTGCCTATTTAGTATTTCCCCCCCCACCCCTCCCATCCCTGGTAACCAACAAAGATTGTTACATTTTGTGTGTGAACTTTTTCATGGGTTTTTACAATAGAGGTCTCATACAATATTTGTCCTTTTGTGATTGACTTATTTCACTCAGCATAATGTCCTCCAGTTTCATCCATGTTATGAGATGGTTCACAGATTCATTGTTGTTCTTTCTTGTTGCATACTACTCCATTGTGTGTCTGTACCATAGTTTGTTTATCCATTCATCTGTTGATGGGCATCTAGGTTGCTTCCATCATTTTGCTATTGTGAACAATGCTGCCATGAACATAGGTATACATATGTCTATTCGAGTGATGACTCTTATTTCTTTAGGATGTATTCCTAGGAGTGGGATTGCTGGATCGAATGGTATGTCTATTTCTAGCTTTCTAAGAAAGCGCCGTATCATTTTCCAAAATGGTTGTATCATTTTGCATTCCTACCAGAAGTGCATAAGTGTTCCGATCTCCCTGCAGCCCCTCCAATATTTGTTATTTCCAGTGTTTTTGATTCGTGCCAGTAATGCCGGGGTGAGATGGTATCTCATTGTGTAGATTATGGAGATTAGACCTTTGTCTGACTTGTACTGTCCAAAAACTTTTTCCCAGTCTGTAGGTTCTCTTTTTACTCTTTTGGTGAAGTCTTTTGAAGAGCATAGGCGTTTGGTTTTTAGAAGATCCCAGTTATCTAGCTTATCTATTGGGGTTTGTGCATTGATGGTTATGGTTTGTATCCTCTTAATGCCATGTATTAAGGCCTGAAGTGTTGGTCCTATTTTTTCTTCTATGAACTTTATAGTTTTAGGCTTTATATTCAGGTCTTTGATCCATTTTGAAGTAGTTTCTGTATACGGTGTGAGGTATGGGTCCTGTTTCATTTGTTTTTTGCAGATGGATATCCAGTTTTGCCAGCACCATTTGTTAAAAAGACTGTCTTTTCCCCATTTGATGGACTTTGGGCCCTTGTCAAAGATCAGGTGACCGTAGGTGGATGGATTTACATCTGGGTTCTCAGTTCTGTTCCATTGGTCAATGTATCTGTCGTTGTACCAGTACCACGCTGTTTTGACTACTGTAGCTGTATAGTAGGTTCTGAAGTCAGGTAGTGTGAGTCCTCCAACTTTATTCTTCTTCTTCAGTAGTGCTTTACTTATTCGGGGCTTCTTCCCTTTCCATATAAGGTTAATGGTTAGTTTTTCCATCTCTTTGAAGAATGTTGTTGGTATTTGGATTGGGATTGCGTTGTATTTGTAAATTGCTTTGGGTAGAATTGTCATCTTCACAATGTTGAGTCTGCCTATCCATGAGCATGCTATGTTTTGCCATTTATGTAGCTCCCTTTGGGTTTCATGCAGTAGTGTTTTGTAGTTTTCTTTGTATAGGTCTTTTACATCCCTGGTCAGATTTATTCCTAAGTATTTTATCTTTTTAGGGGCTATTGCAAATAGTATTGTTTTCCTGATTTCCTTTTCATTGTTCTCCTTACTGGTGTATAGGAATCCAACTGATTTTTGAATGTTTATCTTGTATCCTGCTACTCTGCTGAATCTTTCTATTAGTTCCAGTAGATTTCTCATGGAGTCTTTAGGGTTTTCTATGTATAGTATCATATCATCTGCAAACAGGGACAGTTTAACTTCTTCATTACCAATTTGGATGTCCTTGATTCTTTTTCTTGCCTTATTGCTCTAGCTAGAACTTCCAGTACAATGTTAAATAGGAGTGGTGATAAAGGGCATCCTTGTCTTGTTCCTGATCTCAAGGGGAATGTTTTCAGCCTCTCTCCATTAAGAATGATGTTGGCCATTGGTTTTGCATAGATGCCCTTATTATGTTGAGAAATTTCCCTTCTATATGTATTTTATTGAGAGTTTTTATCAGGAATGGGTGTTGGACTTTGTCAAATGCCTTTTCTGCATCAGTTGAGATGATCATGTGATTCATGTCTTTCCTTTTATTTATGTGGTGGATTACGTTGATTGATTTTCTAATGTTGAACCATCCTTGCATACCTGCTATGAATCCTACTTGGTCATGCTGTATTATTTTCTTGATATGATGCTGAATTCTATTGGCCAGAATTTTGTTCAGAATTTTTGCATCTATATTCATGAGAGATATTGGTCTGTAATTTTCTTTCTTTGTGACATCTTTTCCTGGTTTTGGTATCAGCGTTATGCTGGCTTCATAGAATGAATTTGGAAGTGTTGCTTCCTCTTCTGTGCTCTGAAATAGCTTGAGTAGTACTGGTACAAGCTCTTCTGTAAATGTTTTGTTGAATTCTCCAGTGAAGCCATCTGGGCCAGGGCTTTTTTTGCTTGGGAGTTTTTTGATTACCTTTTCAATCTCTTCTCTTTTTATGGGTCTGTTCAGATTTTCAACATCACTTTTTTGTAGTTTGGGTAGGCCGTGTGTTTCTAGAAATGTATCCATTTCCTCTATGTTTTCAAATTTGTTGGAGTATAGTTTTTCATAATATTCTGTTATAATCCTTTTTATTTCAGTTGGGTCTGTTGTAATGTCCCCCATTTCATTTCTTATTTGGGTTATTTGTGTCCTCTCCTGTTTTTCTTTTGTCAGTCTGGCCAGTGGTTTGTCAATTTTGTTGATTCTTTCAAAGAACCAACTTTTGGTTTTGTTGATTCTTTCTATTGTTTTTCTGTTCTCTATTTGATTGATTTCTGCTCTGATCTTACTATTTCCTTTCTTCCGGTGGTTGTGGGCTTTTTTTGCTGTTCTCTTTCTATTTGTTTGAGTTCTGTAGTTAATGTTTTGATTTTGTCCCTTTCTTCTTTTTTGTTATGTGCATCTATTGCTATCAATTGTCCTCTGAGGACTGCCTTTGCTGTGTCCCAAAGGATTTGGTAGGATGTGTTTTCATTCTCATTTGATTCTAGGAATTTTTTGATTCCATCTCTGATGTCTTCTATTACCCAGTGATGTGTAAGCAGGGTATTATTCAGTTTCCATGTAGTTGATTTTTTTTCCTTGCTCTTTCTATTGTTAATTTCTACCTTGATGGCTTTGTGGTCAGAGAAGATACTTTGAATTATCTCAACGTTTTGGATCTTGTTGAGGATTGCTCTGTGGCCTAAGATGTGGTCTGTTCAGGAGACCGTTCCATGTGCATTGGAAAAGAATATGTACTTTGCAGTGGTTGGATGGATTGTTCTTTATATGTCTATGAGGTCAAGTTGGCTGATTGTGCCCTTTAGGTCTTCTGTATTTTTGCTGAGTTTCTTCTTATTTGTTCTGTCCTTTACTGAGAGTAGTGTGTTGAAGTCTCCTACTATTATTGTGGAACTATTAATTTCTCTCTTCGTGTTGTTAGGGTTTTTTTATGTATTTTGGAGCCCTGTCATTGGGTGCGTAGATGTTTATTATGGTTATGTCTTCAGGATGGATCGCCCTCTTAATCATTATATAGTGTCCTTCTTTGTCTTTTATGGTAGATTTTGTTTTAAAGTCTATTTTATCTGAGATTAGAATTGCCACTTCTGCTCTTTTTTGGTAGTTGTTAGCTTGCTATATTTTTTTCTAACCTTTGACTTTTAATAAATTCACATCTTTGTTTCTAAGGTGTGTCTCTTGTAGACAGCATATTGATAGATCCTGTTTTCTTATCCATTCTGTCACTCTCCGTCTCTTTATGGGTGCATTGAGTCCATTTACATTGAGTGTAATTATTGATAGATGTGGGTTTGTTGCTGTCATTTTGTCATGCTTTTTTTTTGTGGTGCTGACATTTTCTTTGTTCTTCTTAGTCTCTTGTGATGAGTTACTTTTGTTTGTGGATTCTTTTCATTTCTTTTGTTTTTGCCGAGACTTTATGTTTTTCGTCTTTATTTTTATGAGTTGGTTTGTTAACTTTCTTTGTGGTTACTATGAATTTTACCCTTATCTTTCTAAGTTTGAAGCAGTCTACCATTACTTGGTATCGCCTTATCCTTCCTCTCCATTAGAAGGTTCTATACCTATGCCGTTTATTCGCTCGTTTATTGTTTTGATTGTTGTCATTTATTGATTAACTGCTCTGATTCCCTGTTGTATTTCTTTTGGTTTTGGATAGTCCTTGAGAGTTCATTTCCTAGATTGGTATCTGACTGGTATGATCCTGCGTCCTAGGTTCTGCCTGTGAGCTGAAGCTGTTTGTCCTCAGATCGAAGAACTCCCTTTAATAATTCTTGTAAGTTTGGTTTGACTTTTACATACTCCCTTAATTTCTGTTTATCTGGAAATGACCTAATTTCACCATCCAATTTGAACGAGAGTTTTGCAGGATATATTATTCTTGGCTGGCAATTTTTTTCCTTCAAGATTTTATATATGTCATCCCATTGCCTTCTTGCCTGCATGGTTTCTGCTGAATAATCTGAGCTTAGTCTTATTGTTTCTCCTCTGTATGTGACTTCTTGTTTTTCACGAGCTGCTCTCAGGATTCTTTGTTTGTCTTTGGTTTTGGCAAGAGTGAATATGATATGCCTTGGTGATTTTCTTTTGGGGTCTCTTCTATATGGGGTTAGTCGAGCTTCTTGGATGGCCAGCTTTTCATCTTTCATGATATTGGGGAAGTTTTCTGTCAGCAGTTCCTCAATTATCCTGTCCGTGTTTTCTGTTTTCTTCCCCGGTTCTGCAATTCCAATCACTCGAGGATTTTTGCTTTTGATTGTGTCCCACATAACTCTCAGGGTCTCTTCATTTTTCTTTGTTCTTTTTTCTGAGTTTTCCTCAAACAGAGTTGTATCCAAGTGTTTGTCTTCAGTTCCACTGATCCTGTCTTCCACCATTTCTAATCTGCTTCTGAGCCCTTCTATGACATCATTCATTTCTGAAATCTTGTTGTTTATCTTTTGAATTTCTATTTGTTGTCTTTGTATAATTTCTAGTTGTGAATTTATTTTGGCACTTTCTTCTTGCATTATTTTCCTGAATTCTTCCAATTTTTTGTCCGTATTTTCCATGGATTTGTCTATTTTTTCTGCATGTTTGTCAACTTTTTGCCTCAGTTCTTGGAGAATTCTGAGTATTAGAGATTTAAATTCCCTATCAGTTAGTTCTAGTGCATTTTCTTCCAGAGGAGAGTCATCTGGTGTTTTATTTTGGATGCCTACTGGAACCATCCTGTCCTGTTTTTGTAAATGTTTTGATATTGTCTGCTGTCTTCGGGCATTCAGTAATTATTTTTCTCGTTTATTGATTGTAGATTTGTTTGTTTCATCCCATTTTTTAAAAAAAAATTTGACTATGTCTGAGCAGGCGGACTGTGTTCTTTGTTGTTTGCTTGTCTGTGGGCACAATAATTTTCGCCTCCTTCTCAACTGGCAGGGTCAGTCACTCAGATATGGTACAGCAGGGCAGGTCTAGTTGAAGAGGAGTTACTGGGACGGGTTGTTTGTGGCACTTACTACAGCCACCAGAGCGGGTTGGTAATCAGTGCAGGGCAGGTTCCAGTAGGCCGTGCCTGTGCTGCTTGGTGGTGTAATGTCAAGCGCATGGTGTAGGTAGGCAGGATGCAGTTGGGAGATTGTTATGTGTGGAACTAAGATGGATATGGGAGCGAGGAGAGAAGAATAGGAGCCAAAAACATACAAACAACCAAAAAAGAATGCTAGGGGAGCTTGCTGTTGGAGTGGATAGATGAGAGACTATGAAATGGATAAAAACAGAAAGGGGAAGAGGAAGAAAAGAGAAGAATGAATAAATAAGAATCAGAAAGGTTAAAGAACCGCAAAGTTCCCAGGGATCCCACCAGTGCAGCTATGAGGTCTGGGGAAGTCACTCTCAGGTGTTGTAGTACAGCCTGGCTAGAAGGCATAGAGGTATACAACTCCAGGTATTCAGGGAACAGAAAGAGAAGGAAGATATAGAGAGACGAGAAACTGAGCAATGAATAAAGACAAAAAGGGAAAAAGAGGAAAAAGAATACAAAACAAATAAAAAAAGAAAAACAAGAAAGGCCCCCAAAGAAACAGAAAAAAAAAAAATCTAAAAAGAAATGTTCTCATGGATCCCTCTGCACATCTGTGGAAGCCAAAGTGGAGTCTCCCTGCCACGCAGCTCAGCCTGGCCAGAAAGGGCTCCCAACTCAAGAAAAGGAAAAGAAAACAAACAAACAATTCAAAACAAACAAATGAACAAAAGCCCCAGGATCCCACCAGTGCGGCAGCCCAAACCGGGAAGCAGCTCCACACTCGAACAGAGCTCCGCAGCCCCTCAGGAGGAAGCAAAGATGGCACACGGAGCCAGGTTCTTGAGCGAAGGGAGGGGGTGGTGGTGAGAGGCAAGTAAGAAATCAAAAGAAGCAAAAAAAAAAAAAGCAATACTAGCAGCCAACAAATGGCACTCAGAGAACCAGCTAGTGCGGGCTGGTGTTTCTGGACAAGAGACTGTGTCCACGGGAAGTGGAGGGGGCCGAGTGTGGGTGAAGAAGGGTAGAGAGTGGGAAAGCGTATATCACAAATTACCGGTGCTCTGCAGCCCCTCAGGAAGAAGCAAGATGGCGCACAGAGCGAGGTACTTGAGTGAAAGGAGGGGGAGGTGGGAAGAGGCAAGGAAGAAATAAAAAGAAGCAGAAAAAAAGCAACACTAGCAGCCAATAAGTGGCATTCAGAGAGCCACCCATTCGGGTGTGTGGAATCCAAGCAGCCGCTGTTTCCTGGTCAAGATACTGTGGCTAAGGGAAGCAGAGGAGGCCGAGTCAGGGTGAAGAAGGGTGGGGGGTGGGAAAGCATATACTGAAAATTACCGGTTGTTTTGTCCCCCTCTGGAAGCTCCGTGAGGCTGCTTTCTCGTACCCCCTGTTTGCTGGTCTCCGATAGGAGTCCAAGATGGCGGATCCATGCTGCGTTAGCTGGTAGGGGACCTCTGCATGAATCTCTCCTCGCTCTCCGTTCTCTGTCAGTTTTCTCACTCCATTTGGTGCTTGGCTGAGTTCTTTGTCTCTTCATTTGATGTTTTAGAGTTTCAGGATTGTTGTATTCTCTGTTCGGCTTAGTTTTTCAGATCTTTGCTGTGGAGGGACAGCGTGGTGCTTCTGCCTAGAGCGCTATTTTGCCAGAACTCAGCATTTTTTTTTCAACAAATGTAGAGTTTGAGAGGAGGTTATAACTTCATGATAATACTTTCCAGCAGCCCTTTGGAAATGTGATACTGGATCTTTCGAGAGAGGTCAAGGCTAGAGATATCAATTTGGGAGTTGTCTGCATAGAGATGACTAATAGAGTGGATGATATACCTGAGGAAGGAAGTAAAGTGAACAGCTGAGGGCACTGTGGTCACCCACATTTAAGGATGGAATGAAAGTCAAGGCAGCAGAGCAACATAGATCATAAAGGGTGAAGTGTTCACTAGTTCCTTCAGGAGTAGGAACTCTTTTAATCCTTCTTCTATTTCTCTGAGAATTTTCTTTTAAACTTCATAGCCTTACTTCCAGCTAAAACCTCTCCTCCACATTCACACATCTTGCCCTCCAGCTCTCTAGTATGTATTCATTCTTCCCTCCCATGGAAGTTCTTAGCTTGTCTGTCAAATCCCTTTTCATAAGGACGAGGTACTTTTCCAAGGACCCAGGTTTGAGTCCCAGAGCTGCCATTTATAAGCTGTGTAACTAAGGTTAAGTGAATTCATTTCTCTGAGCATCAGCTTTCTTATATGACAAAAGGTGACAATTATATTTTTTTTATACAGCAGTCGTGAGAAATAAGTGAGATAACATGAGGCAGTGTCTAGCACAGCACTTGGCGTGTAGTAAATGGTCTTTGAATTGCCAAATAGGCCACCCTATAATGGCATGATTCATCTGTAACTTTTCCCTACAGCTGAAAGATTTACAATTACTCCATGTGTTATTGGGAGAGAGTCATTTAACACAAAAATTGTGCTTTTCATATTCCAAGAGAATTAAGTTTCCTCTAAATTTGATTTCCTTATTCTTTTCTTGGCCTTAGTGCATCATGGGAAACATTTGTTTCCTTGCGTAGGTCTCATTTCATGATAGACTGTCATGAACTTACAAACACAGACCAGAAAAATATCAGGAAAATATGGAATTGTAAAACTAGCACTCAATCAAATTCAGAACTTGGGTTTAATGTGAACCTTTTTATCTTTCTTCCACGGAAATTTCATATTACAGGGAGTACATAGAAGCCACTTGCTCTTAGAGACTAGGAGTGATTAGGTAATTTATTCTTTGCATCTATGGTTATATCTGCTTTTTTTTTGTTATTGTTGTTACATTTATTCATAAGTTTTTTTCAAATGCATATTTATAGGTGAGATGCATCTTGTGCCTTTTTTCAGCTGTTGAGCTCATATTAACTTTCTATAGGAATCAGTCTGAAAATAATGCTTTTTTATTTTTATCTTTAAGATACCCAACCCAATCCTAGGGGAAAAGGAAGAAAGTCTGTAGGATCCTGTTAAATTTCCATCCCTACCCCTATAGTTTCATCAAGATCAAAGGGATTCTACACATTGGCAGCCACACAGAGCAGAGACCAAATCAGATGCATATGTGAAGCTTCGATAAAAGAGAGCTTTATAGAAAGGAAATAAAGGCCTAGCAGTCATGGCTGGTTGGCAGCTAAAGAAAGTACTACTGACGTTATTAAGGAGAAGTGAACATACTGCCAAGGCTCAGAGAACAAAGTATCAAATTTTGCACGTGGACCTAATGCTGGATGACTCATTCCTTTGGTGGTACTGTAAATGGGAGAGCCAAGTGCCTATTCAAAAAATCTGTTGATAAGATATAACGCACTTTAATAATTGCTGAGACTTCTGAAATCCTTAGTTTGTGTGGGAACTACGCTAAGCAATCCAACGTCTATTGTTTAATCCTAGTAAGAGCTCTACGAGGGAGTTGTTACTGTTATCCCTATTTCATAGATGAGGAAACTGAGTCCAGAGAGGTTAAATAAACTGCCCATGGTTTTAGACCTAGTAAATAGCAAAGCAAGTATTTGAATCTAGGCCCTTGGTCAACAAAGTCTCTGCCCTCAATCATTCTGCTAGGAATCTCACACTACTTTTTTTTTTTTTTTTTTAACTATCCAATTACTTTGTTGTTGCTGTTGTCTGCCATCAAGTCAATTCTGACTCATAGCAACCCTATGTACTCATAAGCAATTCTATTGGCCAAGGGTACAACATTGTAGGAAGCCAGTGCAAGCCTTAGTAATAGGTCATGTCATGAGTGAATTTACTGAATCGTGTGTTTAAAAAAATTTACTTCAGATGTTTATTTTATTATATTTTTATGGTACTAATCTAGTTCCAGAGGCCTAGTGGCACCAGTGGTTAAGCGTTTGACTGCTAACCAAGAGGTCAGCAGTTTGAATCCACCAGCTGCCCCTTTGAAACCCTATGGGGCAGTTCTACTCTGTCCTGTTGGGTCACTATGAGTCAGAATCGACTCGACAGCAACGGGTTTGGTTTGGTTTTAATCTAGCTCCATGTTCTTTAGCTAGCGGGCCTGGTAAGTCTAAGAACATATAACTTATTTATAAATCAAGTGCAATCAGATTTTCTAACTAAGCCCTCCCTCCCTCCCTTCTCTGCAGTCTTCCTTCCTTCCTTTCCTCCCTCCCTCCTTCCCTTCTTCTCTCTGGTCTTCCTTCCTTCTTTCCCTCTCTTCCTTCCTTTTCTTCTTTTATTTAACAAATATTGATTGAGCACTTACTAAACTGGAGGTATAGTAATGAAAAGGTTAGTGCTCTTGCAAAGCTTTTATTCTAGAAAGTAAAGAAATAATAAAAGAATAAGAGTATTTCAAATAATGATCAATGACATGAAGATGGCAAAATAGGTTCCTGTGATGGTGACTGGGTAGTGGAATTCCTTTAGATTTGGTGGGCAGGAAAGATCCATGACATTTGGCCTGTGATATGAATAATAAGAAGGAGCCAGCCATACAAAGATCTGAGGTCAGGCCTCCCAGACAGAAGGAACAGCAAGGACAGAAGGCCTAAGAATGGAAAGAGTTTGGCATATTTGAGGAACCTAACAACCAATGTGACTGGTGCATGATAAGACTGAAGGAGACGGGGAGGGAGAGGAGCTGAGACTAGAGACAGAGGCATTTCGTTGTCACTTGGAACCACGTGGGTCATCTTAAAGAGGATGGACTTTGTTCTTAATACCAATGGAAGTCATTTACATGGGGTGGCATCATGATCTGATTTAAGTTGTAAAAAGATCACTCTCCTCTGAGGAGAGTGGACTTAGGGGGACAAGAATAAAGGGAGGCTATCACATTAGGAGGCTTGGAGAATGGTACAGACTAAAGATGATAGTAGCCAGGCACAAGGCCACTCAATTTGGAATACTGTTTCTAAGAAGGAAGGAAGTATAAGATAGTACTTAAGCAACTAACAATGTCCACTACAGATAGATAGTAGAAAGTGACAAAAAGGAAAGAATTAGATTAAAAAAGTGAATAAGTAAATAACCTGGTCCATCCTAAAAATTCATGGAGATTATAGTCTGTTATGATTAGTGTGGAATTTCCTCATGGATGTATCAAGCTAGCTTCATCGCTGTTTCATTTTCTTTCAAGTCCCCCATGGTTGTCACAGCTGAGGTGAATTGGCATTTATTTCCTCCTCCTGCCCTCTCCCCTACTCCTCTTGAAGGCTTAGCCCACCCCAGGGCCTAGGGCACCTTAGAAGTTGGGAGAATTTAGAGAGATCCAGAGCTGAGACTCAATGCTAAATCACACTTTCAATGAATGAGACTCACATTTTGTTTAGAGACTGGGGAAGATTGATGCTCGTAACTCTATAGTTTTTAGTAATAAAAGCTATGAACACTTTTAGTGTTGTGGGTTTGACACTGTTACTCATTTTACCCATTTTTGAGTAAATAGGAATAATTTTTTTATCTAACGAGTAATTTCAAGAACATTTTTTACAGAGTGCCTAGAATGTGCATGGAGTCTTGGTGGTGCAAATGGTTAACACACTTGGCTGTTAACTGAAAGTTTGGAGGTTCAAGTTGACCCAGAGGTGCCTTGGAAGAAAGGTTTGGCGATCTCCTTCTGAAAAATCAGCCATTGAAAACCCTATGGAGCACAGTTCTACTCTGACACATGAGTTCGCCATGAGGTGGAGTCGACTCAACAGCAACTGGTTTAGAATGTAGATGGCATGACAGTTAAGATTCAGGAAGGCACAAAAACAACAATGAGATTCTTTTTTTTTTTAAATCAGTGTTAACCTCACTAGCGTGGCTATCTAAAGTTCAGTTTAACTATATTCATTATTCTTGCAAATAGGTTTAACTTGATAGTCCAGCCAAACATTTTACTACCAGCTTTTCACATATTCTTATACTGAAGCTTATATTCTTCCCAGATTTCAATATTATTGTGCCTACAGG
This sequence comes from Dugong dugon, assembly GCA_030035585.1. Taxonomy (NCBI): domain Eukaryota; kingdom Metazoa; phylum Chordata; class Mammalia; order Sirenia; family Dugongidae; genus Dugong; species Dugong dugon. The sequence continues at coordinate 101,978,022 of CM057467.1, read as the reverse complement.
ACACAATTATTTGATGACACCCCCACCCCCCACCCCATTCAGTTAATTGAATGGAAAAATGTTAGTAAAATCAATTATTTGTTACTATAGTAAAAAGTTTATTTGACTGAATTTTTCTCTTTTTGGGATTAGTGGTTTTGGCCTCGTAAATCTGCCTTCCAAAGTCATCCACAAACATGTTTCTGTGGAAACAAAACTACAAATAGAAGCAGTGGTTATTGATTTTCTTTTGGGGCTACCACCTGCTTTCTGCAAAACTCTGGTGGTCACATGCCAATTTCCATATATATTTTATCTTTTCTTCTCTCCCCCATCCCTCCTATACCCACAAGAGTTTAAAATAGTCTAGACCTATCTATTATTTAAGAAGCCCTGGTGGTGCAGTGGTTAAAGCGATCGACTGCTAAACAAAAGGTCAGCGGTTCAAAAACCACCAGTGGTTCCATGGGAGAAAAATGTGGCAGTCTGCTTCTGTAGAGATTTACAGCCTTGGAAGCCCTATAGGGTGGCTATGAGTCAGAATTGATTCAGTGGCAGTGGGTTTGGGTCTATTATTTATCAAAAGGCTAGTGGATTGGTTGATAAAACAAATAAAAGTCATTTGTTATTCAAGTCTCTGAGATGGAGCCTCACCCTTGGCCAGCCTCTTTCTGACTCAGTTTTTGGGAACTCCACTGAGGTTCACGCAGAACCTCCACGCTGGTCAGCCCCTGGTGCCTCATCCAAGTTCTTCTTCATCATGCTCCCCAGTGCTTTCCCACCTTTCCAAACTTTGTCCAGTTCCTTGTCCTTTCATCTGGACCTTCCCACTCCTTCTCAGTTCTTATCTCAGCTAACTCCTACCCATCTGTCTTAGTTATCTAGTGCTGCTATACAGAAATACCACAAGTGGATGGCTTTAACAAACAGAAATTTATTCTCTCACAGTTTAAGAGTCTACAAGTTCGAATTCAGGATACCAGCTCTAGGGGGAGGCTTTCTGTCTATGTTGGCTCTGGGGGAAGGCCCTTGTCATCAATCTTCCCCTAGTCTAGGAGCTTCTCAGCTCCAAAGGACATGCGCCAGTCCTGGCTCTTCTTTCTTGGTGGTAATGAGGTCCCCTCTCCTTTCTGCTTTCTTCTGTCTTTTATATCTCAAAAGAAATTGACTCAAGATACAATCTAATCCTGTAGATTGTGTTCTACCTCATTAACATAACTGCCTCTAATCCTGCCTCATTAACATCATAGAGGTTAGGATTTACAACACAGGAAAATTACATCAGATCACAAAATGGAGGACAACCCCACAATACTGGGAGTTATGGCCTAGCCAAGTTGACACTTATTTTGGGGGGGGAAACAATTCAATCCATAACACCATCCTACTAACTGCACTGTAGACATTTCTTCCTTTTTGAAGCCTTCCTTGATTCCTCCTGTAGACTAGGTTAGATGCACCTGTTAAATATTCCCATGTTGTTGTTGTGTGCCTTCAAGTCAATTCTGACTCATAGTAACCCTATAGGACAGAGTAGAACTGCCCCATAGGATTTCCTAGGCTGAAATCTCTAAGGGAGAAGATCACCAGGTCTTTTCTCCTGCAGAGTGACTGGGGGTTCAAACTGCCAATTTTTTGGTTAGCAGTCGAGTACTTAACCATTGCACCACCAGGGCTCCTAAATATTCCCATAGCACCCATAAATGATGACGATAATACTTATTTGACAAGACTGTGGAAAACTTAGGTTAAATAAAGAAAAAGTTTGCCATAATTTAGTATTAGTTTCCTGTTGTTGCTATAAAAAATTACCACAACTTTGGTGGCTTAAAAGGAGTCCTGGTTGCACCGTGGTTAGCATGCTCGGCTGCTAACCAAAAGGTTGGTGGTTCGAACCCAATGGTGGCTCCATGGAAGAAAGAGGTGGCAGTCTGCTTCAGTAAAGATTTACAGCCTTGGAAACCCTATGTGGCAGTTCTACTCTGTCCTATAGGGTTGCTATGAGTTGGAATTGACTTGACAGTGACAGGTTTGGTTTTGGTTTATGGTGGTTAAAGGAACAGAAATTTATCTCTCATAATCCTGAAGGCCAGAAGTTGAAACCAAGGCATCCACAGGGCTGTACTCCCTGCAGAGGCTCTAGGGGATTCCTTGTCTTGTTCAGCTTCTGGTGGCTGTCAGCATTCCTGGACTTGTGACCACATCATTCCAGCCTCTGCTGACAGCTGCCCCTGAGTGTCTGGGAGGAAAGTGTGTCCCTGTTCCCTAGAGTGTGTTCATGGGTGAGTTTTGCAGCTGGACTATGGGCACCCAGTGCTGTTGGCTGTAAGGACTGGGAGGCACCACTTATTCTTTGACCCCTGTCGTGGGTGGCTAGGTGGCATGGGTAGAGCCACCAGTCCTCAGGCCCCTGATATGGGTAGGTGAGGACTCTGCTTAATGGGCAGAGCGGTGTCAAATGTTACGAATCTGCCACTCCACCTTATAGCTTGACACAGTTGAAATTAGGCTTTAGGTATATACCCTGTTGTACTGTGCTAATGAGGGCCTATGCTGTTGAAATGGGCACACACAGGTCTATGCAGGGGTGAAAGGCATTCAAAGTCCGTGGACTCCTTATGCCTGTTCCTAGGCAAAGGGGCTGTGTGGGCCCTGAGTTCCTGGCTTAGGGGAGCTGGCAGATTATTTTTTCCTGTTTGTTAATTTGTTCCCTCTCCAAAGCCAGGAGAATGGCTTAGGGCACGCAACGGACCCTGCTTCTGGAAAGGGGCGCTGCAATCGCTGAAGCTGGCCTGGGACCTGGTGCAGAATGGGGAGGAGGCAGGTAAATAGGAGTGAGGTTCTTCCCAAAGTGGGTGTTTTTTGATCAGCGTGGTAGGTTAGATGTATGCAGTTATCTTTTGCTGATTGAGCACCGCTTCTCGCTGGTTTTGGAGGCTTGAGTAGACTCTCTGCCACTCAGTCTCTCACAATATGGAAAATGCATCCTGAGCGCCACTGCTTGCCTCACCGCGCACACAAACCAATCCAGCCTGCAGGGTGCCGGTTTGCGCTGGGTCAGGTCTGGTAATTCCTCACCGCTTCTGAACTGTTTCTCCCTTCCCTGCTGCTCAGTCTGATTGCTCAACTTTGCCTTTGATGTTCAGGGCTCCTAGATTATTTTATATAATCAAGTCACTTGTTTTTTGGGGTCTTTGTTGTAAGAGGGACCACAGGAAGCTTCTGGCTACTCTGCCATCTTGGCCCCGCCTCTCTATCTCTAGATTCTTAATAGTTCTGCAAAGACTGTTTTTCCAAATAAGGATAACTTCACATGTTTCAGGGATTAGGACATGCACGTATCTTTTTGGGGGTCATTACTCATTCCACTATACATAGTGACTGGCATATTAACATTATAAAGAAGAGTAGCTATTAATAAAGAGGGTAATAATAATGACCTGTTAATAGAAAAATCAGAGTCTATCCCCGCTGGTTCTCTTTAGACTACTAGCCTCTTTCCCATAGTGGACTGTGCCATGCTAATTCCCACATCAGTGACAACTGCTACTGTCCTCATGTCAAAGACCCTTATACTATCTTTCTCTTATCCGTTCCTTAAGTTTCAACTCAATTTAACCTCCTCTACAAAGCCTTCCATGATCAATGTTGTTGTTATTAGCTGCCCTCCAGTCAGGCCCTGATTCACGGCAACAACGTGCACAACAGAATAAAACACTTCTTGATCCTATGCCATCCCTCTGATCTGTTGCAAATTGGACCATTGTGTTCCACATGGTTTCCACTGGCTGATTTTTGGGTGTAGATCACCAGGTCTTTCTTTCTAGTTTGTCTTAGTCTGGAAGCTCCACAGAAACCTGGTTAACATCATAGCAACATGCAAACCTCTACTGACAGACGGATGGTGGCTACACATGAGGTACATTGGCCGGGAATTGAACCTGGATTTCCCACCTGGAAGGGGAGAATTCTATCTCCAAACCATCACTGCACCCACGATTAACATTAAAAGCTTACTATTTGGCAGGCATGGTACAAAAAGCATTAATGTCCCTATTGGTACCCCACTGTTCTTCTTTCCTTTAAATTGCTATAACATTTATATTTGTACTGCCATAAATACTATTTAATTACATACTGTCAGATATACTAATTGTAGGCTATGGATGTAGCCTGTATATTAATTTCTTTATAATATATATTACTCATGGGCTGTTTTACTACTAGCACTACTACTATGGCTAACATTCATCAGAGCACTTACCATGGACCAGGCACTGAGCTAAGTACTTAAACTTGCTCTTTTAATCTTCAAAGTACTTGTGTAATATATACCAAACCCATTGCCGTTGAGTCGAACTTCCATGGAGCAGCTGTTGGGTTCAAATTGCCAACATTTCGGTTAGCAGCCAAGCACCTAACCTCTGCGCCACCAGGGCTCCTTGTGCAAAACATGAACTTCTGTTATTCCCACTTTTCAGATGAAGAAATTGAAGTTTACAATTGTTAAGAAACTGCTCATGGTCTATAAGTGATGGAGTCAGGATTTGAGCCCAGGCTGTCTAACTTCAGAGACTACATAAACTTGTGTATTATCCTATGTATTTGCTTTTATATCTTGTAAGGGTTGGCCTTGTCTTCCTAAGGACTTAGGCAGGTTTGAAGCTTCTTAAAGTCATACTTCTGCTTTCCTCAATTACCTAGAATGGTGCCAGATCCTTGGAATGAAAGATTTTGTTTGGTCTTGTTTTCTAATGGCAACACTTGATGATTTAAACTATTCTTCACCCAAAGGCTATTATTTGATCCCTTTAGCAAGCTGTTCAAGTCTCTAAAGTTCTTTGAATGCATATATAAGTGGTTGAGAGATACAGCTCAAAATGACAAAAATTGCTCCCTCACCTCACCCCCCTTTTTTAAGTCTGTCCTCTTCACAGATAGGGAATCAAGGAAATCAGCATAAATTATTTTTCTTCTTGATATTGTAAAGGTCATTAAATTAGGTAGCATTAATAGCATCAGCAGGAGACTAAGAACTGAAAGAGATGTAGACTCTGAACCCTATGACAAAGCTCTCCAGGCTCCAAGTGGAGAAGAGAATTACGCAGTTGCTCAAGAATTTCTGGGATTGCTCTATTTGCTATTCTTCAATAATAAAACATTTGCCCTCCTAGAAATATAGTCACATAAAAATGATCCAGTAAGATTTCCTTACCATTTATTTCACTCATCCAAGGGAGAAGATGGCAAGATTTAAGGGAAAAAAACAAACAAACTTTTTTTTCCATAAGCCAGTCTCAAATATTGTCTAGATAGTTTATATCAGCTGAGATGGAATGCAGCAGAGTTGTGGATTTTAAAAACACAGAAAAACAGCCTAGTTAGTGTTTTTAAACTTTAATTTTGGTTTAATTCACTAATATTCAGTTAATGATTTTGGCACAAGTTGCCTTCCATTTTCTTTGCAATAACAGAACTTAAAAAAATTTATAATGTCCCTCGATTTTAATGAAATGATGAAAATGTTATTAAGAATTATCAAAAGTTTTCATTAAAATTACCAAACTAACCTGGCAAATAGAAATATGAATCATCAAGCTCTAAAAATGTTTACTTTGTCAAATAAGTTTTAGAAAAAAGATAATTACCACTTCTCTTATGGTGTTCATTCATTCCTAAATGGTGATGATAATAGCTAACCAGTGTGTATGAGAACTCACCAGGTGCCAATGCCTGGTCTTATCATATTATCACATTTTATCTTCACAAAAACCTTACAAAGAAGCCACTGTTTATATGCCCAACTAACTGGTAAAGAAATTGAAAATCAGAGAAATCATGTAGTTTGCCCAGAGTCATACAGCTAGTAAAGGATGAAGTCAAGATTTGATCCCAGGCAGTTAGATATAGAAAGTGTACCACTAATCATAAGGCCATACTGTGCCCTCCAATAATAATGTCAACATGTGTCCTTTCTGAGCAAACATTTTATATAACTGACAATGCCGAGCACTCTGTTTCTGGAAAACAATAATGGTTGAGAAATCTTCCCACCCTGTAAGGACCACTCTGCCCTGTTATATTTCAAGATGAGACCCCTCTCCATTCTTCTTCATGACTCCTGTATACCTCACAGGTAACACCTTTGTTTACCTGCTCTGTAAAATCCTAGGTCCCCTTTTCTTTGAGACATTCCTCGTTAATGAATATTCTCTTTATTGCAACATCCTAAATAAAATAATCTCCTTAATTGTCTGATGTATTTCACCTTTCACAGTTTGGTGCCATGACTCAGATAGGACTGGATCTCGTCTTGGATCCTCATTTACTCCAAACAAGTAACAAGCCTTCTCAGAGCCTTGGCACCATTCCCAACTTGTGATCTGGGGAACCAATGGTCTATAGCTGTACTATATACTCTTGTCCATTGGTAACATGGTGAGGATTTGATTTTGATTCTTTTTGAGTACTCACTTGATTTCTGACGCTGGCTTCTTTTGGTTTTGTGCTCTGATTAATTGTCGATTTCTGTAAACAAATCAATTATTTATAGAGATCTTGTAGCTGTTGGGAGAAAGAAAACAGACTGGTTTGTTAGTCTTTTCTGTTTGACTATTTTGAGCTCAAGTCAATTAAGCATTTGTGCCCAATGGAATGAGAACAGCTCTGTGATATGGACCAGTGACTTCTGTATTTCTGTGTTTATGCTTGATCCATGGCTGAAATTTTAGAATTGATGGTATAAGCTTTCTTTCCTTCTATATCTGTAGGTTTATGTTTGTAATTCAGAAAGGCCTTTATCTCTTATTATGTGAATGGGTAATATGTTATGGATAATACCTCTGGATAGTATTATCAAATTTAATTATAAAACATCTTAAAGGAGCTCTATTCTGATTGGCTTAGAGAAAAAAAAGCACTTATGTAAATTGAATATATTATAAAATTTCTGGAAATTGAACTTGTAAGACTTTCAATTTGTTATATTTAAAAACTATCTTTACAGAAAAAACTCAGAAATGTTTTAAGATTCCAAACAAATAATTTAGGTAAATCTGACAAATGAGACTAGTTGAATAGTTTTGGTTTAATAAAAACAGCTATATTTTCTCTAATTATGTATTTTAGTACATCAGCTTGGAGATAATTTCCAAGACCTTCAGGTAACTTAAAAAATCTTGGACTGATACTAAATTATTATGGTGTCTTAGTCACCTAGTGCTGCCGTAAGTAAAATACCTAAGGTGAATGGCCTTAAAGAACACGAATTTATTGTCTCATAGTTTTGGAGGCTGGAAATCCAAATTAGGACCTTGGTTCTAAGGGTAGGGGGACTCTCTTTGCAGATAGCCCAGGTGTTCCTTGGCATTTCTTGGCTTATAGATAGTTCCTCACATGGTCTCTTCCCCCCTGTATGTCTGTTGTCTATTCTGCTCTTTCTATAAGACTCCAGTCAGAAGGGATTAGGTTTACAACCCGCTCTATTCTGCTATGACCTCATTGACATAACAAAATAAAACCGCTATTGTCAAACAGGGTTATATTTACAGTTACAGGGGTTAGGACCTCAAAATATTTTTTGGGGGGAAGGATAAAATTCATCCATAACATACAGTCATTTATTAAATAGTTCATTTATAAGTGAAACATTAATTACTAAATGAATAATTTCTTTTATAAGGATCAGCACAGAGCTGATTCCTATGAGGCGGAGGTTAACGATGTCCCAAACGTCCAGCTTTTCCAAACTGCTGTACCACTCCATCATCTCTAACATCAACTACTCTCCCTCCCCTCAGCACTCTCCCTCCAGTCTTTGGGCTTGGTAATTCATTCCAACGTCTCATAGAACTCACAAACTGTACTAACAGTTAAGTGGTTTATTAGGGAAGTAACAGGGTACATGCTCAGGATCATGATCAACTTGGAAGTAACAGAAACAACTCAGGATGCAGTTCCTTGATCAGGACAGCTTCTTCTCGCCCTCTGCTGCTGGGCCTTGCTGAGGGCCTTCTGGGGCAAATGTTTAAAACTCTTAGCTCCATGGGTCTGCAAGCCCCACTGCAGCCATCTTGCACTTGTCTCCTGATTCCTGCCTTCTCGTGCTGACATCTCTCGCTATCTTCTGTGTTACAGCTCCTCTCTCTCTGTGTCTTCCTTTAAGCCTAGCGGGAGGGCAAAACTGACCCATTCCCTTATTAGGGTTCTATACACTATACTTATTGTGATGAGTTACCACACTGGGTGATGGATGACACCAACCTTACTGACACTCCCACCCCTACAAGGATACCATGCACCTTATTTACATTATTAGCAAGCTATCCAATCCCCTTGGTGGTCACAAACACCTTATTTGCATAGCTCCACCCAGTCATTTGGTGGGAGTTACAAAGACTATGGCTAGAAAGGCCATATTAAGTAATTCACTGCACTGCAATTACTAAGCATAGTTTTAAGTTTATATCTGTGTGCTTCTTATTTTTACATGCTATGGAAATGCTATATATATTTGGCTCTGTTAATGAACACATTCATTTTTGCTACTTTGAGAAGTCATGCTAGAAGGGATGTGTATGGCTATAGAAAGTTTTAAAACATTTGTGCGAAGGGAATTTTATTTGTCATGGTCAAAGCTAGCTATGATTTGATGGACTTTTTATAAAATTTTCAGAAAGAGCTTTATTACCAAATATTATTCTGCTGCAAAACTACAATTTGGTTTGTTCTCTGTTAAAATGACAATTTTTTCCTATATGATTGATATTCTCTTAATCAAACCAAACCAAACCCTTGTTGTTGAGTCAATTCTGACTCACAGTGGCCCTACAGGACAGAGTAGAACTGTCCCATAGGGTTTCCAAGGAGCAGCTGGTGGATTCAAATTGCTGACCTTTTGGTTAGCAGCTGAGCTCTTAACCACTATGCCACCAGGGCTCCCTTCTCTTAATAAGAGCTTATAAAAGATTATTCATTATCTTCTGTATAATCTGCCTTGATAGGCAAGATTTTGTGCATTAACAGAAAACCTTCTATGGTTTATGTTAACTTTATTATGTCCTTGATTATTAAAGAAAAATCAAGGTTCCTAACTTAGAAAAGATCTAAGGTTATTTATAATTATGCTACTCCTATGTATACTTTTAATTTTTTATTGTCACTTTGGTTAAATAAACCAAAACCAAACCCGTTCCTGCTGAGTAGCATTTAACCACTGTGCCACCAGGGCTCCTAGGTAGCTAAACGTTGTTTCTTCGTAACCCGTGATTCTATCTTCATCAACTGCTCAAATCTCCTGGTAACTTTTGATATTTTGCCTTCCCAAAATCTAATCCTAAATGGTATCTTTTGCACCCAAACTGACTTTAAGTTTTCTCAGAGGGCCCTGGAAAATCACGAAATATTTGTTCTTTTACATTATAAGAAAAGAAAGTTGCTAGGAATAATTGAGTTTATTTGATATATTACTTTTTATGAGTTGCATGGAAAGTAGTGTCAAACCTGAAGAGATGCTTAGCCTTTAATAGACTAAATTAAATGGGTAAAATATTATTAATATAGCTATCTCAGGAATTGAATGATGTATATGATGTTCCTAGATACTTGTCCCTACCCTTCTTGTCCATGGTGTGCAATCAGTGTGTTTTTTTTTCGGCAAAGGTGGACTGTCTCAGAGTCCTGTGGAAAAGTACTTTTGGGTTCAGAATTTTGACAACATCACTTAACAACTTTGAAACAATTTCAGTAGACAAAGTTAGGATTCCTACAACTCTACCAGAGAAGCAGATGTATTCATGAAATTGCTAACTCAAGAATGAGCAGAACAAGTGATAATTTGTAGGACTGTATGAACTGATGAGGGATGCTCGGCGTTTTTCATTTGGAAAAATATCGTTGGTCAGTGGTGTTACTAGGGTTGGTGTCACCCAGTGTGGTAACTCATGGTGTCACCCCCTCCCAGTGGGCAGGGCCAGCTGGGAAACCTTCCTTGTGGGTGGAGTGACCCAGCCCCACCCCTCCTGGCCCCACTCCCATGTTTCCCTGCAGCCTCTCCCCTCTCAATTGTCCTAAGAGGAGACCCTCCTCTATGCCCAATGGCTGACACGGTTGCCAGGCTGCCCGCCCACACGCTGATTGGCGGGTGATGTGGGGGAGTGATGAGTTACCACACTGGGTGATGGGTGACACCAACCTTACTGACACCACTGCCTTGGTGGCCCATCCCCCTCCAGCACTGGCCCACCTGCCCACTGCTGCCACCTCGGACCCTGGGGTCATTTTGGTGTCACCCCCTTTGATAGTGTCAGGGGGTGTGGTCTGCACTCCTCCCCCCACCACCTAGTAATACCCCCCTCCATTGTTATTGGTCTTTCAATGTTCTATTCTGTGGATATATAAGGGGTCCCTTTCTCTTTTCTCTTTAGTTCTATATACCTCATAACAATTTAGTAGAATATGCTTTTGCAAACTGAAATGCAACATTTGTAAATGATATCACATTCTCTCTACCTGACTGCACTAGAATTTGGAAACTCTTTTTGAGTATTCTTATTTTCATGCCAATATAAGAATCTATTCTTGTTATCAGAACATAATTGGAAACATTGGTTATGCAACTGAGACCTTGCCTGGAATGTTTTGAGAATGATGCTCATTTAATCAGATAAGACCAGACACTTTTAAGGAACTAAGTTTGACTTTATGGAGCTAATGCTTACAAAGCCCTCATGAGAAAACTGGCCTGGTACCTGGTTTACAAGTTTCTTAGCCTTACCGGTGAGTAGGAGAGTCACTTCTTGGCAGGCCTAGTAGACTTAGGGTATTACGGGGACTTTGTAAAAAGAGGCATTTGCCTAAATTTATAATACTGTAGGTGAAATCTGGCGGGGGTTCTTGGCTTGGCTTCCTAGCCTCAAGAGACTTTTAAAAGTCCAATCTGAGATTCCTTATGAAAACTTCCAGCAATGCAAATTAAGAAGGCCTATATTGTAAATGGAGCCCTGGTGGCCCAATGGATGAGAGCTACAGCTGCTAACCAAGAGATCGGCAGTTCAAATGCACCAGCCACTCCTTAGAAACCTTATGGGGCAGCTTTACTCTGCCCTATATGGTCATTATGAATCGGAATCAACTCGATGGCAATAGATTTTTTTTGGTTCTATATGGTAAATGGCGCAAACTGTTAAGTGCTTGGCTACTAACAGGTTGCAATTCTAATCCACCCAGAGGTGCCTCAAAAGAAAGCCCTGGTGATCTACTTGCAAAAGGTCACAGCCATGGAAAACCCTATGGAATGCAGTTCTACTCTGAAACACATGGGGTCACCATGAGTTGAAATCAACTCAATGGCAACTGCTTTGGCTTTGGTTTTTATATGGTAAATTGGAGTCCCTGGGTGGTGCAAACAGTTAACCCACTTGGCTGCTAACTTCAATGTTGTAAGTTTGAGTCCACCTAGAGGTGCCTAGGAAGAAAGGACTGGCAATCTACTTTCAAAAACTCAGCCACTGAAAACCTTCAATAACAACTGATTATATGGTAACTTACTATTCTTGATGCACTTGTGTAAATAACAAGAGCAAGTTTAATGAGACCAGTTTTATTTTGTCATCGAGAGTATCTTCCTTTGAGATGGAAGAAAATATATCAAGCAAGCAACAATCAAAAAAGAGCAGGAGTGGCAATATTAATCTCTGGCAAAATAGACTTTAAAGTAAAATCCACCACAAAGGATAAGGAAGGACACTATATAATGATTAAAGGGTCAATACACCAGAAGGACATAACCATAATAAATATTTATGCAAGCAATGACAGGCCTCCAAAAAAATAAAACAATCTCTAACAGCACTGAAAAGAGAGATAGACAGCTCCACAATAGTAGTAGGAGACTTCAACACACCACTTTTGGTGAGGGATAGGACATCCAGAGAGAAGCTCAATAAAGACATGGAAGATCTAAATGCGACAATCAACCAACTTGATCTCACAGACATATACAGAACACCTCATCCAACCCCAGCCAAGTATACTTTCTTTTCCAATGCACATGGAACATTCTCCAGAATAGACAACATATTGGGCCATAAAGCAAGCCTTAACAGAATCCAAAGCATCAAAATATTACAAAGCACCTTTTCTGACTATAAAGCCATAAAAGTACAAATCAATAACAGAAAAAGCAAGGAAAAAAAAATCAAACACATGGAAACTGAACAACAACACCTTGCACAAAAACTACTAGGTTATAGAAGAAATTAAAGATGGAATAAAGAAATTCACAGAATCAAATGAGAATGAAAACACATCCTACCAGAACCTTTGGGACACAGCAAAAGCAGTGCTCACAGGTCAGTTTATAGCAATAAATGCACACATCCAAAAAGAAGAAAGGGCCAAAATCCAAACATTAACCCTACAACTCGAACAAATAGAGAGCAGCAAAAGAAGCCCTCACACATCACAAGAAAGGAAATAATAAGAATTAGAGCAAAATTAAATGAAATAGAGAACAGAAAAATAATTGCAAGAGTTAACAAAAACAAAAGCTGGTTCTTTGAAAAGATCAACAAAATTGATAAACCATTGGCCAAACTGACAAAAGAAAAACAGGAGAGGAAGCAAATAACCTGAATAAAAAATGAGGTAGGTGATATCAGAACAGACCCAACTGAAATTAAAGGAATCATAACAGAATACTATGAAAAATTGGACTTCAACAAATTTGAAAACCTATAGGAAATGGACAAATTTCTAGAAACACACTACCTACCCAAACAAATACAAACAGAGGTAGAACAACTAAATACACCCATAACAAAAGAAGAGATTGAAAAGGTAATTAAAAAACTCCCAACAAAAAAAAGCCCTGGCCCTGATGGTTTCACTGGTGAATTCTACCAAACTTTCAAAGAAGAGTTAACACCACTACTACTAAAGGTATTTCAGAGCATAGAAAAGGATGGAATACTTCCAAACTCTTTCTATGAAGCCAGCATAACCCTGATACCAAAACCATATAAAGACACCACAAAAAAAGAAAATTACAGACCAATATCCCTCATAAACATTGATGCAAAAATCCTCAACAAAATTCTAGCCAATAGAATTCAACAACATATCAAAAAAATAATTCACCAAGACCAAGTGGGATTCATACCAGGTATGCAAGGATGGTTCAACATTAGAAAAACAATCAATGTAATCCATCACATAAATAAAACAAAAGACAAGAACCACATGATCTTATCAATTGATGCAGAAAAGGCATTTGACAAAGTCCAACACCCATTCATGATAAAAACTCCCAGCAAAATAGGAATAGAATGGAAATTCCTCAACATAATAAAGGGCATTTACACAAAGCCAACAGCCAACATCATCCTAAATGGAGGGACTTTGAAAGCATTCCCCTTGAGAAAGGGAACCAGACAAGGATGCCCTTTATCACCACTCTTATTCAACATTGTGCTGGAGGTCCTAGACAGAGCAATTAGGCTAGAAAAAGAAATAAAGGCATCCAGATTGGTAAGGAAGAAGTTAAAGTATCTCTATTTGCAGATGATATGATCTTATACACAGAAAACCCTGAAGAATCCACAAGAAAACTACTGGAACTAATAGAAGATTTCAGCAAAGTATCAGGATACAAGATAAACATACAAAAATCAGTTGGATTCTTCTACACCAACAAAGAGAATTTGAAGAGGAAATCACCAAACCAATACCATTTACAATAGCCCCCAAGAAGATAGGAATAAATCTAACTAGAGACATAAAAGACCTATACAAAGAAAACTATAAGATACTACTGCAAGAAACCAAAAGAGACTTGCATAAGTGGAAAAACATACCTTGCTCATGGAAAGAAAGACTTAACATTGTGAAAATGTCAATTCTACCCAAAGCAATCTACAGATACAATGCAATCCCTATCCAAATTCCAATGGCATTTTTTAATGAGATGGAGAGATAAATCACCAACTTCATATGGAAATCGAATAGGCCCCGGATAAGTAAAGCATTACTAAAGAAGAAGAACAAAGTGGGAGGCCTCACACTACCTGATTTTAGAACCTATTATACCACCACAGTAGTCAAAACAGCCTGGTACTGGTTCAACAACAGATATGTAGACCAATGGAACAGAATTGAGAATCCAGACGTAAATTCATCCACCTATGAGCTGATATTTGACAAAGGCCCAAAGTCTGTTAAATGGGGAAAAGATAGCCTCTTTAACAAATGGTACTGGCATAACTGGATATTCATCTGCAGAAAAATGAAACAAGATCCATACCTCATGCCATGCACAAAAACTAATTCAAAATGGATCAAAGACCTAAATATAAAATCTAAAATAATAAAGATTATGCAAGAAAAAATAGGGACAATGCTAGGAGCCCTAATACATGGCATAAACAGAATACAAAACATTACTAACAATGCACAAACACCAGAAGAGAAACTAGGTAACTGGGAGCTCCTAAAATTCAAACACTTATGCTCATCAAAAGACTTCACCAAAGAGTAAAAAGACAACCTACAGACTGGGAAAAAATTTTTGGCTATGACAAATCTGATCAGCATCTAATCTCTAAAATCTACAAGATACTGCAAAACCTCAACAACAAAAAGACAAATAACCCAATTAAAAAATGGGTAAATGATATGAACAGGCACTTCACCAAAGAAGACATTCAGGCGGCTAACAGATACATGAGGAACTGCTCACAATCATTAGCCATTAGAGAAATGCAAATCAAAACTACAATGAGATACCATCTCACCCCAACAAGGCTAGCATTAATCCAAAATACACAAAATAATAAATGTTGGAGAGGTTGTGGAGAGACTGGAACACATATGTATTGCTGGTGAGAATGGAAAATCACTTCAGTGCTTCCTTAAAAAGCTAGAAATCGAAGTACTATACAATCCAGCAATCCCACTCCTTGGAATATATCCTTGAGAAATAAGAGCCATCACAAGAATAGATACATGCACACCCATGTTCACTGCAGCACTCTTCACAATAGCAAAAAGATGGAAACAACCTAGGTGTCCATCAGTGGAAAACTGGATAAAGAAATTATGGTATATTCACACAATGGAATACTACACAATGATAAAGAACAACAAGGAATCCATGAAACATCTCATAATATGGATGAATCTGGAAGGCATTATGCTGAGTGAAATTTGTCGACGCAAAAGGACAAATATTGTACGAGACCACTATTATAAGAACTTAAGAAAACATTTAAACCCAGAAGAATACATTCTTTGATGGTTACGAGGGTTGGGATGGAGGGAAGAGGTATTCACTAAATAGACAGTAGACAAGAATTATCTTAGGTGAAGGGAAGGACAACACACATTGCAGGGGAACTCATTACAACCGGACTAAACCAAAAGCTAAGAAGTTTCCTGACTACAACCAAACACTTTGAGGGACAGAGTAGCAGGGGCAGGGGTCTGGGGACCATGGTTTCCAGACACATCTATGTC
The DNA here is from genome assembly GCA_030035585.1 of Dugong dugon. Classification (NCBI taxonomy): domain Eukaryota; kingdom Metazoa; phylum Chordata; class Mammalia; order Sirenia; family Dugongidae; genus Dugong; species Dugong dugon. The sequence goes on along the minus strand of CM057467.1, from coordinate 101,962,533 downwards.
AACTGGCATAACAAAGTTTATTAAGAAAATGTTCTGAATCCCACTTTGGTGAGTGGCATCTGGGATCTTAAAAGCTAGCAAGTGGCCATCTAAGATGCAACAATTTGTCCCAATCTACCTGGAGCAAAGGATAATGAAGAACACCAAAGACACAAGGAAAATATTAGCCCAAGAGACAGAAAGGGCCACATAAACCAGAGACTCCAGAATCCTGAGATCAGAAGAATTAGATGATGCCCAGCTACTACCAATGACCGCCCTGACAGGAACACAACAGAGAGTCCCTGACAGAGCAGGAGAAAAGTGGAGTGTGGAACTCAAATTCTAGTCAAAAGACCGGACTTAATGGTCTGACTGAGACTGGAGGGACCCCAAAAGACATGGCCCCTGGATCCTCTGTTAGCCCAGAACTGAAACCATTCCCGAAGCCAACTCTTCAGACTATGATTAGATTGGTCTATAAGACATACAATGATACTCATGAAGAGAGTGCTTCTTAGCTCAAGTAGATACATGAGACTAAATGGGCAGCTCCTGTCCAGAGGCGAGATGAGAAGGCAGAAAGGGACAGGAGCTAGCTGAATGGACACAGGAAATCCAGGGTAGAAAGGAGGAGTGTGCTGTCTCATTATAGGGGGAGCTACTAGGGTCACATAACAATGTGTGTATAAATTTTTGTATGAGAAACTAACTTGAAATGTAAACTTTCACTTAAAGCACAATTAAAAAAAAAAAAGAATATCTTCCTTTGAGATTATCTTTGATCAAAGAAGGGGTGCTGTAGAGAGAAATTTTGTTGTTCAGTGGAAGACTATGCATCATTGTTAGCACACACTTAATGGTTATCAGAATTCAGATCTGTTCATTGTCTTTTAGCTATTTTGCATTTATTTTTAAACTGAGGGTAACTGATGGATATACAAACTCTCTGTCTTATCAGCGGGAGATATGACTGACTTATTCCCACCCTATAAATTGGACTGGATCCTGTTGCCTTGTCCAAATTGTCAACCTTTACCAAATTTTCAATTCTTCCAGTTTTCTTCAAAATTTGTCCTTCCAATTTTTATACCTTGTGTCTGACACAGGGACACTGAAAACCAAAAACCTGACTGCCCAGGTCCCTGTAGGACTCTAGGTTGTTTGCAGATGGATCTTTCCCTCAGGATCTCAAGAAGCCCTACAACTGAAGCCCAAAAACTTAACATAAACCTGGAAGAATTTACCACCACAGCAGACGATGTGTGGGTTGGATTTCTCCCTGGACAAGCTGCTACATGGGTCACTAAGAAAGTTCGATGAAATGTTCAGGTCATGCAACCCCTGAAACAAGATGTAAACAAGACTGTGGGCAACATCACCAAGAGCATCAACATCCTAGCTAGAGAGAGTATCAGGAAACTAACAAGCCATGCTACATAACCAAAAGATTTTCCTCCACCTATCTGTTGGAATCCACTGGACTGGTTACCCTCAGGGTTCATCAGCCCCTGACTCTTTAACGCAATCTTTTAATGTTTCTCTTTGTCATTTTAGGCATCCTTCTTTTAAGAGGCTTGATCTCCAAACCCATTGCCTTCAAGTTGATTCCAAAGTAGTGACCCCATAGGATGGATTAGAACTACCCTAAAGGGTTCCCAGGGCTATAAATCTTTACAGAAGCAGATTTCCCTGAGGAGTGACCTGTGGGTTTGAATCGCAGACTTTTCCATTAGCAGCTGAGCTTTTAACTACTGCACCACCAGGGCTCCTTGCTTGATCTCCAGAACCCTATAATAACTGACCTTTGCCACCAACTCTGAACAGATTGTTCAACTTTTTTTACAATGTCAACAAGAATTCTTGAGACTGTTTCTTAGACCCGCTTTGTCCCACTCAGGAGTTTATGATTTCCACTGAGTTATTCAGTGATAAATGATATTCATTTGTCTTAAACAAAAGAGGGGACTGACAGTGTTGAATTTTGTCTGAGCCCTGTGCTCTCAGAAAGGAGCCACATGGAGAAACCTCACAAAGGATCACTGTGCCCTTTCATATATCAAGTTAAGACTCACTTCCATCCTTCCTCAAGATTAACATAAGATTCCAGGACAACTCCCCTGTTTATCTGCTGCTGTAAAACCTCAGACCCATTTTCTTTTCTTTGAGAGTTTTCTCATTAATGAACATTTCTCCATATTGCAATAGCCTGAATAAAATCATCTCCTTAATTGTCTGGTGCTTTCTCTCTCTCACATAACTTACTCAATTCTCACAACAATCTTATAAAGCAGGCATCCTCGTTCTCATTTTGCAGATGAGGACATTGCATTTAGAAAACTTAAGTAACTGAATCAAAGTCATATAGTTAGTAATCAATGTATTTTTCTGATTTTAGAAGCTGTGCTCTTAACCTGTAATCTATGTATCACCATAAACAAGTCAAATTATATTTGTATACATCACCGTCAATTTAGGAATGAAATATTTAATAACTTCCCCTGAGTTGAGGAGGAGAGTATATTTTTCTTTTAGCTTAAAACCAGAGACAAAGTCCATCATTTGATTGATGTGTACTATCTTCAGCAGGAAAATCAAGTGTGTTATTAAATATATTATTAGTACAGGAACTCTGTTAAGGTTGGAGCACATGGCCAGACCACTAACTACATGTACATTAATGGTGTCAGAAGACCATATGGATCCAAGCTACCTTGAAAGATTGGACCAAGCTTTGCTTGGGTCCTGAATAGAAGAAACTCTCTCAGCTTATCACATATGAAGCCCACTCTTATGTATATTGATTTTAAATCTTGGCTATCATTTGATATTAATTGTTTTGTAAAGATTGTTATATAGCCCCTGCTAAGAATCCCCAGTTCCCTTGGTATTTTCCAATAAGTCTCTCACTGCTAATTCTGCAGTTTTCTCACCTTTATGTTTCTGCCACTCATTCCCCAGCCACAATGAACTTCTTGGCTCTAGAATGTTCTTTTCTATTCTCCTCACCCCCAGAGTGAACGTGAACAAATAAAACTCAAAGCAACCAAGATATTACTTTGAAGAGTGGCCCTTACGTTTTTGGCAATGCAATATTCTAAAACAATTGCTAGAATGCTATGCCTTTTAGAAATGACTCTCTTGGTGCTTTTAACTAATTTAGAAGAATATGCATGCATGAAGCTATTCTAAGATGAAAGCAATGGTTCGATATTGCCTTAAACATAACTTTAATTTGGATCCAGTCAATTTTATCACACTCTTATTCAAATTATCTGCCTTTAAGTAGGGAAGATTTAGTACACCTAGTAAAATAGCAGGAAAAATACCATCATGCCTTAAAGAAACCTGCTGTTGTTTAGAAAGCTGCGTGAACAATTCCCATCTGCAAGTGGTTATTTATTACTTGGTTATTTTTAGATTTTTTTTTTTTTGATGCATCGCTCACAGTAGCCTCTGGGTGCATTTGCAGAGTTTAATAATTAGGTTCCCATTATAGCTTACAAACAACATATAAGACAACATAAACCCAGGAAGCGTCCACATACGTCAGCACATACTCACACCCAGACAAATAAACCGATAAGTGAGGATACCTTTCAGCCAGTGTTTATCAGTCAATGAGATTAGTTAATAACTTCTTAAAAGCCAAGAATTCTAAGTACCTGAGAGTAATCAAGGAGCTACTTCTTTGTTCCGAGATTATGGTTTATTATAGGGCAGTGCTTTGTGCCTATAGGCTTTCCATGGAGCCATGAAATATTTGAGCTCTAAAAATGAAAGTATCAGCCCTGAAATACAAAAACAAAAAAACAAAAAACAAAAAAACCCGCAAAATCTCAGCATAACGTTGTCTACTAGCCAGCTGCAACTCAAATGTGAAATAGTTTACATAGACTGTAATGTGGAATATGTACGCATTTTAAACATGCTTGGTATGATGCATAGTGGGTCTTCTGTAAGTGAAGTGCCTAGGTTCTACCAAGGTCTTAAAGTTGGTGTTAGAATTAGTGCACTGGACTTGTGTTGGCTCCTGCTCAGAAAAATCTCATCCCATACACAGCCTCAGATAAGTGGCTTCTCTTTGGGACACAGGTGACTGGACCTGTTAAGTTGATGACATGGGTAACCTGTGACTTGGATGGCCTGCTTCAAAAAGATGAGCTAAATCAATCAGATTCTTCCTTTTGGGAACTTGAAAACACATATACGAAGGACTATTCAACTGGAAGATCATGCAGCAATGAGGCTAAATGAGCCATTCAGGGGCCACATGCATACAGATATTGTGGGAAAGCAGGTCTCAGAGCTGAGAAAGGGAGGACTGGTGTGGGGAGTAAAGAGAGAGAGAGAGAAGGAACAAACCTGATTAAGTCTGTGTTTTTGTCTTTGCTGAATCTCGGTTCAGCTGTTTCTGGACTCTTGTATGAGCTGACTATATCCTTACTACAAGCCCACTGTTGTGTATGAGCTAGCTTGAATTGCTTTCAGGATTTCCTTGTGTTATGGATTGAATTGTGTCCCCCCAAAATATGTGTTGTAAATCCTAACCGCTACCTGTGGTTATAATCCCATTTGGGAATGGATTTTCTTTGTTATGTTAATGAGACAGTATTAGCTGTCTCATTAACATTGATCTTTTTTGAGATACAAAAGAGCAGATTAAGCAAGCAAGCAAGTAAGCACAGAGGGAAAGATACACGCCACATGGATCACTAGGGAACCTAGGAATATAAACTGAAAAGAGACAAGAACCTTCCCCCAGAGCGGAGAGAGAGAAAGAGAGCTTTCCTTAGAGTGAGCGCCCTGAATTCAGATTTATAGCCTCCTAATCTGTGAGAAAAAAATTTCTGTTCATTAAAGCCACCACTTGTGGTACTTCTGTTATAGCAACGCACCCTTAATGAAACAGAAATTTGTAAGAGAACATAGCACGTCCTGCCTCCTTTCAGAGAATAGGCAGTGCTGGACCAGGGAAAGGAATGTGGGACTATAGTTACAATTCAGGACACCTAGGGATAACAAAAGGAGCCCTGGTGGTGCAGTCTTTAAGCAGTCAACTGCTAATCAGAAAGTCAGCAGGGTGAAGCCACCAACAGCTTTGGGGGAGAAAGATGTGCATTCTGCTTCCGTAAAGATTGTTGTTGTTGTCACGCCATCCAGTGGGTTCTGACTCATAGAGACCCTATGTACAACAGAACAAAACACTGCCCCGTCCTGGACCATCCTCACATTCATTGTTATGTTTGAGCCTATGGTTGCAGCCACTGTGTCAGTCCATCTCATTGGGGGTCTTCCTCTCTTTTGCTGACCTTCTACTTTACCAAGCATGATGTCCTTCCTAGGGACTGGTTCCTCCTGATAACATGTCTGAAGTACATGAGACCAAGTCTTGCCATCCTTGCTTCCAAGGAGCAATCTAGCTGTACTTCTTCTAAGAGAGATTTGTTTGTTCTTTTGGCAGTCCGTGGTATATTCAATATTCTTTACCAACACCATAATTCAAAGGCATCAATTCTTCTTTGGTCTTCCTTATTCATTGTCCGGTTTTTGCATGCATAGGAGGTGATTGAAAATATCGTGGTGTGGGTCAGACGCACCTTAGTCCTCAAAGTAACATCTTTGCTTTTTAACACTTTAAAGAGGTCTTTTGCAGCAGATTTGCCCAATGCAATATGTCTTTTGATTTCCTTACTGTTGCTTCCATGGGTATTGATTGTGGATCCAAGTAAAATGAAATCCTTGACAATGTCAATCCTTTCTCCATTTAACATGATGTTGCTTATTGGTCCAGTTGTGAAGATTTTTGTCTTCTTTATGTTGAGGTGTAATCCATACCCAAGACCATAGTTTTTGATCCTCTTCAGTAAGTGCTTCAAGTCGTCTTCATTTTCAGCAAGCTAGGTTGTGTAAGCTGCATATTGCAGACTGTTAATGGGTCTTCCACCAATCCTGATTCCACATTCTTCTTTATATAGTCCAACTTCTCTGATTATTTGCTTAGCATACAGATTGAGTAAGTATGGTGAAAGGATACAATCCTGATGGACACCTTTCTTGGTTTTAAACTATGTAGTATCACCTTGCTCTGTTTGAATGACTGCCTCTTGGTCTATGTACAAGTTCTGCATGAGCACAATTAAGTGTCCGGGAATCCCCATTCTTCGCAATGTTGCCCATAATTTGTTATGATTAACACAGTCAAGTGCCTTGAAATAGTCAGTAAAACACAAGTAAACATCTTTCTGGTATTTTCTGCTGTCAGCCAAGACCCATCTGACATCAGCAATGATATCCCTCATTTCACGTTCTCTTCCGAATCCAGCTTGAATTTCTGGAAGTTCCCTGTTAATGTACTCCTGCAACTGCTTTTGAATGATCTTTAGCAAAATTTTACTTGTATGTAGTATTAATGATAATGTTCGATAATTTCTGCATTCTATTGGATCACCTTTCTTTGGAATGGGCATAAATATGGATCTCTTCCAGTCGGTTGACCAGGTCGCTGTCTTCCAAATTTCTTGGCATAGACAAGTTAGGGCTTCCAGCATTATGTCTGTTTGCTGAAACATCTTAATTGGTATTCCATCAATTCCTGGAGACTTTTTTTAACCAATGCCTTCAGTGCAGCTTAGACTTCTTCCTTCAGTACCATCGGTTCTTGATCATATGTTACCTCCTGAAATGGTTGAATGTTGACCAATTCTTTTGGGTACAGAGACTCTGTGTATTCCTTTCATCTGCTTTCGATGCTTCCTGCATCATTCGATATTTTGCCCATAGAATTCTTAAAAATTGCAACTCATGGCTTGAATTTTTTCTTCAGTTCTTTCAGCTTGAGAAATGTCAAAATTGGAGACCATCTCAAGAATAGATCTGATGCACTGAACACTGATGACTGAAGACCTCATGAGTTGTGGGAAGACATCAAGGATATCACGCATGAAGAAAGCAAGAGGTCATTAAAAAGACTGGAAAGAAAGAAAAGACAAAAATGGATGTCTGTAAAGATTATAGCCTTGAAAACCCCATGGGGCAGTTCTACTCTGTCCTGTCCTACTTGGTAGCTATAAGTTGGAATCAACTCGATGGCAGGGGTGGGTGGTAGGGAGCAGGGCATAACAGTTATCCCCACTTCTTATGTAAATGTGAGAGGTATTCTGATGTAGAAAATGTAGGACCAATTCTTTCCTCTTCTCCAGGACTATCTCTCCAACTTCCTAGGGTTTCCCCCTCCCATCCATTCCCAGACATTTAAAGATGTGACCAAGCCTGGAATTGGGGACCGAGGGAGGGAAGCAGGTGCATTTCTGGGATCCTGACTTGGAATGTATTAGGTAACAGGGTGGTAGAATTGGATCCCTGGTGTCACAGTGGTTAAGAACTCATCTGCGAACCGAAATGTTGGCAGTTTGAATCCACCAGCTGTTCCTTGAAAACCCTATGGGGCAGTTCTACTCTGTATTATAGGGTTGCTATGAGTCGGAATTGACTCCATGGCAATAGGTTTGGATTTACGGTGGTAGAAATAAATAGTACTAAGACTCTGTGCATTAGATGTTTTTACATTTTTTAGGCTCCTTATGGGAAAACGTTTGCTCTCTAACCACCAGTGTCCCATATCGTCAACTTTTGGACCATATTTGCTGGTATCCTGGCTGGTATCCTTTCTTTTCTCAGGGCAGCTCTTCACATGATAAGCTTTCTTGTCAGGTAGGCCTCATTTAAAATGTCACCTTCTCAGCAAGGCTTTCCTTAATTACCCCACTAAAGTTTATGGGGTAATTGCTGAATCATTTCAGACGGTAATAACTGTTATTTTCCTCGTAACAGTTATTGATATTTGAAATAATTTTGTTTATTTATATGAGAACAGGGATCTTGTCTTCTTTTACCACTGCTGTTTAGTGTTTATACTAATTCCTGAGACAAGGTAAAGTCTCAATAGCAAAGTTTGCTTCTTTAATTTTTTTCAGCCTTTAAAAAAAGTATTGTTATTGTTCTTCCCACAATTACTGTAAAATAGTAAAAACAGTCTATATATCTGTTACCTAGGTTTGATGGTTATTGCTTTAAAATAATAATGTCCTGTATTTATATCTTACATCCACCACTTGTCTGTCAGTTTGTCACACTGTGGTGGCTTGCATGTTGCTGTGATGCTGGAAGTTATGCTTCTGGTATTTCAAATATCAGTAGAGTCACCCATGGTGGAGGTTTCAGCAGATCTTCCAGACTAAGAGAGACTAGGAAGAAAGGCCTGATCTACTCTAAAAATTAGCCAATGAAAACCCTATGGATCACCACAAAATGTTGTCTGATACAGTGCTGCAGGATAGACCCCCTAGGTTGGAAAGCACTCAAAATATGTAGTGGCCGCAACAATGGGCTTGGGTATACCAAAGATTGTGAAGATTGCAAAGGACAGCAATGGTTCTTTCTCTTGTTCATGGAGTTGCCAAGAGTAGCGCCAACTCAACAGCAACTAACAATAACAACAACAACATATTTATGTGGTATTTTTATGGTTGTAGAACATGTTCTCATACATTTTCTCTTCTGATCCATACTCAAGATCTTGTGAAACAAGACTGACGCCATTGTTGACATATTTACAGATAAGGACACTACGGGGCACAAAGGTTAAGAGTCTTGCCATAGAATCCACAACCAGGAGGCGGGAGAGACAATCCTACAACCGTAGCTTCTGATCCCTGTTCCAACCCCTCAAACCTCCCAAGAGTAATTGCTTTGGTCAAATATTTGTTTTTTTCTCCAAAGGCTGTTGTAAATCATTTGAATTTCACTGTAGATATTATTATAAATTTATTTTAAAGTTCAAACCTATATATGAATTTGGAAAAGGGCTGTTTGCTAAAAACTCTCTAAAGGAAACTGTCAGTGTTTACACCCCCATGTGACCTTTGGAGATGTCAGCTTATGACCTCTGTGCTTACTTGGAACAAGAGTTGACTTGTGAGGCAGATTGAGAAATAAATTAGAGGACTTCTGCATATATATAAAACATGATGTGAGATGTGCTATTCTCAGGAGCCACTGATGAGAACCCATAAATTAGCATCCTTATAGCACTCATACTCTTAAGCTTAGTTTGTTTTGGCTTTTTGTTTTAAAATTTATCAGTTGGCTAATCTCCAGAACTATGTTTCTATCTTAAGACAGGAATGGAGAAAAAATGAGCAAATGGCAGAAATAATTTTTAGAGGTATATTTCCTAACTAATCTGCATTCAGTGGAAATTTCTTCCACATGAGACAATTCTACAGCTATGAAACTGTTTTGGAAAGCATGTGCTGGGCAGGGGGTTCCTAATACTTAATGAAATCAGAAGGAATGCTGGTTTGATGAAGAAGAGGCAGTCAGGGCTCCAATAAATGTATCCTTTTATGTAAACTTAGAGGAGGCACATAAAGATTTGTATGCTGCAGTACAGAGGCCCTTTGCAAGCCTTGGTGATGCCTGTCCTTGGGAGTGAAAAGTGTTGATCAAAACCACAATAGAGAAGTAGAGGACCAACTCTTTAGAAAATAGAACCCACACTGTCCCATGATCATTAAGCATTTTTAAAGAAGCCTTCAGAAAGTTTGGAACACATTTTTGGCTGGAAGTATACCACGATCTCTTGTTTTCATAAAAAGGCTCATGTTAAGGTCCATGGGAAGTGTCTGTATGACATGGAAGACCATCATATATCTAAACCTTGCCTTGATTTACCTCTGCCCTGGGCCTGCTACTGACTGATGCCAGCTAACAAGGTAGTGGACAATTTTTATCTGCACCAAGCTTGATTCATCATTATAAGTGAGTCTTCACAACTGCCTCATTTTCTAACCACATGTAAGGAAAGCAGAACAAATTGGTAAAAGAATGATTCTATTTTACCTGTTGTAATGTATCTTACAGAGAGGATCTCAGCAGCAGCATTGCACCACATTGGTGTATCACTATTAATGGTGGGGTGTGTTGCAAGTACTGAGTTACTTCAATTAAAGAATGACATTTTTCATTGATTTGCATTTAGAAAAATAAATCTGAGAATATTTAAAGTTATGCCAGCTCACACAACATAGTTCTTAAAGACAGTGATCTACATCCTACTTTGGTGAGTAGAGTCTGGGGTCTTAAAAGCTTGAGAGCAGCCATCTAAGATACAACTATTGGTCTCTTCTAGTCCAGAGAAAAAGAGAGGGAAAAAAACTAAATACTCAAGGAAGCAATTAGTCCAAGGACTAATGGACCACATGAACCATAGCCTACACAACCCTGAGACAAGAAGTACTACATGGTGCCTGGCTAGCACTACTGACCGCTCTGACTGGGATTACAACAGGGGGTCCCAGACAGAGCAGGAGAAAAATGTAGAACAAATGATCAAATTTACAAAAAAGACCAGGGTCTTACAGGGACTGGAGGAATCCCCGAGACTACGGCCCCTGGACACCCTGCTAACTCAGGCTTGAAGCCACTCCCAAAGGTCACCTTCAGCCTAAGATTAGGCAGGCCTATAAGACAAACAATAACACATGTGAGGAATGTGCTTCTTAGATCAATGAAGTATATGAAATCAAACTGGCAATACCTGCTCAGGAACAAAGACAAGAAGGTGGGAGGGGACAGGAAAACTGGATGAATAGACACGGTGAACCTGGGGTGGAAAGGGAAAGGGGGAGAGTGCTGACACAGTGTAGCTAATGCCATTAAACAATTTATGTATAAATTTTTGAATGAGAAACTAATTTGCTCTATAAACTTTCACCTAAATCACAATAAAAAAAAAATAATAAAGTTATGCCAACTCAATTTCACCTAGTTGGCTTCTGAGATGCATTCTTACATGGAAGAGAAAGAACTGTCATTGTAGTTAGGAAATGAAAAACCTGTAACTATTGCATTTGATGAACATTGCACCTACTAATCTGGGTTTGCCCAGCGGAGTGTGTTGTGCATATGAACTGTATCTGTCCTATGTGCAAAGGTTGGAAAAAGGGGTTGAGAATTCTGTCATGCAATGTCCGTTGATAGACCCTAGTTCAAACTCTTGAGCATGGTATATCTAAGTCGATCAACCATACTGAATGCTTTGCTTATCCCCACGCATGCTGTTCTTGTGCTGTGAGCCTTCTGCCCCAAAGACCTTTCTTTATAAGCTCAATTGGATGCCACTTCTCTCTGCCCCTTTTGTAGACTTCTGTTAGGGCTCTGGTGGCACAGTGCTTAAGAGCTCGGCTGCTAACCAAAAGATTGGCAGTTGGAAACCACCAGCTGCTTCTTGGAAACCGTATGGGGCAGTTCTACCCTGTCCTGTAGGGTTGCTGTGAGTTGGAATCGACTTGATGGCAACAGGTTTGGTTTTTTGGTTATCAGAGCCTTACCACACAGGTGTGTTGACTCATCCCATCTTTTGCCATCTGGACTTCTTCATCAAGGGCAGGCAGTGGCATTGTTCTTGGCACAGTGCTGCCAACAGTGCTGTGAGCTGAGAGTTGGCAAGTGAGTGGTCTGTCTCCTGCAATATCCTTCCTTTCCTGGACTGATGTTTCCTCACAGTGAAAAGAAGCAAATAATGCTTCTCTGATGTTTTAAGATCTGATGAACACCTGTATGCACAAGATGGAATGAGAAGTGGTGGTGAAAAAATCCATCTACAAGAAAAAAACTAGCTGAATGACACATTTGATTAGGAATTATGGGCTGCTCAGAACATCTGTATACACAAATTTGGGAATGGGAGGCATGGGGTCAAGTCACGCAGGGCTTTCCCACCCCCACATCATTTCAGAAGTTTAAAGTTAGAGAGTTGAGAGATGAGGGGGAGCAAGTACAAAAGCTGCCGTCTTCTAGTTCTCTCCCAACATATTCACCGAACTCTCTTGGCAAATGCAAACCTCCTCCATTAGTCATTTATTTTAATATGTTCTTATTGAATGCCTACTCTGGGTCAGTTACAGCACTAGATGCTCAGAGATACAGCATCTGTTTTCAGGAAGATGTCACAGACTTGTTGGGGAGATAGTGGAGAAGTAAATAGAACATTGCTATTCACTGTGGACCACAGTCTTCAAAGAACAAAACATTGATAATGGACTTAGTTTATATCCCACAGGGCCTTCTATCATGTTTTGTACAAATGAAACAGATCTGCTGCTCTTTGCCCCTTTCAGACAAAACTTCGTAGTGTGCCTGGAATATTTGTATTACCACTGAAAAAAATTCAAAGCCAAGTATAAAATAATTGTGGTAATAGGCATATTTAGGTGTGGAAAGCTTGAAGAATTTTGACTAGTCAATGACTTAGAAAGGCAAGCAAAGAATTTTTTCCTCTCCAAAGAAAATAATTTTCAAACAGAGACAAGGTAGATTTTTGCTGGACACAAGCAAAGAACCTTTCTGCTATTGTTCATTTGTGCTGAGTTTCTAGGAATTTCTAAGAGAGCTTCAGGGAGAGAAATAGAATGTTTCTTATTTGCATTGTAAATAAATCAGTTAAAAGGGCAAAGAATTGAGTGTATGGGATAAGGGATGGTCTGGGGGCATGGCATGTTCTCAGTTGAAGCCGATCTATCTCTCCAGCTCCTAGCTCGTGCTTCACTCCAGTGCCAGGTGCCCATGTATTCTCCATGGCAGTCACTCCAATTCTCACTATTCTTCAGATGCATCTTGCCTTTCCTTGTGAATCTTTGCTTGATTCTCCCAGATTAGATGCTGCTCCATTCTCTGTGCCCCAGGAACACAATTCTCATATCTCCATCATAACACACATCCCATTATTTTGTAATTTGTCTATGCATTTGCGATGCCCACTAGTTTGAATGTCAAGTAGCTAAAGCAAAAGGAAGAAATGATGAAGTAAAAGAACTAAACAGAAGATTTCAAAAGGAGGCTCGATAACGTATTATAATGACGTGCAAAGAGCGAAAGATAGAAAATCAAAAGGGAAGAACACGTTCAGCATTTCTAAAGCTGAAAGAACTGAAGAAAAAAAATTCAAGCCTTGAGTTGCAATAGCGAAGGATTCTATGGGGAAAATATTAAACGGTGCAGGAAGCTTCAAAAGATGGAAGGAATACACAGAGTCATTATACCAAAATGAATTGCTCGACATTCAACCATTTCAAGAGGTAGCATGTGATCAGGAACCGATGGTACTGAAGGAAGAAGTCCAAGCTGCACTGAAGGCATTGGGGAAAAACAAGGCTCCAGGAGTTGACGGAATATCAGTTAAGATGTTTCAACAAACAGATGCAGCGCTGGAAGTGCTCACTCATCTATGCCAAGAAATCTGGAAGACAGAGATCTGGCCAACCAACTGGAAAAGTTCCATATTTATGCCTATTCCCAAGAAAGGTGATCCAAATGAATGTGGAAATTATAGAACAATATCATTAATATCACACACAAGTAAAATTTTGCTGAAGGTCATTCAAAAGTGGCTACAGCAGTATATCCACAGGGAACTGCCAGAAATTCAGGCCGGATTCAGAAGAGGACATGGAATGAGGGATGTCGTGGCTGATGTCAGATGGATCTTGGCTGAAAGCAGAGAATACCAGAAAGATGTTTACCTGTGTTTTATTGACTATGCAAAGGCATTCGACTGTGTGGATCATAACAACTTACGGATAACATTGTGAAGAATGGGAATTCCATAACACTGAATTGTGCTTCTGAGGAATCTGTACGTAGATCAAGAGGCAGTTGTTCTGCCAGAACAAGGGGATACTGCATAAAGTCAGGAAAGGTGTGCGTCAGGGTTGTATCCTTTCACCACACCTATTCAATCTATATGCTGAGCAAATAATCCCAGAAGCTGGATTATGTGAAGAAGAATGGGGCATCAGGATTGAAGGAAGACTCACCGACAACCTGCGTTATGCAGATAACACAACCTTGCTTGCTGAAAGTGAATACCTGAAGCATTTACTGATGAAGATCAAAGACCGCAGCCTTCAGTATGGATTACACCTCAACATAAAGAAAACAAAAATCCTCACAACTGGACAAATAAGTAACATCATGATAAACAGGGAAAAGGTTGAAGTGGTCAAGGATTTCATTTTACTTGGATCCACAGTCAACACTCACGGAAGCAATAGTCAAGAAATCGAACGATGCATTGCATTGGGCAAATCTCCTGCAAAAGACCTCTTTAAAGTGTTGAAAAGCAAAGATGTCACCTCGAAGACTAAGGTGCACCTGACCCAAGCCATGGTATTTTCTTTTTTTTTTACTTTTTTTTTTATTGTACTTTAAGAACAAATAGTTTCTCATTAAACAGCTAGTATACATGTTGTTTTATGCCGATGGTTAACAACCACAGAACGTGTCAACATTGTCCCTTCTCAACCTTGGGTTCCCTATTACCAGCTTTCCTGTCCCCTCCTGGCTTCTAGTCCTTGTCCCTGGACTGTTGTGCCCCATTAGTCTTGTTCTGTTTTATGGGGCTGTCTACTCTTTGGCTGAATGGTGAACCTCAGGAGTGACTTCAGTACTGAGCTAAAAGGGTGTTCCAGGGACCATACTATCGGGGTATCTCCAGTCTCTGTCAGGCCAGTAAGTCTGATCTTTTTTTGTGAGTTAGAATTTTGTTCTACATTTTTCTCCAGCTCTGTCTGGGACCCTTTGTTGTGATCCCTGCCAGAGCAGTCAGTGGTGGTAGCCGGGCGCCAAGGACATCATGCTTGGTAAAATAGAGGGTCAGTGAAAAACAGGAAGACTCTCAATGAGATAGATTGACACACTGGTTGCAACAATGGGCTCAAGCATAACAACGATTGTGGGCATAGCGCAGGACCAGGCAGTCTTTTGTTCTGTTGTACATAGGGTCACTATGAGTCAGAACTGACTCAATGGCACCTAACAATAATAACAACGAGTTTGTGAGGACTGAAGGATAGAGACCACATGGTATTATCATGACAAGGACTCATCATGAAGTCTGTTCACACAGTAGAGAGTAGACAGACCTGAGTTTGAGGTCTAGCTACACGACTTTGGGCAAATTAGTTAACTATTGTAAGCTTTGGTTTCCTATTCTATAAAATAGTGATAATAATAGCACTTACCACATATTTAGTTATGCAGATAGAATTAGATAATATACATGTAAAGAATTTAACCCGGAGTTGGGCCCTAGGCACACTCAATGAATGCCTTGATCAAGTCCTCAGTATTTATTGTATGACCTGAATGAATATCTTGGTGAGAGTGTCTTTTTCTAGGCTGCACACTCCCTGTAGTAATTCAGATTCCTGCTACCTGAGAAATGCAAATATTTATAAAGTCCTCAGGCATTTTAAACTTTAAAGTTCTCTGGGCTATGATAGGAACAACCAGTAAATGGCACAAAGAAGCATAAGTCATAAAGTTTTAACATGATCCAATTAAAATGTCCAAGTTTCGATATAACTGTCATCTTTGGTACATCACTCAATCTCATTTTTCATCTCCCTGAAAGCATTCCACAGTTACTCCAAATTGATCTCACAAATTGCTTTTGGGAAACTGGTCTCCAAATCCTGTGCTCTCAGCCCCCCTGCCTTCTACCATCCCAAGGAGCATCCTTCGATGAGCTAACAGTAAGCACAAGCTATCTGCTTCTGATATGCATAAAATTGCACAGTGACTACATCACATTGTGAAGAGGAGAGTGTTTTGGGCCAGTGTTAGTGATCATTTTTACTTGTGGAGAAATCCACTCTCCCTGCTTGCTGGAATGAACTATCCCGGAGAATGATCGAGGCAAACAGCCTCTTTAGAGCCTATGTTCTATCAATAATTTTTTCTCAGTTCTTCCATCTGCCGTTGAGGCCAGGGGTCAGAGATAAAATTACCCATGCCCAAAATCCAAGTTTCACTAACTAGAGGAAGTTAAGAAAACCAGGCCCCATGTCAGCACCCTCCCCGCGCCCCCGGCCTTTCCTTTTCATTGAGACAATTCAAATATTTTCAGTTATTTAAAACGATGAAAGGAAAATCAAAGAACAGAAAGCAGCCTTGCAGGTGTCCTGTACCAAGCCAGCAGAGGTTAAGTGAGTGAGCGCAGGGCGTATCTATAATTCAGCTCAGGAATATTTGCCTTAATAATTAATGGAACGCCACAAAGAAGGAGGCCTCACAGGGCCCTCTAACAAAGCTGTTGGCGAAGGACGACAGCGGCCACCAGGGCGCAAACCGACCTGCCCCGGCGTGCGCGGCCACGGCTTGCTCGGCCCATCTGGGGAGCGGGAGAGGTGCCCAGTACCTGGTCACTACCTGGGCTTCGGGTGTGCGTTGGTGTCTGTGTAAATTCGTGCTTTGCAGGGCTAACCTTCATTTTGGAGTATTTGTGAGAATTGCATACTTACATCCATGTCCAGGGGCATTTCATACACGAGCCACCTAGCAAGCAACCTTCAAGTCCATCCCGGGGTGGGGATCCTGCCGCGGGCGCACTCACCTCCCCACGCAGGGTAGTACTTTTTTGTTTTAATGGACATGGATGGTGCTACAGATGCGGGCACTACTAGAGAGACCTCCCGGAAGCCAAAGCTCCGGCGAGTCGTATTTCTTTCTTGCAGCAACAGGTTTGCTGGGGGCGCCTTCCCAGTCCTTCCCAAGCCCCCAGCTCCTCGGCCAGACTTGAAACCTACTCACAACTCTCCAGCTCTATCCTATCCGGACGTAGCGCCTAGCCTAGGCTTGATTCCAATTTCTGCAACCCTTCCTCACTGGGGGTCCAATACGTGTTTATAGAGGCAGCCTCCTCCGCTCCCCGGAGACCGTACTCCCGAGAGGAGGCCGACAAACTCTGGTCAGCAAGGCAGGAAAGGACCGAGGCGGCCGTGGCGCGCTCGCAGGCGCAGGGAGAGCTCCAGGCGGGCGGCCTCGTCAGAGACTTACGGGGCCCCCAACTCCACAAACCCGTCCCGGATGGAGGAGAAGATGCCCAGGCGCACCCCGTTTTCAAGACTGGACCTCCTCTCGGGTCTCCCTTCCCAACTTCTCTGGGGACTCCCGCATTGCCGTCGGGACCCTCATTCCAGCTCCGACAAGGGTGCTTCTCCCTCCGAGATTTGCTCCTCGCCTCTAGGGGAGACAGCCAGGGGCACCTGGACCTGTTCCCAGTTGCTCCCCAGATCACTGGAGTCGGGGGGGCCATGCCAAGGGGGCCGGGCTGGGGAGCGGGGAGTTGCAGCGTCGTGACTGAGCCCGACTGGCGGAGCCAGGAGGGACCCCTGGCGACTGCCGTGCACGCCACACCCTCGGCACGGCCCTGGCCCCGCCCCCGCCCAGCGCGCGTTCGCGGCCAGGGGAGGCGTGTGCTGCTTCTGCAGCCAGCAAGAGGGAGAGAAGGATGGATGTTGGAGGAGGAATTCAGGCTTAACAAGTGATCTCTGCTGTCTAGGATTTTGTTTCTTTTTGGGGGGGAACCTTGACTTCCTTGCCCAGTCGAGCCTTCTCGTGCTACACTCCAAAGGAACCAGGAGTCTTGGGGTCTTCTCTAAGGCAGCCCAATCCCCACCCCTAGGCTCCAGCAGCGAGGAGTCTTGCCCCCTTTGCCAGGCAACAGAACTTGCTCCGTGGATATTTTGGAGCCTCTACCTGTCAAACCTGGAGTGATTTCTTCTACCCACAAGATCATTCTTCCCCTCCTCCAGCTGTTGAAGCTTGAGGGGGAAAAACAAACCAACCAGGGATTGTCTTTATTTTTGTATTTCGCCCCACCTGGGAACGGTAAGTATGATAGCTTTCTTATCTTTCTTCCATCCTCCTTTTTTGGCTGTTAAGAAATCGTGGACATTTCGTGGGTAAATAATATCGGGAATGTGACAGAAGGGCATGAATGGAAGGCGGTTAAAAATAAAACCAGGAGGTGGGAGAAGGGAGGTGCAGATGCTGCGCGGCACTCCGGGGGGCCAACAGTTGTTATTTTCCTAACGCTGAGGATGGGGTGCGTGCGCCCTGCTTAATGTGCCCTAGCGGGAACCTAGGTGTGGAGGCGAGGGCGCGATTAAAGATGTCGTTCCCCAACGAGGTGGGGTTTAGATTTAGCATCCTTGTGCCTCAATCCCAGCCTCACCGGTTCCGTTCCTTCGGGAACGGCCGGTGAACGGGTTTGAACTGCTGCTTCTCCCAACATTTGGTTTTGCGTGCATTTTTTGGGCATTTGAGCAACACATAGGGACTGTATAAATGGCGTGCGTTGAAGTATGTATTTCTCACGGTGTTGGCCTTTCTGATTCATATTCTCCCTCTCTCTTTCTCTCTCTCCCTCAGAGATAAGGTTCAGGTACCACCCTAAGACAGTTGCAGGCATTAGCACTAAGAAAAGAAAACAGCCCTTGTTGGGGGAGCGGGGGGCGGTGAGGAGAGGCAGGCTGCTTGGCTGTTGTTTGGGGCTGCAGGGACTGGGGAAGGAGGTAGTCTGCAAAATCCCGTTAGTTTAAGGGTGTTAAGGGAGGAAGGGAAATTTCCCTGCAGCGGTCTTCCCCATAAAGGCTCCGGGGAGTCAGCTTGAATAGATTCTTCTAATGTGAATACCTCCAGAAGGAAGAGAGATTTTAAACCAGTCTGGTTTGCTGAGTAGAAGAATTTTTTTTGTTTTGAATATCAGAGATATTGAGGTAACTGGTAGCAAATTAAAAGGAATACCATATGCTTTTTGTAGGGCGGAGGTGGGGTGGGGTGTGGAGAGTTAGATAAACAAAAACTAATGAACCAAAACCAAACAAATAAACACACTGGAAATTATTTAGTTTGGAGCAGACAGAGGGCAGCTGTAGGTCTCCTTCACAGTTGATGGTGATTTAGAAGACCCCCCCAATTCATGGCTTTCTGGGGAGTCAGTTGAAAGGGGTATGGGAGTGTGCGTATACAAATATATAGTCACTTTGGTTACACTGGGGCTTTATTTAAATAGTGTATTATCACTGCTTTGGGGGAGTTTGGTAAGAGACTGAGCAAACTCTCAGATTATTTGGCCTGTGAAAGTCTCCACTGTGAACATAACCCCAGGGCAGTTTGTTGTAGGTAGAGATTTGGAGACCTCCTGAGGGTAAATATTTCAGCATCTGAGGTGATATTAGGAGTAAAGCAAAGGAAAGGTATGTCTTGTGAGATACCTTCAGGGGTGTATTTTCTGGGTTTTTTATACCAATAGAGCTCCCCTCTTTCCCTAGGATAATGTACGTATTGGGAAGAGGTATGTGATTGAGAAGCCTTTTTTTTGCCACTTCCCTGTTTGTCACTTCAAAAAACTCAGTATGTTTAGGCTTCTAGACTGACAGGATTCAGCAAGGAACAGCAGGTGGTCAAGAGCTGAATCCTGTTATTGGCTTCAGAAAGCCATTTCTCTTATGCTCCCCAAGTGCTTCCAGTAATAAAGGCTGGTAGAAGCCATCACCCTCCCCAATTCTCTGGGCCACTCTCTGCATTCTTGGAAGTCTTATTTCGACAGAATGAATGGAAGAAGCAAAAGGGGACATGAGATTGGGGCAGCAGTTTTACAGGTCCCAGCTGAGTAGATGAATTAGCTGGACTTTGCAAGAGTAAAGCAAAGAAGAAAGGCCAGGAATACTAAGTGTCAGTGGGAACAGACGGAGGCTGCTATGAAGTTGCAGCGCTAGGAAGTGGAAGATTGGAAATAAAAGTGGATGTTGAGAGAGAGAGAAAAAAGAGAGTGCTGAGGGGTAGGAGGTGTGGATTGAAATATAGGGAGGAAAGCATGATAAGCTGAGAATAAAGTCCACACAAACTGAGATTTAAAAAAATAATGAGATAGTCCCTTGAGAAGAGTGTAGGAGGAACGATGGAGATGAACAAGAAGGAACCTAAAGGAAAGAAGATTATCATTAGAGATGGGGAAACTGGGATTAGCTCCTAGGCTGGTAGGAGAGGGTGGTAGGGAGTGTTCAGGAGTTCTGGGGAACAGTAAAACAGTAACAGGGACATGCTTTAGGGAACCAGGGAATGCCAATCTAATACAGGCCACTGGAAAACCTTAGAATGTCCCAGATCTCTTCACCTACTGTCTTTCTCCTACTTCAGACAGTGGTGGCATAAGGTCATAAACATTTAGGGCTAGGTTACTGTTGTGTTATTAATAACTGCCAATGTTTATTGTCATTCATTAGATACAAGGCAGTGTGTTATTCTATCAACATCCATTATCTCATTTAATTCTTATGAGAGTGGGATGGAGTAGTTAGCATCATTAATTACACTTTGTAGATGGGGTGATCAAGGCTTGTTCAGGTGGCTAGAACCTAGATTAAAGAAATTTCTTTGAGTTCATTAATCCTGAATCAAGATAGAGAGGAATGGAAGGGCACTGAATATTAGAAATAATTTGTGAGTGAAATTTAAAAAAATAACGCCTTGAGATAAATGAACCACGGAAGCAGCTCTAAAGTAACAGCTTTGTTATGGTGATACGAAAAGAATGACTGGAAACTAAGACTTGGCAATGGTGAAGGAGGATTTAAAGGAAGAGCCACGAGGGTTGAGAGCAGAGGGAGGAAGAATAATTCACTTGCCATGAAAATAGACTGACCGGTAACAATAAGCAAAAGAAGAAGGAAGGAAAAAGCGTAGGGAGAGGGAGAGGTAAGAACAGCCTGCCCCACACTCCTTAAAAACATATGGTCACTTGGTGCAAAATACGTGGTTGCTTAAGCGAAATATATGGTTTGCTTGAGCACAGGAGAAGGAAGTTTATATGAAAGAAAAACTCAGTTTGCTCTTCATGATTTTATTCCTCTTTTTATTTTTCTCGTATACTTATTTCCCTTCCTTTTTCAGGTGAAGTGCTTCTTCTGCAGTATTTTAGCCGAAGGATGCTCTGCATTTCTTTGATTTCTATGGAGACCTCAGAGCTGGTTTTGCCCCTGCTGACACCTCATCTTCCAACTTCTCTACCTCCCAGGGTCTTTGCCTCTCTCTGTAGCTTGGCATTGCACCTGGGTTCGGGAAGCTTTTGATGAACTTAAGGGGAGAACCTGGAGAATCATCCTGATAGGCTTTATGCAGCAATGGCTGGACATACTCCAAGTCACATCTTAACATGGGTCAAGCAGTCACTAGAAGGCAAGTGCTAAGACTAAAAGCTTATTTGCATTTTATTTAAATTGGATGGACTGAGCTTTGGACAATTTCCAGGGCAGAAAAATATATTTCATTTTCTAGGTGCAGCTGCCGGCTGTCAGATACTTTCTGCTTTTGAATTGTGCAACATCATCACCAACCACATTCCAGACAAGTTTCCAGATTTGAACGTCTACCCCCAAACATAGGTGTTTGGGAGACGCCTACCTTTTCTGACTTAGGCTTGAGAGTGCTAGGGTGTTTATCTAAACCAGCCTAGCTCTGGAGAGCAATGTTGAATCCCTGGGAAGTGCGAGCATGGGGCATGCTGATTTAAAAACAGAAAATGCAAAGTTGGACTGAAAATATCCTTAGTCTTCCAAGCAATCTGCTTAAGGTTTCCAAGCTTACCTTAATTTGGTGAGAAAAGAAGCTGCCCTATTTTCCTTTTTTCTTCTACATCTGGAACCAGCCATTTCCAAAAACCACCACCATGGAGGTTGCAATGGTGAGTGCAGAGAGCTCAGGGTGCAACAGTCACATGCCTTATGGTTATGCAGCCCAGGCCCGGGCCCGGGAGCGGGAAAGGCTCGCTCACTCAAGGGCAGCTGCAGCAGCCGCTGTCGCAGCGGCCACGGCTGCTGTTGAAGGCAGTGGGGGTTCTGGAGGGGGCTCCCACCACCACCACCAGTCACGTGGGGCCTGTACCTCTCACGACCCTCAGAGTGGCAGGGGCAGTCAGAGGAGGAGGCGACAACGGCTTGAGAAGAAGAAAGTCCAACACCGTCAAAGCAGCTTTCCTCATTGCACTGACCTAATGCCCAGTGGCTCTGAGGAGAAGATCCTGAGGGAGCTGAGTGAGGAAGAGGAGGATGAAGAGGAGGAGGAGGAGGAGGAAGAGGAGGGAAGGTTTTACTATAGTGAAGATGACCATGGTGATGAATGTTCCTACACAGACCTGCTGCCTCAGGATGATGGGGGAGGCGGTGGCTATAGTTCAGTTCGCTACAGTGACTGTTGTGAACGTGTGGTGATAAACGTGTCAGGCTTACGCTTTGAGACCCAGATGAAAACTCTGGCCCAGTTTCCAGAGACTTTGCTGGGGGACCCTGAGAAGAGGACTCAGTACTTTGACCCTTTGCGCAATGAGTATTTTTTTGACAGGAACCGGCCCAGCTTTGACGCCATCTTGTATTATTACCAATCAGGAGGCCGCCTGAAGAGACCAGTCAACGTCCCTTTTGATATCTTCACTGAGGAGGTGAAGTTCTACCAACTGGGGGAGGAGGCCCTGCTCAAGTTTCGGGAGGATGAGGGCTTCGTGAGAGAGGAGGAGGACAGGGCGCTGCCAGAGAATGAATTTAAAAAGCAAATTTGGCTTCTCTTTGAATATCCAGAGAGCTCCAGTCCAGCAAGGGGCATAGCCATTGTATCCGTCCTGGTCATCTTAATCTCCATTGTCATCTTTTGCCTGGAAACCTTGCCTGAGTTTAGGGACGACAGGGATCTCGTCATGGCACTGAGTGCTGGTGGGCATAGTGGGTTGTTGAATGACACCTCGACACCCCACCTGGAGAACTCAGGGCACACGATATTCAATGACCCCTTCTTCATCGTGGAGACAGTCTGTATTGTTTGGTTTTCCTTTGAGTTTGTGGTCCGCTGCTTTGCTTGTCCCAGCCAAGCACTCTTCTTCAAAAACATCATGAACATCATTGACATTGTTTCCATTTTGCCTTACTTTATCACATTGGGCACTGATCTGGCCCAGCAACAGGGGGCTGGCAATGGGCAGCAGCAGCAGGCCATGTCCTTTGCCATCCTCAGGATCATCCGTCTGGTCCGAGTATTCCGGATCTTCAAACTCTCCAGGCACTCCAAAGGCCTACAGATCCTGGGCCACACCCTCAGAGCCAGCATGCGGGAATTGGGCCTTCTGATCTTCTTCCTTTTCATTGGGGTCATCCTATTTTCCAGTGCTGTGTATTTTGCAGAAGCAGATGAACCTACTACCAATTTCCAAAGCATCCCAGATGCATTTTGGTGGGCTGTGGTGACCATGACAACTGTGGGCTATGGGGACATGAAGCCCATCACTTTGGGGGGCAAGATAGTAGGGTCCCTGTGTGCCATTGCAGGTGTCTTAACCATTGCTTTACCAGTGCCAGTGATTGTCTCCAACTTTAACTATTTCTACCACAGAGAGACTGAAAATGAGGAGCAGACACAGCTAACACAGAATGCAGTCAGTTGCCCATACCTCCCTTCCAATTTGCTGAAGAAATTTCGGAGCTCTACTTCTTCTTCCCTGGGGGACAAGTCAGAGTATCTAGAGATGGAAGAAGGAGTTAAGGAGTCTCTATGTGCAAAGGAGGAGAAGTGTCAGGGAAAGGGGGATGACAGTGAGACAGATAAAAACAACTGTTCTAACGTGAAGGCTGTGGAGACTGATGTGTGAATCTTTCTCTCCACTTGACACTCCCCTCCTCGCCCCAGCATCTCCAAATATATTTATGCATAGAGAGTGCAGTTATGAAAATGAAATATGCAAATGAGTCCAATGCATACAGTAGTACGCCATTTAATGGTTATACATGACATAATTGTTACTAAACTTGTATCACATATCAAATAAATGATACATCTTGGAGAAGAGGGAGGCTTAAATAGGAGCAAATCTATCTTTATATTTTTTATTAGAATGCAAAAATTTTGCACATTATCTGGAAAAGATGTTAACAGTGAAGACGGTTCCATGGAGAGAATGTGCGTGTATGTGCGTGCGTGTGTGTAATTGTCAACATTGTTAGTAACTGTGCAGTGATGGGAAAAGTTGGCATTTTGAAGTATTTACTAGGGAAGAGTTAATGAATTTGAGCAGTCATTTATCAGTGCTGTAATAGCATCTCATATGTCTTTGGATTTCATGGTTACTGTTTTTTAAAAATTGCAAGGATTACTGTGTAGAAAAAAAAAGGAAGTAAATTATTTAATAGAATATGGGTCACAATTTTATCTTGGATTTAATTAAAGTTTATTTTTAACTGGAAATTAACTTTTAAAAAGGCCACAGGGCCCTTTAGAAATCGATTATATTTTGTTATTAATTTTGGGAAGCTCTGAAAGCAAATGCCTAACATTACTGAAGAAATGAAATCGGAGGAGATGTAACAAGTTTTGTTTGCAGATAACAGGACTGGGTTGCTTTTTTCTTTTCCTTTGCACTATTTTATATGCTGGAGATTGAGAGAGACTTCATACTGTGAATGTTTACTAATGTAACATTTCGATGACAATCATTGGAAGAATTATTTCTTAGTCTTATTTTATTGTTCTCTTCATTTCTTTGTGTGACACTGATGGCCACGCAGATAACAGCCCATGATTCCCTCCTCTTTTAAAACCCAAATAACTGATCTGCAAAGGGACTACGAAGTAAAATTTAGCAACCGGATCTTTTGAAAGTGGTCTGTTAAAATGATGCTTCTGAAACCATACTATTTTAAATATTCTACTACCTTTTAAATCCAGAATAACTTAACCAAAGTTAATGCATGCACTGAAAGAATTCTTGAAGAAATAAGATATCCAGCAGCTACAGTGATTATGGCTTAAGGTTTTTCTATTAAACGTGCAACATAAACACCAGATATTATTAAGTTTATTTCTTTGTGCAGCTACACAAGAGCAGGATGTGGGGATTCACCTCAAAACTTAGCATTCTATTTGCTAAAATGGATGTAAAAAAGCACTATGTCAAAACATTTGTCAACGTCATCACCATCACTATATTTATCAAAAAGGTGTTTATGACACATATAACTGCATTTAACTCACCTCAAGATGTTCTAGAATGTAAAGTAACAGATATAATGAGATGTGTTCGATTAAGTTGTAATGAGATATAAGTTAAGAAACTCAGAAGACGGAAGAGGCCTTATTCTCCAATGTTTCTTTAGCTTCTATTCTTTTAAAATGGTTGTGCTGAGCTTTGGCAAAAAATACTACATAAACTATCTCAGCACATAATGAACTCTGACAACTGTGAACTTTAAAAAAAAAAAAAAAAGACTTACAATAGCCTCTCTCAAGCTTTTTTAACCCAGGCTATCCTTCGATAATTATATAAATGTTACCTTTCCCTTATTGACATTTGAAATTCAAAGCAAATTCAACTTAAGTTCAAAAACCAAAGCTACATAGTTCTCCTCACTCCTTCCCCACCACTTACAGAGAAACATCTCTCCAGAACTTCATTTAAAGAGTGAAAAGTAGCAAGGAGAGGAGTTGATTGAATGTACAGACCAAAGATCTCTAGTGGACAATGGTGAATTACAAAATAAGGGAATGATAACATATAATATGACTTCAAAGATTACATTTTAATATATTTTGGATTTGGGACAAAAATGTAAGAAGCATTAAACTAGGAGTAAGGCTATTTGGGTCACCATTAATTTGGAAAAGTCACTTAACATCTCTGTGCCCTGAATTTCCTCACTAATAAAAAAGCATTTTTACATCACAGTATTGTCATGGAAAGCAAATGAGAACTTGGGAAAACATCTGAGTTACATATTAATGCCTGACATATCTAAATTTCTTAATCTTCCTCTGAGAGAAAATGGGATTTAGAGCCCATAAGTTACATCTACTTTTTAAGAATATTGTGAAATTCATAGTAATTAACTTTGAGCGCCTTACAAGATGCTGCTTGCAGACAAGGTAGTTTATCACTGGATAGTTGCTGGAATTTCTTCTTTGGGGAAGACCCCAGACATGTTATGGTATAAAAAGCTGACTCTGTGGACAAGGTACCATCTATCTTATGCTATATCCAACTAGGTCAGGTTAGATCTTAAAATAGTTTAAAGGCTCTCCAGCATAGGATGTTTGTTGAACATTCTATAATAGAAACGGTTTGACTATGTTGCTTAGAAGGGAAAATGTTCTGTATTTGTTTCTCTGATACCTCCTTTTTAAATCTGAAAAGTTAAATTTAATTGATGATGCATGTTATAATTGATGGCTGTTGAGTATCCAGGAACTGTAATAGTTTTGGGAGCCCTGGTGGCACAGTGGTTAAGAGCTCAGCTGCTAAATAAAAGTTCGGCAGTTCCAATCCACCAGGCGTTCCTTGGAAACCCTATGGGGCAGTTCTACTCTGTCCTTAGGTTGCTATGAGTTGGAATCTACTCAAAGGCAGTGGGTTTGGGGTTTTCTTCTTTTTTTCTTTTGGATTTAGGTCTTGATTAAAGGATTAAAGGTGGCACATTGGTGAAGAGCTCGGCCGCTAACCGAAAAGTTGGCAGTTGGAACTCACCAGCCACGCCGTGGCAGAAAGATGTGGCGGTTTGCTTCCATGTAGATTGCAGCCTTGGAAACCCCATGCAGCAGTTCTACTCTGTCCTATAGGAAACAACTCCATGGCAGTGGGTTTCATTTTTTGGTTTTAGGTCTTGATTCCACACTGAGAAGGAAGCATTTGGACCCTCAAGACGTGTGCATAGGGACACTTCTGTATGGAACACTTCTTTTATAGAGAGCGTATGAAAATAGGACCTCTGCTGTAGGTGTAAATTTATAACATTTTCCCAAATCAAAGCAAGGCAAAATGCTTTAGGCTCATTGCAGTAACTGAATAGGAACCGTCTGTAAAACTTTTATACTGAGGAATATGCTTCCTGGGTTATTTGTAACAGATTTAAGAAACTATCTTCTGGAAGTCCACCATTTACACTTAGTTGTAAGATGAAGAAGAAGTGACCTTGTTTAGAGATTTGGATTCTTGGGATTTGCGATCCTTTAATTAGTTGCTTTTCACATGATAATAAATGTTACCAAAAGCTCAACACATGAGGGTCATCCTTATCAGAATCTTTTCAAGGGTGGATGCATTGTTCTTTCTCGCAAATGCTTGGAAAGGAAACAGTTATGCATAACAATTACAGGGTGATGGGGAGGAGAGGCAGAATAAACAGTCCTTTTGATTTCTGTGTAACGGAGTTAGCTGGTGCTATGGGGGTGACTGCTGGCCTAGGAGTTGAAAGAGCTGGCATGTTGACCTTGGGCAAATCATTTCGTATTAATTCTCGGTTGTCTTTTTTTTTTTTTTTTAATGTGTAAAAGCAGGCCATTGGGCTACATTGTCACTTGGTTCCTTCCATTGCCAGAAAGTACAGTGAAACCAGGAAGTACAGTAAAACCTGCAAAAGCCAGACCTATATAAGGTGGGAACCTGTTACAGAAGGAAAATGCAAATATTTTCTACTAATAGAGAGTGAGGGAAAAGTAGTAAGACTGCACCCTGTCAAAGGTGGAAAACTTGCGAGACCCGGAAAACACAAGGCAGTCCTGTTGAGCTCTGGCTCTCACAGGTTTTACTGTATTAGACTAGATTGGTATTTTCAAAGTATCCCTCAAGTCATGCCAGCCTTGATTTTGTAGTTAATAAGAGCTAAATCATTTTTCAAATCTCCCCGTTAGGTTATCTGCTGAACGAGGAGTTTGAGTTTTTGGTATGCAAACTAAAAATATATTTGAAGCTATTTATATTAATGACTTCTAAAGGGAAGGGACTCATTTAATAAAAAAATAACTCCTCAGTCTCCAGTTGAATACATCTGGTGAAAGTTGGTAAGTAAACATTTTGATTTCTTGTTTTGTTATAGTGCAGTCTTGTCAGTAAACAGAGTATTCCAACCTATGCTGGGAAATTCATTTTATGCCTACACATATACATGCAATATTTCACGAGTGCTACTGCTGCCCTTGTCAAATTTGTTTTCAAACAGGATCTCTGAAGCTTTGTGAAAATCTTTTTGCTAAGCATGTGTTGATATAGAACCCAATATATGATTAAGAAACATCTCAGGAAAATACCCTGTGAATTATGATATGTAGTTTTACATTTTTTTAAAAAGTTAGCATAAGCCAACAGAAAATTTTTATTTTTAATCACAGTGGAATCATAAACAGTAGCACCCCTAACCTTCCAACAGAATCAGAAATGGTGTTCTCTGTCACTGTTAATTTTCAGGCTTTTGATGCTTTTTAGTGCTAACATTGCAGCTAATACTTGGTAAAATGGGAAATACACCTCAATTCAGTTTACATTTTTAAGTGATCATGTGGTGATGTGCTCATTGCATGATGCAGAGTGTAACTTCCCTTTTTAAATGTTTTTTTTTTTTTTTTTTTTTTTTTATTGATACAGTTTAGAATGATTACGGGGTGTCATTCAGTGACAAAGGGGCCTGTTCCAGGAAATCTTCCTGACTCAAAAGTCATTCTGAATTCTGCAAGGGACATTTGGTGTGGACAAAAGGTACCTCTTGGTTTTCCTGCCCAACAAGAAAGCTGACTCAGAGCACTGGGTCTTCCAGACCTCTGTAACTGCTACAGGTTAAAAGATTTTGTAATATGGAAATCAGTATTTGAAAGAAGGTTGTTGGAGTAGTTGTTTTTCAGACTGAAGGAAGCAGAGCTATTTTTGTAGTAAACGGAATATGTACTTCTGAAATGTAAATTAAGATTAGGACTGTGATATGAGTTTTATTTCTGACTTGGTTTTCTGCTTCCATAGCCGTCCCAATTTCTTAGAGTATCTTCATAAAAGCATGTTTATGCTTATCAGACCATATGGCCCAATTTGAGGTTCATAAAATATGCCATCTTATTTGAGTAAATAAATTAATCCTTAAATTAATAACTTATGGGCATAAATTCGGTGCTTTGAAAAAATAGCACATATTTAATGAACTGTGGCTCTAAGTGAGTCCCAAGCATCCCCCTCTTCAGGCCCGTGGGTTTATATACTAAATGGGATCAGAATAGATATATAATGCAAGTTATGTGCTAAATATGCAGCCTTGCTGTCATCCTGAGAAACATATTCCCAAATTCACTGGGCCCAAGTTCATTGTGTTTCTGGCCTGCAATTAAGATTTAGATCCATTTGTTGTCATTGGTATTCTGGAAGAAGAAGTTGTATCTAGAGTACCCGGAGCCAAATGATTTTTTGTAATAGTTCTACAAACACAGTCAGCTCTTGCATCCTGACCTGCAGATTATCTGTTTTGTAGACTATCCATGGCTAGTTTCTCATCTGAGGCTGGCTTTCCTCAGGCGCAGAACTGTTGTCTCCCATTAACCAGCCTGTCCAGAAACTATATGCAAAAATGATTGAAAAAAAAAAAAAATACAGTACAAAGAAACAACAAAACATGGAAGCTAAGAAGCCAAGCAAAACCTAACTGTGAAGCCTGGTCCGTTGTTCAATGTGTCATGTACATGAGAACAAAATATGGAGGATTTAGGGGTAGCCCTTGTCATGGCTTCTCACTGTTAGCACAGCTGTAACCAAGGGCTGACTTGTGGTGGATGGCATAAAGCAGAAATAAGTTACTAAAAGAATATACAAATTAACATTTTTTGTGAAATAGATAGAAATGCCAACCCATCTTGACAGTGATCTTAATAGTTATTAGGGATAACTAGTAAATATAGAAGATATGCTGGTTTTTTTCCACTTACTGGTATTATGTGGAAATGTACTTGGATTGTTTTTTTCCACGATTTTGTAGAACAGGGCCATATACTCAAAGCCAGAGTGCAGCAAGGCATTTTAATAGACAACTTCTTCAGTCATTGGCTATTGAGGAGTCAACTTTTTAAATCAGTCAAAGCAGTTAAATAAATAGCCCCTGTAGATGTTGACTAAAGCTGTGCCAACGCTAAGCCAAAGCATTATATTTGTTTTAAAATAATTATATGAATATGTATACATAGATCAACATATAAATTAAATATATTATCATATTCTGCCCTTATTCTGGCAGAGGATGTATAAGCAAAATAAATGGTTTGAAGGCATTGAAAGAGACTTCTTGACGTGAAGTAGCAGTGTGTAATTTTCTTGTGTTTTGGAGAAATGATGAGATTTAAGGATTAAAAAACCATTCTTTACACTCTAAGTTGGATATTTTTGGTGCCATATAGCCACAGTGGTATTAGAGTTAAGCTCGAGATATTCCATGGGGTATGGGTATATGGAGTTTTATTCCCAGGGAGAGTTAATTTTGTTTTATGGAAACTTGCAAAATGTTGATTTTATTTATTTTTATGCACATTATTTCCAACATATAAAGGATGCTTGTATAATGGAAACTAGACTATATGGCCCCCCATAGACCTACTTTGTGCTCTCTATAAATAGATTCACCTGAAGCCATTGTCTTTTTGTATTTTTGTTGGAGCTGCTGCCTGACTTGACTTTCTTAATTCTTTTAGGTTCAATTACTGCATTAAAAAGTTTCATGTTACTGTTATTTTTGGTGAATGTTCCAGTATCTACTTAACTTTTGAGGTCACTTACATACAAAACCATAGAATAGTTGGAAAACCCCCTACCTCTTGAAGACCAGGGCTATATTGTCTGAACTCTCCACGATAGGGGCCACATTAGTTAACATGGAGGGTGAATGTTATTCTATTTATTAACTTAATTCACTCATACCTGAATAGACTGATGATTCCCGTGGAGAACGCGGATGGTGTTGATAGTACCTGAGCAAGTCTTTTTTGTCCTCTCCATTAGTAGGGATCATGATCCAAATGAAGCTTTCATTTGCTATCAGGCAGAGTAGGAAATAATTAATGAAGCTTCCCAAGGGCTGAAACCTAACAAGAGGTGATGGAATCTCTGGAGAATGCAGTAGGGTTTACATTTATTTATTTATTTGCCATTGGTATCATTTTTGGCATGGTTTTTGGGAGATGAATTTTAGTTTTAGGTTGATTTAACCAAATATTAAAATGGCTTTTGATCAGATTATAGGAATTATAAATTCTAAACTGTCTTATTAGCCTGATGAATAGTTCTAGCTAAATATTTTAATAAATGAATATGTGATTTAGAGATTGCAATCTATATTTGGATTTGGAACCATTTATCTGGAGGGCTGTTTGTCTGATAAATAATGATTCATTTGTTCTGGTTTCTTCAGAGAGAAATGGAATCTCTTTTTCTTCACTTTTTCCTGACTTTTGCATATTGTATTTAAATTGGTATATTTCATATAAATATTTTATCTTTTAGCAAAATAGGTAAATAGCTTGGTTAAGAATTGAAAAATGGTGAGATTGTTTGGTAGTCATTTTTGCAACATTTGGTACTGATCAGTTGATAGGTTAATTTCAGTGTATATGAAATACTACAGAGGGAAAAGTGTATATATAGTGTATTAGAATCTAGACAGGGCAGGAATATTAGGAATAGGCTTTCCGATGGATTCCTAAAAGTGTTCTCAGAGTTCTTGACCTGTTTCCTCCATATCTGATCCAGCCAATGAGAAGTTATTAAACTGCTTTCTTCCTGGAATAGCAACAAAATATAAGCAGTGTCAGGGCCGTTTGGGGACAGGAGAGAGGTGGATGGGATAAGGTTTCCAGGGGCAAGCAGTTATGCCTAAATGAAGCCATTAATTTGATGACACAAATAGTTGGATCTGTCTAAAAACTGCTTCATTTGATAATTGTTGTTAGGTGCTCTCAAGTTGATTTTGACTCATACTTGACCCCACGTGAGGAGTAGAACTGCCCCATAGGGTTTTTTGGCTGTAATCTTTACGGAAGCAGATTGCCAGGTCTTTCTCCTGTGGAGTTACTGGGTGGATTGAAACAGCCAACCTGTTGGTTAGCAGCAGAGCACTTAACCATTTGTGCTACCAGTGCAAAAGTTAATGTTAACTATTAATTTTTGTTAATTCAGGGAAAGCAACCAAAAAACCAAACCTGTTGCCCTCGAGTCAATTCTGACTCATAGAGAATCCAGGCAAGTGATTTGATCACTTGGTGTAGATCCCCAATTTAGTAGGCATATGTATATATCGTTGTTGTTGTAAAGTGCTGTTAAGTCAGTTCTGACTCTTAGGGACCCTGTGTACAACAGAACCAAACACTGCCTGGTCCTGTGCCATCCTCGTGATCATTGTTATGCTTGAGCCCACTGTTGCAGCCACTGTGTCAGTCCATCTCATTGAAGGTCTTCCTCGTTTTTACTGACCTTGATGATGTCCTTCTCTAGGGACTGATCCCTCCTGATAACATGCCCCAGTATATCTCTCTTAGTGTCGGAGGGAAATCACTGTTGCTGAGAATTAAAGCTATATAAGTGTTATTAGGGCTAAAACTCACCTTTCTCTTCAAGGTAAGGGATTATTTCACATCCTTAGAAGATTAACACTTGGGCACTTATATTTCAAAGGGGAAAATTTCCTCCCCTTATTCTAATGCAGAGTATTACCGTGGTAGTGATTAAACTGAGACAGAATTAAGCAACTGGTTGAAGCCCTGGGAGTGCTGCTCATCTGCACAGAAAAGAGGCGTCATTTCACTACTAGAATCCACATACTTCACAGGCTTCAAAGCAGTGTGAGAAATGGTGGAGAAAGAAAGGGTTAGATTAGACAGATAAGGATGAAGCAACATGCAGTTATTTTAAGGTGTGAATCATCTTGTGACACCAGACCATTTTTACTCACTCAAGGGACTGAGTGGAATTTTTGGATGGGAGAGGCTCTGTTCAGGAATTACCACTTCCTTTTTGTTTGTCCCCGTTATTACTGTTAGAGATCAAGATCGGTCTAGCATGGGATAATCCTGTCATCACTGCTAAAATAAGCTGAAAAGTACTTACTGGAAACATTGTTTTTTCCTCATTTCAGTTGTAAAATGCTGTAGTTGGGTTATAAATTTTGCAAAAGAGATTAGAAAGTCTCGACTTTTAAAAATTCTGTTGCATCCCTGAAGGGATTTGGGAAGGAAATTTGAAATAGAAGATTCCAATATCCCAAAATAAATGGAGACCAAATATAAGCTTGTTCAAAGTCAAGTGTCCAGAGGTCTCCTTTTTTAATTTCTCTTTTCAATCTTTTCCCCCAATTATCAATCCTATTGCTTTTTTAATTAATTAATTAATTTATTTTCACTGCATAGATAGGCATGTAAGGTGCTTGGCTCCTCTGCTTTCTCCCCACCTCACCCTACAGACTTTTGGTTCAACGAAAGCCCAGATTAGAAAAGAGCCTTTTGTCTCAGTTCACAGATTTCTCAGGGGGAGCTATTTTGTGTGATCCAGGTAAACATCTTCCCATTTTATAAATCAGGTCATACAAATGCATATTCAGAAAGCTTCTATAATCCACTGCAATGTGGGTCTGCTATGTTATGTTATGTATGCTAGGTATTTTCTACTTATTACTGAACAGCTGGGATTTTAGCAACAGCTGGATGATTAGTTGTGTATTTTTTTTTTTTTCCCGTTTTCATCCAGATGCTTTATTACTGTGTAGAAACAACACCAGTGTGCAAAAAGCTGGGAGGATAATAGCAAAAATCTTGTTCAGTTACAACTGTTGTTGTTAGGAATTTAATCAAGGAAATTAAGGACAGTTCTGACTATTGTTTGCTTTGTAAACACGTTGTTAGAATCAGCACATTCATTTCCATTTCTAGGCGAAGTGGTTGACTTACTAACTTTTAAAATGCCTCTTGCAGTATTCCTTAGGCTGCTGAGGCTATGCTTTGGCTGTTACATTTATTTGCTGAAAGGGAAATGTCTACAGGCAATGAGACATCACCTGAGTTTTCCGTTCACTGCCGGCAAGAGGAGCTGACAAAGCAGGCAGGCTACAGCCCTCTCACTCACCAGAAGGTCTATTTTTAGGTTTGTCCCTTTGTGACTGACTTCAACCCTGAGTAGAAGGGCTGAAATTCAAAGACAATGAGATATTTTATTATGACGACTTACAGGTTTAAAAAACTTTGGTATTGTGAAAACGGCAAAGGTAATTCAGGTGCTGTTTGATCATACCTCACCCAGTGCTAAAATTAGCATAAAAAGTGTGCCTGGACTTCTTTTTCTTCACCAATTAATTTTTCAATAGATGTTTATTAAGCTCATGCTAGGTGGCTGGACTGTGCCTGTGTACCTACTTTT
This sequence comes from Dugong dugon, assembly GCA_030035585.1. NCBI lineage: Eukaryota > Metazoa > Chordata > Mammalia > Sirenia > Dugongidae > Dugong > Dugong dugon. The sequence goes on along the minus strand of CM057467.1, from coordinate 101,928,473 downwards.
TAGAGGTACTAACACTTCAGAGAATCATGGCCCGTGTAGAAGGATTTTCAAGGTACAGAAAGATTCACTTTTTAAAATCACAGCATGCTTTCTTATTATTATCAGTAGCAGTATTACTTTTCCCCCCTCAGAATCTATATGTGACTGGGTCTAGTTTCTTCTTGGAGAGTGAAGTGTCAGGGTATCATGCTGTAATAATACTTTTTATAAATTCTATTTTGTGTTCTGTAATGTGCTTCAATTTTCTGTAATAACTTCTGTATAAATTGTATAGTAAATGGTCCTGAATTCAACTTGCCTGTTTTTTTATGCTTCTTGGATGAGCAATAACAAGTCAGTGCATTACAAACAGTAGATGTGATTGTATGAGTGGTATTTACTTCCTTTAATCCCTAGAATTTTTATTTCTTCTATTTAATGACATGATTAAATTATAATTCAGAGAGAGGGAGAGAAATACAGAAAAGCAGATTTGACTGAAATACCACACAGCTGTAAAACAGTAAACAATAATCATATTTTTTGTTCCAAAGTAGGTTTTTCTACGACTACAGTTCTTCTTACCTCACAAAAACTTTTTTTTTTTTTTTAAACCATTTGTATCTTTTTTCTTGAGGAAGGTCTGAATGACCACTGCTGGTGCATTTAAAAATTCTGGCTTGAATAAAGACCTGAGTTACTTTATTGGATAAATGTAATAAGAGTTGATTGTGTGTGTGTGTGTGTGTGTGTGCGTGTGGACATTTCTACCTAGGCAAGGCAAATGGAATTGCGTCAATTTCATGGCCAAGTCAGGGCAGTTGAGGCAGACTTCAGGGATTTTTCTGGGATGTCTTCCGTCTGCGTTGATCAAATTCAGCAAGTGTCTTCTCAGTTTTCCATTTGCTTTCAAGATGATGTTTTGGTTTCTTTTTCTTGGAGTTAAGGTGTTCAGATTTGAAATGCAGTTGTAATAGCATTTTTAGCTTTCTCCAACTAGCTTTAACTTCCTAAGAACACCTCAGACTTCTCTTATGAAAAATATCCTTAGGACCACCTTTTTTGTTTTCTGAGTGTTTCAGAATGTACATTACAGTCTCCAGTTTTCAGTTTTCATTCAAGCCAAATACCCATTATCCTTAAGTGACACTGATTCTACTTGAAGTCAAAACAATGGGTCAAGCAGGGCTTTGAACCACTTTGTTCCAGTTCCACCCCCTGCTGAGAATTTGCATTTCTTCCCCAGATACCCCAGCTATACATAAGACTCACCCAGGGATCTTGTTAAAATGTAGATGTATATATTAGAATCACCTGGGGATTTTATTAAACTGTAGATCCCGATTCAGTATATTTAGGGTGAAAATGCAAGTTCTCAGCAGGGGTTCCACTTGGAACAAACCAGTTTGAAGCCCTGTGGTCAAGTCAGTGGGAAAAAAAAAAAAAAAAGCCAAGTTGATGGGCATTGTGAAGCCATTGATTCAGTTCTGCTTCATTAATGTCATTAGGATAAATGCATCCTGGATTCTCTTTAAATGTGAGAATTTTTCAATTGCTTTTCTTTCCATCAGGGAAATATCTTTAATTGGAAAACCGTTATCTTGTGGAAAATTTTTTTTATTTTTTATTTTAGCAAACTGTGACTATTCATTGTGCCTTACAAATATGACAGTTTGCACATTACATGCGAGCGAAACCATTATTTATCTGATTTCTTAAGTTAAAACATGATTTTTCCTACATGATTTTTCATAAAAATATTTGCAAACTTTGGAAATGTATAATTTAGCCTAAATTAGTTGACACATAGTTAATATTTGAAGTTTTTTTTTTTTTAGGCCAAGAGCTGAATTGTTCATTATCACAGAATGGAGGAGGAAATGACTTAACAAACTCCGCATTGTTTTACATACTAGAAGATGGAGATGGAAAGGGGAGCACTTTTGGCCTTTGGACTCAAGGTCCCTTCACTGAAAAGCTCCTAGACCTGGGGAAGATTGATGACAAGGACTTATCCCCAGAGCCGACAGAAAGAGAAGGCCTGCCCCTGGAGCTGGCACCCTGAATTCAGACTTCTAGCCTCCTAGACTGTGAGAGAATAAATTTGTCTTCATTAAAGCCATCCACTTGGGGCATTTCTGTTATAGCGGCCCTAAATAACTAAGGCAGAAGCCAAGTGCAATTAAAATGCATCAAAATTTTTCTACAGAGTGAAAAAGTATAATTTAGAAATGTGATATTATATTAAGTAGATACATTTCTGAGATTGCGAATATACAATGTAACATAATCTGTATTTAGGGCCTTTTTTTTTTTCTTTTTTTAAGCATACTAAATAGCCTAGCAGGGTATGTGTGAATGTCCTCAGAACAGAATTTGACACTTTACAGTCTGTCTACTTGGAAGAGTAGTCATGTTTTCAGAAGAAAAGGCCCCTTATGCACACCTTTAAATGTAAATATACTGTCATAACTTTAACTTTTATTTTAGATCTTGATTTTATAATTTGGTTATAGGTTTCACTTTTTCTTGTGTCAAATGATTGATTTCCATGGCGTTAAATAATCATTAATTAATTACTGCCATTAGAGACATAAGTAAACTTTATAATGAAAATCCCAAAACAGCAAGAACAACAAAAAAACACCTCACTGCCGTGGAATCGATTTGGACTCATAGAGACCCTATAGGAGAGTAGAACTTCCCCATAGGGCTTCCAAGGCTGTAATCTTTATGGAAGCAGACTGCCACATCCTTCTCCAGAGGAGCAGCTGTGGGTTTGAACTGCCGACCTTTCAGTTAGCAGCTGAGTGCTAACCGCTATACCACCAGGTCTCCTGATATTGAAAATAGAAGGAACTAATAATTTGTACGGATTGACCCCTAGAAAAATTAACACATAAAACAGCTATTCCTCTTTCACGGGTCATTTTGGGAAATTCTTAGTAATCATGTCTTCCCCTCCTTTTTAAAATTTCAAACTCACATTATTTCACTAAAGATTCGTTACAGCCTGGCCATACTATTTATCAAAACCTGATCGTTTGCCAGGAGATGTAAACTTCCTGGTCTCTATAGAATAGTATTAAAAGCATCTCGTAATAAATCTCCCACCAGAAAGACGGTTCCGTGGCAGGTATTCAAGGACAGTATTATAGGCAGCTTCAGGGTATTTAATGGAAAGTACAGGTAATTTTAGTGATTCAATTTCATTAAAAACATAAAAAACAAGTTCAGGTTCTTAGTAAGCTGAATGTTGCCATAGCTCCGTTCTTTTGCATCAAGTTAGTTGCTAGACATTAACTATTAGTGATGGTCAAGTGAAAATTGAGGATGAGATAAAACGGTATAGAAAATTTTGCTATTAAATAAGATAATTTTTTATTCAATTTTAGCACTGTTGCTTCCCCTACAAGGAAGTCCTAATTGTAGGTAGTTCTTGATTTTCTAACTAATGTATAGCAAGAACAAGAAGTTCAAAACCAGATTGATCATGAGTAAGCAAAATTTTCCTTTGTGTATTTGTGCTGGTGACTATAACACAAACTTATTTATCTTATGATTTATATGATTAACATACCAGTATTATCATCACAGTTAATTTGTTAATTTTCGGGGAAGCCTAGGTGGTAATTTTAGGTCATGTGGCTTTGCAGCCAGCATAGGAATGGCAGACAGCAGATATGGTTTAATGTAGACTTGTCACTAAGGGTATTATGAACATGTTTGTGCTTGTCAGGCCTTGGTGGTACAATGGTCAAGAGTTCGACTGCTATCCAAAAGGTTGGCAGTTCAAATCTACCAGTGGCTCCTTGGAAGTCCTATGGGGCAGTTCTACTCTGACCTACAGGATCTGTATGAGTGGGAATTGATTTGACGGCAATGGGTTTGGGTTTTTTTGGTAGTTTCCTAGGGCTGTCGTAATAAAATACCACAAACTCGGTGGCTTATAAGAGCAGAAATTTATCGCCTTATAGTTCTGGAGGCTGGGAGACTGAGTTCAGGGTATCAGCCATGTTGATTCCTTCTGAGGACTCGGAGAGAAGAACTGTCCCATGCCTCTCTCCTGACTGCTGGTAGCTCCAGGTATTCCTTGACTTGCATCTGTAGCATCGTATGTCATCATATCCTTCCTCCATCTCCCTGTCTTTGTGTGTCTTCTCTTCTTTTATAAGGATACCAGTTATGTAGCGTTAGGACCTACACTACTTCAGTATGACCTTGTGTTGACCTAACTGATAATATCTTCAAAGACCCCATTTCCAAACATAGTCACATTCACAGGTTCAGGTGTTAGGACATCAACATATCTTTTTAGGGGGACACAATTCAATCCTTAACAGTGTTTAAAGCTTTTTGCTATATCTTTTTTTTTTTTTTTCAGATTCTCAGAGAAGAGTGTTTAATTTTTTATTTAAGGAGATTTTTTATTTTTTAAGAGAGTATATCCTATTCCATTTTTGAAATGGGCATAATGTGGCAAAGACTGGGAGAAGTGCTTGTATGTTTTGTAGTTTTGGCCACTTAAGATGGTTTATCCATGTCCAAATCAAGACAGGCATGTATTTTTCTGTGAGTGAATAAAGTGGTTGATTTATGTTCCTTACCTGTGTGAAGTGTTTTCAAAAGAGACACATGCAACTGAGGAAAGGGTCTTTATATTCATGCTAAGGAGCCCTGGTGGCGCAATGGTTAAGAGCTCGGCTGCTAACCCAAAGGTCAGTGGTTCTTACCTACCAACGGCTCCTGGGAGAAAAGACCTGGCTATCTGCTCCTGTAAAGATTTACAGCCTAGGAAACCTTATGGAGCAGTTCTACTCTGTCATATAGTGTTGCTATGAGTCTGAATTGACTCAACAGTGCACAACAATAATATATTCATGCTAGTGGAAGATAAGCTTTATATTTAGCCTAGTTTATACTACTTAATGACATTGGAGACCCAAGGGACGTGACACTCAAGCCAGAAATTTGTAAGAGGCTCTAGAAGCATTTGAATTGTGCCTTTATATTGATGAGGCTGACCAAATTATTAAACCATTGCTTTTTGTAAATGATGTGCAGACGCTTTCATATTTTTTTTAAAAAGTACTATTGAAGTGTGTTTATCTCAGGGCTGTATTTCAGAGTGTAATACAATGATCACATGTAACCATGATGACATGTAATCATAATGAAAAGAGTAATAGTTATTGTAATTAAGGCCAAAGCATGTAAAAAATACTTTTTTAATAAAAATAATATTATCCTATTATGTACTCAATAAATAAAATAGAGAAAGGGTGGAAGGCATTTCGTTACCCTAACTTCCTGTAACTTCTTATTCCTATGAACCTTTATTCTGCTTCATTTTAATTGTAACATACTTACAATCTGAGTGTGTTTTACCCTGAACCTGATATCACTGCCTGTATTAGTTTCCTGGAGCTGCTGTAACGAAGTACCATAAACTGGGTGGAGTAAAACAGCAGAAATTTATTCTCTCACTGTTTTGGGGGCTAGAAGTCTGAAATCAAGGTGTTGGCAGGGCCATGCTCCCTCTGAAGGGTCTAGAGGAGATTCTTCTTTGCCTCTTCTTAACTTCTGGTGATTGTGGGCAACCATTGGCATTCCTTGGCTTGTAGCTGCAAAATTCTGCCTCTGTCTTCACATGGAGTTCTCCTATCTGTGTGTCTCTGTGTCCAAATTTCCCTCTTATAAGGATATCTGTCATACTGGATTTAGGCCTATGCTAATCCAGTATGACCTCATCTTAATTTAATTTCATCTGCAGAGACCCTATTTCCAAATAAGGTCACATTCACAAGTTTCATGAGCATGAGTTTTGGAGGGACACTATTCAACCCAACACACTACCTTTTTTTAGTGTTGCTACATAGTTTTTTTTTGGCCATTATTTTATCTGTAACATATTCTATCCAATCAATTTGTATAGTTTCCTTGCTCATTTCGGTGTCATGGATTTTTTTCTAAAGTGATTTAATCTTTTATAAAATTATAAATAAAACTGTGGTGAAAATCTTCATGAATATAAAACTTAAACATTTTTTTACTACTTTTTTAGGCTAGCTTCCCAGAGGAAGTTGTTTGCTTTTAAATAAAGGAATTTAAATTTTAAATGATATTGTATTCTTTTATAATAGAATGTAGTATATTAATAATGAATCTAGCAGGGCTAGAAATAACTTTTGGAAATTATTCATTTGCTCTTCTCTGCACTTTAGCCAGAATTAATCATATGAATTGTTGCCAATAATGTAATGCATATATGTTGACCTCAGCTTTTCCTATTCATGTAGGAAGTTGTTTTATATGATAAATGTTGCTTGAGCAGCTCATATTAAAGTGGTTTACATTAGTTCTCTGCTCTCCTGTTGTAAACAGATCCCTGTATATCTTTTCGTTTGGGTCTTGGTGGGCAGATTAATTATATCTGTCTCTCCACGTCTTACCTAAAAGGCCTGCCTTCAGCTCTCTGATCTCTCTTAACTCTACCGCTACTTAAGGCTTGGATTTGTCCTTAAGACAAAATGCTATCCTGAGCTTCCTAATCGCTGTATGTTTTATGGATGGTTTCATGGTAATTTCATTATTGAATATTTATTTAATAACTAGACACAGGTTTTTATATCTAGTTCCATTTCTGCTCTTTTTCCTCCTCTTTATTCTCCTTCTCTGTCTTCTTCATCAAGTCTTTTTGCTTCTCAGTCAGACTCTTTGACACCAAATAATTGTTTTGATTAAATATCTCAGTTTTCGATAACATGACGTTTTAATACTGAGGGGCAAATAACAAATGGGAAATTCTCTGCCCGCTTCTTTCTTCTCACCTCCTTGGAGTTGGAAGATCCCCTAAAAGAGCTTAAAGATGTTCAGATCAAAGCTTACCAGGCTATCTCCTGGCCAGAGCGTTGAGCTGCATAACAGTATTGAGTTTTACAGAGAATAAATGTTATATTCGTATAGTAGTTGTCTCCAGAGGCAAATAATACAGGTTCTTCCTGGGGTGGTTAATTCTGCTCCTAAAGAATAATCTCTACCTACCTAACTTCATGGACTCAGCATTTTAATGAAGAAAAGGGTGGAGGGGGAGGGATAATATATATATATATTTTTTTGATGACAGCTAAAAGAATATTTTCCACTCCTTTTTCCAGAGCTCCTAAAAAGGATTTCTGGAATCTTTTAAAACTTTGCTTATTCTAAGCAAGCTCTGAGACCATAACTCTTTACTTTTTATGAAATTATCTGCTTATCTTTGGGAATGTTGGTTTGGGGAAATTGATCCAATTAAATTTAGAACTGTTTCTAATTTTTTCTAGAGTCATCTCTTGAAATAGGGAGAAATTGTAGAAATAAACAAGGGTCTTTTTTTAAAAAAGTCTTTTTTCAAATTTTTTTTAAAGATTTGAAACAATTTATGATATCTTGTGGACAGCTTTCCAACTGCGTTTCTCCTGATCACACCTTGCTTGTCAGAGTTTTTGGTGTTTTAAACCCAAAGTATGAGGTTTTAAGGGTCAGTTATTTCAAAGAAGAAGCAGTAAAGCCAGAAGCCAAATATCAGTTTAAAACAAGCAAGAAAACAAAGAAATATGAATATTTTAATTAGCTAAGGGAGACAGTTAAATTATAAATAATGCTCCTATTTTTGAAAGCTCATTGGTAATGTTAAGAGTTGATTTTTTTTTTTTTTTTTGCTCTGGTATAGCTGTACCAGTTGGTAAAATGTTGAAATGCATCTGTGTTAATTAGTAGCCAGCTGATACTCTGGAACCAACCAAGTACACCACAGTCTTGTCCCCACCCCTTAGGTCTCATCAGGATCCAGAAATTAGAGGGTAAATGCCTGGCACCTCAGGGAGCCTCCAGAACTCAGCTCCAGTGCAGAGGCCACAGTCCATTCTAATGGCTCATTCTCTACCAGTTGTACATATATTTTAAACATCATTGCTGATATGAGACAGTCTTCAGGTGATCCAGGAATTCTAGCACTTCTGGACTTTTTTTTTTCCCCCAGCTCTGACACCAACTTTGGCTTCAGATCCCATAGATCTATTTACTTTTTCTATGCCTCAGTCTACCCATCTGCATCCTGGATCTGATGAAACCAGCCTCACGTGAATGGTGGGTAAATTCCAACTGGAATTTATAAAATGTTTACATGTTTTAAGTATAAAGTGGTTTACATGTTAGCGTGTATATCAATTAGAACTTGCCATGTATCAAACCACTACAAAACTTAGTGGCTTAAAACAATGGGCAGTTATTATGCATGTGTTTGTAAGTTGGCAATTTGGGCTGGTCTCTGCTGGGCGGTTCTTCTGGTCTCACCAGAGCTCTTGCATGCAGCTACAATCAGCTGGAACGTCTGTTAGATACAGACTAATCCCAGATGGCCTTAAACACATGTCTGGAAGTTGACAGGGTTGACCAGGCCATGTCAACAGGATAGTCTGGGCTTCTTCATGTGGAAGCTGGTTCCAAAAGCAAGAGAAGGTAGCTCTAATGTGCAAGCATTTCTCAAACCTCTGAGTGTATTTTGTTTGCTAATGCTCCATTAGCCAAACAACCTACATGGCGAAGCCCAGATATAAGATGTGGAGAAACAGATTTTACCTTTTGGTGAGAGGAGCTTTGAAATATCTGTGAATTTTTTTTCATTTGACAGAGGCATGTGACTATATTTCTTCTGAAGAAGAATCTTCCCCAAAACAAATATTTTAGAGATAATTGTCCCTGTCCTGTCCATGGGAAGAAACACGAACATGGAAAAAAGATAATATTTTAATCTGAGCATGCTTTTCAAACTGTCTTTTGCCTGGTTGAACCTTGTGACAGTTATGGACTTTGTATTATATGTGTTTGAGAAGATGGTATTTTATAAAGTTGTACTAAAGTTACTTCTCTTTATTTTTTTAAATTTTCTTTATAAGCCAATTATAAGTTTCAGGAGATGAAGGCTTCACTAGTTCTTTGGATTTTCTTTCCTGGTACCTTGTCTAGTGCCTGCACATACTGTTATTGGCTAATCAACAGATTCCACAGCTGGATATAGTTAAGAATTTTCACATTAAATTTGACTTCATCATTTTGTTATGTTCATTTGTGGATCTTTATGTTTTTTAGTAATTGAAAACAATTACTTGACAAAAGGAATCTTTGTGCTAATGCGAGCTACCTCTTTGTGCCTTGAATTTTGAGCCAAAGACATAGTTTTCCATAGTGAATTTAAAGCTTGTGAGATTTGCTTAGAAAGTGCATATTCAACTTTGGATCTGTCTTTTTATATGTGACACACAATTTCATTGACCAATAAATCAATTCTAATTTGCTGCCAAAGAAATAACTGGTATGCCATATCATACCTATAAACCAATTGAAATGTGCTTTGATATCTATTAAGTGTAGTATCAATCTTGCTATATCAAATTTTCAGAGAAATTTCAGAGCATTCATATTGTCTAATTACTGTCACCAATAATAGTTACCTTAAACTTCGTACTTCACTTGTCATATTTATATAGGTGTGTTGCACTCATAGTACAAAGAAGCTGATGTTTTTCCTAATGTACCTATGAGGCAATGACTTGAGAATTACTATATTCTTTCCACTGCCATGGTATTACTATATCTTTCCAAATGTATTTGATAGTTTTATATATCAGCAGACTGTTATATAATGTTTCAAGGGCTTTAGAAAAAGTTATTGGTTTAGCAGGTAAATCTATTTATTTTGAAAAATTCTTATCATTACCCGTACTCATGTAATAACAGTTGCTTAATTCTCTCTTGCTGTGATTACAGAGACATATATATTGTTGTATTCTTTTTTCCTTTGACTCAAAATTCTAAATTTTTTTGCTATCCGTAAACTATTTTGAATATTTATTTTGAATGTTTACTTTGAATGTTTACTTTGCTATGTGTAGGTTTACTTAACTTTGTTTAAGTTCCATACCTGAGAATTGCTTTTCTATTTCCAAATATCCATTAGATGGCAAAGTCAGTGCTTTGGGTTATGTTCGGGTTCTCTAGTAACTACCAGACAATCCTTTTCTGTGGCTGCCTCCATCAATTAAATTTCTCACAAAGCCAGTTCTCTATACACATAAGGCAACAGAGCTCTCTTAGTATTCTCTGGGTGCCTATAGATTTAATTTCGAATAATAATAATAATAAGTAACGTTTTCTAAACACTTGTTTGCCGGAAAACAGACAGATCTGCTGCTTAGTATGGTAGCTTCATTTAATTTCATTTTCAGAGATTCCTAGGGGGAGACGTGAAAAGTAAAAGTGTGTTTTAATGGGAAAAGACAATAGTAGACAAAAGTTACTTAATAAATTTACTTTTTTTTCTCAACGTCTGTTTAGGTTTTCATAAAGGAATTCATAGTGTACTTATAGGCCAGTGTTTGTGTACTCTTTGTCTAATGATGTGTCTGCTAGTATAAAAACGTCAGAGAAAAAATTCCAAGAATTGGGACCAGGATTGATAAATCTGAAAGATTTTGCCCTATGGAATGTTTGCCAAAAACAGTTGATTAGATTAGATTTGATTGACTTAGATTTTTCTTCTGTGTCCCTGTATCCTTTGCCATGTCAAGAAGACTTTCAGACAAGTCTCTTCATATCACTTTAAAATGTGGATAATCGCATTCCAAAAGCAAAAGGAGAACAAGAAACCATTTCCTTGGACCACTGAGTGTTTGTAGTGCTCCCAAGTGCATTTTCTGTCACGTTCATGAGGTCTTCTGAGCCTCGGTCTCCTCCTTTCTGACCCTGGGCATCATCGCCATTTGATCCTCCCACTTACACAGCAGTTGTGATGTAGCTGAAATGGTAGGTGAAGGTCTGAGAAGAGAGACGTTGTGCAAATTCAACTCATTAAACCAATTGTGGTTATGATATTCAAAGGGTTTGCTGATATAGCTTGGAAAATATCTCAAGATCAGACCCAAACCCTACTTTTTTTTCTACTAATTATTTTTAAATCAACTTTATTGAGTTATAAGTTATGTATTATAAACTACACAATTCAGTGAGTGTTGGCAAATGTATACGCCCAATAAACCACCACTACAATCAAGATATAGGGTAATTCTATCATCCCCAAAGTTTCTCCATGCCTGTCTCAGTCTATACCTCTATTTGCCCTGAGCCCCACCAACCAATGATCTCATTTCATCCCTATAGATTAGTTTGTAATTTCTAGAATTTTAGATACATGGAATCATATACTGTAGATAGTTTTGTTTCTGGGTACTTTCACTCAGGATAATGCTTTTGATTTATCCATGTTGTTTGTGTATCAGTAGTTGGTTTCTTTTTGTTGCTGGGTAGTATTTGGTTATTTGGATGTACCACATTTTGTTTATCCATTCATTTGCTGATGGGCATGGAGGTTTTCTAAACCCTGTTTTGTTGTTGTTTTTTTTTTTTTTTTTTTACCAAATCTTGTTCTTAGTGCCCATCTGCTAATTTTTTCATGTCCTTAAACCTGAATTTCATTCATATTTTGCCATTTACTCTACTACTTGGATATACGGCTTCTCTATACACTACAAGTAAAACCAATATGTAATTAAGAATTTATATAGCACATGTGTATTTAAGTGGAATCATTTATGAGTTTTTAAATATTTTAATTCTTAACGAATTCTTTCCTAAAGGAAATTGCTTCTAATCAAGAAAACATTATCTTCTCCAGAGGTCACTTTTCTCTCTGGGCCATTTTGTCACTTTGATAGCAGCAGTGATGAGGATTTCCATAGGAATGCATACTGGCATATAACTAGAGCAACACTCTACTGACAAAGCACTTCCTTTGTTCAAAAAAAGCAGCACATGACATTTAGAGGAATTTTAGTTCTACGAGTTGGTAAATGAAATGTGGGATTTTCTGTGTTTCTTCTTTGAAATTTAAGCTGTCTGGGACTTCAGTAACTTTTTTTTTTAAGTGACAAGCACCTGAACTTGAAGTTGCATTCACTGAGGGAGCTGCAACTCCTCCATTAAAGCAAATTTATCAGGACCAATTTTTCACCTGCCAAACTTAGCATCTCTACTGACGTAGCTTCCTAAATATAATATTAACACCTAGGTATATTTACATTTTTAAGATCTCTTGGGCCTTCTTCATTTTTTGCTTCTCTCCTTCTCTCTCATTTTCTTCCTCCTCCTCTTCCATTGCCATTTACATTTCTCTTCTTTCTCTCTCTCTTTCACTCTAGCCACAAAGATCCACCACGGAAGGATTGAGCACCAAAAGAGAAATTCTTGTTTCAAATCTGCTCTGATCATCTTGCATATGAAATTTTGCTTTACTTGTTCAGTGATATTGCTGGAGCAAGTCCTGTATGCTACACCCTGGCAAAGCTCCTAAAACTGGTCCTGGTGGGATTTCTGTTTTAGAAGCTGCCTTAAGATCTTCGTAGCATTGTTCAGTTTGCTTTCCTAAAAGAATTTCAGCCAAGTGTATATCCTTAAAATATTTTGCTAATGTAATGACCACTTCATCAATATAAAGATTTTATATATATATGTAATACAAACATATGTGTGAATACACACACACACACACACATATGTATATCTCTAAGCAAATAATTAAGCACCCAAAGGCATCTTCCTATTCAACTTCGCTAGCATTTCCTTCCTCCTAGTCATAGTTGCTTTGACTGCACTGACTGTGTGAGGCTCCTGGGATTCTGTCTCATTCCATCTCATGCTAAACTAATCGCCGTATTCTTTAGCTTAGTCATGATGATATAACAATTAGGCAGTTCTGCTTGTGCTTTCAAATGTAGGCTGGGTCCCTGATGAACCAGTTGGCCAAGTGGGTGGGTGAATGGGGCAGTGAGAGAGGTAAGGAAAAGAGTTATCAATAGGCTGGGGTGGGTTGTCTTTGAGCATTAGTGGAAGAAAATTGCCACTTGTTATTTGGTTTATGACCATATTAACAATAGTTATTATAATAAGGAGAAAAATAAGACTTGGCTAATAGTTAAGGGGCTTGTGAAATCTTTTTGATTTTGATAAGTGTCGCTGATCTTAAAATTTTAAAATACCACTAATGGCATATGATATAATCATTCATTAATTCAGTCTTTAACCAATGTTTAGTGAGCCTATACTGTATGGCCACCACTTGTCTGTCAGTTTGCTGTACTGTGGTGGCTTGCATGTTGCTATGATGCTGGAAGCTACGTCACTGGTATTTGAAATACCAACAGGGTCACCCATGGTGGCAGGTGTCAGTGAAGCTTCCAGACTAAGACAGACTGGGAAGAAAGGCTGGACGATCTACTTCTTAAAATTAGTCAATGTAAACCCTATGGAGCACAGCAGAGTATTGTCCAATATGGTGCTGGAAGATGAACCCTTAGGTTGGAAGGCTTTCAAAACACACAGTAGCAGCAACAAAGGACGCTAGCACACCGATGATTTTGAAAATGGTGAGAACAGGGCAACATTTTATTCTGTCATACAAGGGGTCACCACGAGTTGGAGCCGACTTGACAGCAACTAACAACAGAGCAACATACCGTGTGAGGAGACTTGTGCTATGTTGGTGACATAGATGAGGCATATTCTTGGCTTCAATATGCCTTCTCGTCAGTCCTTGGCGTTAATTTATTAATTTAACATTCAAAACCATTTTAGTGAGTACCTGTAGGCACTTAAGAACCAACAAATATTCTATGCATACAGATCAATAAGACATTCATTTCCACCCTTGACCTTAGAGTTTTGTGAGGGAGACAGACGTGGGAACAAAAAAGATAGTATATTGTGATACATACAAATGGGATTGATACCATGCCATGGGAATTTTAAATTCCCTGTTGACTTGGCATTTCTTTTATACTGGCCCCTGTGGAAAACTCAGTGGGGGAAGAAAACTAATTTTGTTACCTGAACCCATTCTATTGTTTGAGTGAGGCTTTTGTTTAGGGGAAAACACACAACTTTTGCTTTTGCAGTTATTTTTGTTTTAAACTACTGCAAAATATGTAGTTTGAACTGTAGTTTTAATATTCTTTAAATGGTGTTAATTGTATTTTTAACATCTTTGAAATAATATTTTCTATCTGAAGGAAAATTTATATTCCATATTTAGAGAGATGCTGGGAGCAATTGATTGGAATAAGGTGAAAGCAGGAACATTTTCACAAATGATGAGATATTTTCTTTCACCATGATTCTAAAGTAGGATATGGGAGCTTATAATTGGGAGGGGTCTATCTTTTTTGAACTCCATGATTTCTTCTGCTATCAGTAATTTGGTATTTCATCAGCTGACTATTATATTACTCATAGAGACAGAGCTTTGGTTGTTTCTTTGCATCTTTGTTTTGCACAGAGTGGTCTTGTAGAAAGTTAGCAATTAATCATTTTAACAACAGTGGAATTTTAGTTATGGCAACGTGCTCTTCTTGGTAATTGAATTAAATGACAAAGCACCTAACCCATTACTGTGCTCTCTCTCTCTCTTTTTTTCTCTCTTGTAAATACAAATATAATGGGCCTCAATTAAATAATATGATTCTTTTTATAGGCATTTCCAGGTAAGCAGTTCTATTCAGCATTTTTTAAGTTTCTGCTCTTGGCTTATGGGGAAGGCTTTTGAACAAGGTATTTGTCTAGTTGAGTCTCAAATGGAAGAGAGATTGTCTGGTACATTGTAGACTAGTGTCTGACTGGTCTGATATCAAGTCTAATGAGAGGGCCAGCCTCACATTTTATGATTGTAACGTAAGTATTCTTTCCGAATTAAAGCAGAAAAATGACCTCCGTTCTTTCTGAATAACATTACCTAGTACTAACTAATCGTATCTTGCCTTCCTGCTCCACAATTTCCCACCTATAGGTTTTGAATGCTGCTTTTGTGGAGTGTGTGAAAAGACAGTTGTAGAAGACAGGGGGTCAGTGAAATCAGAGCATACCACAAATGAGATAACCTGCGTAAAGTGCTTAAAATGGTACCTAGCACGTAAGTGCTCAATAATTGTTTAACATCATTATTTGCATTACTCTTCTTTGCTTTTACATGATTGTCTCATAAAATGTCAAACTGAATAGTTTAAGTATTTCTTTACCATTCCCCATAATCATTAGCAAAAAAAGCATTTTCACCTTTGAATATATCAAAATGACAAGTGTAAGAAAGATAATGGTATCTCCTCAGATTTTTCTTTTTGTGGTATATCTATACACAAGTGGTACTGAAGCATATTTAGGTCTGTATTAGTTTCTTATGGCTGCTGTAACAAAGTACCGTAAACCTGGCTGCTTAAAATAGCGCAAATTTATTATCTTGCAGTTTTGGAGATCAGAAGTCCTAAAATCAAAGTATCAGTAGGGCTATGTTCCTTCTGGAGGCTGTAGGGGAAAATCTGTTTTCTTGCCTTTTCCAGCTTCTAGAAGCTTCCCACATTCCTTGGCTCATGGCCATCTTCCATATTCAAAGCTGGCAATTGCATCACTCTGACCTCTGCTTTCCTCATCAAGTCTCCTTCTCTGACTCTCCTCCCTCCCTGTTTTAAGGACCGTTGTAA
The DNA here is from genome assembly GCA_030035585.1 of Dugong dugon. Classification (NCBI taxonomy): domain Eukaryota; kingdom Metazoa; phylum Chordata; class Mammalia; order Sirenia; family Dugongidae; genus Dugong; species Dugong dugon. The sequence continues at coordinate 101,912,934 of CM057467.1, read as the reverse complement.
TTATATTGTTCCCCCTACCCACTAATCCAGGATAGTCTCCTCATTTCAAAATTCTAATTTAATTAATTTACAAAGTCCCTTTCACAGGTTCTTGGGATTAGGACGTGGATATATTTAGTAGGCCTTTATTATTGTGCCTGACACAAGTCCAGTGAAAATCATTATTATTACTTGTTATGTAGATTCACAGAACTTTAGATCTAAAAAATACATTAGAAGTCATTCATTTTACAGATGTGGAAACTAAAACATGAAAGAGAATACTACCTGGGACCAAAACCTAGCTACTGAGTCCTAATCAGATGATTTTTTCCATTGCTTTTATGTAGCCACCTCTGAAAACTGTGTCCATTAGCTAAGTAATTGGTTTTTGATTAAGAGACCACATTACAAAATTCCAAATAGTAGTTTAAAACTGAATTTGAGGTCACTTTGAAATCTGAAGGCAGTCTACCCTCTTAGACTTCATTTTTGACACACTTAACAGAAGGGTTGGATACTTAAAAATAAATTAGTTCAGTGACGTTTTTTAAAAAGGGAAAAATACCTTAGGACTCTCCCAAGAAACCTATAAAATTTATAACTGTGGCTCTAGTTGAAACTAAGGAGTCCAGGTTCTTCCTTATCAAAGGGAAAATATGATCTTTGTGAATACTTCTCATTCAGACCACAGTTAAGAAACTAATATACTAAAAAGGTAGATAGTTGATTGTTACGAACATGAACAGAGGCCATGATTAGAGCTGTGTCCTTGCTTGTTTTGATAGACTGTTTAATGGGGTGTTGAAAAAACTTGTACCATTTAATTTCCTACATTTCATCTGAGTAGTAAGCCAGGATTCTATATAGTCAATTAGAACAGCATGTTCTTATGTACAATATACGTAGTTTTCATGGAGCTCACCCAAGGATAAATTATAACCTGGCTGGCTGCCTGCCTCTATTTCCTTTCTCTGTTTTTACTGTTTTTGTAGTTTGAATTTTTATATTGTAAAAAGGGTACATTTTGGTCATTTTGTTGTTGTTTTATTTTCTTGGCTGAAATTTCATAAGATGGCCTGAAACTTTGATCTTGTCATTCCTATTCACTAGACATTCCTGAGTTACATAATGGAATCAGCAACGGGTTTGTTGAGCATCTCCTGTGTTCATAGAACCATGTCATGGATACCAAGATGAATTAGACTCAGCCTTTTATAGTGGGAAAGCCATCTACTTTAGATTCAATTTTAGCTCTTATCTCATGTCTAGCCCTTAGTAAAACTGAGACTCTGGGCAAATTCTTAATCCTTTTGAGCCTATTTCTTCCCTTTCTAAAGTGGGAAAATGAGACCCACTTTGCAGGGGTATTATAAAGATTGGATTGAGGTAATATATGTGAAAGCACCAAATACAGTGCCTGGTACAGAGCAGGTGTTTCATAAATGTTAGTTTCCTTCTTCGAAGAGCTCACAGTGTAGTGGGAAAGCTGAGCTATCTATAAATAACTCTAGCACAAAGCAAAAGTGATAAGTGGCATGAGAGAGGTACAGATAAGGAGCTGTTGGGGTTCTAAGATGAAATCTAGTTATAGGGATCGGAGAGGACTTCCTGGAGCATTTTCATGACATTTTAGCTGGCCCTTAAAAAGGGAATAGGATTTAGACATGTAGAGATAAGGGCCCTGTGATTTATGCTCCTGTTCCCTGGTTGATCTCCTCTCTAGCCCCTCCTATATCATATTTTGTGGATTGTCCAGTATTTGGGTTTTTCAGTTCTGCCCATGTTCATGTATCATCAAGGGTTAATCTCCTTTCCTGCAAGAGCAGTTTGGGTCAATAATTCAGCACTTCATATGTAATGTAAATAGAATAACTTTATTTATTTTTAAGAAGCAAGTCATTTTTCCCCCCAATATAACTTCTGATAGGGAGATGTGTCCAGTTAGAGCCGTCGCATATGGTTGGTTTGCAGGGGATCTAGGCTAGTTTTTAAGGAAGCTCTTGGTGAGAATTATTCGTGGCTCATGAAATCAAGATTTTCAGAGAAAAAAGCGATCGTCAGATTGTTTATTTTTCTTTTAGACTGTGTAGTGCTGGAAATCCTCTATCTCCAAAAGTTGCCCAGCTGTGGCTGGATCCACCTGTGTGACTCGGCATCAGAGCCCCTCTTAATAGCAGTCTGACCTCCATTGGCCTCTACAGCTCGCTGAAGACCTGATTTAGAAAATTGCTTCATTTCGCACAGCCTGCTGAGCAGCTATTTGGAGGTACTGCCTTCTAGTGACTTACAGCTTGAACTAGATTGAAAGTCCCAAATGTGGCATTTCTTCCTGATTTACCTCCAAAATACAAGCTTTACCAAATCCCAATTAAGATACTTCTCATACTCCCCATTCATGCTAATCCTATTTTCTAAGCCAAAGGTTGGAATCTATAGTATAATGTGGAATCTGATTTACAGACCTAATGTCTTGAATGTGTGTGTGTGTGTGTGTATACTATGTCTATAAAATCTGGTTTGTTGTACCTATGTTACTGTTCAGTGGATCTTTTTTTTTCCCATTTGTGTCTCTCTCTCTCTCTTTTTAATTTTAGGCTCCTCTAAATTGTAGCACTGAAATTTTGACTCCAGGATAGATAGATCTGATTAGAGTATAAGATATTAAGAGTTCTTAATACTTATTAATAGCTGTTAATAATTTAGGAGGGTATGTTTTGATCTGGAGGGATGTTCAGATAAGTGGTTGCATAGTTCTTTATTCCTGGTTCATAATAAAACACACAGCCAGGGGGCTCTTACTATTTTTGGTTTAGGATCAAACAATCCTTTGCTGACCATGTCTTGGTCCTCTGTCTTAAAGAGGGGTCCTTGGCCAGGGATCCTTCTGTCTTAAAGAGAATTCTGTCTCTGAGATTTTGGTGATGAGGATTCGGAGGAGCAGCATCTGCCTTCGCAGGATGGAGCCTGTGGCATTATTTTGTTCCTGCTTCTGCATTTGGTCTCCAAGTAGAGGTTTGTGAGGAGAGAAGAGACCTGAGCCTTGCTCCTATGATCAGGTGTTGTTCATCTGAGTGCACAGATGAATGACACATGGGTTATAGAGGACAGGGTTTTCCCCCGGGAAACTTGACTGCTCTCAGCAACAGGTTGAAGTTTTTTGCTTTAGGCTAACTCTCTAGAAAATAACAGTATAATTCAACCAAAGATTGGTGCTTTGTGAAATTTTAGAACCCACTCAATGTCTTTTGGAAATGATGGAAATTGGGACTTGATGAGAGTATACGTGAGTACATAAAACAAGGGTTTGCTATATGTGGGGGTAGACAGGCTGGGATCTGGAATGGTTTTTTTTATCCTGTTGTTCTCATTTGGCTGTCGCTTCACCCTGTTTTGAGCTCTATCTGCTTTCTTTAAATATATGGGTTTGGATGGTACTGAGTATTTTGTCCAACTTGCTGTTGGTAGTACCCTACATTTGACTACATAATTTATTGATTACACTTTTCAGGGAATGATGATATTCTTACTGTGACTCTAGAAAGGCAGTCACAAATGAGAACAGAACTCTGCTCTTAGTATTTGTGAATGAACTTGAGCAATATGACTGTTTTAAGAACTAATTCTAAAGCATGGATCTGAGGGCCTCACAGTCTTTTGTTATCTTGGTTTTGGGATGTGCTGCTTTATTGACACGGATCAGTTTCAGACTCTAGATCACTGTTGGCCCTCTGACTTGAGGCAAATACACAGGAGCTTTGTATCTAATGCAGCAAAAATTTACTTTGAGACAGGGTATTCTGGGCCCCCAACCAAAATTCTCATATTTCTTTTCCTTTTTCAGTTTTAACCAGATATACAAATAGGGCTTGACTGTACTTTGGTCTCTGCATAATGTGGTTCCCAAGGGTGAGGAAGCAGGAGACCTCAGTGTGCTACATATTTTTCTGGACTGGAGGAAATTATAGTCTACAGCAGTTTTCCCAAAGAGACTCATGGGAAGTTAATAGTTGTTAACTGAAAAAAGGGATCATGGTTAAAATACATTTTTTGAAAGGCTGAATTAAAGTAAAACTGGTTTCTTTCTGGTGGTATTTTCCAGAGCCTACAATGTGCTAATGTTTATAGTGAATTTCCAAGAAGTGATGCATGGATTTTCCCACATTTTTGAATACAAAGCCCCCCTTCCCTTCTACCCGCTTTATTTATTTATTTTTGCCGTATACTAATTGGATTTGTGTTCCACAGAACAGACTTTGGACAGTGCTATTTAGAGGATCTAGAAATGAGTATTTTTGAAATTTTCTATTAAAATTCGATAACATATCTCTTGGGTCTGGGCTTCTAAGAGTCTAGATAAGTGCTTTTAAAACTTTAATGTGCATGCAAATTTCCTGGATAGCTTGTTAAAATGCAGCATTTGAATCAGTTGGTCTCCATGGGGTCAGTGATTCTGCATTTCTAACAAGCTCCCGGGTGATGTTGATGCTACTGGCTTTTGAACCACATTTTGAGTAGCACAGATCTAGAGGGGCTTAAGGCATTCTCACGTGAAAAGTCTTAAAGATGGTCTCTGCCACCTGGAACCCGAATGTGAGCTGGTTAGAGCTGTCATTCCCTTAGGGGACTGGAAGTTAGAGTTGGATTAGTAGTTATTATGCAAGCCATACGATCCACGTATATATTCCTTTTACTCTGTTTATTTTTACTTGTAATTTTTCCTGGCAACAAGGGACACACACACGCTATAGATTCAGAACAAAATAGCAAATAGCTGTGTGCTTTGACACTTGGCATGTGTGTCCAAAGTATTCCATGGAGAGTTTAGGTGTCTATCCTGTAAACAGTAACTTCCAATGGAAAACATACATCCAGAATGCTTAGTTAGGCCCACACGCTTAAATCTCTACTCACCTCAACACTCATGCATCCAACCTAGGGCAAGACTTAACTGACTCTTTACATGAGAGTTCATCAATGATTCAGATGTGATGGTTTAATCTAAGACTGCAGTGACAAATAAGGCTTGTCCTTGTTGCTTACTCCATCCATTTTTTGTTTGATATCTAAAGGGATGTCTGCAGAAAGATTCCAAAGCTATGGACTGAACTTGATGGGAAAAAGTGGCACAATCGATTAGTAATTCCTGCCCTGGGCATGGGAAGGGAAATATCCTTACAGGAGCTAAGCTGCATATTTTGACATCCCTGAACACAGTGGGCTATGCTGACACTAGATTGCCCGCACTTGGTCTTTGCACCCTCCAATTTGGTTAGCATCCATTGTCGAATACTTAAATATTGGTTAAAGCCATAATGAAGAATGATTTGCTTCAAATGCCATTTTATTTTCTTTATTCCTAAAATTGCTTTTTAGACAGTGTACTCAAAGTAACCTGGCAAGATTCCAGTGAAATAACTAGATGTACTAAAAATAAACGTAATGTTATTTCTTTAAACCCGTTCTTACTGCTTAGATTCATTACTCTTCAAATTCCCCGTGAGGAATTCTTCCTAAATAGAAGGCTTCTTATAGTGAGGATTAGTTAAGACTTATTTGTAATTAGAAACCCGTATTTGCATACAATTGGGGGAATCATTAAAAATCTTTTCAGTAGGTTAAACATATTTTCTGCAGTTTTGATTACAAACACTTTATTCATCATTGTTATAAAGTTAAGCTTTAGTCTAACCCTTGGTCATATCAAAATTTTTAAATTGACTGAGTCTTGATCATGGTTTTATTATATTACTAGAATTGTGTAATAAAGCATTAATGACGATAACAATTAGGACTGCTCTTTTATGTGTTACGTTCTGGTTTGCAGGAGCAAAAGAGGTTCGACGTAACAGAGATGCCCCCAGTGTAAAAAAAAAAAAAAAACAAAAAAAAAAAAAACGAAAGATTCAAGCTATCCAACTACAAGTTTTAAAGAGTGACATGAAATCCTTTGGGCACTGATGTGTATTCTTGTGTATGTGTTCTTGGGTTGGTGGTGTATATTGTTTTGTTTTCTTGTTCCCCATATAAATTCAAACAAGTATTTTTATGACTTGGTAGTAGAAAGTCAGGGTAGAGAGCTGGGATGAGCTACCACCCTTTAGTGAGTTGTATATAATCTATTGGACTACTCACTGTGTCCAGCTCTTACATTTAGATGGCAGGCTCTGACTGATATAACAAGGTATGTATCATAGCTATATAGGAATGCAAACTCTATCATAGTTGTACTACTGTAAATTCAGCACCTGTTGCTGTATAATTAAGATACTGCATTTGAAGAAAATAAAAAAGCTAATTCAAATATGTGTGCAGAATATTGTTTTCTCATTTGTGTACTAGGAAAGATGAGAATACAGATTACCCAGGCAGGAAAAATGGAAAGGAGAAATTCATGTCAGAGCTTCTTTTAACCTTATGCTTATACTCTTATGTTTGTGTATTTGCTTTCATGTAGCTTTATATAAATCACGTTGTCTAATGCATGGGGGAGGAGATCATAGCATAATGGATAATCCTCTTTGAGAGCAGGGACCACGTCTTTTCTCTCCCTGCACACTCTGTACTGTGCTCTGTGTAAAACAAGTATATTGATTGTGGATCCCCAAATCATGTATATTTGTTTTTGGAGTGTAAGGAGGCATAAAATCAGACAAAGACAATAAGTGGGGGTCTGTAATATGAAACAATTAAGGCACATGTTGATCAAAAATCATTATAGGGGGAAGGAGAGAATAAAGAATCAAAAGCATTGATTCAGTCAAATAGGTACTAAGTCATTTATTGAAATAAAAAGTTGGTTATTTGAGCTAGTTCATATTTTTAAAAACTAAATATAATTCCATTCTTCTTTAGTTTGTTAAATTCAAATACATAATTTTTTTGAGTATGTTTTTCCTGTTTCTGAGTCACTTCTCTAGGCTCGGCCTTGCTACTTCTTAGGCAGCACTGAGTATTAGGGTTAAACCAATGGATTATCTACCAGTGCTTTAAGCAGTATCGGCTCCTGATTATCCAGGAGTCATTACCAATTCTGAACACAATGGGAGTTTTTAGTCTTAAATAGAAATAAAAGAGAGTTTTTGAGTTTTCAGTATCATTATGTAATGCTTTATATAAATAGGAAAGTATTTTCACAATGTAACTTGATGCCAGACAATTTATCATGCATATATAATTGGTGGTTATTGTCAACCCATAATAAGGTTGTCTTCTGTTTGCTCCAAGAGAGTGATGGCAAATAGTAGTAGAAGGTGGAACTTCAGTCACTAATCTTAATAGAGTTTGCTAAAGTGCTACTTAAAAAGATTTTGCAGTAGGCTTGAACAAGTGCCACCACACTAATTGAAACACAATACTCATTTAAATATCTTTTTCCCAGGTCAGGGTATGGCTTCAATGAGTTAAAATATGCTATTGTTCACCACGAGGTAATGAGGATTATGTATTTTATTCCATGTACAAAATAGAAGTAATGAATACTGTGAGTATGTGCTATAAGATAAAGTCCTGGACATTTACATTGGGTCTAGATTTATCTAATGTAGATTTTTCTTGTTGGTTAGCCACCAAACCCCATTTTGTTGGGTGAAAATCTGTGTAGTGAGAGAATTCATTGACCAAGTCAGTGAGTGAATCCATGTTAGTAGAAATTAGATTCTGAACCCTCTGCTTAGATCAAGCTGCTCCTCAAGGCAACAGTTATTTGGCTATCTACTTACTAAAAATAGTTACTATTTATTAAGCATTTATTATATACCAGGTACTGTGTAAAGTGATTTGCATGTACTATATAATTTCATTCTCAGAACAGTATAATGAGAAATACATTATTATCATCCTCATTTTTAAAGGTTATAGACTGAGGTTGAGGAAGTGCAAAGTACTTATCCAGGGTCACATGAGCAAGAAATGGTGGAACCGGGATGTGACCCCAGTTTTTCTGCCTCCAGGGTTGTTGCTTTTAACCAATATGCTACCTTTCCTCCTGTATATTAATTCAGAACCAGTCAAAAATTTAAATGTTCTGACTTCCGGGCAACATGGCGCTATAGTCAGAAGCACCATGCTGTCCCTCCACAGCAAAGATCCAAAATACTAAGTCAAACAGTGTCGTATGTCAATCCTGAAACCCTGAGCATCAAATGAAGAGATAAAGAACTCAGCCAAGCACCGGAAGGAATAAGAAACTGAGAACAGAGAGCGAGGAGAGATACATGCAGAGATCCCCTATCAGCTACGGCAGCATGGATCTGCCATCTTGGACTTCTATTGGAGATCGGCGAACAGGGGGTACGAGAAAGCAGCTTCACGGAGCTTCCAGCAGGAGACAGAACAACCAGTAACCAATGATATACGCTTTCTCACCCCCCACCCTTCTTCACCCCCACTCAGCCGCCTCTGCTTCCTGCGGCCACAGTCTCTTGGCCGGGAAGTACTGGCCTCACCCCAGTGTCACTTGGATTCCACTCGCCTGCACTGGCTGGCTCCCTCAGTGCCATTTGTTGGCTGCTGGTGTTGCTTTTTTTCGCTTCATTAGATTTCTTCCTTACCTCTCACCATCTCCCCCTCCTTTTTCTCAAATACCTGGCTCTGTGGCCATCTTTGCTTCTTCCTGGGGGGCTGCGAGGCACTGCTCGACTGTGGAACTGCTTACCAGCCCATGCTGCCGTGCTGGTGGGACCCCCGGGGCTTTTTGTTTGTTTGTTTGTTCTGTTTTGATTTGTTTATTTGATTGTTTTCTTTTTCTTTTCTCAACTTGGGAACCCCTTCTGGCCAGGCAGTGCCACGCAGCTTGGGAGATACTCCAATACTCTGCGCAGATGCACAGTGACATCCCTGGGGGAAATTCTTTTTTTTTTTTTTTGGTTTTGTTTTTTTGTTTTTTTTTGTTTCTTTGTTTTGTTTTCTGCTCTTTTTCCCTGTTGTCTTTCTTCATTTCCAGTTTCTCAATTTATTCATTTTTTTCTTTTACCCTTTTTCTTTTTTTTCTTTTTGTTTTTCTCCATTTCTCAGTCTCTCATCTCTCCACTCCAATTGCAAGCTCCGTTGACACTCTTTTTTGTTTGTGTGTATGTTTTTAGCTCCTGTTCCTCTCTCTCCTCTCTCCCATGCCCATCTTAGCTCCGCACATCACAATCTCCCCCCTCCTTCCAGCCTACGTGCACTCTGCACTGAACATCAAACCCCCAAGCAGCACAGGCACGGCCTACCAGAACCTCCCCTGCACTGATTCCCAGCCCGCCCTGTTGGTCCTGGTATGTGTCACAAACAACCTATCACAGCAATTTCCCTTCAGCTAGACCTGCCCTGCTCTACCATACCTGAGTGACTGACCCTGCTCATTGGAGAAGGAGGTGAAAGGTATTGTGCCCACAGACGAGCAAACAACAAAGAATGCACAGCCCACCTGCTCAGACATAACCAAATAAAACAAAAAAGCAGGACGAAACAAACAAATCTACAATCAATAAACGAGGAAAATAACTACTGAATGCACCAAAGACAGCAGAAAATATCAAAACATTTATAAAAACAGGACAGGATGGTTGCAGTAGGTGTACAAAATAAAACACCAGATGACTTTCTAGTAGAAGAAAAGGCACTAGAACCACCTGATAGGGAATTCAAATCTCTAATATTCAGAATTATCCAAGAGTTGAAGCAAAAAGCAGACAAAAATGAGGAAAAAATAGACAAATTCATGGAAAAGATAAACAGAAGAATTCAAGAAAATAATACAGGAACAAAATGCTAAAATGAATTCACAACTAGAAATCATACAAAAACAACAGTTATAAATCCAAAAGATAAACAAGATTTCAGAAATGGACAATGTCATAGAAGGGCTGAGGAGCAGGTTTGAAACAATGGAAGACAGGATCAGTGAAATTGAAGACAAACACTTGACTACAACTCTGAAGAAAAATCAGAAAAAGGAATGAAGAAAAATGAATAAGCCCTGAAAATTATGTGGGATACAATCAAAAGCAAAAATCTACGAGTGATTGGAGTTCCAGAACAGGAGGAGAAAACAGAAAACACAGAGAGGATCATTGAAGAATCGCTGACAGAAAAATTCCCTAATAACATGAAAGATGAAAAGCTGACCATCCAAGAAGCTCAACAAACCCCATATAGGATAAACCTCAAAAGGAAATCACCAAGGCATATCATAATCACACTCGCTAAAACCAAAGACAAAGAATCCTGAAAGCAGTTCGAGAAAAACAAAAAGTCACGTACAGAGGAGAAACAAAAAGACTAAGCTCAGATTATTTGGCAGAAATCACGCAGGCAAGAAGGCAATGGTGACATATATAAAACCTTTAAAGAAAAAAATTGCCAGCCAAGAACAATGTATCCCGCAAAACTCTCATTCAAATATGATGGTGAAATTGGGTCGTTTCCAGATAAACAGAAGTTAATGGACTATGTAAAAAGCAAACCAAACTTACAAGACTTATTAAAGGGAGTCCTTTGATCTGAGAACAAACAACATCAGACCACAGGCTGAATCTAGAACACAGGATTGTACTAGCCAGATACCAACCTAGGAAATGAACTCTAAGGACTATCCAAAACTGAAAGAATTACAACAGGGAACCAGAGAGGTTAATCTGTAAATGACAGAAACATCAGAAGAATAAAAGAGGGAATAAACCATGTAGGTATAGAACCTTCTAATGGAGAGGAAGGCAAGGCGATACCAAGTAATAATAGACTGGTTCAAACCTAGGAAGATAAGGGTAAATTTCAAGGTAACAACAAAGAAAGTTAACAAACCTACTCATCAAAATAAAGAAGAAAAACATAAAGTCTCAGTAAAAACAAAACCTACAAAAACAAAAGAAATGACCTCTACTGTAAAAACTTGTAAAAGTTTACACACACAAAGAGACAATCTTTGTTGGTTATGAGGGATGGGAGGGGTTGGAGGGAACTAAATAGATAATAGATAAGTGGTAACTTTGGTGAAGGGTAAGACAGTACACAGTACAGGGGAGGCCAGCACAACTTGTTCAAGGAAAGGTCATAGAAGCTCCATAGACACATCCAAACTCTCTGAGCGAATGAATTGCTGGGCAGAGGGCTATGGGGACCACAGTCTCAGGGGACATCTAGCTCAACTGACATAAAACAATTTATAAAGACAGTGTTCTAAATTCTACCTTGGTGAGTAGAGTCTGGGGTCTTAAAAGCCTGTGAGCAGCCAGCTAAGATACTCACTGGTCTCACCTCTTCGGGAACAGGGGAGAATGAAGAGAACAGGATACAAGGAAAAGATTAGTCCAATGGACTGGTGGACTACAGCTACCATAGCCTCCGCTAGGCTGAGTCCAGTACAGCTAGATGGTGCCCGGCCACCACCACTGACTGCTTTGACTGGGATCACAACAGAGGGTCCTGGGCAGAGCTGGAGAAGCATGTAGAACAAAATTCTAATTCACAAAAAAAGACCAGATTTACTGGCCTGACTGACTGGAGAAACCCTGAGAGTATGGCCCCTGGACACCCTTTTAGCTCAGAGGTGAACTCACCCCTGAGGTTCACCATTCAGCCGGGGATTGGACAGCTTCATAAAACAAAACGGAACTAATGAGGCACTGCAGTCCATGGACAAGGACTAGAAGGCAGGAGACAACAAGAAAGCTGGTAATAAGGGAACCTGAGGTTCAGAAGGGACAGTTTTGACATGTCATGGGGTTGTTAACCATTGTCATAAGGCAATATGTGTACTAACTGTTTAATGAGAAACTATTCTGTAAACCTTCATCTAAGGTACAAAAAAAAAAAAAAAAAAAAAAAGAATTATCTATGTAAGATCAAACTGACAACAGCAACTCAGAAGGTTTGATGGGAAGCCTAGGGGGCAGTGAGTTGAAGATAATGGTGATGGAATAATTTGGAAAAGGATAGTGAGAATAGCAGCACAACTGGAAGAATATAATCGAAGTCACTGAATTGTACATGTGGAAATTTCTGAAATGGTGTATGTTTGGCTACGTATATTTTCACCAAAAAAAAAAAAGGTCCCCCAAGGTCAAGGAGAGTGTTGACATGTCATGTTGTGGGTTGTTCATCAATGTCATAAAACAATATGTGTACTGATTGCTTAATGAGAAACTATTTGTTCTGTAAACTTTCACCTAAAGCACAATAAACAAAAATAAAAAAAAAAATTTAAATGTTCTTCAGGGAACTAAAGATCTTCATTTCAACTGTGATGGAATTTAGTTGTTTCATAGAGTAATATATGGGGTGTACAATGCAAAATATTAGCATCTATTACTACATTAGATTAGAAACTCTTTAAATTTAGTTTATACTTAAAAGTCTATGAACTAGTAAAAACAATCTAGTTGAAACTATTTCCTCTTAGGACATATTTTAAAACACTTTTTAAAAAGAAAAGCAATTTCAGCTCTAATTTATATTCAAATTTATCCTCTAAAAGCAATACCTTTTTTTTTTTCAAATGAGTATATGCAATATATATTCAAAAGGAAGAATACATTGTCTTTTGAAACATTTTCATATATTCTCCCCAAAGAATCCAGAAAACCAATGATTGTATCAATGAAATATGTGATTTCCCGCCCTGTTGTTCTTTTTTCTATAAGCAGGGTGCCTTGGTGGGAAAAGGAGGCTTAATTAATTGGAGAAAACATTCTACAACACATTTACTGAGATGCTATCACAAGTAATTAAAACAAAATTGTACTTGTCAAAATCAATGAATAAATTTGATGAGACATTTTCCTTTCTTTTTCAGATTTGTTCCATTGTGTCAATAATTCATAAAATCCACAAAGGTTCTCTAGTCATCAGTGTGATTAGTTGAATTCTGCTGTTGTTCCAATGTTAACGAAAGGGAACTAAGAAGTGTAAACCAGGTGAAATGAATAGGGTGAGAACTCGTTTCTGCAAATATTCTAAATGAGAGTATGTAAACCCATGTACCATCTGAGGCCAGGACAAGAGTCATCATTAGTGTTCAATATTAGTATGTAAATAGTGACAGTAACAGTGATTTTTCAAGAAGAGGGACATTCAGAAAGTATTCAAAGCAATACTTGAATAATTGGAAAACAAAGCTACCCTATTGTCTCCTAATACCAATTGGAGAATGTTAAGCTGGACTGTATGGACAATGATAGGTGCTAGGGTGCTGAGGTGAAGAATTGGGTGTAAGCGTATCAGGTTTGCAGGGAATCAAATGATCATATTACATATTGTATATCAGATTTGGGTGCATCAAAAGAAGGCTTGAGTTAAGAATGATTGAGAAATGTGGGAGTAGTGCATTCAAAATGATGCTCATGTCTCTGAATCTATAAAGAAAAGAAAGCAATTTTAGGAGACAAAACTAGTATTCCTAATTTAAACCGTTCAAAATATGAAGTCCTCTGTTGAATACCTACTATGTTCAAGGCATTGTTTGGAATAGAATCCCAAAAGACAAACCCTTTGCTGTTGAGTTGATTCCGACTCATAGTGACCCTATGGGACAGAGTAGAACCGCCCCATAGGGTTTCCAAGGAGTGGCTGGTGGATGCGAACTGCCAACCTTTTGGTTAACAGCTGTAGCTCTTAATCACTGCACCACCAGGGCTCCTTGATAGAATGGGGATGCAAAAATTTAACTATCTTTGTATCTGCCTTCAAGGATCTGTATTATAGCACGTCAGGTAAAATATTTTAAAAATTACAATAAGATGGAGAGCAATATTGTTGATAGAATTTCAGAGAAGTTTTCTGGGAGTTCGAAGTAAAAAGAGTTTACCTCTGACTGTAGGGATCATGGTGGCATAGGCTAGACCATGAATGACAGGCAGGTTTTGGATATATGGACGTGAGAGAGAGAACAATTCCAGGCTCAGGGAATTATAAACAAAGGCTCAGATGTGCAGAATGAAGCCTGAGCTTGGAGGACATCATATTCTTTCTTTTGGCTTGGGGAATAGCTACAGGAAAGGGTGTAGCCTGGAATGTGAGGCTAGAGCCTGAACTTGGAGAGTCTTAGATGCCAGGTTAGGAATTCGAATTTTTTTTTTTTTTTAACAAGACAGTGTGTGTGTGTGTGTGGTTGTCATTGAACAGGAGCGTGACGTTATAATGTTTATGCTTCAAAAAGAGGAAGTCAACAGTGAAACAAAGTGGAGTGGGGAAGGAATGTAGAGTTGGGAAGAATGGGAGAACCCTATTGCAATAGTCTAGGCAAAAAACAGTGAAGTCCTGAAGTAAAATAGTAAGATAAGAATGGAGAGGTTTTGGGATATGTAAAATAGATATAGGGCAACAGAACTGATGGATTTTGCATGTGATTTGGTGGGACAGTTGGAGCAAGAAGCCAATTATGATTCCAGATTCAAGCCTGGATTATTAGGAGCATGTGGGTGCCATTGGCTGGAAAAGAAAAACAAGGAAAAGAGAATGATCGAGAAGGAAGATGGTGAGACCTCTTTGGAACATACCAAGTTTGAGGTGCCAGGAGATATGTAGGCAGTGTTTAGAGCCAGTAACATGTATGCAAAAGGCTTTATAAATATTAAACATCACTTTCAGAATTTTGAAATAGAAAAATATGGTATTTGATCTCCATAACCCAGAATCTACTTGCTGAAAGTGAGAACCTACTTCCGAAATATAGGGGAGGTAGCTATTGAATTTAAAAGATCCATCTTACAATGAAGTCAGGAAAAGAAGGCTTTAATAAACAGGCAAAGTGTCTCCAAATTTTAAAAGGTTTAAAAGCATTTGGACCATTTAGAAGAAAATAATGACAAGGATGACTACTCTACTAATACTATTAAAAGCTGTTAATATCATTTGTTGAGTTGTCATGCGATATGTCACTGTGCTAATACATAAGTATCATGGCCTGTCTCATTTAATCCTTACAACACCCTACATACTGATCTGTTGATATTCTCATTTAACAGATGAGAAAACTGAGGAGGAATAAAGGTTAAGATCCTTGCCCAAGTCAGACAGATGCCCAGGTGATGGAGCTGGAATTAGGTTTTTCCAGACAGTGATTTATTCAGCTGCACAGACAGAAACAGAGGCAGGAAAGGCTGGTCCTTATCCCCTGGAGGGACCAATTCTGCCTGAAGCAATGATGCCATTTTAAGGTATCCAATGAAAATATATAAAGGATCTCTTAGCTGTCCACAGAACCTAGCTTTACCGTGTTTAATTATTGCATTAAGAAATCTTACCACATTTTAAAATGGATTAGTAATCACTGATTCAAGGAGTCCTGGTGGTGCAATGGTTAAGAGCTTGGCTGCTAACGAAAGGTCAACAGTTTGAACCCACTAGCATCTCGAACCCACCAGTGGCTCCACAGAAGAAAAGACCTGGTGATCTGCTCTCATAGAGATTAAACCAACCCGTTGCTGTCAAGTCAATTCTGACTCATCGCGACCCTATAGGACAGGGTAGAACTGCCCCCATAGAGTTTCCAAGGAGCAGCTGGTGGATGCCAACTGCCAACATTTGGTTAGCAGCCAAGCTCTTAACCACTGTGCCACCAGGACTCCTCTGTAAAGATTACAGCCTAGGAAACCCCACAGGGCAGTTCTGCTCTGTCCTATGGGGTTGCTACGAGTTAGAATCGACTTGAAGGCACACAACAACAACAACATCACTGATTCAAAGTGGTCTGTAAAATATGTGACTAGCTGGGTAGTTTCAGTGTATGGTGGGAAAAAAAAACAAACAAAAAAAACGGGAGATGGGAACTGGGGTAAAAGAACTTGGAAGTCCAGCTTTAAAACACTTTTATTTGAAATTTATTTTATTGGAGCTATTCGTTTTTAAAAGAATTTTATTTTCTCTGAAAGTAGGGCTATTATGTGGGCTGATGGAAAATCTATTTCATTGTCCTCAGGACTGAAAGTTGGCATAGCTGACAGTGCTCTCGTTGTAGGTGGACCGGGACCACATGCGACTGGAAGAGAATGCTTTTTACTAAGTTGGATTGTGTGGACTGACTTTTGTAAGGGCTCGTGCTAGTTGGGAACCTGCAGAACCTGTTGCTATTAAGAACTTGGCATTTTAACCTCTTAATAGGGTTGAGTTGAATTGTAGGTTTATAGAAGTTCAGAACCAAGCTCCAAGGAGAGTGGAGGTCTCTTCCAGACAGGTGGGACCATGGGCAAATCACTACCAACTCTTCTTGGGTTTCATTCCCTCATCCATAAAAGAGGGCTGCACCTTTCTTACCTTCCTTGAAGGGTGGTTGGAAGATTGAAGTCAGATGATGGATGGATACAGTTTATACAGTTGTATAAACTGTAAAGGTAAGGACAGATTGCTTTTATGCTTCTTAAAACTTTTTAACTACAGTTTTTTTCACAAGTCATAAATGCTAAGGGTTAAAAATTCAAATAACACAAATATATGTATAAAAAGTATAAATTTTCCCTTCCAATTTAATTCTAACTCAATTTTCCAGAGATAGCCACAATATATAGGTACTTTTAGGTTGTGTGTTCACATACAACTGTGTGTGTATGTATGTGTGTGTGTGCGATATGTTCTATCAGTTGTCAACTCCTGGCTACCCCATGTGTGTCAGAGAACTGAGCTCCATAGAATTTTCAATAGCTGATATTTTGGAAGGAGATCACCAGGGCTTTCCTTCAAGGTGCCTCTGGGTGAACTCGAACCTCCAACCTTTTGGTAAGCAGCCGAGCACATTGCTTGTTTGCAGCGCACAGGGATGTCATAGGCTTTGCAACTTTTTAAAAGGAAAAACTCACTAATATTATTTTCCTTTTTCCATGTTAGTGATATATATCCACCTCAGTTTTCAACAACTCCATAATATTACATAACATGAATGCACATAATTTATTTCACCAATTTTCTGGTGTACAATTTGGTTGTCTCCCTTTTTTCACCAATAAAAATAGTGCTCCAGCAAACATCCTTGCAAGTAAGCCACTGGACATGTGTCGCCTATATTTCTGTAGGAGAGATTCTGAAAACTGGTCAAAGAGGATGCCCATTTAAAGTTTGAGGAGTACTGACTGTCTAGTTTCCCTCCAAAAAAGTAACAATTCTTATTCACACCAATAAATGTGTAAGAGTATGTTTTTTTCCGTAACTTCACTAAAACTTATATATCAATTTTTAAACATTTTTTGCTAATGTGAAAAGCAGAAATCTTATTTCCTTGTTGTTTTAATTAACTTGAGCCCCTTTTCACATTTATTAGTACTTTATATTTTCCCTATTGAGAATTAGAAAAGAGGCTGGTACACATTTCCCAGGATTATTATGATTATCATCACTTGTTGATTTGGTACATAGGAGTCTAATCTGAAAAGAAACAGACTCTTAATATCGGCTATAGTAACAGTATGTCATCTAAAGAATAAACATCCCCAGGCAATAGTGTAATTACCTTTGGCTGATAATTTCTTACCATGATGGGTTAAAGTCTGGATTCTACAATTTCCTGGTTGAAAATTTTGGGCCAGTGATTTAGCACTTTGAGCATGAAGTTTCTTTTGAAATAGGGACAATGCTAAAATTCTCTTACAAAGTTGTTGTAAATGATAAAATTCAACTGTATATTGAAAGATAGCAGTTCCTCACGCAATATGTCAAGGCCATCAGGAATGGCTGGCTGTCGAGCCATATGTTGCTGTATGTTGAAATTATTTGAAGTTGAGACTTAGGCTGCCTAAAAGCCTTCACTGTGGTCCTGCAGTTTTCAGGCTCCATATGTACAGACCCAGTAAGTTGATGTCTTATGAGGACAGAGGTGACTTTCTAGAACCACATCTCTGGCATTGTGTTAATATGGCCAAAAAGACACAGAAAGTACACGCTCTCCCCAGACTAACAGCTATCTAGAAGAACAGGCTCTTTTAAAAGATGTGTGGGTTTGAGATTTGTGTCTTAAGGGGGCCGCTGACCTGTCAAGCTAAACAAACATTTTTTCCAAATACAGAAACTCACATATCACCTTTAAGGATTACTCATTTGGATATTATTCACAGAAAATGTGAATCATTTTTGCCTGGGTTTCCCACAGCAAATACAGTACGTCAGAAACACCACCAAGTGATGATGTCTTTAAGCTCTATGTCCAAGCTTATAGTAATGTGTGTAAGGATTTATGGCAAAATAAGCCTGACGAAAACCTCATATCATATACTCTGAAGTTCAATTTTAGCATTTATTTATGCATTTGAACCATGCTTTTGAACAACTATTAGATGGCAGGTACACTGCTAAATGAAGAAGACATAACTTTAGGCCTGAGGAACAAGAAGACAAGTGAATATACATAGGTGATACGTGCTAAAATAGACGTATAAAAAGGAACGTCTTTTTGGTAAAGCTTCCTAGAGGAAGTGGCAGGTCCAATGGACAGGCATTTGGTGCAGAAGTGAGGATGGCATAGGGAACTCAGATGAAGGGAATAATCGATTTAAAAGCATGAAGAAGTGTGGCATATCCAGGGCAATTTTTGAGGTGTCTGGATTGTAGGGTACATATATGTAAGGAATAGGAATTATATTACTAAGTACTTTAAATTAGCCCTCTGTTCAACCTCGTCTCTGCTTCCCTTTCCATTCCCATTGCCATCATCTTAGCTCAGACATTATTTACTCCAAAGCCAGAAGCTGACACTATATGGGTATAAACATTATTTACTCTAAAAGCAGACACTTAGCAAGAGAGTTTAAACTGCTGTCTTTCCTACTGGCTAAAATTCGTAAATATTGTTTCTGCTTTCTTCTTCAGTAGTAAGTAGCAGGAGCCCTGGTGGCACAGTAGTTAAGAGCTCGACTGCTAACCAAAATGTTGGCTGCTAACCAACAGGTCAGGAGTTCAAATCCACCAACTGCTCCTTAGAAACTCTATGGGACAGTTCTACTCTGTCCTATAGGGTCACTATGAGTCGGAATTGACTCCGTGGCAATGGGTTTTAGTAAGCAGCATGGGGTTTGGGTAGATAAATTGTTTTGGTCAAATGTTGACTGTGAGATGCAGAATAATGAACAAAAAACAAACAATATGTCGGATTAAGATTCAAACCTCACATGTTAACTCGGTGAGGTTGGCAATGGTTTCCTGAAACACCATTGAAATGGTGTCAGGTGTCATATGCAGAATCCCAGGGTAAGAGTGTAGTGGTTGATTATGGAATTCTGCCATGGACAAGGAAGGAGAGGATGGCAACATTTACTATTCTTCTCAACTGTCCTCCTCCTCCCCTCCACCCCAGCTTTCCCCATCTGCCTCCAACAGTTGTATGATTCTATGATTTAATACCACTTGTATGCTGAAAAAGAAAGAAGACAGTGGCTCACCATTGCCCATACATTTAATCATGAAATACTTACTATAGTTGTCAAGGTTTTCTAACTCCTGGCCCTTATTTACATTTACAGTCTCTTGTGTCAGTTTCCGATGTTAGCACCTTTATTATTTCTATCCTCCCAAAATCTTTGAAAAATTATCCATTCTTCAGAGTTTACCTCATTTATTACCTACTTTGATACTCATCTTCAATCACCCCAGCTGATCACCAACTTAGATCTCTTATAGCCTCTATTGTCTATACTATTACTATGGGATCCCATTTTTATTACCTTATATTATATTTATTTATACATTTGCTCCCTCACCTCCTTTTGTAATTTCCTTTGGATCTTGAGAGTAATGTTATATACATTTCATATCTTATATCATCATTGAGCACAGTACCTGACACAAATGTCTAAGAAGTGTTTGCTGAATGAATGAATAATTTTCCATATTTATGTTTCCTTCCAGAGTCCTGGTGGCACAGTTAGAGCTCAGCTGCTAACCAAAAGGTCAGCAGTTCGAATCCACCAGTTGCTCCTTGGAAACTCTATGGGGCACTTCTGTGTTGTCCTATTGGGTCGCTATGAGTCTAAACCTACTTGAAGGCAATGGTTTATGTTTCCTTCCATTAAATGTAAAATCATAAAATACCTCTATTTTGTTGAAATCTTCTTGGATATTTCTACTTTTTTTCCCATGGGTGTAAAATACCCCCTTTAAAATTAAAATAGGAAACCTTTCTTGAAAGGAATAATACTACTTTTATTCACAGTATGAGAAGTCCTTTTATATTTTATGTGATGATAATAGATTAGGTCTTTCCCCCATCGTTTTAAAATTAGATCCTAATTAACCCAGTTCATCTCTTTGATCTTTTAAGAGCTTGATTTAATTTTAAAATATGCATGATATTTATGTTAAGATAATAGGACTATTTAAAATTTTTGTATTTGTCTTTGTCTTCATCAATTTAACTATTTTTTCAAAAATCTTGATTTTACTGGAAGCCCATTAACAAAAAGAAATATACTGCTCAAATTGAAATTCTTCTAGAGTTTTTATATTTTATGAATACAGTTTTCAAAAAGGGAAATTTATGAGGATAATCTGCTTCCTATCAATTACTGTTATTGCTATCATTTTGTACTTGGATGAGTTTGAGGAAAATTTCTCTTTCAAGTTTTCCCTCATATTTGATACTTATCACTTCACTGGCATATTACAACAAAAAATAAATTAAAAAATTAGTTTTAAATTTTCTGCACTCAAAGCATGCTGCTGTGATCTGTTACCGCCCGTCAAAGAGGCTACCACAAAGCATAAGTCCTGACAATCAATATCATGCCAGAAATACATTTATTATCTGAGGCCATTTTTAGACCAGGTAGCAGGTCTCTAGGTTACATGAAACATAAGGGTATGCAGCAAGTCCCGGTTCCTCCTTTGAAAGATGAAGAATATGAGGTCAGGTAAGAGAGGTAAGGAATTTTATCATGATTACAACCAGTGGAGAGGTTTGCTTCCAGTGTCCTTGATTCTCCCGCCATGGCTGCCTCTTAGGAACAAAGCACAAATTGCGAGTCTGGGTCATCTTAGTTGTTTGGGTATGTTGAAAAAGATATTTGGAAATCGCATATTAACAAATTTCCAAAATCTGCCTTGTTGATACCTTTTTCCACATGTCAGTGGCTAAATCTGTCAGGACTTCATTTTCTTCATCTGAAAAATGGGAATGATAATAGTATTTGTCCTATTGGGATTGTTGTTGTTGTTGTGTGTATGTTTGTGTTGTCTTTCTGTCTCTCTCTTACACACATACACACACACACACATATATTTACATAGAATTGTAATTGTATCTGGACATAGTAAGTACTCAATAAGCCATAGCTATCTTTACCTGCAAATCAAATTTCCACAAAACTTCATATGCCTTTGACTTACAGGTAGTGCAAGTGTATTTAGAAACATAGGTAGGCTAGAGACAAAATACAAAATTTTCTAATAGTTGCCATTCGTTTATTCCACAAATATTTATAGAATATTAATTGTGTGGTTGCCACTGTGCTTGGCTCTGGGGATAATATGGTGAGCAAGACTGAGGTAGTTCGTGTACTTATGGGACTCATATCCCAGTGTAGAAGCCAGAAAAACAAAGAACAGATAAATAGAAGTATAATTAAACTAGACACAACTGTAAAGCTCAAAGGGGGCTGGAGAACACACATGCACAGGGAATAAAGTTACAGAGTAACAAGATGGAGCCTACTTTAAATAACATTTTTAGGGAAGATGGGAAGCTGATTCCTAAAGGATGAGTTAGAGCTAGCCATGAAGTAGAGTGGGTAGGAGCATTCCAAGCAGAAAGTAATGGTGCAGTTGTCCTGAGGTAAAAAAGGTGCTAGGGATGTTTAAGGATCTGTAAGACCCAGTGGGACTGGGCATAGTGAGCAAGGGGAAGAGTGGTGAGGAATTAGGTAGGCAAATAGGCAGCAGGTAGATCATGCTGATCTTACAGCTCATTTTAAAGAAGTTGGATTCTCTTATGTAAATTCCATGGGAAGGCATTGGATGATTTAAGCAGGGGACTGGCATGATCTAATAAAGTGAAGTATAAGAGAGGGGATTTCTGTTCTGTACTTCACAGACCCTTCTTTGTTTTTGAAGAAAAGTTCTTTTCTCTCCGTCCTCCTCTTCCTTTTATCTCTGTTCACATCTCTTTTTTTCCTTTGCTGGAACGGAGAAGAATGGCTTCTTGGTTCGAAATCTTTCCCACAGGTTTACCCAAAAAATCAAACCAAACCTGCTGCTGTCGAGTTGATCCTGACTCATAGCAACCCTATAGGACAAAGTAGAACTGCCCCACAGAGTTTCCAGGGAGCACCTGATGAATTTGAACTGCTGACCTTTTGATTAACAGGTGCAGCTCCTAACCACTACACCACTAGGGTTTCTAGAATAAGTCCCTGTGTAACTCTAATAGAGTGTTAGGCTGTTAATTCAGATTTTTATAAAATGTTTTCCATTGTGAAATTTTATTCGTTCTGTAATAGTTTAACACTTTGTAACAATTTAAAACTATCTACCCCATGTTGTTGTATAATCTCAGATTTAACTAAGGGTAGATTTGTTTCTTAGAGCAAAGAGGTATTTTGTTTCAACATGTACTTATTTTTTCTTACTTGTTCTAAACATAACTCACTTCTGATGAGAGTTCTTTAAAAATGACCTTCGATGTGTTGGGGGCATTCAGGCCTTGTGTTCTCTCTTTGATTCACACTGACTTTTTCCTGTGTTCTGTTTTATTGGCTCACAAAATTTTTCTCCATCGTAGAGATAAACATGGGCGTCCTCTAGTGTGCTAGTTGATCATTTGGAGGTTGTTGACTGAAGATCTATGGCACTGCTGAGAAGGATTTGAAGGTGGTGTTTTCAGCAAGAAACAGAACTATTATCAAATAGTGATGTCTATGATGGGCAGGTGGGGTCCCATGTATTTGTCACACATTCTTCATATGTTAAAGATTTCATATGATGAAGATAGACTGACACAGCAACTGTGTGAATCAAAATTTTAGATTTGAGGAGTGGTATTTATTAAAAGAAACTCTCACTTTAATGTTATAAAGTACATTAGGACAACTATGTTGTTTTTAGGTGCTGTCGAGTCAGTTCTGACCTGTAGTGACCCCATGCACACCAGAACAAAACATTGCCCAGTCCTGCGCCATCCTCACAGTTGTTGCTGTTTGAGGTCATTGTTGCAGCCACTGTATCTATCGATCTTGTTGAGGGTCTTCTTTGCTGACCCTCTACTTTACCAAGTATGGTGTCCTTTGCCAAGGACTGGTCCCTCTTGATAACATGTCCAGAGTAAGCAAGATGGAACCTCACCATCATTGCTTCTAAGGGGCATTCTGGCTGTACTTCTTCCGAGACAGATTTGTTCATTCTTCTGGCGGTCCATGGTATATTCAGTATTTTTCACCAACACTATAATTCAGAGGCATCCATTCTTCTTTGATCTGATTCATCCTACAGCTTTTGCATGCATGTGAAGCAATTGTAAATGCCATGGCTTGGGTCTGTATAAACATATCTTTGTATAAGGAAATTATGACTAAAATTGTCTGAGAAGTTGGAAATATTGCTGAGTATTTGGAGGTCTCATACTTAATCAGCATACAGAGTAATAGCAGACAAGACATGTCTTTGTGGAGTAATGGAGAGGGAAGCATATTCAATACTAACTTTGTTGGTCAAGAGTTATATTCTTGGAATGCAAAATATAGTGATCAACAACATGGAATTTGCACTTAAATAGATGAATAATTTTGGCTCTGGCACTTGCTAACTATGCCAGATATCTTCAGTTTACTCCCCCAGATCTATTCTCCACTCTTTTCTTCTCTACTCTACTCTTTTCTCCAGCAGCCTGGTCTGTATGGAATACCTTGGAAGGCCCTCTTGTTCTCTGACTTACAGTTGTTTCAGCCAATGGAAGATCTGGCAGGAGATCAGAGCAAAGGAAAGAGAAGGAGGATACTGTATGTATTTCTCTAGTTTCTTCTTTGTAGGCCTGCCTAGGGCTGGCTATGTCTTTAGATTGTTGTTGCTGCTGTTAGTAGCCCTCCAGTCAGCTCTGACTTGTGGCAACCTTGTGTATAACAGAATGAAACATTGTTTGATTCTGCACCATCCTCACAATCACTCATATAGGTTATCATTCCTCTTAAGGTGGCTCCTTCTATAGGATTCTGTCCTTACAAGTTCAGAAAACTGTTCTCTCTCCTTGTCTTTTCAGGCCTAAAGAACAAACCCCACAGTGCTGCACTGTCCCATGTCGGTTTTGGAAACCTTGCCCACACCTTCGTAAATAGTCTCTTTGTTATCTCCTCTTTAAATTATCCAATTTGAGGGTACCATCTGTTTTCTAAAGAGACCATGACTGTTGCATTAGCTGTATAATATTGGCAAAAAAAAAAAAAAATTGTACTTCAGTATCCTTATCTATAAAGTGGGGATAAAATCATTTCATTTCTCATAGGCCCTTTGTGTATGTAAAATCAGGGAGTGGATAAGAATGGTCATTTTCAAATTCTATCTTCTGAAGCCCTAAAGATTCTGCCTCTACTGTCTTCCATACCTTTTCCCTAGGAGTAACTCTTATTCAGTTATACTAAAGGTTTGAGTGATTTTTTTTTTTTTAATCATGATTTGGGTGATAGTTTACAGAGCAAATTAGTTTCTCATTAATGTCATTGTTTTGTGACATTTGTTGCCAACCCGGCGATGTGTCAACACTCTTCCCTTCTCGACCTTGGGTTCCCCGTTTCCGTTCGTCCAGCTTTTCTAACCCCTCCTGCCTTCTTGTCTTTGCCCCTGGGCTGGTGTGCCATTTAGTCTCAGATAAATGATTCGACTGCGTGTGTTACTGTTTTTTTATAGGCTTGTCTAATCTTTGTCTGAAGGGTGAACCTCAGGAGTGACTTCAGTAGTGAGTTAAAAGGGTGTCTGGGGGCCATACTCAGGGTTTCTCCCATCTGTCAGACCGTGAAGTCTGGTCTTTTTGTGAGTTTGAACTTTATTCTACATTTTTCTCCAGCTTTGTCTGGGACCCTCTATTGTGATCCCTGTCAGAGCAGTCGGTGGTGGTAGCCAGGTACCATCTAGTTGTGCTGGACTCAGTTTTGTAGAGGCTGTGGTAGTTGTGGTCCATTAGTCCTTTGGACTAATCTTTCCCTTGTGTCTTTGGTTTTCTTCATTCTTCTTTGCTCCAGATGGGGTGGGACCAGTAGACGTATCTTAGATGTCCACAAGCTTTTAAGACTCCAGACACTACTCAACAAAATAAGAAGTACATTTTCTTTATAAACTGTTACGTCAATTGAGCTAGATGTTCCCAGAGACCATGGACCCCACAGCCCTCAGCCCAGTAATTCGGTCCCTCAGGGCGTTTGGAGTGTCTATGAAGCTTCTATGATTTTGCCTTGGTCAAGTTGTGCTGACTTCCCCAGTATTTGTACTGTCTTACCCTTCACCAAAGTTACCACTCATCTGTTGTCTGTTGAGTGTTTTTCCCTCCCCACCCCTCCCCTCTCTCATAACCATCAAAGATTGTTTCTTTCTGTGTGCAAACTTTTCATGAGTTTTTATAATAGTGATCTCATACAGTATTTATCCTTTTGTAATTGACTTATTTCACTCAGCATAATGCCCTCCAGATTCATCCATGTTGTGAGATGTTTCACAGATTCATCATTGTTCTTTGTCTTTGGGTATTCCATTGTGTGTATGTACCCTAGTTTGTTTATCTATTCATCTGTTGATGGGCGCTTAGGATGTTTCCGTATCTTTGCTATTGTGAACAATGCTACAATGAACATGGATGTGCATATGTCTATTCATGTGACAGTTCTTATTTCTCTAAGATATATTCCTGGAAGTGGGATTGCTGTATTGTATGGTATTTCTATTCCTAGCTTTTTAAGGAAGTGCCATACTGTTTTCCAAAGTGGTTGTACCATTTTTCATTGCCACCAGCAGTGCATAAGAGTTCCAGTCTCCACGCAGCCTCTCCAACATTTGTTATTTTCTGGGTTTTTTTTTTTGTGTGTGTTTGTTTTGATTAGTGCCAGTAACGTCAGGGGGAGATGGTATCTCATTGTAGTTTTGATTTGCATTTTTCTAGGGGCTAGTGATCGTGAGCATTTCCTCATATGTCTGTTAGCTGCCTGAATGTCTTCTTTGGTCAAGTGTCTGTTCATAACCTTTGCTCATTTTAGGATTATTTGTCTTTTTGTTATAGAGGTATTGAATTTTCTTATATATTTTAGAGATGAGACCTTTGTTGGATAGGTCATAGCCAAATTTTTTCCCCCAGTCTGTAGGTTCTCTTTTTACTCTTTTGGTGAAGACTTTTGATGAGCATAAGTGTTTAATTTCTAGAAAATTCCAGTTATCTAGCTTATCTCCTGGTGTTTGTGTACTGTAAGTGGTGGTTTGTATCCTATTTATGCCGTATATTAGGGTCCCTAGCATTGCCTCTATTTTTTTCTTCCATGGTCTTTATAGTTTTGGGTTTTATATTTAGGTCTTTGATCCGATTTGAATTAGTATTTGTGTATGGTGTGAGGCATGGGTCCTATTTCATATTTTTACAGTAGACATCTGATTTTGCCAGCACTATTTGTTAAAAAGACTGTCTTTTCCCCATTTAATTGACTTTCAGCCTTTATCAAAGGTCAGATAACTGTAGGTGGATGGATTTACATCTGGGTTCTCAATTCTGTTCCGTTGGTCAATGTGTCTGTTGTTGTAGCAATACCAGGCTGTTTTGACTACCATGGCTGTATAGTAGGTTCTGAGGCCAGGTAGTGTGAGGCATCCTACTTTGTTCTTCTTCTTCAATAATGTTTTACTTTATCTGGGCCACTTTCCGTTCAATATAAAGTTAATGATTAGTTTTTCCATCTCTTCAAAAGAATGCTGTTGGGGTTTGGATCAGGATTGCATTGTATTTGTAGATTGCTTTGGGTAGAACTGACATTTTCACAATGTTGAGTCTACCTATCCATGAGCATGGTATGTTTTTCCATTTATGTAGGTCTCTTTTGATTTCTTGCAGCAATGTTTTGTAGTTTTCTTTATATACATCTTTTATGTCCTTGGTTAGATTTATTCCTAAGTATTTTACTTTTTTAGGGGCTATTAAAAATGACATTGCTTTTTGGATTTCCTTTTAGCTGTCTTTGTTTGTGTATAGGAATCCAACTGATTTTTGTATGTTTATCTTGTATCCTGCCACGCTGCTGAATTTGTTAGTTCCGTTAGTTTTCTTGTGCAGTCTTTTGGTTTCTCTATGTATAGTATCGTATCATCTACAAATAGGGATAGTTTTAATTTTCCTTTCCAATTTGGATGCCTTTTACTTATTTTTCTTGCCTTACTGCTCTAGGTAGGACTTCCAACACAATGTTAAATAAGATTGGTGATAAAGGGCATCCTTGTCTTGTTCCTGTTCTCAGGGGGAATGTTTTCAGCCTATCTCCATTGAGAATAATGTTGGCTATTGGTTTTGTATACGTACCCTTTATTATGTTGAGGAATTTCCCTTCTATACCTATTTTATGGACAATTTTTTTTTTTAATCTGGAATGGGTATTAGACTTTATTGAATGTCTTTTCTGTATTGATTGAGATGATCATGAAATTCTTTTATTTATTTATGTGGTGGGTTATGCTGATTGATTTTCTAATGCTGAACCATCCTTGTATACCTCGTATGAATCCTACTGGTTCTTGGTATATTATTTTTTTGATATGATGCTGAATTCTATTGGCTAGAATTTTGCTGAGAATTTTTGCATCTATATTCATTAGAGATATTGACCTGTAATTTTCTTTTTTGTTGTGTTTTTGCCTGATTTTGGTATCAGGATTATTCTGGCTTTATAGTATGAATTTGAAAGTATCCTTTCCTTTTCTATGTTCTGAAATAGTTTAAGTAGTACTGATGTGAGGTCTTCTCTGAATGTTTTGTAGAATTCTCCAGTGAAGCCATCTGGGCTAGGATTTTTGTTGTTGTTGTTGTTGGGAGTTTTTATTTTATTTTATTTTATTTTTTTACTACCTTTTCAATCTCTTCTCTTGTTATGGGTCTGTTCAGATTTTCTACTTCAGTTTGTTTTAGTCTAGGTAGGTGGCGTGTTTCCTGAAATTTGTCCATTTCCTCTAGGTTTTCAAATTTGTTGGAGTACAGTTTTTCATAGTACTCTGTTATGATCCTTTTTATTTCACTTGGGTCTGTTGTAATGTCCTCCAGTTCATTTCTTATTTGGGTTATTTGCTTCCTCTCCTGTTTTTCTTTTGTCAATTTGTCCTATGGTTTGTCGATTTTGTTGATCCTTTCAAAGAACCATCTCTTGGTTTTG
Source organism: Dugong dugon (assembly GCA_030035585.1). Lineage (NCBI taxonomy): Eukaryota > Metazoa > Chordata > Mammalia > Sirenia > Dugongidae > Dugong > Dugong dugon. The sequence goes on along the minus strand of CM057467.1, from coordinate 101,884,684 downwards.
TTGATTCTTTGTATTGTTTTTCTAGTCTCTGTTTCATTTATTTCTGCTCTGATCTTTATTTCCTTTCTTCTAGTGGTTGTGGGCTTCTTTTGTTGTTCTGTTTGTTCCAGTTGTATAGCTAATTTTTTAATTTTGTCCCTTTCTTCTTTTTGATGTGTGCATCTGTTGCTATAAATTGACCTCTGAGCACTGCCTTTGCTGTGTCCCAAAAGTTTTGGTATGAGGTATTTTCATTCTCATTTGATTCTAGGAATTTTTTGATTCCATCTTTGATTTCTTCTATTTTCCAGTGGTTTTTAAGCAAGGTATTATTCAGTTTCCATGTACTTGTTTCCTTGCTTTTCCTGTTATTAATTTCCACTTCTACGGCATTGTGATCAGAAAACATGCTTTGTATTATATCAAGGTTTTGGATTTTGTTGAAGGTTGCTTTGTGGCCTAAGATGTAGTCTCTTCTGAAGAACATTCTATGTGCATTGGAAAAGAAGTATACTTTATTGCTGTTGGGTGTAGTGTTCTATATATGTCTATGAGGTAAAGTTGGTTGATTGTGGCCTTTAGATCTTCTGTATCTTTGTTGAGTTTCTTTCTAGCTGTTCTGTCCTTTATCAAGAGTGGTGTGTTGGGACTGTCAATTTCTCTCTTCAGTGTGGTTAGAGTTTGTGTTATATATTTTGGAGCCCTGTCATTGGATACATAGATAATTTATTATGGTTATATCATCATGGTGGATTGTCCCTTTAATCATTACATAACGTCCTTCCTTATCTTTTATGGCAGATTTTTCCTTAAAGTCTATTTTATCTGGTACTAGTATTGCCACTCCTCTTCTTTTTTGGTTGCTTTTTGCTTGATATATTTTTTTCCACCCTTTGGTTTTTAATAGGTTTATGTCTTTGTTTCTAAAATGTGTCTCTTGTAAATGGCATATTGATAGGTAATGTTTTTTAATCCATTCTGGTGCTTTTTGTCTCTTTATGGGTGCATTTAAGTCCTTTACGTTCAGTGTGATTATTGATAGGTGTGAGTTTTTTGCTGTCATTTTGTAGTAGTTTTTTTTTTTGTTTGTTTTGTTTTCTTGTGGTGCTGACATTTTCTTTGTTTCTCTTACTCTCCTGTGCTGAGTTCCTTTTGTTTGTGGATTTTCTTTTGTTTTTGTAGACTTTGTGTTTACTGAGACTTTATATTTTTCTTCTTTATTTTGGTGAGTAGGTTTGTTAATTTTCTTTGTGTTTACCTTGAAATTTACCCTATCTTCCTAAGTTATAAACAGTCTTTTATTACTTGATATTACCTTGACTTCCTCTCATTTTAATGTTCTATAACTACATTGATTATTCCCCCCCTTTTATTGTTCTGACGTTGTTAGATCGACATCTCGGGCTCCCTGTTGTAAGTCTGTTAGTTTTGTTTTATCCTTGAGAGTTCATTATGTAGCTTGGTATCTGGCTGATGCTGTCCTGTGTCCTAGATTCAGGTTGTTTTCTGATGCTGTTGGTTCTCTAGCTGAAGGACTCCCTTTAATAATTCTTGCAAGTCTGGTTTGGGTTTTACAAATTCCCTTAATTTCAGGGGACCTCCTGTCCTCATTCTCTGTTCTCTGTCATTTTATGCTTCCATTCAGTGCTTGATCCCTTCATTTGATGCTTAGAGTTCCAAGACTGATGTTTGTATTTGTTTTACTTAGTTTTTTGTGTCTTTGCTGCAGAGGGATGGCATGGTGCTTCTTTCTATAGCGCCATGTTGGCTCTTCCTCTCTGAGCAATTTTTATTAGAAGACAGGACTCCATGATTCAACATCTGAAAACCACTGGCCTTGGATGATTGTAAGCTTCTTACCAGCCCTAAAAATCCGTTTTCTGTCTGACTGTTATTTTATATACATCACAGCCCCTGGCAAGGGTTGGAAATTTGGTAGGCTTAGTTAACTGTAGGCCGTCTAGTCTCATGATTTCCTCTCTGGGCATGGGGAAGAGTCCAGTTAATTCTCCAGGATCATATTCTCTTTTACAAAATGTTTTCATGGATTAGGATGGAAGGCCATGGGTCCAATAAATATAGTGTGAATAGAAGATCAAAAAGCTGCCTGCAGTGGTTTCACAGTTGTCTTCTCGCAACTCAGAGCCCTTGGACAGTAATTGCTTGTCAGTGTGCTGAACACTGAGAACCCAATCCAAAGTAGCTGTTAAACCTTGTAAATTGTTCAAGTCCAATAACACTTTTGGAACATTCCACCTCTTGCTTATTGTTTCAACTCTCATAGTTAACATGTTTTACTTTCTTTTCTACCTAAAGGAATATAGGAAAGGTATGAGCAGATTTCTTGGTTGTGCTGTAGTCTAGCCCTGTCCAGAGAATTATTGTGGAGTTTATTGTGATGATGATGAAGTCAAAAAGCACTATTGATATAGTATGTCAGAGCAAATGTCTAGAAAACTCAATTATAGTGGTTGAAATTTGCTCTTTAAAGCCATGTAAGTAAGTGCCTGTTTGCTTTTATTTAACATGTATTCAGAAAATATTTCTGAGCACCTGCTATGTACTCAAGAGTGTCAGACATTTTGGAACATGAATTTGATGAGGCTTTTGCCCTCAGGAAGTCTAAGTTTAGGAAGGTATTTAGATAACTAATATGATTGGCTGTCTAGAGGCAGCCTGGACATGCAGTGGTTAAGTGTCAGGTTGCTAACTGAAAGGTTGGTGGTTTGTACCCACCAGCTGCTCATCAGGAGAAAGATATGGCGATCTGCTTTGGTAAAGATTACAGCCTTGGAAACTCCATGGGGCAGTTCCATTCTGTCCTATAGGGTCAATATGAGTCAGAATTGACTCTAAGGCACCTAAGGTAGTTCTAAAGGGCTGTTCTGAGCATACTGGGATGACTAGTGGCTGATCTTAGGAATTGCTTGGTTTTGCATTCAATACATCTTTGACTGTACCTCAGGACAGGAATCTACCCAGTTCGTGATTTCATTTTTCTGTAACTTTCACTATTACAACGCAGTTTATTTCACTTCAGACAATTTTGCCCTTGCAATACACAATACACACGTATTCTTTTTGTGTTCTTTTTTCTCTTTTGATTTTTCACACCAGGAAATTCTCCTACCACCCCCTCACCTTCTCATGCCATCTGTAAGCCTATAAAACAGCCTAATCATAGCTAAGTGTATATAAGGAAAAGAAAGTCAGAAGTTTTGAAATAAAATTAGATAGAGCCATTACCTCCAGCCACTAGGACCCTTGTAAACACCTTCAGAATTTGAGCAAATTTATTTTTTGCTTCCCTTGCTTTCTTAAACGTGAACATTGAAGACATGAAAACAAAAAGTAAAACTTTTTTGTTTACTTAGTGGGAACATTCGCTACATTTTTTTTGTGGAGTACTCATAAAAAAGGGAAAGAAATATATCCAAATGATTACAAGGCAAGACTTCATGAAGGAAGTGACGTTTGAACCTAGTTTTATGAGATATAGTTAAGTGAAGATGGAGGTGTGGGTTGTGGAAGGCCTATCAGGTCAAAACACAAGCATAAGCTGAAATCTCAGGTCTCTTGTTGGCTTCTACTACCCTCTGACTAGCTTGAGTTATGGTAATCATTTCCTTCTACTGCAATCACTTGTTTGCATGAATGTCTTTCTGTAATACTCTAAACTCATTAAGAAGGAGAGGGCTCTTTCTTGTTTGTATTTTCAGTGTCTAGCACAATGCCTGGCACATAGTAAAAACAAACAAATAATTGGTATCCAGTCAATTCTGACCCTGTGTGTTTCAGAGTAGAACTGTTCTATAGGGTTTTCAAGGCTGTGACCTTTTGGAAGTTCATCACTAGGACTTTCTTCCGAGGTGCCGCTGGATGGATTCAAACCATCAACCTTTTGGTTTGTAGGTGGACGCTCAACTGTTTGTGCCACACAGGGACTCCTGGCACATAGTAAATGCTCATTAAATGTTGTAGAATGAAGGATGCCTTGCACAGAGTATTCGGAGAATAGCAAGTGGTCAAGTCTGACAAGGCTGAGGATTTAGTAGAGAAGAAACGGGACCTAATGTTAGAAAGGTAGATTGGGGCAGATTATAAAGGTCTCAGATACCAAGATATTAAATAGTCTATGGGGAGATACTTGAGGTGCCACTGAAGGTTTGGAGTGAGGGTGTGGAGCAAAGAAAGTGGTCTTTAGGACCGTGAATGTGGTAGCAATTTGCAGTCTAGATTGGTGAAAGAAAGGTGTAGACAGGAGATATGGAGACCAGTGGCAGGATTTATGAAGCAGAACAGGTGTCAGAATGGCCTAATGGATATGAATAATTTTAGTTAACAAATGCCCGAAAGAACTGACTTTAATCTGCTTCTCCCTCCAGAGTACTGTCGATCTGCCTGGGCTCAAATGCTAGTCCTGCCACTTAGCATCCAGGTGACCTTGGACAATTGCCTAAGCTCTCTAAATTCATTTCCACATATGTTTACTATGAGAATGATGGGGCGGGGGGAACTATTGCATATTTGGCATAATACTTGATGCATGGGAAAATTCTGTATATGATAGTAATTCTGTATAAGATAGTATATGTTATTATTGCTATTAGTACAGGTGAAGATTGCAAGGAACAGCTTAATGTTATAGAATGGAATGAGTCATCTATATGACATTCTTTTCTTGTGTATTCTAAGTCAAAGAAATGGACCCTGATTAATTAGTAGATTTAATGAAAATGATTCTTCTGCTATTAGCAGAGGAAGAACAAGTTTTAAAGCAAATATTCCATATGATGGAATTATAGGTGGTAGGGTACCATGGAAAAGTTCTAGTCCCAAATTTGTCGCTAAGCATTGGTGTGACCTTGGGCAAGTCCATCAGTCTGGATCTCCACTTTCTTCCCTATAAAATGAAGGGACTGGAGTAAATTATGTTTAAGTTCCCTCTCAACCAACTATTAAATGAGTTTTCAAGTTGCTCATTACATTTCTAGGCTCCATCAAAGAGCTCATTATGCAGCCTCCTTGCTCATTTGATGCCTCTGTATATTCCTCATGCCATTTTTCAGTCTACGTTTTCATTTGGTGCATTTTCATTAGCATTGCAGTTTTTTGAACATCTCTTTCCATAGATCACAGCTCTGTGTGTGTGAGTGTGTGTGTGCATGAGTTAGAGAGAGAGAGTGTTAGTTACACCACATTTTGGCTAGGTCTAGGGCTCAAACAAGGAACCCTAGTGATGCAATAGTTAAGAGCTCAGCTGCTAACTGAAAGGTCAGCAGTTCAAACTCACCGGCTGCTCCATAGGAGAAAAGACCTGGGGATCTGCTCGCATAAAGATTTCAGCCTAGGAAACCCTATGGGGGAGTTCTACTCTGTCCTATAGGGTTGCTATGAGTCAGAATCAACTTGACAGCACATAGCAATAGTGTTCAAACTTCGTTGATGAAGAGAATTGCTTTAACAGTTTTCTCAATTATCTGTTAACTCTTGGGACTTGGATGCTTCAGAATGAAGTTGAAAGACATCCCTCTTGATTGAATTTATTTGCATCCACTAATTTATGTGGGAAAGAAGAGTCTTTAAGGAGAGTAGAGACAGGATTTTACTCTTTAAGGTTCAAAGATACTGAAATATGTCTGATGGATTAGGGTGGCCTTGGTCAAGGCCAGATGATGGGAAAGAGCAATGAGGTGCCTGAAAAACAACTCGTCTTGGAGGCTTAAGAAATCCAGGCCAATGAACCTTCCTCCCATCAGGGTGAGGTTTGGAGGAGGGAAAATCCTGGTTACATGCAGAGGACGATTGATACTAGAGCCGTTATGATACAATTATCCTAACATCTTGGAGATGCCTTGGGGAAAATAATCTGTATATGTTTGAATTGAAAAATTGGTTCACTAATACATGGAAAGTCTTAGGCACCAGACAGTTTTTCTATGGGACACTACTGACTGAGTGTAGCTCAGAGCATTATTCTTTCACCACAGATCAGCCAACTGTCTTTGCCTTGGGAATCTATGGAGCTTTCTACCAAAAGCAATGTGAGAGTGTGTGCAGAAACATCAGAGTGGGAAATAGAAGCCCAGCTTCACTGCTAGCCACTCAGTGACAACGATGTTAACCAAAACTAGCAAACAAGACTGTTGGGGGCAGGCAAATGTAAATGCTAACTTCAGTGGGTGTCAAGTTCAGTCTTAAGGGCTGTGCTCTTCTCTTCCGGCAGGAAGCATCAGACAAGCGAAAGTTTCATACATATGAGCACTCTTGGAGAACCTTAGAGATTTCCAGGGGAAAAACATTGTAGGACAAATTTGAATTATTGCTGAAAGAGACGGTGAAAATGCAGAGCCACTGAAATTGTGTATTAAAGTAACTGTGACTTCACCTAACTACAAGCCCATATTAAATTAATATAGATACACCTTCCGAGCATAGACAGAAGTTAAATATTTTGAGAGTCAGTTATATTTTTAAATGTAAAATAGTAACAGAGCATTCTGGTTTTACATAGTAGTTTCATGAACTTAGTTAACAGGTGGCCAACTCAGCAATAGATCCTCTCTTAATATACTGACTGGCCACATTTTTGAGTCTAGTCTGTGAGGCTGAGGAAAACGCCACCCTGTGATGATCTTCAAAGGAGCCCTGGTGGTACAACGGTTAAGTGCTCGGCTGCTAACCGAGAGAGCTGCGGTTTGAACCCACCAGCTGCTCTGCGGGAGAAGAGACCTGGTGATCTGTTTCCATAAGCATTTTAGCCTAGGACACCCTCTGGGGCAGTACGACTCTCTCCTATAGAGTTGCTATGAGTCAGAATAGACTTGAGGGCACACAACAACAACGATGATCTTCAAGAAAAATTGCATACTGTGGTAATCTGAGTGGATTGCATACTGTGGTAATCTGAGTGGCTAGCCAGTCTCTATCAGATGATACGTAAACTCTCTCCATGCCTTTATCTTTTATTTATACTGTTAGTCATTTGAAAATCTTCATGAGTTGGTGGGATAGGTAATAGTATTTTTGTCCCTTTTAGCTAGAATTGAACAAAGGCCCAGAGACAGTAAACAGTTTCCCCAAAGTCACATAACAGGTTAATGGTGGAATGTGAATTCAAATTTGGTCTTCTAATGCTAACTACTGAGTGATTTCATCTGCCTTCCCCTTCTGTTCTCAGTGGGACAAACAAGAGACTGGATACTGAAGGTATAGGTGGATGGGGGAAGCAAAGTTCTTCTTTTCATTGGCAAAGGCACAGTAGGTAGTTTTAGACAAATTATTGAAACTAAAATTATGCATTTAAAAAAAAAGATCTTCTTTACAAACTGTCCAACATCCTGGGCTCCCTCAAAGTAAAGCATTGTGTGTGTGTGTGTCTTTATGCACATGTGATTTGGAGGGGCAAAATCGAGATCTTGGAATGATTTCTCAGGATCACTGTATTTTACAATTAGCTTTGAGAAGCTCAGTAAGGCAATAATAATTCATCCCTTGTTGGTACCAGATGCAATAGAATCTTATAGTCTGGGTCATTTAGTTTCCTCCTGAAGCTTGGAAATTTAATTAGCTGTTCCTCCCGCTTTCTGTTACAATCCAAGAGACTTATAGTTATTTTTCCAATGTACTTGAGACTTTTTCTCTTTGTAACAGTTTGGGCCACATATGAGTTTAACTGTCAGAAAAAATCAAACGATGAGTTTGGATGTTCTCTGCAGAATACCTGACAAACAATATTTGGATCAGTGTCTTTGAAGTATGAAATGTAGAATGGATCAATTTCCAAAAGTCTGTCGTCTTAAAGCTCATCTATTTAAATGACTCCTTTTGTAGGTTAATTGAGTGTGTGCTTTTTTGACTTCCTGTTGAAAATAAATGCCTTTGAGAAGGAAAACACATGAGCCCTCCTTGTATCAGTCATTTATTCCATAGGAATTTTTTTTTAAATTAACTAGTATTAATTTCAAGGGGCTTTTAGGGAATCAGGCATAAAAATGTTCTTTTTGCAGGAAGGGCTAGATTCAGAATGCAGGGATTGGCACAAAAGTCCGCATGGCAGAAGAAAAAGTACATGTTGGGATCAGAACACTGCATTTAAATCATGGTACCATACATGTATTGAATATGTCACCTAGCATAATACAACTAAATAATCTGAGCCTCCATTTATTTCCCTGTAAAATGGGATTAATAGTACTTTCCTAGCCTACTTAAAATGATTGTTCTGGGGGTCCAAGTTAAACAATGGACTTGAAACTGTTTTATAAAAGCTTGTATCATTTAGTATTCTTTGAATATAAGTAACAGACTCCATCTAAGGCAAAAAAGGAATATATTGGAAGACCCTTGGGTAACTCATTAAATTAAGGGATAAACCTGGAATACTAGGTGCAGAAAGGACAGGAACCAGGGCTGGATCAGGGATCTAAATTATAGGAACTAGTGGATGGTCTTGTCAGGATGTCATCACCGGCATAAATCAGCCCAGCCAGCTTGAGATCTTCTGCTCAAGACTCAGAATCCCTTGAAAGAGAGATCATATGAGGTACCAAAAAAACTAAGCCTATTGCTGTCAACTTGATTCCAACTCATAGAAACCCTATAGGACAGAGTAAAACTGCCCCATAGGGTTTCCAAGGAGTGGCTGGTGGATTTAAACTGCAGACCTTTTCTGTTAGCGGCTGAGCCCGTAACCACTGGTATGGGGGAAAAAGTTTAGTGGCTAAAAATAGCATTAGAAAACCAGCTTCTGCTAAAGGAAAACATGAATTTTTTTGAATTGCATGTTTAGGCTTTTCAAACTGTCTCAATCTCCTTTGACAGCTGGACAGCTGGGTACACAAGCACAATATTGCTTTAGTGTCTGATTCATATCAATATTACTTCAGCATTGTTCCACACAGTTCATTTTGCAATAGCCAGAAAGAGCCACAGTCTGCACAAAATGTTTACCTGCTGAGATAATTTGTTGAAATAATGCTTAATTGTGTTTCATCCATTATGTCAGCAGAGGAATTAATAGTCTCAGGCACATCAGGCTTCTTTACTGGAAATACCTTCTTATTCCTTAGTGTGAACCCTGAAAGGTTAGAGTGCAGTTGCCTTGGAATTCCAAATCCTCCTTGAAACCAGCGAGTTTTCTTAGCTTATTCATTTGCCCCAAGTGTCCATTAAGATTTTTATGTGCTTCAGGGAGTAAACGAGACTGTCTTTGGTGAACTGAGGTGAGGTTAGAGAAGGTATGTGCTAGAGGGGAGAACGATAGACTTGGGGGAGTGCATATTCTCAGTTTTGTCCTGAGCAAAACAAATGGCCAGCATATTCTCAGGTTGCTCAAAATAATCTAAGCTAAGAGTTTTATGTAAGATGAAGTCAGTGATTGAAACAATGATACCTTAGACATAAATCAACCTACCATATGGCTTTCAAGATGCTTTATCACATACTCATTCAATTGTATATTGTACAATATTGTATATTGTAAATATATAGATATACCCTCAGGGTCAAAGTGAAAAAAATATATTTATGTATGTCCCAAATAAATAAACAGTTGCTGTTGAGTTGATTCTGACTCATGGTGACCCTGTGTGTGTCAGAGTACAACTGTGTTCCACCGGGTTTTCATTGGCTGATTTTTCAGAAGTAGATTACCAGGCATTTCTTCCGAGATGCCTGTGGGTGGATTCGAACCTGTAACCAAGTGCATGTTTGCACCACCCAGGGACTCTATATCTCTCAAATATACCACTATAATTATTTAGTCTGTATATTCTGATTAGCCTTATGAAATTCTTTGTATGAAAAATATGTGCATATCCAGATATGAGCATATGCAGATGTCATTGGTATGGGGTTAAAAGTAGTTATGCACGATGCTGGTGGTAAAAAGGAGAGATTGAACAAATTATCTAACTGAGGGTGATATTAAAAAGAGGGAAGAATGGGTAAATTTTAAATTGGAGAAGATTCTAGGATATAGAATACTGTTTATATCAAATAGTTAATTTGTCTTCTTTTTTAAAATACTGAATCTAAAATTCATGTTCATTTTAGAAGACAGTGAAATTACCACAAGGATAGTAAGAAGCAGAAAAATTCTAACACTAATACTACCATTCCAAGGCAACTGGCGGATGGTATTTCTCTATATTTCTTTTAGGCTTTTACTTTTACCTTTTTTTTCTTTCCATTTTTCGTAGTTGTGTTCATGCGATATACACAGTTTTGTGCCTTTTTTGTTTGCTTAATAGGTCAGTGTCTTTGTGAATAAATATTTGTTAATATTTTAAATTATTTCTTAATCTAGATTGCCAACAGTGGAAAGAATGGGTTAAAACATGTACACATTTTTAAGGTTCTTGACCCCTAGCAAGGTTCTGCTAAGTAACATTCTCATTTCATACTTCAGTTTATAGTGTCATTTACACTTTCTACAGCCCTTACTTAAAATACATATCCCCCAGGGTAGTATAATTGACTTTCGTCAACACAGAATTTATAATTAACTTAATTTATGAATTTGATAGAAAGTTATCTTTCGCCTTTTACTTTTACATTTCTTTGATTATTAAAAGTAACATTTTTCATGTGTTTACTGGCCATCAGTATTTCATTTTTTTGTGAATTACCTATTCATGTATTTCTATATTTTGCTACTCATGTTTTGTGTATTTTTATTCCTGTGTTTGTATTTTTTATTTCTATTTACATATATTTGTTCACTCTCTATGGTTTATGAAGTATGTTAACACTTGGTTAAATGAATTGCACGTAGTTTTCAGAGTTTGTCTCATACGTTTTAACTTCATTGTTAAAGTTTATTTACTGTGTTTTTTAAATGCATGGGAGTTTTAAGGAGTCATGTTTTCACATACATCTATCTATTCCTTTAAGTCTGACATGTTTTGACTATTCCAGCATCAGATAAATAATCCCCTACATTTTCTTGTAGTGTTTTTCATATTTTGAACCCTTTGCTCTCTCTAGAAATTATTTTTGTGTATGGCATGTATGCCCCCCCCCCCCCCCGCCACTTTAACTTCTTGTCCTGGCCTATAGGACTGTACATGACCTGGTTACTGCCTGTCTTGTTGACCCCATTCATCTCCCTCACTCTCCCCTGAATCACCGTACTACATCTACATTGGCCTTCGTACTCTTTTTTTACATCCCAAGCTGATTTCCTACCTTGAGGTCTTGACACTTGTTGCCTGTGCTTGGAAAGTACCTCCTCAGATCCCCATACAGCTTATTCCTCATCATGCCCATGGCTTTCAAAGAGGTGTCATGTCTCAGTTTCCTAGTGCTGCCATAACAGATATGCCACAAGTGGGTGGCTTTAAAGAACAGAAATTTATTTTCTCACAGTTCTGGAAGCTAAAATTCCAAATCACGGTCCCGGCCTTGTTGATATTGTCCTTGTTGGTGGCCCCAGGCATTCCTTGGCTGTCTTTGGCTTATAGACAATCCTCATGTGGTATCTATCTTCCCTCTGGGTATGCATGTCTCTGTGTTGATGCTGCCCTTTATATACCTCAGAAGTGATGAGGTTTAGGATACACCCTACACTGGTCATAACCTCAACTGATTGACTACATTACATTAGACTGCATTATGGAAGGGGATTACATTACATTGCGTTATGTGTAAGATGATTATATTACATTAAATTACATCCACAGGTATAACCAAAAAACCAAAACCATTGCCATTGAGTTGATTTTGACTCAGTGACCCTATAGGACAGAGTAAAAATGCCCCATTGGGTTTCCAAGTCTGTAAATCTTTATGGAAGCAGACTGCTGCATCTTTCTTCTACAGATCGGTTGGTGGGTTCAAACCACCAACCTTTCAATTAGCAGCCAAGTGCTTAACCACTCTGCCACCTGGGTTCCTTCCACAGGTATAGGGGTTAGGATTCCAACACATATTTTGGGAGGGACATAATTCTATCCATAACACCTTCTCTGATCATTCTACATCAAGAAGTGTTCCTCTAGTGCTATTGATCCCTTAAACTTATATTTTCCTCCTAGGATTTAATGACTTCCAAAATTACTTGTTTATTTACTTCTAGCTTGTTTGCCATCTCCAGCACCAGAATGTAAGCTCCATGAGAACATGGGCCTTTCTTGTCTACTTCACCACTATTATCACAGCACTGAGAATTACCCTGGCATGTGGTACATTTTCAATTAATATATGATCCATTGGCAAATGAATAAATGGATTTAGTGTGTGTTATTAGCCAAGTATCATACTGCTTACCATATCTTTATGCAAAAAAATATGTGACTTCTATGTTTGTTTGCCAACTGTGCCCTCACCCTGCGAGGTATTTTCATAAGTGCCACTATGCCAATTTTTTTTTTCACACGTTGCTATAAAAAAATTAGCATAGCGTGACTACAAAAATACCTCGCCAGGGTAGGGGGGCACATCTGGCAAACAAATGTAGAAGGCAAGTATTATTTGTGTAAAATACAGTAATTATTATGTAAAAATGACAACAATAATAGCTAACATTTATTGAGTGCGTATTCTGTGATACTGTGCTGTTGTATAAGGATTATTTCATATAATCTACCAAATAAGAGCTGCTTATTGAGTACATATTAGATTTTATTACTGCAAATAGGACCTAATAATAGTAGGTGCTATTATCATCCCCACTTACAGATAAGAAAACAGGGACACTGAGTGCACCTTAAATGGTTAAGGTTAAACAGCTAGAAAGGGACAACACTAGGCCTGGGCACGTCTGTCCAACCCCAATGCCTATAAACTTACTTCTATACTATAGTGTGTACTGTAGCTTTATAATATGTTTTGCGTATTTTTTTCTGCTCAGTTTCTCTGGGGAAAAACGGGAGTTTTCTTTACATTAATCAGTTTATGCAGCCCTGGATCTTTTCTTCAGCTCCTCCCACTCCTTTCCAAATAATCTTATTGGTCTTTTGACTGGAATTTCATTAAACCTCTTCATTAATTTGGTAACAGATTCGTCTTTTCAAAATTGAGTCATTCTGTTCTAGAACAAGTCTCCGTTTATCTCTAATACTTTTTGACCCTTTGAAAAGTTTGGTAGTTTTCCTCTTATATGCCCTGAAAATTTTCTAAAAATTATATTTATAATGAGCTTTTTTATATTTTTGGTTGCTGTTATGAATGAGAATTTTTCACGTTACATTTCAGAATATTTTTTAATTCTTTTAATGATATGCAAAAACATATTTAAAACAGAAATAGGTATTTGCTTGAGTTATTACATGCTCTACTTACATCTTCTGAGAAAAGTGCTCACTGTCCAGACAGATGGGTAAAAGCAAATAGGAAAGGCAGCAAACTACTAAAAGAGTGAATGTTACGGACATGGGTTTGGAGCAGGGCAGACCTGATATCAGTTCCTAGTTCCTGGTCTTAGTAAGTTATTCAGATTCTCTGAACATAACTGCATCTGTAAAGTGGGTATAATGATAATTTTCACCCATAAGTTTGTTGTAAGAACAAGTGAGGTAATGATGTCATACATTTAGCCCACTGGCAGATACACAGTGGATACTTAATAAATGTTTACTGTTACTAATACGGCAACTGGATTATAATTGATTTATACAATATATTTACGCAAATAATGTGCACCTTCTACATTTGTTTGCCAAACGTTCCCTCCCCACTGAGAGGTATTTTCGTAAGCTTTGCTATGCCAATTTTTTTAGTATGTTACTGTAAAAAAAATTATCATAGTGTACTTACTTACAAAAATACCTTGTGTGGAAAGGGTGCAATTGACAAACAAACATAGAAGGTATGCATTATTTGCATAAAAAAATACAGAAATCTTTTTCTCCAGACATTAAACCTTGAAGAGAGCGTTATATGGTGCAATTTCATGTTCCTTGGTGTGGGGATGAAACAAAGAAGCCTCAAGAAGAAGCCACTGAGGGTGGAGTCACTCTCACTTTCATCCTTTGGTTGTAAAATAAAATGGAGATCTAAGGTTTCCTTTGTATCTCTATCTCTTTCTGTGTTTACAACCATAAATGGGTAGGTGCTTGCTTACACGCACATACACAAATGTACTACTCTTTAACTCAAAAAAAGTATTATGTGGCAATATTAGTTTTCAACCCATAAAATTTCTCTGGCTCTCTTGGTGACCCTCTTTTCTTCATCATATTTGTCCCCTCTCCTTATGTTGTAGGTCCCTACACTACTCTGAGGAATGCACCCAGCATTCCTCCACAAACAGAGATTCTCAAAAAGATAATAAAGAATGGGATATATAGACAAGAGTTTTTATTGATTGATTGATTTGAATCTGACCCTGTTGCATTACCCTAGATGTCTTACCTGTCTTTAAACTTCTAACATTGTTTGTAAGTGTAAGCATGTGTCTGTTGGTCAGGAGGGATAGGGTGGTAGTTAGGTTATGTTGTTGTTATTAGGTGCCGTTTAGTCAGTTCTGACTCATAGCAACCCTACATACAGCAGATCGAAACACTGCCTGGTCCTGTGCCATCCTCACAATCATTGTTATGCTTGAGCCCATTGTTGAAGCCACTGTGTCATTCCATCTCATTGAAGGTCTTCCTCTTTTTCGCTGACCCACTATTTTACCATGCCTGGTGTCCTTCTCCAGGGACTGAGCCCTCCTGATAATATGTCCAAAGTATGTGAGACGTAGTCTAGCCATCCTTGCTTCTAAGGAGCATTCTGGCTGTATTTCTTCCAATACAGATTTGTTCATTCTTTTGGTAGTCCATGGTATATTCAATATCCTTCGCCAACATAATTCAATGGCATCAATTCTTCTTCTATCTTCCTTATTCATTGTACAGCTTTCACATGCATATGAGGTGATTGAAAACACCATGGCTTAGGTAAGGTGCACGTTATTCTCAAGGGTGACATCTTTGCTTTTTAATACTTTAAACAGGTCTTTTGCAGCAGATCCGTCCAATGCAATGGACATTTAATTTCTGGACTGCTGCTTCCATAGTTGTTGATTGTGGATCCAAGTAAAATGAAATCCTTGACAACTTCAGTCTTTTCTCCGTTTATTACAATGTTGCTTACTGGTCCAGTTGTGAGAATTTTTGTTTCCTTTACGTTGAGGTGTATTCCATACTGAAGGCTGTAGTCTTTGATCTTTATCAATAAGTGCTTCAAGTCCTCTTCAGTTGCAGCAAGCAAGGTTGTGTCATCTGCATAATGCAGGTTGTTAATGAATCTTCATCCAATCCTGATGCCCTGTTCTTCTTCATATAGTCCAGCTTCTCAGACTATTTGCTCAGCATGCAGATTGAATAAGTACGGTGAAAGGATACAACCCTGATGCACACCTTTCTTGACTTTAAACCAAGCAGTATTCCCTTGTTCTGTCTGAACAACTGCCTCTTGATCTATGTACAGGTTCCTCATGAACACAATTAAGTATTCTGGAATTCTCATTCTTTGCAATATTACCCATAATTTGTTATGATCCACAGAGACAAATGCCTTTGTATAGTCAATAAAACACAGGCAAACATCTTTCTGGTATTCTCTGCTTTCAGCCAGGATCCATCTGACATCAGCAGTGATATCCCTGGTTCCACATTCTTTCCTGAATCCAGTTTGAATTTCTGGCAGTTCCTTGCCGATGTACTCCTGCAGCTGCTTTAGAATGATCTTCAGCAAAATTTTACTTGTGTGTGATATTAATGATATTGTTCAATAATTTCTGCATTCAGTTGGATCGCCCTTCTTGGAAGTAGGCATAAATATGGATCCTTCCAGTCAGTTGGCCAGGTAGCTGTCTTCCAAATTTGTTGGCGTAGACGAGTGAGTACTTTCAGCGCTACATCAGTTTGCTGAAACATCTCAACTGATATTCTGTCAATTCCTGGAGACTTGTTTTTCGCCAATGCCTTCAGTGCAGCTTGGACTTGTTCCTTCAGTACCACTGGTTCCTGATCATATGCTACCTCCTGAAATGGTTGAACATCAACCAATTCTTTTTAGTATAGTGACTCTGTGTATTTCTTCCATCTTTTTTTTTTTATGCTTCCTCTGTCTTTTAATATTTTCCCTGTAGAATCTTTCACTGTTGCAACTGGAGGCTTGAATTTTTTCTTCAGTTCTTTCAGCATGAGAAATGCCGAGCATGTTCTTCCCTTTTGGTTTTCTAACTCCAGGTCTTTGCATATGTCATTATAATACTTTACTTTATCTTCTTGATCTGCCCTTTGAAATCTTTTAGGTTATGGTTAACTCAGTTCTCACCAAAACCTCCATTTTTTTTTCCCCTTAATATTATTTATTTTGCTGTTGCTGTTGTTGAGAGTATACACAGCAAAATACACACCAATTCAACAGTTTATACATGTACGTTTCAGTGACACTGATGACATTCTTTGAGTTATGCAACCATCCTCACCCTCCTTTTCTGAGTTGTTCCTCCCCCATTAACATAAACTCACAGTCCCCTAAGACTCCTATCTAATCTTTGGAGTTGCTATAGTCAATTTGATCCCATCTATATAGTTCTTAAAATAGCATAATGCTCAAGGCAGAAAATTTTTACTGATTAAACTAAACTATTGTTTGGTTGCAAGAAGACTTCAGGCGATATTTTTGGTCTGGTTTAAGGCCAGTAGTTTCAGGAGTTCATCCAGCCTCCATGGCTCCAGAAAGTCTGGAGTCCATGACTCCTGCTGATTTTGATCTTTTGTTGTTGTTGTTTTTGTTATAACGATTCTTTTCTTCTATATTTAATGGGTCAGCTCATCTTTTCCTCTCAAATACTGTGTAGTGACCATAATTTAATCTTTAAAAATTGAAGCCATTGCTGTGCCCCAAGAATATCCTCTTCAGTGTGTATTCCTTTGTCATGCAGCCACACCTAGCGTTGTTGTTGCTGTGAGCGATCAGGCTGATTCCGACTCATAGTGACCCCACAGAACATAGTAGAACTGATCCGTAGGGTTTCCAGGGAGTGGCTGGTGGACTTGAACTGCAGACCTTTTGATTAGCAGCTGTAGCTCTTAACCACTGCACCACCAGGGATCCACACTAGTGTTAGAGCAGATGATAAGATGGGTTTGGAATACTTGTGGTGATAAGGTCCTTTGAGAGACCTGCAATAAACTTAGTGAATAACAGTGAAGTGAGAATCTGCCTAGTTCCGTGAAACAAGCACAGAGTTTGGAGTTAGGCTGCCGTGGTCGTGAATTCTACCTGTAGCTTTGATAAGCTCAGTTATCTTAAGCAGTTTAACATTTTCTGAGTCTTAATTTCTGCAACTATTATTCAGGAGACAATAATACCCACCAGTGTGTTTGCCATGGGATTAAACATGACCTCATATGTAAAGTGTTTAGCATAACACCTGGCACATGTGAAGGTTAATACTTCCTAATGCTCATGGTTATCATACTCATTCAAGTCAGGAGCAGGAAAAAAGAACAACAAAAAGCAGGTCATTGGGTTCTGATGAGGTGTAGTTTGGCTAGTTGAAATTCTGACCTGCAGTTGTGGTATTTTCCTTAGAAGGAGATGCTTATCCCCAAACTGTGAGTGTACAGCACTTGGAGAAGGCAAGGTGATTTTTGGTTTTCCTATTATTTGGTACCTTTGCTGGCATACCGCAGCTGGCAAATGTTTTCCAGATTCTCCTGCCACACTGACATTTGATGCTTTCTTAATAATTTTCCATTTTCTCAATGTGTTAAATCATAAACTATAGCTATTTTGTTGGTCTGTGGCAGGCCTATCTGTGATGTTGAGTCATTGCTTGGCACACAGAAAAGATAGCCTTCTATATTTAAACATGTTTATCAATCATGCCTTCCAGATACCATCTGCCCAAGAAGGGCCACAACAAGTAGAGGTCCAAAGAAGGATGACTTTGGGAGGAAGCCTTTCCCAGGAGCATAGAACAGAACCCGTCTGGCTCTAATGACTGATTGTTCAGGGTGGATGAGGAGAGGGGAAGGGGAAACTTTTGCTCAGATATAGCCTCTACCTGCTTATTAATCGAACAAGGCAGGTGCCAGGCTGCTCTGAGTTTGCTGGAAGCCTGCAAAATGTGCCGTTTTCCCTACTAATAAGTCCTTCAGCACAGGAGACATCTCTAGCGAGCTTTACAGCAAGAAATAAAGGAAAAAATTCAATTAATACGAACCCTGAGGTTAACTAAAAAAAAAAATCTCTTAGCCTCTTTTCTGAAAAGTAGAGAGTTGAAAGCGAAGATAAGAAAGGAGAGTAAAGGAAAGAAGAAAATGGAGCCCACTGACATCAGAGATTAATTCAGAAGCACATTTGCTGGGTTAAGTCCAGACTCCTTAGCATGCATGGCATTCGAGGTCACTTTCCTGTTCACAATGACCTACACAGGGCACCCCCTCTGAAATCTTGGTACCAGTGATATCTAGGCCCCAGGAATGAGACTGGAGAAGGATGCAGGCTTACTTTCCACTTCTCTTATGACACTTAATACATTCTTCCTCATAGAGATTCTTATTTCTGTTTATTAATTGAGGCTCAAAGAAAGTTTGGGGTATTTGCTCAAGGAGTATAGGGGGTGAGTGGTTGAAGGGAGACTTCATTCTACTTACATTTTGCTTTCATGCCTTTTCCCTCATACTCCTCTGAAAGCTCCTTGAGGGGAGATTTATTTTTTATATAGCATTTACTGTTTATTCTTTAGTATTAAAAATAATACATGTTCTAGGCATAAAATTTGGTAACATAGCAAAGCCAAGGAAAATAAAACACTCAAACTCCCATACATTATAACTAATATTTTGGTTTATATGTTTCCATTTATTTGTGTGTGCATGGATGTGTGTGTATGCCCGTGTGTGTGTGTGCCTGCATGTATGTACGTGCTCACATATAATTATACCATTTGGAAAACGGCTAATGGCTGATTAACAATGTATCAACTGGATTCAAATAGACCTAGCCCTGGGTCTGAATCTCCTACTGTTAAGTTACATTGGATAAATTTCTTAACCTTTTTGACCCTCAGTTTTCTCATCTGGGAAAATAATAATCTTTTTAATTTCCCTTTCCTTCCTTATAAAGTAGGAATAATAGCACCTATTTCATATATACTTTCTGGGGATTAAACCAGATTGTTTATGTAAAGCATATAACACTGGGCCTATTTGATTAACTATTGTTATAATAACAGCTACAGTGATCATTGTGGTTATTATAATTATTTTATCAGCTATATTTCTCTTGTCAGTAAATACTCTTCTACAGCAATGTTTCTAAACCTTTTGTTCATTATCGCCCCTAAGGAGTTTTTTTAAGGTCCCCGGGTGGTGCAAGTGGATAAGTGCTAGACTACTAACCAAAAGGTTGGCAGTTCAAACCCACCCAAAGGCACTGCAGGAGAAGGCCTGGTGATCTTATGAAAGGTCATAGCCATGAAAACCCTATGAGACAGTTTTGCTCTGCATTCATGGAGTCACCAGGAGTGTGAATTGACTTGGCGGCACCTAGCGACAACAATAACAACAACAACAACAAGGCGCATCTGTGTACTGTGTGGATACCTGTGCTTTATATGTAAAAAGAGCAAGATTTGTTTACCCACCCCCCCATGACAATTTTAGCCCCCATTAAGAATGCATGTTCTATTGCACGATTTATGACAATTACACCATATTCTGTTAAATACATAGCAATCTGTATAATATAATCAAGACTATATTATATATTATATTACTATATATTACTATATCAGTAATAGTCTTGATTATATTATATAATATTATTTGAGTTATTTAAAATAGGGTTTTCCTATTTTTAAACTATGTTGTAATGAACATAGTATACATGTATATCTTGTGCACACAAACACATCTTTGTGCATGTGTGTGCTTTTTTCTTAGGATAAATTCCTCAAAATGAAATATCTTGACCAAGGTTGTGGATTTTGATGCCAAAATATTCACTTTAATTTGTAGTGTCTGAATTTGCAGTGCCTCTTTCACCAAAATTTTATCTAAATTGGCTATCAAAATTTAAAATATTTTATAATTTATTTAAAATCTTGGGTAAGTTTAGTTTTCCATTCTCACTACACTTAGGGCTGTGCCTAATTCCACAGCATGGCACACAATGCCCATCAGGATTCCACCCAGGCTTTCTCTCCAGACCTTCTTTGCCTCTTCTCCATGAGATGTCTATATCCCAGCGTGACTAAATGTGGGGCAGCTCCCCAGCCAGTCAGTGTGTTTCTTTTCTTTCATGCTCTTGTGCATTTTTCTCAGTGGTAAGTGTTCAAGGGTTGTTGCTGTTATTGTTGAGTTGGCTCTAACTCATGATGACCTTGTGTATCACAGGCTGAAATCTTACCCAGCCCTGTGCCATCTTCAGCACTATATTGGACAATGTTTTATTGTAATCTGTAAGTTTTTCATTGGCTGATTTTCAGAAGTAGATCTCTAGGTCTTTCTTCCTAATCTGTCTTGGTCTAGAAGGTCCACTGAAACCTGTCCACCACGGATGAACTTGATGGTATTTGAAATACCAGTGGCATAGCAACATGCAAGATCCTACAGTATGACTGACAGATGGGTGGTGATTTCAAGGGTTCCAAAAAAAAAAAAAAAAAACAAAACCCAAAGTGTTGCCATCTAGTCAATTTTTAGACACTAATTGAACAAAAGGCTTCATACTTCTTCCCAATGAAACTACCATTTTTAATTTGGATTCTAATTCAGAAATACTTCTTCCAGTCACAAAGAACAAAGTAGAATTCTTCTACTGACACAACAGAGTCCTGGTGGGGCAGTGATTAAGAGTTTGGCTGCTAATCAAAAGGTTGACAGTTCGAATCCACCAGCTGCTCCTTGGAAACCCTATGGTTTCAAACTCTATCCTGTAGGGTTGCTATGAGTTGGAATCAACTCCATGGCAATGAGTTTGGTTTTTTTAATTTTGGGCTGACACAACATTGAAACTAGATTAAAGAAAGACAGAAAGCAAGATGACTTCTCAAAAATAGAAAACAATTTTAGGGAAAGGATTGGGTTTGTTTTTCAGGAAGGTATGTATTTATTTACATATCAAATGTTTATTGAGTACCTACTATGTGTCAAGCCTGGTTCTAGTTCCTGAGAATATGACAGGGAACGGGGCAAATGCTGTCATGTTCATAGATATGGAAAATATCTGTATACAGTGGTCTAAACCCCATTATAAGAAGGTGACATCACTGAAGACTGGCAAATCAGAAGTGCAGTGTGGAATGGAAAAATGTGGATAATGTAAGAAGAGAAATGGAAACTGCTAAAACATTGGCCTGCTAAGCATTTTTTATTTTCATCAGTTTCTTAGAGAGGAGAGAGAAGAAATTTATTATTAGAATCACACCATAAATATTTTGTAGTTTGTTTTATTAGTATGCCTAATTCATCTCTCGAGTAAAATGTAGGTCATTCTCATTCCATAGCGAGAACTCAGTCATTCTTAAGGAAATCTTTTGTGGACTTTATAAAGCTCTAAGTTAATGAACTTCTAGGTGCTGTTTTATACTTAGCTACCTGAGCTAGGAGGACCAAGCTGAGAATATGAGAGTTAAGGCTCTGGTACTTAGTGAGCCAAATCAGAAAGTAGTTCCTTGTGTGCAGTGTGCACGGAGCCTTAATAAGGTTTGTTTTAGACTGAGTGTGTTATGTGTTGTATTGATAGAAGCCTTGACTGTCCATGTGTTTTGCCTGGGCTCACCTTAAGGATCACTGCTCAGAAGCCTTGCCTAAACTTCCTACTCTAATTCAGTTGTCCTTTTTTAATGTTTCGGTAACACTTTATGAATATGTTTATCATCATACTAATTTCACATTTCACGATTACTTTTTACTATTTTACTTATCTCTTTACCCAGTAAACTGTGACTTTCCTGAGACACTGACAGTATTTTTATTTCTCCATCTCAAGCACATGGCATAAGTCTAATCACAAAGTAGTTGCTCAGCCTAGATTTTTATGAAAGAAGGAAGGAAAAAAGAAAAAAAAAGGAAGGAGGGAAGGCAGGAAGAAAAAGGAAGGAAGGAAGGCAGGTAGGCAGGATCTGGGCTAAATATTTAATCTGGTGTCTAGTCCTTCTATAGCTGCAGCTCTGGCTTAGGTCGATGACCCTGAAAACTTGATACATCCTCAGCCACTAACATCTTCTACTTGCTAAGCAGAAAAGAAACTGACAGATTATAGAAATCTGTTAGTTTGCCACATACGTTTGCCTATTTGTTTCCATTAAAAAGAAAAAATCAGGTTTATTGTTATGTATGAGCAATGGGCCCTAGAAGCTGTAATACCACCATCTGCAACCTAACTCGGCAATAATCTTATAAGTTAAGTATTATCTTCATTTCAACCAAGAGAAACTTGAGGTTTATAGGAGATACATAACTAGTCCAAGCACACATGACAATTAAGTATTAGGGCTGAAATGTAAGCCCAGGTCTGACCTGATCTGAGAGTCCAGGATCTTAACCACTGAAGACGTGGTTCTATCCCTTATCAAATATACATTTCATTCAATCAATTTTTCAGTGAGCTTCTTAAAAAGAAGTGTTTTGGGAACTTCAAAGAAGTACATGACTTATTGAAAGGCATCATTATTATCACCTCTATGACCCTTTGATTTTGTGACTGTGTATGGCTTTTAAATTCTTTGGCTTTAGGGGTAAAAAATATGTGAGTCTGTGTGTCTGAAACAGAGAAATGAGAGAGACAGAGATAGAGGAGATGGAGGAGAGAATAGAGACAGAGACAGGTTTCTCTTTGGAAACATCTACTTGAAAGATGTTTAAACAACTCATTTCCTACCTTTTCCTTCTGTTGCATTTAGAGTACAAAAATCAATTCTGGCTATGAATAAATGAGTCACCAATAGGGGTCCAGCAGGTGCTGCTATAGAACAACTCTGGGCCCCTGAGAAGAGTGTACCCAGACTGTGGGAGTGGAGAACTCACTGTCTCTTTTGCTAATTCTCAGCAGGCATCCGCCTGTCCTCAACATTTTCCTGCTTTATAAGATCACATACAAGAGGGTCAGATATTTCAAGGACCTGTGTTCTACACAAAGGTACTACATTTTTCCTTTACTACCAAATTCCTTTGTCAGTAGATACATTTTCTCTTGTACCTTTAATGGAATTTCTGCAGGAAAATGTAATAGAGTGTATTTAGTCTGCCCTTGGTTTGGTAGCCACTATATCGTTTTGTTATTTATAGGGCTGGTAGAATTGACTTAACCTTTCTATTTCGCTCAGAAGCTACCTTGTATATATAACACATATGGTTACACCATTTCGGGCACTCAATTAACAAAAAACCCACAATTCTAAAATGCAAATTTTATGGATCTCTTTTTTTCACTCTATTTTGCATATATAGTTCTTTGCAGGCAGAGTCCATGTTGAGATCGGAATCTCTCACTGTGGCTAGCCTAAAGCCTTTGTCATAGCAAATGTTTCTTTTTTTAAATTAATTTGGAATCAGGATTTATTAAAAAAAAATTTAAATGATGTGGTAATTGGAAGAAAGTCATATATTTATTGGTGTGTGTGTGAAAGATGTTGCTTTCGTTTTATAGTATGTGAAGCTGAGTTTCTCCAAATTATGTGATCGGGGCTTCTGGAGCCACCTTAAAGTTTTCTAGATTTTTATATTATGTCCTTTAATGATTTTTGTATACTATATATAACATGTAATATAGAATATTCTTCAAATGTAGAAGGAAAAATAAAATGAAAGCTTTAATGTCATGGAAGGATTTAGCCCTGAGTTTTCCCCAGTAGAAAAAGAATGGAGAGTTTTGTGCAGTCCAGGTTTTTTGTCTGTTGGCAAAGCTTGGTAATAACTTTTTCTGTTGTTGCCTGTGAGAGCATTGAAGCCTTGGTGGCTACTTTCCTAAGGAGATAATAGCACTAGGTAATAGGAAATGGAGATGCTAAATAAAATCCTGGCTTAAAAAAAAAAGCTTTGGTACTGGGACAAGTGAACAATTAATTCAATTCAGAGAAGTACATTAAAACAACGTTAGAAATATGACTCAACTAAGTAAGGTCTCAGAAGGTCAAAGGATATACAGCATTATCTTCTGTTATTTTGTGAATGCAAAATTCCTGAGGCACCAAGAATAGTTCTGCCGGTAAAAGACTTACACGTTTTAAGTGTGGCACAAGGTCAACTGATCAGATGTGAGTTTCTGTTTTTGAAATGGCCCATGTGACATTATATTGGTGATTGATTTAAAACTCATTGTCCCTGCATCTGCACTCTTTGCGTGTGTGTGTTCTATAGACATTCACGCTCAGAGGCATGTTTGATGTTTCACTTTCCAGCTATGAGAGCAAAGTTGACGTGACCATGAAGACTGCTTTAGTGGAATTTTGTGTTCTGAGGATTATATACAAAACTCAACTCACAACAAAGAAGCCTTGAAATAACCTAAGAAAACATGTATCATTAAAAAATTTAAAAAAGAAGAAAACCCAAAATTCTAACCCAGAGGATTTCAATTTTATGCTTATATATCTCCTAAGAAGAATAGATAGTTCCACTATTTCACTGGCATTGAAGACCAGGTTTTATTCTTTCTTTGGACAAAAACTGCAGCACTGTGTACCACTAAGCAAAGCTTAAATACAAAACAAAGCAGAGAACATATTCCTTTAAAGAATCATTTGTCGTAGAGATGATTTTCCTAAAAATATTACTGTGTAGAAAATTTCTGACGATTTGTAATAGGATTTCTAATTTCATATGAGGAAATAACTATACCTTTATGTATTCTTCACCAAGACTCTAGTTGGGAAAGAAACTATAGACTGCAAATAATGTTTCTTATGAAAGAAAATCCTGAGAAGTCAGGTGAAGTAATCCAAATAAATGAGAGGAAAAATTTTTATTGTAGGGCTGAGGGAAAAATTAAGACTTCTTGGATTAACCTTAGTAGAAATGAGTTGGAATATATTATTACTATTTTCTGGGGCTAGTCTTAGGTTCTGTATATGACAGACCTTCAAAAAGGGGTGTGTAATTGAGACAGAATGGAACGTTTCAAATCCACTAAATCTTACATCCATAGAGTTCAATGAAAATTAACAGCCCTTTATTCAGCATCTACTATTAGCTCTGCTCTATGATAGACATTGGTATTTGCTTCCATATAATTTATAATCTAGGGACTGAAAGACAGAGAACTGACATTTTTGTGTAACCTACCATTATGCAGGAAGCCAAATAATGCCCACCCCAATAAATGTCCATATGCTCTTTACAGAATCTGTGAATATTTTTCTTCACATGTGTTTATTAAAAAAAAAAAAAGATTTGGCAGACATGATTAAATTAAGGATCTTGAGATGAGGACATTATCCTGTATTACCTGGGTGGGTTCAATATGATCACAGGGCCCTTTGAAAGGATAGAGGAATGCAGTAGAGTCAGAGGAGATACGATTATGGAGGCAGAGGTCAGAGTGATGTGGGGCCATGAAAAAAGGAATGCGAGGAGACTCTAGAAGCTGGAAAAAGCAAGGAAACATATTCTTCCCTAGAGCCCCCAGAATAAATGCAGGCCTGTCTAGCCATTTTAAATTTCTGTCTTCCAGAACTGTGAGATAACAAATTTGTTGTTTTAACTCACTAAGTTTTCGGTAATTTGTTACAGCAATAATAGGAAATTAATATTTCATATTGTCTCATCTACTCTTCATATTAACACCATAAAAAATTTATTGACACCCCTCTGAAGAAACTCAAACTGTGCTCATACAGGTGTACAAATTTTTGCAAGCCATGGATCTCGTAGATAGCACAGTAGAAATTCAAACTCTAGTCTGGGACGTTCCAAAGTATAACAAAATGTATACTAGTGAATTATGGGCAAATATTTCTGGAGTATATCATAAGATACTAAGTTACATCACAGAGTCAAAGAATTTAGATAAGGGAATGTGTCTTTGTGCTGGAATATACCCACTCCTTACTTATCAACATGATTGTGTCCCAAAGACCAGGTTGTTATGCAAAAATCAGCGTTATGTGAAAATGGAGGATGACTACATTGCTATATAACTGCCAAATTGCATCATTACATAACTGCCAAATTGTTTATACTTGTTTACAGTATGAAAGCTGAAACAAAAAGACAGAATGTCACCTTGTTAATCTGCAGCTGGGAATGTGCACATCAGGTGACTCAAATATTTTGCTACTTTGCACATGTCAAATACATTTGTTAGATAAGCTTTGTTCAGGTATGACTAAAAGTGCTGTGAGTATTAATTTGGCATAACAAATAAATTTTACCAAGTAGGCAAATTCACAAATACTAAATTGTGAATAATGAGCATTGACTATATAACAAATATACATGGGTGTGTTGATATGTTTGTGTCTGTTTTTGTGTATATATGTATATACACCAAGATACATACACAAGTACCGTGTGTATGTGTACTGATATATATGGGTCCATGGGTATACGTGTGTTATGGATTGAATTACGTCCCCCCAAAATATGTGTTGTATCATATTTTTATGCAAATAGTGTGTGCCTTCTACGTTTGTTTGCCAACCACTCCTTCCCCTGCGTGAGGTACTCTCAGAACCTCTACCATGCCAATCTTTTTTACATGTTGCTGTAAAAAAAATTTCATAGCACGCTTATGAAAATACCTTGTTGGGGGAGGGAGTGGTTAGCAAACAAAGGTAGAAGCTATGTGTTATTTGCGTAAAAATAAGTAAATCCTAACCTTTATGCCTGTGGTTATAATCCCATTTGGGCATGGGTTGTCTTTGTTATATTAATGAGGCAGTATTAGTGTAGGGTGTATCTTGAGTCAATCTCTTTTGAGATATAAAAGAGATTAAACCAATGAACAAAGGGGAGATGGGGAAATATTGATGCCAGGCCACATGGAGATCTCCAAGGAACCAAGAAGAAGAAGCTGAAGAGACAAGGAACTTCCCCCAGAGCTGACAGAGAGAGAAAACCTTCCCCTAGAGCCAGTGCCTGAATTTGGACTTCCAGGCTCCTAAACTGGAAGAAAATAATTTCTGTTTGTAAAGCCATCTACTTGAGGTATTTCTGTTATAGCAGCACTAGATAACTAAGACAATGTGTATATACACATATATAATCACTAAAAAGGAACCCCAAACCCATTGCCATCGAGTCGATTCTGACTCATAGTGACTCTATAGTGACCCATTGACCCACATATATCAAGGGGTAGTTAGGAGCTATAGAAGAAGCTGGAGCAAAGAGGTGACTGAAAATGAGATTCAACAACAGAAACAACAAAAAAAATGCTTATTATTTTATGTGTATCCCTTGGAGAACCCATTGCCAAGACACCAGAAGAATTATTTCAGTCTCTCTCTTTTTTTATTTTTACTACATTTCCTGGGGATAGGGACCTAGTATTGTAAGTCTTGGACTCTCCTACAGTGCCTTACACATTTAGTGCTCATTAACAATTTGTGGTCTATACGAACAAATGAATCATATTTATTTCTTCAAAGGGATAAGGAAAAAACACTCTCTGTAAGAGGAGAAAAATCTCAACTGGTGCTCACAGCAATTTGTAATGGAGCTTTGAAACCCATGGGGTTTATGTAAGCAGAATGTAGACAATTCATTGAGGAATTGGGGAGCCCTCTTAATCTAATGAAAAAGCCCATGAGCAGTTCAGGAACTCTCTGGTTAAAATATTTGGATTTATGTCTCCTCATCAAGACAATATACTTTTAGACTTTCCAGGCTCTTCTCAGTTCCAATTCTCCAGCTGCTCTTTGGAAATCCCATGGAACAGTTCTACTGTGTCCTATTGTGTTGCTATGAGTTGGAATCAACTCTATGACAACAGATTTTTTTTTTTTTTTTTTTTTGATTTTGGCTCTTCTCACTTCTCTTTGCCAACATGGACACAACACAGGGTTAAAAATTTGTGTGTGATTTTCTAAAAAGGAAGGGAAAGGAGTTGGGGAGTTCAGAGTTGCATTCGTTAGATGTCTGTTGATGCTAGTATTTTATAAAAGTGATATAATTTAATCTTTACAACTCTTTGAGGGAAGTGCCTTCATATCCTTTTTTTCCCTGATGAAAAACTGAAACTAAAATATATTACCTTTTTCAGAGTCACATTGTAAGTAGGAGAGTTGGGATTCCAACTCAGCCTGATCTGCCTAATTCTAAAACTCATGTGTTCTTTTTCTGACATCATGTTGACTTATGCATTTTAATTTATTTTCACTCTGATATTATTAAAAGCTTTTGTTTTCTTACAGGACACTTCTACTTTTCAAATAGCCCAGAATGCACTGACATGAAAAAACGATCTTGTTAATAATATAAGGTGGTAGTTATTGATGTTGTTGATGTTTATATCATGAATTTGAATTGCAGTAGTTAAAAGGAAATATAAAAAGTAGAGGACAACATTTCAGGCTTGTGGTTCTCTTAAGATTTACATAAATGAAAATTTAGATTATGATTTATTCTCAACTCATTCAGATTCTGCATTGTACTTCCTGAGGGAGATTTCTTGACAGTACTATTTATGTACATATATGAATAATTAAAATAGGATTACCTTTTAATCCTATAATTTACATTTGCCTAGTATTAATCCTTGAATTATTTATATGCATGCAGAAACACAGACAAACCAGAACAAATGCTGGTGAATAAAAAGGAAAAGGAGAAAAATGGATATATAATAGTTATTGCCCCAGAGACCAGTCAAACGCCGAAGTATATCGTTACATACAATCGCACCTGCTCTTATGAGATGCAGTTTTCCAAATACTCCTACAGCCTCCCAGCAGCGACAGTGAGATGATGGGTGTCAGACTTGCACAGAACATGTGCTGCCACTCAGAGCAGAAACTGACATTAACTCCTACTGTTCTGAATTACTAGGAGTCAACCTTGGAAAAGTCTCCCATAAAAGTAAACTTTTCATCTGCTAATCCTGAACGCAATTCTGCTCAAGGGTTTATTTCCCTCCATAAACCATTAGACAAACCAATATTTATTTTCTGAACAACAATTTCTTAGGATTATATAGTTTCAGAATGCATGTTAAATGAACCTAACACAGATAAATCCAGCTGATATGTGAACATAGTGGAAAATTAAGTTTTAGTGCAGAATTGGTATTCCATTCTGCATTATTCTTTTTAAAAATAATAGCTCTGATCTAGCTCAATTGGCATGACACAGCTTATAAAGACAGTGCTCTACATTCTACCTTGGTGAGTAGAGTCTGGGGTCTTAAAAGCCTGTGAGCGGCCATCTGAGATACTCCACTGGTCTCATCCCTTTGGGAGCAAGGGAGAATGAAGAGGACAGCATACAAGGAAAAGATCAATCCGAAGGGCTAATTGTCCACAGCTACCAAGGCCTCCACCGGACTGAGTCCAGCACAGCTAGATGGTGCCCAGCTACCATCACTGACTGCTCTGACCAGGATCACAACAGAGGGTTCTGGACAGAGCTGGAGAAGGATGTAGAGCATAATTCTAACTCACAAAAAAAGACCAGATTTACTGTCCTAAAGGAGACTGGAGAAACCCCGAGAGTATGGCCCCCAGACACCCTTTTAGCTCAGTGGTGAAGTTACCTCCAAGGTTCACTGTTCAGCCTGGGAGTGGACAGCCCGGTAAAAGCAAATGAGACTAACGAGGTACAGGAGTCCAGTGACAAGGGCCAGAAGGCAGAAGGGGACAAGGAAGCTGGTGATAGGGAACCCAAGGTTGAGTAAGGATATTGTTGATGTGTTGTGAGATTGTTAACCGTTGTCACAGGGCTTCATGTGTAGTAACTGTTAAATGAGAAACTGTTTTGTTCTATAAGCCTTCATCTTAAGTGAGAATAACAGCACAATTGGAAGAGCGTAGTCAATGTCACTGAACTGTGCATGTAGAAATTTTTGAAACAGTGTATCTTTGGCTATGTGTATTTTCACTAAAAAAAAAAAAAAAAAGGTTGAGAAGTTAGAGAGTTAATAAGTTGTGAGGTTGTTAACCGATGTCATAAAACAACATGTGTACTACTATTTCATGAGAAACTATTTGTTCTGTAAGCCTTCACCTGAAGTACAATAAAATAAATAAATAAATAATAGTTCTGGCCAACTTTTACAATAGTAACCAAAACCAAACCCTTTGCCTTTGAGTGGATTTCGACTCATAGCCACCCTATAGGATAGAGTAGAACTGGCCCATAGGGTTTTTAAGGAGCGGCTGGTGGATTCCAACTGCCAGCCTTTTAGTTAGTAGCTGAGCTCTTAACCACTATGCCACCAGAGCTCTGTATGTGCATATAGATAAGCACATATACATATAGGTATATATCTATAGGTATACACCTATATATATATTAGTTTCTACTGTTTCCTAAGAGACTGAGTAGATCTAAGTATATTTTGGAATGTATCATATCGCATGTGTGGCTCAGTAATTGAGAAGGTAAAAGATAGATTTATCTCTAGCAACAGTAACTCCATTGTACCTAAAGATTGCTACTGCTCAATTTGAGATGCTATAGGAAAAATTGTTAAGAGTTTCACAAATTGTCAATGGTTTTACATTTTCTGTCTAGCTCAATTTCAAAGCTTCTGTTCCTTATGGATTGATTAGTAATAAGGTATTTTATTGCAGTGTATATACCTAAAATTCTAAGCAATCATTTCAAAGAAACACAAAATAAAAAATCTGTCCTCAATTTACCTGTTTCCCACCTCCCCTCTTTTCCTGTTGTGCTCAGAGAAAATACCACTTGCTTCTATATTATCTAGACATATTACTAACTGCCTGGTAATGAGAATAGTCTGAAATACTTAAGTACATTTACAACAAAAGACATTTTATCTCTTTCTCTGTGGGGTGTGTTAAGCATATTCATGTTAAAAATGAAACGTATTCTCATGTTTTCTTAATTTAACTTTCAAGAATGGTTTACATCGTACGTATTTTATATATCACAGTGCTTGTCAAGCTTTTTATAAATTTAGCTCATAAAACTCTTCGTATATATAAAAAGAGGGTTTTGATTTACGATTTTTGCCTTTAAATATTTATCTAGCGATTTTTGCCTTTAAATATTTATCTAGCACAGGAATTTATTTAGAATAAGAATTAACATTGTATTAGGCATCAATTCTACTCTTCTCCTAATTAAATATACTCACTGAGTATCAGGGTGATGGGAGGTGTGTTCTATGAGTTCTTTGTGAGAATTTAGGAATGACAAGGTGGCCCAACTGTGCTGTATTTAGATAATCATCATCATGATCACATTAACTAACAAGTGTATAGTTATTACTATGTCTCAACAGTAGCTAAGATATAGTCATTGCTTCATTTTTTCTTCTTAAAAATCCTTTGAGAAAGTTGTTTATTATAGTCATTTTACAAGTAAGGAAATTGAGGCTTAGAAATATTAAATAACTTGCTCAAAGGTCACATAACCTAGTAAGCGACAGAACCAGGATTTGAAACTGTATCCATTGACTCCAAAGAATGGTGTTAACCATTAATTTCTTCTACTCCCTAGAGTCCTCATAGTCATTGAGGAACACAGAATGATTGGTTAGGATAGAACCCAATGGATAGTCTCAGGACTGAGACTTACGAAAAAGTAAAGGACAGCATTGCCAGCTTTATATAATGTACTAGACCTGAGGAAAACAAATGCTGTTACAACAGAGTCCACTGTACCCAGGAAAGTTCAAGAACACTGGTAGAGTGTTGAGGTTGGAGGAAGATAATTTTGACTGTCATACTCTGCACGGTCTTGCTTGTTTTGTTTTTGACTTGGATATTCAGAAAATATGTGTATCTTCATGACAGAAACAGGGAACTGTGAGAAATGGCAAGAACAAGGCAATTAAATAACTTACGACAAAACGGAAATGACAAGAATCTAAAATAATGAAGCTTTCACGTTTGGGGTCAGAGATGAGTCATAACAATGTGGGGAAAACCCCTTCCTTCTCGCTGTGAGAACTGGTTGCCATTGGGCTGATGACCTTAACATCAGCAACGGTAGAAGTGCTGGGGATGAATTAAGGAGTGATAACCAGGGGAGGGAAGAACCTCCAAAGTCCTGGCAAAGGTCGGTTGATGCTATAAAGAGAGAATGCAGAGATAGCCAACACCTGGAAAATGGGACAGCTTCATCTCCAAAGACTGACTTTAATGAGCCATCCTGGGCCTTATCAGGGGAAAGCGTGGATTTGGAAAGATTTGGGTTCTAAAAATTATGCTGATGAAAATGGCAAAGCAGAGACTGTTTTTGTATCTTCTCTTATTATATTCAGATTGTAATTGTTTTATACAACCATTCATAGTTCTATCTCAATATACCCCGAAGAATTCACTGCCATGGAGTCGATCCCAACCCATAGCAACCCTATAGGGTTTCCAGTGCTGTAAATCTCTATGGAAGCAAACTGCCACATCTTTCTCCCACCAAGCTGCTGGTGGTTTTGAACCACCGACCTTTTGGTTAGCACTTAACTTTAGCTTCGCTTTAACCACTGTGCCACCAGGGCTCCTTTATCCCAATACGTATCTTTAATATCTCCTTTTCTGTTTTTGAGTTAAATTATATGTATTATTCATTTTAATTTAATAGTTAAAATTTTCCCTCATTTTTGATAGTTGCTGGGTTGCCATTTGGTGGGTGGAATGCATTAATTTCTTTAGCATCTCTCCAAGTTTTGCTTTTAAATTAATCAGGGTTGTTCTGGAACAAAACAATTCAGAAATATTTGTTCTATATCTCTCCTTGATGCCCAGTGGACTACCTTTTGTCTATTGTTTATTTTATGGCTTGAGTTGAAGATGCCCATCTGAATACTATCTAGGTATAGACACTTTTATTGCATTCTTCACTTGTGTTTATTGAGTTATGTCTTGCAAAGCTGAGTGATTTCAGAGTATGGCCTTATTTTGCCAAAATTTCTGTTGTTCTTTTTTTCTGCATCAGGTAACAAGTAATTCTTACGTTGTAAGTCTCCCAGCAGATACTTACTATTAGTATCACTACCTTTCTCAGTACCTGTGTCTACCCATTCGGCACCACATACAATCACAGAATGATACAGTTGATAATTGTAAGTGCTCCAACAACTGCAATGCCTTTGATTAACTATCTAGTAAGCCTCGCGGATGGAGTTGTAACTTCTCGTGTCGCCCTTGTTGCAAAATCTTGTGTTAGAAACCTGAGACTTCTGGGACTTAGGTTTTAATGGTGTTTTGATGAAAAATTCTTTAGGAGATCTTCTACGAGGGAAATGATTGTGATTGATTCCTACAGTCCTGATACAAGCTGAAAAGAGACTTTTAAAATATGAGTGTGCATGAGTGCATAAGGGAAAATGTAAGAAAGGGGAATTATCTGACTGATTTTAGTCTTTAGTATTCTAAATCTTATTCTTCTCTACGGTGGTGAATGAATCAAAGCAACCAAAAAATATTTACTGAGGGCTTGATATGAGCCCAGGACTATGCTGGGTGCTGTGGGAGCCACAAAGAAGGCAAGAAGACATGGATAAGAACTTGATTTGGATTTTGGTAAGTTTAGATAGATCTCCTTGTAAGAAAACATAGATACAGAGACATAATTCCTTATCCAGGACTTTTTAAATGGCAGAATGCTTCTGAGGTTGTTCATCGAGGAGGAACCATTTGAATTTCTCATACTCAGGAAGAGATGGTGGGAAAGTAGAACAGCTTTTCCTTTTAGACACTTCCATTTTTTTTTTTTGAACACTTTATTGCGCTTTAGGTGAAAATTTACAGAGCATATTAGTTTTCCATTCAAAAAAATTATATACAAATTGTCTCGTGACATTGGTTTCAATTCCTGCAATCTGTCAGCACTCTCACCCCCACTCCCTGCCCAGGTTCCCCATTTTCGTTTTTCTGGTTTTCCCATCTCTCAGTGGCTTCCTTTGCCTTAGCTGGGTTGTGCTGACTTTCCCTATATTGTGTATTGCTTTCCCCTTCACCAAAGTTAACACATGGCTACTATCTAGTCAGTGGTTTTCCCTCCCCAGCACTATCCTCCCTGGTAACCCTCTTTTCTTGAGTTTCTGCGTGTAACTCTTTTCTTGAGTTTTTATAATAGTGGTCTCCTACAATATTTGTTCTTTTGTGATTGACTTATTTCACTCAGCATACTACCCTCCAGGTTCATTCATGTTGTGAGATGTTTCATGGATTCATCATTGTTCTTTATCATTGAGTAGTAGTCCATTGTGTGTGCGTACCATAATTTGTTTATCCGTTCATTTGTTGATGGGCACTTAGGTTGTTTCTGTATTTTTACTATTGTGAATAATGCTGCAATGAACATGGGTGTGCATATGTCTGTGTGACGGCTGTTATTTCTCTAGGATATATTCCTACTAGTGGGATTGCTGGATTGCATGGCATTTCTATTTCTAGGTTTTTAAGGGGGTGCCATATCGTTTTCCATAATTGTTGTACCATTTTACATTCCCACCAGCAGTGTACGAGAGTTCCAGTCTCTCCACAACCTGGCCAGCATTTACTGTTTCCTGTTTTTTTGATTAGTGCCATTCTTGCAGGGATGAAATGGTATCTCATCATTAGCCTCTCTCTAATGGCTAACGATTGCAAGCATCTTTAATGTTTTTGCTGGCTAACTGAATGTCCTCTTTGGTGAAGTTAGGTACTTCCTTTTAAGATTGTTTAGAATTATCAGGCCATGGACCAGAGCAGCCTAGAGAGGTGTATCAATCATCCTTTTTCTCTGTGATCCGTAGGTATATTATATAATTGTGTATCTAGCTGTATAATTCTGAGTTAAAATGCCTATAA
This sequence comes from Dugong dugon, assembly GCA_030035585.1. Lineage (NCBI taxonomy): Eukaryota > Metazoa > Chordata > Mammalia > Sirenia > Dugongidae > Dugong > Dugong dugon. The sequence continues at coordinate 101,849,832 of CM057467.1, read as the reverse complement.
CTTCAATTCATATGTTCTTGTCCAGATCGTATGGGACCATCATCTTATCTGTAATAATATCACATTGCTTAATGGAGGAGTTAAAGTAATTTAACCAGAAAGAAATTTTTTTAGTTATTTCATGCCTACAATGTGGCAGGTGTTTTAGATACTTTAACTGGCTTAATTCTCATAGCCACTCCTACCAAGAAGATATATTTATCCCCAATTTACAAATGACGACATGGAGGCTTAACCTGAAAAACCAAAACCCATCGCCGTCAAGTAGATTCTGACTCATAACGAACCTGTAGGACAGAGTAGAACTACCCCATAAGATTTCCAAGGAGCAGCTGGTGGATTTGAACTGCCAACGTTTTGGTTGGCAGCCAAGCTCTTAACCACTGCACCACCAAGGTTTAGGGAGATTAAATAATTCACTTAAAACCAGTTAAAACTCCTGTCCTCTAGTATGTGTTAGAATTTTAGCCAGATCATTTTGACTCTGAAGCCCATAATCTTTCTACCATAATGTGCCGTTTTTCTAAAATAGCCACATTAAACTTGTCCCCAGTAACAGAATATCCCCAATTCTGTATGCTTCTTTCTCAAACCCTTCTAGGTATTCATAACATTTGACTTGCCTTATCTTTTGTAATTTTCTTCAATGACTATCAAATAGTTAAGTGAGTTGAAAAGCATTAAAAGAAAAAAAAAAAAACCCTCATCCCTCCATTTTTCTACCAATTGATCTAAGACATTTTCATGCAAAGTGATAAGAATGATGTTTGCCCTAATGTATTGCTTGAAGAATCATGTTCTACAAGATATTTAGTAGGAGTTGTATGAAGATAAGTGCCTACAGTAAAATTAATTTGGGGAATCCTGGTTTAAATACAGTTCAATAAGTTTTTACCTTGCAGGGCTTGCCACATCTTTTAAAATGCTAATGTGCACTGTAGATTTCCAAGAGAGTGTAATAAGCTGCTATGTTTTCCCAAATCATTTGACTACAAAACATTATTCTTAACCAAATAACTGTTATAGTCTTATGGGCTCTAGAATTCTCCAGAGTATTGTTTGAAGCACTGGCTTCTGGTAAGGAATAACATCTGTTTGATCTAAGTGGTTTTTCCACGGTCACTATGAGAATTCATTTATCTTGAGAGTTAAAACTTAGAAGCCCAGAATGCACATGTGGGTGAGCTAGCTCTTTCATTTCAATTGGTAAAGCAGTTTGGAGAAGACGATAAACAAACCACACAAACGTGCACAGAATTCCATTTGTCTGTATAGTTCAAATCAAGGTGAATTTAAGATTTAATTGCTCTGATGGAGTGTGAATGTGGGTAGGGTGGGGGTGTGGGTGGATGGCATTCATTTTAGGCCACCATTATGAAAGTAGAACTCACTTTTACTATCAGTACAATATGTGCCTTTGTAAACAGGACACAATCTGGAACCAGATTCCTGTATTAAATACAGTTTTTTGTAGTTCATTTTTAGAATTTGGAGCTTAGCTTCCCCATGCTGTTATAGAGCAGGCTTAAATTGTGCCTACAGAAGGCAGTTGTCTTGGAGTCTAGGTATATTATGGGAAAGAAATGCATAAATTGGCATTGTTGGGGAGAGAGGAAAAGTGATTGCCACGTATCACTCTGTTGAGCTTCCAACCATCGGAATGATGCCATTTAGAGGAGGGAAGAGTTCAGAGAGGGACTAGCACTTAAATGATTAGAATCCACTTAGTCTCCACTGGACTAGATTTGATCATAAAGTGCTGATTACAGTTGTCTCCATTCTGGATACTGGACTTACACAGGGCTAGGTTAAAAAAAACGCATTTGTCATTTACTAGCTGTCTATTGTGAAATTACTTAGTTTTCCAAAACCCTATGTTAATCATCAATAACATGAAGAGGACTTGAAGCACTTACTCACGAAGATTCAAGACTACAGACTTCAGTATGGATTATGCACTCACATAAAGAAAAGAAAAATCCTCGCAACTGGACCAATAAGCAACATCATGAAAAGCAGAAAAAAGAAGGAAGTTGTCAAGAATTTCATTTTACTTGGATCCACGATTAATGCCCATGGCAGCAGCAGTCAAGAAATCAAAAAATGCATTGCACTGGGAAAATCTACTGCAAAAGACCCCTTTAAAGTGTTCAAAAGCAAAGACGTCGCTTTAAGGACTAAGGTGCGCCTGACTCAAGCTATGGTGTTTTCAATTGCCTCGTATACGTGTGAAAGCTGGGCAGTGAATAAGGAAGACTGAAGAAGACTTGATGCCTTTTAATTATGGTGTTAGTGACGAATATTGAATATATCATGGACTTCCAGAAGGACGAACAAATCCGTCTTTGAAGAAGTACAGCCAGAATGCTCCTTAGAGACGAGGATGGTGAGATTTGATCTCATGTATATTGGACGTATTGTCAGGAGGGATCAGTCCCTGGAGAAGGACATCACGCTTGGTAAAGGAGAGGGTCAGCGAAAAAGAGGAAGCCCCTCAATGAGATGGGTTGATACAACGACTGAAACATAGCAATGATTGTGAGGATGGCGCAGGACCAGGCGGTGTTTCGTTCTGTTGTACGTGGGGTCACTGACCCAATAGCACCTAATATCAACAAAAACAACATGAAGATAGTAGTTGCTTAATGGATTTATTGTGATTATTAATGAAAATAATGTATATAAAGAACCTACATTGTGCTTTGGTCATGGTAGATAAATCATGAGTGCTGCTTTGCTTTCATCCCAGATTTCTGGTCAGAGTTGGGAAGGAAGAAGGATTTGAGTAGGACGAGAAAGGTCCTGGTAGAGTGAACATATACTGGTGCTTTGCTATATTTCATACTATTTTGGGTTAAAAAGCTAGTCAGTTTTCCGTACTAGGCAAGCGTTGGCAAATGCATTTAATTTCCAGTGACCTTTTCTCGATTCTCACTTGACTTTTCTTCTCTGCAGTCTTTGATAATGATGAGTACTTTCTCTTTCTTGAATTCCTTCCTTTGGCTTCCACGAGGCTCTACCATCTTAATTCTGCCTGATTATATGACTGGACCACTTTCTTCACCTTTTGAAAAAATCGTGTCTGGTTACTCATTGCTGTCTAACAAACCACCCCCCGAACGTCTTGGCTTAAAACAATAACAATCCTTTTTACCCCTCATGGTTCTGTAGGTTTACTGGCTCAACTAGGTGGTTCTCACTCAAGTTTTCTCATGGTGTTACAATCAGACAGTGGCTGGGCTGAAATATCTGAAGGCTCACTCACTCATATATGGTTCCTGGAAGGAGAGGGGAGATTTGAAAAGATGGGGGCTGGAACAGCAGGGGATCTGATGTGGTCTCTTTTGATATTCTTTTTAGCACAGCAGCTTCAGCGCAGTCCTGCTTCTTACATGGTGGCTTAGGGTTTCAAAGGTGTATTTCCGAGAGACGGAGAGCCAGTCTTTTAGGTCCTAGCCTCAGAAGGCATTCATTTTTAATTCCAAAGCATTTTATACATCAAGACAGTCACAAAGTCCTGCTCAGGTTCAGGGGGAAAGGAAACAGACCCACCTTTGCTGGAGGTGAGACAAGGTTTTTCAAGAGCACATGAAATGATAAGTTTTGTTGTAACCACTTTAGCCTGCCCTCTGGTCACCACAAGGAGCTCCGGTGGCTCAGTGGTTAAGCACTCAACTACTAGCTGAAAGGTTGGTGGTTCAAACCCACCTAGCAGCTCCAGGGGAGAAAGGCAGGCTTTCGTAAAGATTATAGCCAAGAAAACCTTTTGGGGCAGTTCTACTCTGTCACATGGGGTCACTATGAGTCAGATGCAACTTGACAGCAACATGTTTGTCCCTTAAGACTCTCCAAACCTCATTCTATATGGCATTAGGCTCACATTCAAGGTCCAGGATCTTGGCATATAAATGAGGTCAGATGTGGATGAAGCTCTTCAGTGAGATTCCTTGTGTATAGTTTTTTGAGTATGTTTCCTCTTGATGTAAGACCTGTAAACTTAAGAGGAAAGCTATTTTCCCATGCCCCACACTCAACAGACATAGAATAACCACAATACGCACTCCCATTGAAAAAAGGAAAATAGGAAGCACAGTAGTCATTTGTCCATAGTGACTTTGAAAAAATATCGGGGAATATGTTGCCAATTCCTTGGTTAAGGCTCAGTTGTGCTGTCTGGGAATGATTTTCCACGGCTCTTGGCCTTACCTTTCCCATAAAACGTAGGCTGTGTTTGCAGTTCAGTAGTTTTATCAGCCTGCTTTCTGCCTGTAGAAGTTCAAGAGTCCAAAGACCGCTTTCATTTGGTACTGTCTCTGCTCTTTTCAGTTCAAGATGATATAATTCCTTTAAAAACTTTTGTGTGTTTTATTTATTTATTTTTATTTTTTAATGAATCAATTTATAGTCCGTTCCACTAGAGAAAAGCCACATCCACAAATCTCTTCAAGATAACCCTGTGCTACCTTGCATTTTCTGTGAGGTTTTTGTGGGACAATGTACTTCAGATTCTTAGAAGCCCTCTTGTGTAACAAAGAGGATCTGTGAGACCTGCCTTTAATATTCTCAGTAGGTCTTTTGTCTGTTGACAAATCACCTTAAATTTTTCTTAACATGGATTTTTACAGTCATACCCTAGCTTTATATTTTGACCATGATTTCTGATCGCACGCTGGACTTTTTTTCTGTCCTGGAGCCATTTCTTAATTTTAGCAATTTTGTTTTCTTCCAGGAGGCTAGAAATAAAAATGTTTTATTTACTCAGCAAGTCCTAGCTCCTTTATATTTAACATATTTTTAAGTTTGTAGGTCCCTAGGTGGCACAGATGGTTTTTGTTTGACTACTAACTGAAAGGTTTGCGGTTTGAACCAACCCGGCAGCACTGTGGAAGAAAGGCCTGGTGATCTACTTCTGTAAAGATTAATGCTAAGAAAACCCTATGGAACAGTTCTACTCTATAACACATGGAGTCACTGTGAGATGGAGTTGGCTCAACAGAAATGTTTTTTTTTCTTTAGGTTATCTCTCCTCTTGAACTTTATTATTGTCAACTAGAAGAAGGCAAGCAACAACTTCATTCCTCTGCCTGGAAATATCCTTAGATCATTTAGTTCATTGGTACATTTCCTCTTTTCCACATCATTGCAGGCGATGATGTTGCTAAAATTTCCAGTATCGCCTAACAATGATTTCCTTTCTTTCATCTTCCTATAGCATTTTCCTCACTTTCTTTTAACTCCCACTAACAGCCTCCTTTACGGCCATCAGAATTCCACTAACGGGCTCTTGAAGCCCTTTACGCTTTCAGTAATACTCTCCTTGAGTATCTCTCTCTAGCTCAACTATTCTCTCCAGCATGGTGACTTCAGGCTAACCGGACTTCTCACTTGGCAGCTCAGAGAGTCAGAGATGTATGTTTCAAGACAGAGGGCCGGCATTCTATGATCTATCTTTGGAAGTCACACAGCCTTCCTTTTCATGCATTTTATTGTTTATGTAGTCACAAAGCCCAGTCAAGCTAAAGAAGAGGAGAACTAGACCCCTCCTCTTGCTGGAGGAGTGGCAATGATTGAGAAGAGCATGTAAAAATAGAAATATTGTTGTTACCATTTCTGCAAAATAGAATCTAATACTTCCTGCATATAGGTTTTCCCCAAGGAAACAAGAAATATTGTTGTGACCATTTACTCTGCCCTCTGGTCACAACAAGGAGCCCTAGGGATGACTGACTCCCGATCTCTGAAAGTAAGAAAATAGTCAATTTCTTTTGGAGCTGTTCCACCTGTGTTACATTTTGACTCAATGAAAGGATGGTAAGATGGAAAAGACATAGGCTTTGAAGTCCCCGTCACTGGAAGTGGTTCATTCAGAGATTAGATTAGAGGTTCTTGTTGAAGGAATTTAAGAATTAGATGGTTGGGGGTAATGTAGAGTTGGGTAAAAATCAAATTTAGTCCCCCTTTTTTTTCTTATAGTTTGGCACTGTTATCTTACTCTTTGGAGTCCCTGGGTGGTGAAAATGGTTAAGTACAGGGCTGTTAACCAAAAGGTTGCCAGTTCAAACCCACCCAGAGACACCTTGGAAGAAAGGCCTGGCAATCTGCTTCTGAAAGCTCATAGTCATTGAAAACCCTGTGGACCGTAGTTTTACTCTGCATACATGGGGTTGCCATGAGTCAGAGTCAACTTGGTAACAACTGATTATCTTACTCTTTAGGTTCAAAATTTAATTTTTTTAAACTCCTATCTCCCTCTAGCTCTCCTACTCCCACCCTGAATTTCCTAATCTTGTCCATTCTACTTCCAGAATATCTCTAAAACACTGCAGAGTATGTATGTATGCACATAATACACGTTTGCTTTATATCCCTTCTATAAATCATTTAGAACAGAGCCATATATTAATTACTGTTTTATCCTTAATATGCATTATATATGCTTTGAACGAAGTATTGTGCCCCATATATAAAGTTGGAATGAATGAATGAAAGGAATGAAAATGACTTACCACTTTATCTAATTCCTAGTTGAAGCATTAGTATATGACTTCCTTCACTGAAATCAATTATAATCATGTATTTTCACATTTGTCTTTATTGTTCCTTTCGGGCAAAGCTTCAAAACTTGAAATTCAATAACTCAATGGATATGAAGTTCCTAATGTGTGGTTAATGGTCTCCTGTATCCTCTGTGTTGATAATCAGTGAACCAAACATTACTAGGACTTTGGTGGTTGGTTGTGTAAAAAAGTTGTGTTTTGAAATATTCATGAGTAATACAAGATGCAATAGTAGCTAGTGTGGTGTGGTGGGCACCAGAATCGGGATGACCTGGGTTTGAGCCCTGGCTCTGCCACTCACTTGCTGTGAACCTTGGACAAGACTCTGCCCTTCTCTGAACCTCATTTTCTCGTCTATAAAATAATAATGAGTACAATAACAATGATAGCAACAACAGCAATAATAATACTTAGCTCATATAGTTATGAAGATATAATGAAAGAAATAGTGTTGGTAAAAAAAAATTGACCTTGGGAATTTTTAATGACCCCATAATCTTTATGTTCCAACTCCCAAAGCTGCTGAAATAAGCCATGCAATATAAATGAAATTAGCGTGTGATTCAAAGACAGCTTCAAGAACCCTAGAACCCCAAGCTGTATTCCAACTTGGTTGTCAATCATGATTCCCTACTAAAGAAGAATTTGAGCTGTCACTAGACAGATTGTATGCACAACATCAGTCAAGGTGTCTGATACATACTAAGTTCAGTGAATGCTCGTTGCCTTCCTTTCCCTGGTAGAAAACTGTGTTGAGTATTGAGCATCATAAGTGATTAGAGGAAGAGGAACTGCAATGATGCCAGGGAATCTTAAATACTGTCTAATGCTGCAGGCTATTTTATTTACGGTTCTTTGGAAACTGCAGAACACTAAGAAGATATCTCTCAGCTGAGACTCTCTGCCATTTCTTTTACCTAAACAGTTTTGCTTTTGCTTGTTTTACATATTGGGATTCTATGAAAGATTTTCTTTGAGGACAAATTGTTCTACTAAAAAACAAGAACAAAAACCAGAAAAATACTGATAATGGTCACTCCTCCTTTTAAAGATGAAGAAACTGAGAGGCAGAGGCAGTATATCATCAGAGCTCATAATTGACTTTCGTAGCAGACTCTGTTGATGGCACAGCCCCCTGGTCTCCAAAGGAGGCCTGCCAGCTGCCTTCATCTTCATCTCTTCACGTGAGGATTTTCAACAAGGGAGGCTGCTCTGACAAAATGTGGGGCAGGCTGGAAGAGCTGAAGAATTAGTATCTGGTGGGAGCAGCCCTCAATCAATGAGTATATACACCAACTCCCTTGCTCCTATGGGGGATAACTCTGAGGTGTGTGTTCCACACTGTGTTTCTAGAAAATCCCCTGTGGGATTAGCTCTGGTTATCCACAGTGGTAACTTACTTGACAGCATCTCCTCTATCCACTGCCTTCCCTTTCCCATTCCCCTACTAGAGCTTCTTTGGGAATCATATACCTAATAATCATATCCTTGGGATCATTGTTTCAGAGTGTGTTAATGGAGATACCCAAGTTAAGACAACTCCTGATTTACCATCCACTGCTGGGACTTGAGATAAGCATTGAAGGATGTGTGGTTTGGGCAAGCATGAGTGAAGGGTTGGATTCAAGATGAACGTGGACAGTTCTGCACTTCCTATGGGTTATGGAGAACACTTCCTCTTGGCATAAAGTCTTTCTGACCTGTGTAACCCACTGTACCAGCCTCTTATGTTATAATCCTATTGCACTTTATGTCCACACCAGCATTGTAATTCTACTTTGATAGTAGAATTGTGCTCTGCCTTCCATAGTTTATCATGGGATCCTCAAAGTTGTCAAGGGTTTCATCTTTTTCACGCAGCATGTTGCACAGTGCTTGGCACAGGCTGGTCACTTGGTTGGCAGGTGCTAAGTGAACCACTTGCATTGTGTATGAGTGAAATGGCTCAGAGACTAGTCTAACTGGCTAACTGGAGAAGCAAGTGGAAAATACGGTGCCTACGCAGGATCAGAGAGAAAGGTTTAGCCATGAAGTTGTAAGAAATCACAACTCGTAAAAGGTTTTCGAGTAAAGAACTGACATTATGATAGTGCTATTTAAAGAAGAGAATGTTTTAAAGCTACACTAAAAATAGATCAGATCAAGTGAATTTAGAGTTAAGGAAGCTGACAAGAGACCTCTGCTGTAATCCAGGCATGAGTGGATGGATGATGGGAGAAGTCTGTGTCTAGGGGAATGGGCAGAAAAGGATAAGTGAGAAAAGAAACACTTTGGATGAAATTTCAAAAGGAATTGCTAAACACTTAGAGCTAAAAATACACCAGGTTATATCTGTTTGTTGCTTTCTCTTTTTCAAAAGCACTTGACTCAAAAGGTTGGAGCCACTAGACAGACATAAAGTTATTATTGACAAGGGCAGGGACTTTGAGAGCAGGAACTGCTTTTGAATGAAGTTAATGAGGTTAATTAGCTCGGTGTAGTTACTTTAATTTTGTGGTAACAACAAATTCTCCAAGAAGAAACATGCTATTCAAATTTAAAAGAAGTCAGGACTCTCCTCGTGCCAAAAGCCCTACGCATTGTTTTAGAAACTCACAGCTGCAAGTATGAGCTAATCTTTAATGGAAAAAATAAATAAAAATGGCTGCGTTAAAATGCTTCTTATCACTATTATTTTTATAGTATTCAATAAAAATTCAATAATTTTATCAGTTTGGCTAGAGATTAAGCTTTCCCGTAAAATACTGAGTTTTAAAATACTTACATAGAAGGTGATTTAAAAATCATTGCCAACATTTTCAATATTTTCATGTCATATGAGGTAACACATCGTTAAGCCTAGATTGAAGAGTTGGACATATTTCATGTTTTCATTTCACTTCAGTGTGTCTTGAACACTATGTATATTGCACTTTGGAGGAATATAGGATGAATAAGATGACATTCTTATTCAAATTTAGGATTTGAAACAGTTTTGTTGAGACCAATTCAAAATACCTCCTTGGCCAAGTTAAAATGGCCACATTAAAATGCCAGGTGTGCACAAACAATACTGTACAATATAAGTGCAAAATAGATGAGCTTGCAGTGACTTATAGGCGAGGGTGAGAGGGCTCAGTGAAGAGAGTCATTTATTCTGACTAGGGTTATCTGGGAAGGCTTTACTGAATAGGGGGAACTGGAGTGGACCTCGTATGGGACTACTAGCATATCAACCAATGGGCAGCAGAATATGTAGCATGTTAAGGAAGAGCAACTAACCTGGGATTCCTGTAGGGTAGGAATGAGGTGGGGTGTGATAGGTGAGGTGTGGTGGCTCAGTAAAGTGAAAAGTATCACGGTCTCTTGGGCCAAGTGATGTACATATGGGTGTGGAATTGTGAAGTCACTTGTGAACATTGGGTGTGGCATCGAAAGCTGTGGCATCACAGTGACTCAGACCTGAAAGCTTCACAGCCTCCCGACACATGTACCGTTCTGTTTCAGCGCAACGCCTGAATCATCACAGCGAACAGTTGGCCACATTGTTACCAGCACACTCCAAAGCAATTGCAGAATATTTATGCCTGCTGGCAAAGGGAGATCAGATGTGGGGGCTCAGGATTCACTCCTGTATAAAGGAGTGTGCCTACAGTCTGCTTTTCCCTTGAGGCTCCCTCACAAGACAGGTGGAAAACTTGAGAAATAGGAGTTGATAATAAGATTATTGATAGGTCATCTAGGCTTCCATTATAGAATGTAAATGTGCCATTCAAAGCACGTCGAATACATTAACTTTACTGAAGTAAGTCTTCGGGACCATCTTCTTGGCAGTAGCCCCATTTTACAGGTGATATAACTGAAGTTTAGGAAGCTGAAGTAATTTTCCTGTAGTCATATAGCCCAGCAATAAAAGTGGGATTTGAATCTAATTGATTCTTACTCAAAGTCCTATTCTGTTTAAATTTTACTGCCTCTCATGAGTAGCCAAGAGTCATAAGTACTCTTACTGAAAGGTCATGAAAATCCTTCATATTGGCCCCGCATGTTAGTGTTTTTAATATGCCAAATATTATTATTATTGTAAGTTAAAAGGAGTAGCCCTAGTGGTGCTGTGGTTAAGAGCTAAGCTGTTAACTGAAAGGTTGGCAGTTCGAACCCACCAGCTGCGCTCCATGGAAGAAAGATCTGGCAGTCTGTTTCTGTAAAGATGACAGCTTTGGAAACTCTGTGGGGCAGTTCTACTCTGTCCTATAGGGTCGCTGTGAGTCAGATTTGACTCAATGGCAATGGGTTTGGTTTCTTGGATTTAAGTTAAAAGGGCTCCTAAATGTCCCGTTTGTTCCTCACAATAACCCTGTGAGGAGGGTTTAAGTTGATGATCAGAGAGAATGCTGGGTTTGCCCAAGGTTCACAAGGCAATAACATGTGGTCATGGGTGTCTTGGACTCTAAATAAATACTCATTCTACAAGTGGCTTTCAAACAGAGATTCTGGTGTCAGACCCCACAGGTTCAAATCCTAGCTTTTTCACTAAGTAAGTTGGAAAAATAACCTATCATATGTTAGACTTCTCGTCTGCAAAACAAGGATAATAATGGTAACTGCCACCTTGGATGGTTTTGAAAATTAGCACTTCATGTAGAGGACTTAGAACAGTATCTGGTACATTAAAAGTGCTCAATAAATGTTAGCTGTTATCATGCATTAAAAAGTCTTCGGTCAAAATCACACCCACTAGGGTGGCTAGTATCAGAAAAATGGAAAATGAGTGTTGGCGAGGATATAGACAAATTCGAACTCTCATTCATTGCTGGTGATAATGTAAAATGATACAGTCACTGTGCAAAACAGTTTGGTGGTTCCCTAATATATGCTCAAGAGACTTGGCAGCAGGGACTCAAACAGATACTTGCACACCAGTGTTCACTGCAGCATTATTCACAATAGCCAAAAGGTAGAAACAACCCAAATGTCCCTCAGCTGATGAAACAATAAACAAAATGTAGCATATACATATACAATGGAGTACTATTCAGCTATAAAGAGAAATGAAGTTCTGACACGTGCTACAACGTGGAAGATCCTGAATACATTATGCTGAAGGAAATAAGACGTAAAAGGACAAATATGGTGTGGGCCCACCTATATGAAATATCTAGAATAGGCAAATGTATAGAGATCAAAGGTTTTAGTGGTTACTAGGGGCTGGAGAGAGGTGGGTTGGGAGTTATTGCAAGGGGTACTGAGTTTCTGTTTCAGGTGATGAATAATTTTTGGAAATAGTAGTGATGGTTGCACAACAGCATGGCGACTGTATTTAATGTCACTGAACTGTACACTTAAAAATGGTTAAAAAGGCAAGTTTTTGTTACACATATTTTGCCACAGTAAAATAGAAAAAAAAAGTCTTAGAGGTTTTAGCCTCAATGAGTTAGTGTGACTCAGTGGACACACCTTGATCAGAGGCTGCATTGATCAGAAGCATTGTGTTAAGAATGAAGTAAGTAATAATTTTAATCTCTTCTCCTCTGGAGCAATCATGCCAATATATTGAGTGTAGTTTTTGCTGTCACACTTTCTAGGATGGGCATTGACTAATTGTAGTGTGTCTAGGAGAGAACAACTGAGATGGTAAGTAGAGTTTCAGAAGACAAGGAGTGAAAAAGGTTTGAAATAAGGGATGATTGAACTGGAGAAGAGAATACTTAGTTGGGGGTATAATGGGTGTCAGGTGGAACTAGAGCCAACAGGTGGAACTGAAGAGAAGAGTACCTATGATGTGTTAGGAATATGTGTTCACACGTGTCATCTCCTTTAAACTTCCTAACAATCTCATAAAATAAGAATTCATATCTTTATTTTTACACATCAGGGAAGCTGGGGCACAGGAATGTCGTGTGCTGAGGAATGTCATGTGTTCAAGTCAACTGGAAAAGCTGGGATTTCATCCTAGGTCCTTTGGATTCCAAATTCCAAGTTCTTTCCACTGCATTCCTTTATGAAAGCTGGGACTGTCCAACAAGGGATGGGCTGCCTAGAAGTCTTGAGATGCACACAGAACTCTCTGTATGGATTTCACACATTTTCCTCTTGATTCTGGTCCTCAGTACAAGATAAAAATAAATTGTAAACTCACTTTTGAGTTGCATTTCATCTTCCATATTCATTTTTTCCCCAAATGTAAGGCCTTCACTTCCCAGGAAATCTGTCAAGTTTCATTGAGTTCCACCCCATGTCTGTACTAATTTAATCTAAGGGCAAATTTCAAGATGGAACAATTCATCTGGAGAATTGTCTTTTCAGACACTAACTCCACAGATGAAAACCAAGCATTTAAAGATGACTTTGATCATTAGGACAACTATATTATACTAGTGGAAATCCTCCAAGACCTTCCTGAAAAAGAGTGAAAATACAGACTGCAAAATAACCTAGGGTTAACAACTAAAAACCAAGTGGCCCCTTCTTTATTTGCTTCCTTGCTACCTGTATCCATACCTTGCCAGAACACCAGGGGCTTTTTTCCTTGCTCTGCACTAAGTTATCTCATCTCTGTGATGAAGAGGTTGAACTAGGTATCCTTGAAAATTCATTCCCATACTAGTATTTTGTGATCTAACGGATTAAGTCTAATCCCTTTTTTTTCCTCTCTTTTCTTCCTTCCTTCCTGCCTCCCTACCTCCCTTCATAACTTGCTTGCTTGATAAATGAGAGTTTACTTTAAATTAAAAAGCCTTGATTTTCAAAAAGTAGCCTTGACTTATATTGTTCTAAAACAAGCTGGCACTCTACAAAGAAAAGAAACGATTCTCACTTAAGCAAAATAGCAAAGTTACAGATTGCAGCTATCATCACTAATTAGCTACCCCAGATGGAGGAGGTCTGCCCCACCCCAAAGTGAGAGCTGGACAGCTTCCTACAGATAACTGGGACGTAAATAACTCCCTTCACTCTCTCTACAACAACCATACCATATTGCCTCTCTTGTAAGAGATGTGCAACTGGCTCATTTTAGAACTGGGGCAAAAGAGGCTTGTTTTATAATTAGTTTTAATCGAGTTTCTAGGTATAAAAATAATAAATGCTATTGTAGAATGTTTAGATAATGTAAAAGACACAAATAAGAAAACAAGAAATCACTCACAGTTCTATCCTTCTTTAACTACTGTTAACATTGGTATGTATCCTCCCACTTCTATTTTCATACATGTATATTAATATTATGGAGCCCTGGTGACTCAGTGGTTAGAGCTTGGCTGCTAACCAAAAGGCTGGGAATTCGAATCCACCAGCCACTCCTTGTAAACCCTGTGGGGCAGTTCTACTCTGTCCTATAGGGTTGCTATGAGTTGGAATCAACTCAGCGACAATGGGTTTTTTTTTTATACTAATATACGTCAAATTTTTACATTTATATAATATATATTTTATATATATATGAAATACAAGTTTATACTATATATAATATTTTGCAAGCATTTTTACTCAACAATATCATAAACATTGTGATCGGTATTCTTCCACAATATTGTTTATTATTTAATTTTTCTAATTTTAAGCATTTCTAGTTTTTGACACACTTTTTCATTTTTCAGTCTTATAAGCAATGCTCTAATGAGCATCCTCTTAGATTACCTGAGTATACACAGCAATTTTCTTGGGATAAAATTTTATTTGTAAAGTTGCTGGGGCAAAGAATAAGCAATTTATAGGCTCAAATTTCTTCCATAAATGAGGAACATGTTGAATTCGCATGGCTTATAAATGTGGAAATTTTCTTCACACCTTGGCCCATAAACCCATTGCTGTTGAGTCGATTTCGATTCATAGCGACCCTATAGGACAGAGTAGAACCGTCCTGTAGGGTTTCCAAGGAGAAGGCTATATATTATTGATTTCTTTTTAATTTTGCCAATATGCTAGTTTAGGTTGAAAACTTTTTATGTGCTTCTTAGCTTTTGTTATTCATAAATTACTTCTTCCTAACCTATCTCTTTATATGTGAAGGCTGCAATTTCTGTTGTATATGTTACAAGTATTGCCTCCCAGTTAGTCACTTGAATTTTATTTTTACCTACTATATACTTAGCATAGTATTTTAGAGCACAGGGTCTAAATTCAGACTGCCTGGGTACAAACCTGGAACCAGCAATTATGGCTACGTTACCTTGGGTGAGTTACTGAATGACTCCATGCCTCAGTTCACTCACCTGTAAAATGGAGATAATAGTGTATGCCTGATATGGTGGTTAGGATTAAGCGGGACAGCACTTAAAAAGTGCTTAGAACAATCTCTGAAAGCTTGTAAGTCTCAATAATCATGTAAAAAATATTGTCACTAGCAATATTTATATTACTGATTAGTCAATATTGGGGGTAGGTGGTTAAAATGGGCCAGGAACTTGACCTTATGACTTAACTAGGGCTTACAGTGAGGTTGGGAAATCACCGGTGACTGGGAGGATGTGTGTCTATATCCAGACAACTTCCAAAGGCATGCCTGTATCACACTTACTCTTAAAATGGTGCCAAAGACAAGCTAAGTTCCTGGTAGGGGCACATATTACTACACCAGGCCCTGACTGGAGAAGAGGTTAGATGTGCTGTGTGGTGAGGACTTGGGGAAGCAGATGAATCTACAGGTCCTGTGACTTCTCTGGTGCTGCCAATTGTCGAGGCTTAATCACTGTGCATGTTTTATGATCAACGATGTTGGCCCTGGGTGGAGAGGCAGTCAGCCAAGTTTTAGAAATTATTGTGACAGTTAAAAGAGGAAGGTGGATTAGCAGTAATACAATCAATGGTCTAAACAGTGGGCCTGGCCAATCAGAGTCATTGATGCAGAGATATCAAGTCAAAAGCAGGCCAGTTCTGGAAACAAGGGAATTAGTGCAACTCAGACTCTGTTGCGCCGAGTAGAAATGCTTTTAAAAGGCTATGAAGCCTGAATTGCCTTAATCAGGGTTGGTGATGATATCACAGAAATGGTCAGAATGGTTCAGTTGTTCTGGAGAGTAAAAGGCTGTTGTATTCTTAGGAATGCCTATTGGTTTTTGATATTTTATTTAATAACTGTGGTCACTTATACCTGACCAGCACCTATAGCTGAAAAGTGCAATGCTGTGGTAATGCCAGTTCATATTCTTGTTCTATGGCAGAACACATTATAAGTTCTTGTTCCTTAGATGAGGCAGTAGGAATGAAGAGGGTTTATGTAACTTAGAGTCAGATAATGAATACATTCATGGTGTTGCTAGCAAGAGAACCCATGGAGTCTTGCTTCTTTCAAACACAGACAGTTCAGTATTTAGCAGGTATGTTGGCTACCACCCTAACAATAGAACCATACTGGTAGAGCAGTTATTTCTTTTTCCAACAAATCCATTTGTTAATAAAGGTTTGCCACTGAAGACATGTACATTTCCTGCAATGTGCAAGGCAAAAACCTACATGAAGAATGAGCTTTTTAGTTGGTTGGGAGATAGATGCCATGATTGTATAGAATCCAAACCAGCTAATTTTGAAATGTGAGTAAAAAATGAGTTAATGTATTTAGCATTAAAAGAGATCTTATAAGTCACATACAAACATGAATTTACCAATTAAAATATGGGCAGAGAATGAGGCAATCATGAAGAAATAGAAATGACCATAGTCATATGAAAAATAAGCAGTCTCGATAATAAAATCAATTTAAACTAAACTCCTTTTTTAGCCTATAAAAATCTGCTTTTTTTTTTTAAAATGATACATCTACCTTTTGGCAAGATTGTGATGAAAAGACTGGTCTTTAAGGAGGACAACTTAATAATGTATACAAAACACCTTAAAGTGTATTGCCCTTTAATTCAGCAATTTTACTTCTGGGAATTTATTCTTGTGAGCTAATTTGGGTTCATCCTGAAGCAAACTCAGAGATAAAGATTTAAATGTAAGTCATTTCCTTGGCAGGTGTAGAGAACACTGGGAGGGAAGTGGGGAAGTGACATGGGGTGGGGAGAAGACAGTCATTAAGGGATATATTAGTGGCAGTGGGTGGCTGGAGCTTAATCCCATGGGGAGATTCTTGGAAATAGTATAAATATATGCCTCAGAATTATCCTACTTAAGGGGAGTGGGAGTTGGGGTACTGATACACCAACACTCCAGAGTCATTTGTTGAGAGCTACTCCTGGGGGTGTTGGTTCTCTGAACTTCTAGTCTGTTGTGAGCTTGGGCTGAATGGCTTCCACAGTTCTAAAAACAGTCCTCAGGAACAGAAACGCAGATACTGACAGTTGGAAACAGCTTATGCTCCCTAAGATATGGGCAAGCCAGTTGTTATGTTAAGCAAACAGTCAAAAACAAGATTGCAAATATATATGTACAATCTTTTTAAGATTATATATATTATTGAAGTAATAGAAAAAATGTAAGCACCCAACATACGATGACTGGTTAAGTAAATCATGATATATACAATAATACATAATCAATAAATAATATTTAATCACTAGAAAGTGACGATGAACAGGACGGGGAAATGTTTCATTCTGGTATACACAAGGCTGCCATGGGCCAGAGCTGACTCAATGGCAACTAACAACAAAAGCATATAGAAGGATATTTACTGCCATGCCAATATTTTATTCAGGAAAATAGGTTATAAAGCAGCTTGTCTAGTATGATTACATTTTACTTTGAAAAATCTATGTACCCTCAAATAATGATTTGGAAGGATATAAAGAAAGATATTAAAATAACTACCTCTGGGTAATAAGCTAGTGAATGACTTTTTCTTCCCTTCTTTTTTTTTTTTGCTTATCATCTTTCAAAAATTTCTACAATGAAAATATATTACTTTTGCAGTAGGCAAAAAGTCATTCATAAATTTTAAAATAAGACACCAGTGAGTTAAAATTACTAAAAACCTTTCACTGAGTCTAGAAAAGTAATTTTAAGTAAATTAATTATTGTTTACCTTTTTGAACTCAGTCAAGATGATTTCTAGAAGTGAAATCAGTTTTTTTCCTTTGCAGTTTGACTGCTCATGCCTGTCAGTTAGCAGATATGGTATATAAAAATAGTCTGCATTTCTGCATGTGCTCTTCACAATCAGCATTACTTATTCAATTTATTACGTTGGCAATACAGGACTTGAATTCCAATTACCAATGTTCAAATTCAGGCATAGAGAATTTGTTTAAAAAAAAAAAAAATCCTAACAAGCTATTATTCAGAATGAGAAAATGACATTAAGAAATGAAAATCCCTCAACATGCCCCAAAAGACAGATGTGCTGGGCTGTAAAATTGTTTCTTAAAGGAATTTGGAAGTGCCCACTTCGAGGTATTAATAAATAAGGGACATCTTTAGAACTAAGATCCCTAAAAAGAGTCCTCCTCCCACCCCCACAACCTGAGAGTTTTAGTTATGAAACTATTATAAATCTAATTAAATGTCAAATCCATTGGCTAGCATAGTGCCTTATACACAGTAGACCCTCAAAGATACTTATCCAAAAAAGTAATATTAGGTTTGGCAAAAAGTCTGCCATAATTATGACTTACTGACTTGTTGGATGGTTCATGTTAAAATTGCCAGTTCTTCCTTGCAAAACTTTTTCCCCAGAAAAAGAGTGGGAGATCGTTGTTCTAATCTCTTTTTAAGAGCTCATCAATAATGTACCAGATCAACATTTAGAACAGTCTGTGTAACGATTGGCATATGGGGGATGAAGAAAATTAATTTGATACAAGAGGACAACCAGTTATCTTCCCCTCAACAATCTTTATACTTTTGTGAAAAAAGAGAGTTTAGAAGGTGGTGAGGAAGGGTGAGAAGCAGATTTTTTTAATCCTGCCCTCATTTTTAAACCACATAAAAAGCAAATTGGTGTGATTAAAATGGATTTTTTCTCTCCTTCCAGCCTGATAGCCAATGATTTATCCTGTCATACTGACTCTCTCTCTGCAGTTTTACTCCGGTTTTTCCCTTACCCTCCATTTTGGCTGCTCTTGTTCAGGATTAGGTTTTCTTTACCTCTCTGTGGTTCATTCCAATCGGTCCTAACAATTTTGTCTTTTTTTTCAGCCTTCAGTCTTTTCCTAAGCCGAATCTATTTTTCATAGTATTGCCAAACTAGCCTTACGAAAGCACAACTCTTAAGCCCTGGTGGCACAGTGGTTAAGCTGTCTTCTAACCGATAGTTCAGTGGTTCAAACTCACCAACTGTTTCATGGGAGAAAGATGTACCAGCAGTGGCATCACTAGGTGGGTATGGGGGGTGCAGACCACAGTGGGGTGACACTGTCGAGGGAGTGACACCCAAACAACTGTTTATAAAATTTTGGTGCAGTGTTTCAGCAGAAATTTATTTTTTATAAAAATATCCCTGTAGTTAGTTATAATAATAAAAACATTTTTTGTAAGCCCGGCTTACATGTATCAATATATGTATGAGGCTAAACTCTACGCTAATTTACTTTTCGAACCCTCTAATGCAGTCTGGTCAGAGCTGTCATTACTACCCAACTGCAGTGACACGGAGTCACGTTTCCTCTGCACACGCTGCTAGCGAGTGCCATTGTTTCCTCTGCTGCCGGTGTTTTTATAGTTGCTGATTTTGTACAATTTTCTTGTGTTTTAGTTACAATATTGTGGTAGTTAGTATTTGTGAACCTGTATCAATAACTTTTTTGAAAATGAAGTAGTAATTAAAGGAAAAGGAGAAAAATAAAGGCTTTTGCTCAGTTACTAATAATGTCGTAGTTCAATGTAGAAAGATTTCACAAAACAATTTCCTTTAGTGTTCACATAATTTAAGAAATATTACATTTAAGTAATTTACAACTATATTACATATTATTCTATGATTGAAATTGATAATAAACATTACCAAAGATTCTGTACGATTTTGTATGGAAGGAGGTCCATGGGGCGGGGGTGACACCAACCTAGTGATGCCGGTGTGTGGCAGCCTGCTTCTGTAAAGATTTCAGCCTTGGAAACCCTAAGGGGCAGTTCTACTCTGTCCTATAGCGTCACTATGAGTTGAAATTGACTTGACTCAACAGCAACGGATTTAGTACTTAGTAGGCTCTCAATAGAGGTGAAGTTAATAGGTTTAATCCACTCATCCACACTGTGTAATCAATGAAATAAGCTGATCAAGGTCATGCAACAAGCACTAAAATAATTCCATTTATAGAGGACATATAAAATTCTTTCAATGCTACAGCATGGGACTTTTATTGCACATGATCTTTCTTCCTCCTGCAACCTCCATCCTTCATCTGTTAGTTCCGGCTCAACTTGTAAAATGCAGCTCAAACAGTATTTCCTCAGAGAAGTCTTCCTGGATTCCCTAAGACTAGATTTAGCCCCGCATAATAAACTTTCATGATACCCTAGTTTTCCTTCAGACACTTATCAGAGTGTTGAATTATATAATTAGCATATAGCTCCCTAACTAGGCTCTAAGTCGTAACAAGACCTTCAGTTTTTCTCAGTGCTTTACACCTGGAACAAGATTGTATTCAGTAGACACGTACAGGATGAACGAATGGATCATTTCATCTTCCAATTTCTTGTGAGTCTTGTGAAAAGAGATTTGTAAATATTTGTTGAATGAATGAAGAAAGGAAAGAGCAGAAACTTGAATGTGGCTGCCATGGAAAGCCCTGGGGGAAGAGTAAGTGCAAAGGCCCTAAAAAAAAAAAAAAAAAAAAAAGAGTTTGGTGTGCTAAAACGGTAAGAAGAAGGCCATAGTACATGGAAACAGTGATTGAAGGACAGAGCAATGCAAGATGAGTCAGAGAAATTGTCCAGATCAAATCATGTACGGCCTTACAGAGCAATAGTGGTCAGGCACATTTTGTAAAGGAAGAACTCTTGTGTCATGTTTAGGATATTGTTGTTAGGTGCTGTCGAATTGCTTCTGATTCATAGCAATCCTATGTACAACAGAACGAAACACTGCCCGGTCCTGTGCCATCCTCATGATCATTGTTGTGCTTGAGGCCATTGTTGCAGCCACTGTGTCAATCCATCTCATTGAGGATCCTCCTCTTTCTCACTGACCCACTACTTTACCAAGCATGATGTCCTTCTCCAGGGACTGATCCCTCCTGATAAACTGTCCAAAGTATGCGAAATGAAGTTTCGCCATCCTTGCTTCTAAGGAGCATGCTGGCTGTACTTCTTCCAAGACAGGTTTGTTCGTTGTTTTGGCAGTCCACAGTATATTCAATATTTCTCACCAACACCACAGTTCAAAGGCGTCAATTCTTCTTTGGTCTTCCTTATTCATTGTCCAGCTTTCACATGCATATGAGTTGATTGAAAACGCCATGGCTTGGTCAGGGGCACCTTAGTCCTTAAAGTGACATTTTTGCTTTTTAACTCCTTAAAGAAGTCTTTTGCAGCAGATTTACCCAGTGCGATATGTCGTTTGATTTCTTGACTGCTGCTTCCATGGGTGTTGATTGTGGATCCGAGTAAAATGAAATCCTTGACAACTTCAATCTTTTCTTTGTTTATCATGATGTTGCTGATTGGTCCAGTTGTGAGGAGTTTTGTTTTCTTTATGTTGAGGTGTAATCCATACTGAAGGCTGCGGTCTTTGATTTTCATCAGTAAGTGTTTCAAGTCCTCTTCACTTTCAGCAAGCAAGGTTATGTCATCTCCATAATGCGAGTTGTTAATGAGTCTTCCTCCAGTCCTGATGCCTCTTTCTTCTTCACAGAGTTCAGCTTCTTGGATTATTCGCTCAGCACACAGATTGAATAAGTACGGTGAAAGGATACAACCCTGATGCACACCTTTCTTGACTTTAAACCGCACCGTATCCCCTTGTTCTGTTTGAATGACTGCCTCTTGGTCTAAGTACAGGTTTCTCATGAGTACAATTAAGTGTTCTGAAATTCCCATTCTTCACAATGTTATCCATAATTTGTTATGATTCACACAGTCGAATGTGTTTGCATAATCGATAAAACACAAGTTTTAGGATAGGATATATATATTTAATCTCAGTTTATTCGTTTTTATATCCAACCTAGGTCCCAAGTATGAATGATGTATGTAACTATTCTGTTTTTAGGTTTTTGACTCAATGTCTCTTCTCTGCACATTTGCAATGGAGCCATCATCCACATGGTAAAACCTATGAGTTACTCAAGGGTGCAGCTACCCTCAAAGTATTTTAACATTGACCTATTTTTTTTTTTTTTTTTTAGGAATGTGAAATGAATTCATTAATTAATGTAAAACATGTTCACCAGACAAAATGCATTTGCATGAATTTTTTTCATATGAAAGATATTCTTTTTTTGTCAAATTTTTTAAGTTGTACTTTAGATGAAGGTTTACATAACAAAGTAGGTTCTCATTAAACAATTAGTACACATATTGTTTTGTGACATTGGTTGCTAACTCCAAGACATATCAACACGCTCCCGTTCTCGACCTTGGGTTCCCCATTACCAACTTTCCTGCCCCCTCCTGCCTTCCCGTCCTTGTCCCTGGGCTAGTGTGCCCCTTTAGTCTTGTTTTGTTTTATGGGCCTGTCTAATCTTTGGCTGAAGGGAGAATCTCAAGAGTGACTTCATTACTGAGCTAAAAGAGTGTCCAGAGGCCATATTGGGCTTTCTCCAGTCTCTGTCAGGCCAGTAAGTCTGGTCTTTTTTTGTGAGTTAGAGTTTTGTTCTACATTTTCCCCAGCTCTGTCTGGGACCTTCTATTGTGATCCCTATCAGAGCAGTCGATAGTGGTATCTGGGCACCATCTAGTTGTGCTGGACTCAGTCTGGTGGAGGCTATAGTACTTGCAGTCCATTAATCCTTTGGACTAATCTTTCCCTTGTGTCTTTGGTTTTCTTCATTCTCCCTTGCTCCCAAAGGGGTAAGACCAGTGGAGTATCTTAGATGGCTGCTCACAAGTTTTAAGACCCCAGATGCTACTCACCAACGTAGAATGTAGAATATTTTCTTTATATACTATGTTATACTAGTTGAGCTAGGTACTCCTCTAGACTATGGTTAAGATTGACCTATTTTTGAAGTGTCCATGCTTACTTTATGATTTAGACATCGTTCCAGAGGCTACTATTTAAAAGTAAATATCTTATTTGGAACTTATAACACATAATTCTGTTAATACTTCTTATCCCATCAGCAATTGATGGGACTCTCTCCTGAATAAAGACAAAATGAATGAAGGTAACAGAATTGAGTTCTCCTGAATGAGGTATAATGAGAGAGGTTAAAAATTTCAAGATAAGAAAATAGAAAACTAGTATTTGCTGATCAACTAGTATACAATACTTTGCTAAGTAGTTTGCATATATATTTTCATTTAAACATGAAAAAGAACTTATTATCCCATTTCAACAATGAAGAATTTAAGGTGAGGAAGGTGAAGTAACTTGATCACAGGATCATGCAGTTAGTAAGAAGCCAAACTGAAATTTGAATTAAAATGTTTCTAAGTCCAAAGCCAGTGCTCACTTTATGATATTAAGCTACCTTCCTATTAAAAGAGAGAAGATACCTACTTCAATATTTTGCCAAAATTAGGCCCTGGATGAATCACCTGTGAGTGTAGACCTAGATTCATTCTCTTTAATTAAGTCAGTTTCTAAAGTCTTTAGTTAATGCTTAGAAAGTTTCTTTCACGTACTTTCGTGAAAGAAGTTTTGATAAAGAAAGTCTGAATGAGCCCCCTTTTTACCCAGTTCTTTGAAAAGTCAAAGGTTGTCCTAGTGCAACTTTTTTTTTTTTTTTTTTTCCTGCCATTGTAAAGGGAACGTCTAAAGGCCCAGCTCCTGTATTTGGATATTTGGTACAGCTTTTGTGTCTGAGAATAAAAACCAAGTTTTATATTGTTGACTGGAGAAATTCAACCATTCCCCTCATACATCAAATGAACAAAGGGGCAATTACTATTAAATAAGGGTTGCGTTGGTTACAATTTCCAGTTCTTCCACAGAAGGACACAGATAGAGGATAATTTAGATTTTTTAAAAGCTCTTGCTGAGTGATATGCATTTGGTCAATGACAAAGAATTGCTCATGAACCTAAGTAAGATCTCTTTCTTCCCCCAAACTTCCTTTGGAAGACTTAGATTTCCCATTAAATTTATGACAAAACTTTAACTATGAAAAAATAAAACTCTTTTCCATTAGAATGTATGATGATTATCTATCAATATGGATTACATGAATTGGCTGTTTGTTTGCTTACAGTTGAAATGTTCTCCTCCCAGAATCCTTGCCATTTTTGACAGTATAATTTAAAATAAAGAAACAGAATAGAACCAGCTTAAAAAGATATTACACCCTTTTCCCCAACATCTGATTTTTTGTTCTTTGTCAGGGTATGTAGAATCCAATTGAATACTGTTGTCCAGTCTATGGCGTGAGCTAAGAAAATTTGTATATATATATATACATACATACATACATACATACATATATATATATATATATATATATATATATATATATATATATATATATATATATATATATATATATACTCACATATAATAGATTTGACAAAGCACTTTATATTGGGTAACATTCTGACTCCCTCATCAAAAATCTAAATTTCTGCAGGCATTGATTATGGTACACAGACTCTCACTGATTCTAGTATAAGCTCATTTGAGAATACTGTTTTCTTATCCTGGGGAGAAGATGAGTAGTATAAACCTTTGTATGTGAGAATGTATGGCCTTTCAGAATTGCTAGAATTAATACATCCTTTAAAGTAATTGCCTTTGTTTTTGTGGCAATTTTAATTGTCTATTTGAGCAGAAATGTGGTTTAAGTTATTTTTATCCCAGTCAATTGGATTTAGAATTCAGTGGCTTAACTTTTCACCAACACAAATAACAAGGTCTACTATATTTACAGCAAGTATTTTTTCACACCATTGGTTCATCAAAATGATGCATAGTACTGGTTTAAGAAGCAACCAGTCAACGAAACACATTCCATGGAAACACTCCAAGGAAACACTCTATAGGAAATCACCACAGCTCAGCACTTGCACAATTGAACTTGATAAAGTTACACATTGTTATTAAATCTGGGAGAAGGAGTGAAATGCCCTTTTTGGAGAATGGCTGTTGTCATCAGGCTAATATCTGTATTTCTTTGCATGATAAAGACTGCCACTCATTTGTATATTATAGTCTTTGCTTGTCAGATAGGGTTAGACAGCTGTGGGTTGCCGTTTTAAAGATTGTCACTCTGCAGGATATTTTTCAGTACTTACATTTATGTAAGTCCCTTGTATTAAAAAAAAAAAAAAAAAGAAAATGACTTGTCAGAGCAGATTCTTCCCCAACTACTCAAATTCAACATTTATGCTCCAAGGGAGTCTAGGTTTTTGAAACCTGAAACCTGGGAACCTGGGAAGTTACTATGAGCAAGATTTAAAAATGTGGTTGAATGAGTGGACTATCTCCATGTTGTTTGAAATGAATGGAGCTGACTGCAACATATATAGAGCAAA
The DNA here is from genome assembly GCA_030035585.1 of Dugong dugon. Classification (NCBI taxonomy): domain Eukaryota; kingdom Metazoa; phylum Chordata; class Mammalia; order Sirenia; family Dugongidae; genus Dugong; species Dugong dugon. Next base: position 101,824,792 of record CM057467.1, on the reverse strand, counting down.
TAGCACAAGCCTGATACAAAAATTGAACATCTAGAATGGTGACATGAGGCACTTCATAGATCTGCTCCCCAGAGAAACAACCGCAACTGGTGAAAATTATTTTTAAAAACTCAAGCATTTATTCAGGAAAATCTACTAAATTTTGTCAAGAACAGGAAGAGTCTGTGGCACTTGAGCCATTACCTGCACACTCAGATATCTCCTTCCCCACACCAGCTCAGCAAGATAGAAGCTTCACTGTGAGTTGGTGCAGCCAGTGGAACAGGATTTCCTCTCTTCCCAGCCTCCAACTGAGGGCTACAATATCTTCCTGAGAGGAGCAAGTCACCACATTTCTCATACTCCCTAACTCTGTGTTGCAGAGGTTCTATTCCATATGAGAGTGGCTGAGGGTTTAGGGCTCCCTTCCCTCATCCAGTCCCCACTCATAAGCAAGAGGCTGTACTTCAGACACAGTAGGTTAAGAGTAGTGAAACCGTCATGACCCTTGCCCTAGCTTGTTTATACGGTGGAGGTTCCACACCAGGGGAAGCAAACTGAAAAGACAAGAGGTTACTTCCTGTGCCCACAACTCTACTTATAAAGCTGGCAAATGTCCCCTCCCTTTTCTCTGGAGCAGTGGCTCAGAGATTTTGCCCAGAGTGAGACATAAGCTATAAGAACAGAGAACTCTGTTTCCAAAGGAAATGACTTTATTTGGAACAGAGTGTTGAAGTTCAAGCCAAAGGGCACTCTAGAAAACAATGAAGATATTGTTGATAAGCAATTAGGTGGAAGCTGGCAGTTTCTTAAGAGCAACAAGATAAACCATAGGCCAGCTATTTTATCAGGGAGAACTAAGAAAACAGACAGCTTAGAAGAGCCTCCTTGAGGTCAGAACAAACTTCAGATACTGGCCTCAAAAACTGTCCCTGCAAAGGGTCCTATATTTAACTAAATCAGACTATTATGCCCTGGGGGAACCCAGGTGGCACAGTAGTTAAGTATTTGGCTGCTAACCAAAAGGACAGCAGTTCAAATCCACCAGCTGCTTCTTGGAAACACTATGGGTCGGTTCTACTCTGTCCTATAGGGTCACTATGAGTTGGAATAGACTCGATGGCAATAGGTGTGTTTTTTTGTTTTTGTTTTTATTGCTTATGCCCTGGGGCATTATTGAAAATAAAGCAATCAGCTGACAATTAGTGGAGACTCACAGCTGGGTGAAATATCAGCAGAGGCAGACAGCTTAAAAAAAGAGATCAGAGAAAGAGACAGTTGATAATCACCCTGATAAAACAACTGTTATCTCAGGGTAAAAGTGCTCATGGCCAAGGCTGCACAGGTTTCACAGTGTGAGGGAAATAGACTTTACTAAAATATTCTAGTCAAGCCACTAAACAAAGAATGAGCAAACAACATCAACAAGCTCTGGAGGAGGTAGACCAGTAAACAGCTACAATATATTCCTTAAGAAGTACAGTTTTCAACAAAAAATTATGAGACATGCAAAGAAACAAGAAAATGAGATTCATACACAGGAAAAATAAAGAAGACAACAGAAACTACCTGTAAGAGACCCCATACATTAGACTTAATAGACAAAGACTTCAAAGCAACCTTTATAAATATGTCAAAGAACTAAAGAAAACTGTGATTAAATAATTAAAGGAACATACGCTGATAGTAGAGAGTATCAATAAAGGTATAACCAAATGAATATATATTTTTTAGAAGACTAGGATTCTTTATTTAGATCAACAAACTCACATTCCTCAAGGCCCAGACCATGGTGGGCAACTCTCCCTCCTCTGTCCCCTCACCACCACCCCTTAGCCACAGCAAGGGAAATTGAAAATGAGAAGCTGTCTTAGGCTGGGTTCTCTAGAGAAGCAAAACCAGTAAAGCAAATAAATATATATATAGAGAGAGGTTTATGTCAAGGAAACAGCTCACATGATTGTGGATCAGGGTAGAGGCCTCTTCCAAGTCACACAGCCGCAGAAGCTGGCGAGCCCAAGATCGGTACTTCGGAGAGCTGGGCTCCTGCTCACAGGCTGTGAAGGTTGATGAATTCCAAGATTGGCAGGTAATACCACAAGGTTTCTCCTGATTCATGCAGCTGCAGAGGTTGGCTAACCCAAGATTGGCAGGTCAGAGAGCAGGGGTCTGCTCACATGCTGTGAAGATTAATGAATCCCAAGTTCGGCAGATAAGCTGACAGCTCAAGTCCCAAGAACCGGAGAGGAGACGACAGGAGGCAACTGCAGGAGCTAGAGTGAGCAAAAATCCAGAAAGTCTGTTTATATTCAGATGCAGGCCATACCCCTAAGGAGACTCCCTTTCATCTGATTGGCTACTCACAGTATATTTAATCATGGGAGTGATCACATTAAAACACCGAGAATCATGGCCCAGCCAAGGTGACACACAATCTTAACCATCATAGAAGCCAAGAGGGCCTTTGCTAGGGAAGGCTGCCCCAGATGTGTGGTGAATGCAGTCCAGTTGTGGTTGGAGTGGCAGCCACTACAGGCCCCTCTCTATAAGTTAAGTCCCTGCAGCCACAGCTTGTGAAAAGTCAGCCCTACATCAAAAAGTCAGGAGGCAGCAGCCCTGACTCCTAGCCAAGAAATGGATTGAGAGCACAGAGCCCAGAGGGAAGAGAGATCAGAGGAAAGAGAAGAGGAATTAGCTGGGGAACCCCCAAATTTTGGACCCAGGGGAAGAGGCCAATTGGTTCTGTTTTGGTGGATTTGGGGAAGGGAATAAGAATATATTAGTAAGTATGGAGAGAGGCCACCATTGGGCACCTCCAGAGGAGACAGGCTACACCAGTCCCCAGCCCTGGCAGAGGGGATCTGGGGGCTCTCAGGGAATGTCACTGCTAATATATATACACACATATTTATATATACATTCATGGGAGTGTGGGGCAAGGGCGAGTGCAGGGCAGGGGTAGGCAGGATCAGAGAGTCTGGCGTGGCATCCCATAGTGGGTCATGCCTGCCTGAGATGCCCTGCAGTTGGTGCCCATCTGCAACCCTATCATGTTCTTGCCCTCTTGGCAGCTGGTTGTCTGAGAAGTTTTGAGGGTTCTCCTTGGATTTCTTAGGAAACCAGTTGAGATCCCCGGAAAACAGCCCATCATCTCAGGCTACTCCCAGCCCACCCAGATTCATTGGCATCCACTGTACACAGGCCTTGTTCTTCCCTTCCCAGAGGTCCACAGTCTGGAAGATGTCAGTGGTGTTGATGCCATAGTGCTCCACTGCTTGCAGAAACTGAGAGGTCTGCTCCATCTGCTTGAAGGCTGTGGTGGAGGCCTGGATCTTCTTTAAAGGGGCCTGGCCCTTTGGGTTCAGTCCATTAATGAGTTCCCAAAGCACCATGCCATCCTTGAGTCAGTTCTGGAAGTTCTCCTGGTCAGGCTGAGGCCGGTCTGCATCCTTGCGGCACTGGGTGGTGGTCCACTGGATCAGGATCTGCTCTAGGTCTGTGTTGTACTGTTTCTCAATCTTCTGCTGACCTCCCAGCTCAGGTCATAGCCAGGTCCCCTGTTGGCCATTCTGAAGGGTAGTGGTGGCTGTAGGGAGCGTGCAAGCGGTCTGGAGAGTGGTGCGCTCTGGGCAAGTGCTGCAGCAGCAAGTCCCAAATGAATGTTTTGGAGTTGAAAAATACAATAACTGAAATGAAATTTTACTACAGGACTTAAGAGTAGATTTGAAGTGGTAGAAGAACAAACATTAAATTTGAAGACAGATCAATAGAGATTATGCAATCGGAAAAACAGAAAAAAAAGTAATGAAGAAAAAATAATGAAGAAAAATGGACAGAGCCTCAGAGAAATGTGAGATGCTATTATGTACACCAAAATACACATAATGGGAGTACCTGAGGAGAGTGAAGAGAGAAAGGAGCAGAAAAAAAAATAAGGGCAGAAAATGTACCAAATTTGATGAAGGCTGTTAATCTACACATAAAAGCAGCTCAACAAACTCCACAAACTCCAACAAACACAAAGAGATCCACATCCAGGTGTATCATAGTATATTGAAGGCCAAAGACAAAGAGAATATCTTGAAGGCAGTAATAGAAAGATAACTTCTCAGGTACAAGGGTACCTCAGTAAGATTAACAGCTGACTTCTCAGAAGGAAAAATGGAAGCCAGAAAGCAGTGTAATAACATATTCAAATTTCTGAAAATAAAAATTGTCAACCAGGAATCTTATATTCAATAAAACTATCTTTCAAAATGGAAGAGAAATAAGGACATTACTAGATAAACTAAAATGGACAGAGTTTTTGTTTAGTGAGCCCAGCTTACAAGAAATCCTAAAGGAATTTCTACAGGCTGGAAGAAAGTTACCCCAGATAATAGTCTGAATCCACACAAGAAAACAAAGATCATCAGTAATGGTAATTATTAAGTTATAAAAAACAACATAAATGCATATTTTTTCCTCTTATATTTTCTTAACTAAAGAGCAACTACTTAAAACATTATGTATGTAATTGTATTGTTGAGTTATAGTATATAGAAATGTAATATATTTGGCAATAACATGATGGAGGTAGATGGGAGAAAAGCTGTATTGAAGTAAGGAAATAGAACCAGATAATAACTTTATTTATTTAAAAAAAAATTTTTTATCGTGCTTTAAGTGAAAGTTTACAGCTCAAGTTAATTTCTCATACAAAAATTTATACACATATTGTTATGTGACATTAGTTACAATCCCTGTGATGTGACAACACACTCCCCCTTTCCACTCTGAGTTTCTTGTGTCCTTTCAACCAGCTCCTAACCCTCTCTGCCTTTTCATCCTGCCTCCAGACAGGAGCTGCCCATTTGGTCTCATGTATCTGCTTGAACTAAGAAACACACTCTTCATGAGTATTATTTTATGTTTTATATTCCAGTCTAATCTTTGTCTGAAGAATAGACTTTGGGATTGGTTTTAGTTCTGAGTTAACAGAGTGTCCAGGGGCCATGGTTTTGGGGGTTCCTTCTGTATCAGTCAGACCATTAAGTCTGGTCTTTTTATATGAATTTGAGTTCTGCTCTGCACTTTTCTCTCTATCCATCAGGGACTCTATTGTGTTCCCTGTCACAACAGTCGTTGGTGGTAGCCAGACACCATCTAGTCCTTCTGGTCTCAGGCTGATGAAGTCTCTGGTTTATGTGGCCCTTTTGTCTCTTGGGCTAATGTTTTCCTTATGTCTTTGGTGTTCTTCATTCTCCTTTGCCCCAAGTGGGTTGGGACAAATTGATGCATCTTAGATGGCTGCTCACAAGCTTTTAAGACCCCAAACGCCATTCACCAATACGGGATGCAGAACATTTTCTTAATAAACTTTGTTATGCCAATTGACCTAGACGTCCCTTGAAACCATGGTCCCCAGACCCCAGCCCCAGCTACTCTGTCCCTCAAAGTGTTTGGTTGTGTTCAGAAAACTTCTTAGCTTTTGATTTAGTCCAGTTGTGCTGACTTCCCCTGTAGTGTGTGTTGTCCTTGCCTTCACCTAAGATGATCCTTGTCTACTATCTAGTTAGTGAATTCCCCTCTCCTTCCCTCCCCAGAGATAGTAACTTTAATTCACAAAAACAAGTAAAGAGAACCAAAAATGGCAAATAGGCTGGTTAAAACAAACAAAGCAAAACTCTATAAACATATACACAATCTTCTTTATAGTACAATAATGTTTCCATAAGCCTGGTGGCTTGGGGGAAATTGCCCTCTAATCTGCACAGGGTTTATTTTTGGGATTATGAAAGTGTTCTAAAATTGATTGTGATTGTGATTGCACAACTCTTTAGATATTCTAAAAAACATTGAATGGTATACTTTAAATCAATTAGCTGTATGAAATGTGAATTATATCTCTGTGATAAAGATGGTACATATATATGTATAAAAGAAAGACTAGTACGATTTTTCGATCAAAGCTACCTCCACAACCACAGATTTCCATACAGTAAAATAATTATACCTTATGAAAGTGTTAGTCTCTTAAGCCTAATTTCCAATAAATTCTTTTTGTTGTTGTCTCTGTTTTAAGTGCTGATTCCAAAATTCTGTACACTGAAAAGGTCAATTTATAATTATTGATTTATTTTTCAAAGATGGGTGTGAAATCAACTGAAATTTAAAATTTGCTTATGCAGCAATTTCTTCTTTAAAAAAAAAATTAGTTCAAATAATTTGTTTTTGTTTGTACCCTATTCTTGTAGCATACTGTAGAGACCATGCAAAGTGGCTAGTGAATTTTGATTTATGTGAACGATCTTAGGACAATCTCTTAGTTCCTTTAGACCATATTTGCAAACTGTCACTTATAAAGAATAATGCCAACCAATATAAATTTAAAGGATGGATTTTGCATTAATACAAAACTATAGTATCAGAAGTAAAATAAAAGCACTGTGTGAATATAGTCTCTGGCCTAGTTCATCTGAGGCCAGAAACATATCCACTTTTAAACATAGCTTCAACATTGTGAGCTTCTCTTTCTTCCTGTCCCTCTCTGAATACAGGGAAATACTTCGTTATATTCTCTGCTTAGTCTTGCTTATGTAGAACAGACAGTATTTAAATTCAGTCAGCAAGATGATTCCATGCTGGTTGTCTAAGTGGTCCATTCTACATGTGTGAATTTTTTGGCATTGAAGGTTGAAGACATTGAAGGTTGCATTAGATTTAAATAAAAATATAATAGTCAGGACAGTGAAACTAAAATGGAGGAATTGGTTATCTTTTATTTTGCAGAACATTGAGAATCATGGTGAAAGGATTAACTCAACTCAATTTCTAGATCCGTCATGGCTATGTCTGAAAAGAGCTGAGAGTGGTATAACTCTTCAGATGTATGATATTATTTTAATGAAAAATCCAGTTTGAGCCCCAGGTGTGTGGCCTCTCTTTTAAAGTACTAGCTTCTGCATTTTCAAAATGGTGACATCTACAGAACCTGTCTGTGCGATAATGTGCTCAGTACTTACAGTCATGAGGTGTATTTTCTGATTATTCATACCAAAGATGCTATACATTCTGTTATTTAATTAACAGTACTCGTTATTTCTCCGACTTCTTTACAAATCATAGTGACTAGTATAATCAAATGCTCTGTGAACTTTTATGTGTTCTGAACATAAATGAAATCCTATTATGGAGCAATTTCAATGTCATCCTTTAAGCTTAGCCGACTTCTAAAATGAAATCCATCAACTTCCCTTTCCTGCTATAAAATTTAAGCTTTTTAAAATGCCTCAAGATAAAATGTTTCAATTCTGTGTAGCAGGCTCCTTTCATCTATTTTAATTTCAGTTATTTGGCTTAAAGTATATAGAATTCATTAAAAAGACTTTTTAATGTATATGTGCACCATTGAAAAACGAGAACGAAGGGGACATATTTGAATGAACTTTAAGAAGTAACATGCACTTACACACAACAGAACATAATCTATTTTTAAAAGGATCATATAATCTATTCATACGTATTTTCCCCTTTCCATTTTGTACACATAAGATCTCTAGTCTTTGGTTTTCAGAGAGGTGGAAACTAATGTTAAATGAGTGTCTACTTTATGCCAGTAAGTATCTCATAAAACCCACTGAAAAACTGTGTGAGTTAGGGATTATCACACCCACTTTATATAAAAGATATGAAGTGGGACTCACCTGAATAGATATGAAGAAATTACCCTAAATGCAAGATGGCAACAGAAACAGATGGAAAATATGGGTTCAAAATATAGAAAATAGGGAACAAGAAAATAAAATATATCGCTAATAAAAGTTTCAGGAGAAGAAATAGAGAATGAGTGAGAAGAGACGTGCAAATAGATTATAGTTAATAATTTTCCAAAATTATGCATGAATTATGTTGGTTCACAAACAAAATCTTAAAAGCAATCAGCATAAAAGCCTCAGAGTATCTAGAAAGTAATAGCAATTAGACTGTTAGTAAACTTCTCAAAGAAGTAAAAAAGCAAGCCAGAACACGGTAGAATTAAATCTTCAAAGTTCTAAGTGAATATAAGCAGTAACCTCTAATTTCTTACCCAGTTAAAATGTTATTTAGGAATGAAGGTTAAATAAAGATGTTTTTAGGGCTCGCTAAACTGCTTCTCACCGTTAGAGGAGTGTTGAGAGGATATACTTGAAAAAAAGGAAACTGATCCCAGAAGGAGGATCTGAGATAAAAGAATGACTACTGAGTAAAATATATACACATCCATATACACATCCACACATGCATGCACTTAAAAAATAGTAGGTACATCTGCTAGTAACATGTAGGTACATCTGACCTAGTAAAGATCTTATGAAACAATAACTGATGGGGGTTTGGGCAAAAAAAGCAAAGAGGGAATTAAAAGGCTGAGCAATTATAACATGGTAAAATATTCTTGGAGCCCTGGTGGTGTAGTGGTTAAGAGCTCAAGCTGTTACATTGTTTGCGGGGAAGACAACACTGTAGAAGTGGCTCTTGCCACCTATTTATTTATTTTATTTTTATTGTACTTTAGATGAAGGTTTACAGAACAAACTAGCTTCTCATTAAACAATTAATACACGTATTGTTTTGTGACATTGGTTACCAACCCCACAACATGTCAACACTCTCCCCTTCTCGACCTTGGGTTCCCTATTACCAACTTTCCTGTCTCCTCCTGCCTTCTAGTCCTTGCCCCTGGGCTGGAGTGCCCCTTTAATCTCATTTTGTTTTATGGGCCTGTCTAATCTTTGGCTGAAAGGTGAACTGCAGGAGTGACTTCCTTACTGAGCTGAAAGGGTATCCGGGGGCCGTACTCTTGGCGTTTCTTCAGTCTCTGTCAGGCCAGTAAGTCTGGTCTTTTTTTGTGAGTTAGAATTTTGTTCTACTCTTTTCTCCAGCTCTGTCTGGGACTCTCTATTGTGATCCCTATCAGAGCAGTCGGTGGTGGTAGCCGGGCACCATCTAGTTGTGTTGGACTCAGTCTGGTATAGGTGTAGTAGTTATGGTCCATTTGTCCTTTGGACTAATCTTTCCCTTGTGTCTTTGGTTTTCTTCATTCTCCCTTGCTCCAGTTGGGGTGAGACCAGTGGAGTATCTTAGATGGCTGCTCACAAGCTTTTAAGACCCCAGACGCTACTCACAAAAGTTAGGATGTAGAACATTTTCTTTATAAATTATGTTATGCCAGTTGAGCTAGATGTTCCCTGAGATTGTGGTCCCCACAGCCCTCAGTCCAGTAATTCAGTCCCTCAGGGAGTTTAGATGTGTCTATGGAGTTTCATGACCTTGCCTTGGACAAGTTGTGCTGGCTTCCCCAGTATTTTGGCCACCTGTTTATTTATTCATTTATTAAATAATTATAAAATTAATGTTTGAACAATAGTTATGTTCCAGGCACTGTCTTAGGTGCTAGGGACACAGTAGTGAAAGAATAAAAAAGTCCTGCTCTAACAGAAACTAAAAAGAGGACCCAATGATGGGTTTTGAGCAGAGAAATGATGTAATCTGATCTACCTTTAAAAAGGTAAATACTAGGCTTGTTGCTTAGAGAATTATCTGTAGAGAGGCAAGGGTGAAAACTGGGAAGCTACTTAGCTATTACTATAATCCAGAAGAAGGATGACGACGGTTTGCATATAGCAGTGGAGGTAGTGGAAGTGGCTGGAATCTGGATATATTTTGAAGGCAGAGGCAATAGGATTTCCTGATAGAGTTGATCTAGGGTATGAGACAGAAAGAGGAGTCAAGCATAACTCCAAGTTGTTGGCCTGAGCAATGGGAAGGATGGAATTAACATGTTACTGAGATGGGGAACACAGTGGGTAGGGCAGCTTTGTATGTATGTGTGTGTGTGTTTGAGTGTGGAGGGGGAGAATGGACTGTAAGAGGAACAATCAGGAGTTTATTTTGAAATAGGTAAAGGTAAGGGATAATTCTTTAAGACTGATTCCATGCATGTTGTCCTCAAAGATAAAAATTTTATTTAAATTAGCTGATTTTTAAAATTTACCCAGTAATCTAAAGATTCTCAGAATTTGCATCAAATTTTACAAGGTATTTTATTGAACTTAATGAATATGACAAGGAGAGAGAGAAATAACTGAAGGAGAGAAGTGAGAGTGTTGGGGGAAAGGAGAGAGAGAGAATCTGCAGTCCCTCAAACCCCTTCCTGAGCTCTTGAGGTACTCACCAACTGGAGGTGCCCTCTTCTAAGTTTGAGCCCCAGGTGTGTGGCCCCTCTTTTAAAGTACTAGATTCTGATAACCCCAAACCTACCATTTCTTCACCTAGCCCAGGGAAGCAGTAGCTGCTTTCTACAGTTATTTTGTGTTTTTGCATTTTAAATCTTATAACAGCTGTATAATCAATCCTCTATGTTAAATTCTTTTTGTTGAAATTCCTAGTGGGGTTTTTGCTTTTATAACTGGATTCTAACCGATAGACTATAAACATGTGATATACACCCATCACACTCCTTTTCATTATTCTTAAAATTATATTCTTCAATATTTCCCCATTTGCCATTCATCAATACGCAGTTTGGATGAAGATCACGTTGCATTCTATACCAACCGTATAATAGTTTTTGGGATATTTTGTGCCATAATAAAGCAATTATGTTGAAATAATGGATGGAAATTTAAATTTAACTTTTAACTTTTTCCCTTTGTTTTGCAAATTCTGGGATATTAACCTTGTTAAGGTAGCACCGAAACCAAACTTTTTGCCACTGCGTCGATTCCGACTTACAGCGATAGGATAGAGTAAAACAGCCCCATAGTATTTCTGAGGAGTGGCTGGTGGATTTGAACTGCCAACCTTTTGGTTAGCAGCCATAGCTCTTAACCACTGCACCACCAGGGCTGCTAACATTGCACAAGGCTCACATTTTCCTAATGATACACTGCACAGTGTTCCTGAACAGCTCTCAGGAACTGAAATACTATATGATTTTGTATTTAAATGTAGACTGTATGTCTAGGAAACATGTCTCCCTGATGTGGAGCTGAGTGATTTTATTTCCATGAATATGATTGGAAGTCCCTTTATTTAACTAAATCCGGCTTCCTTTTCTATGCAAGTTTGAGAGAGTTTTTGAAGTTTCTTTAAGTCTACATTCTTCATTAATATACCAGATTATAGCCTGACAGTGAGAGACTCATTCCTACTGAAAATGTTTATCTCTCTGCATGTGACGTAAGTGTGCAAATTATACAAATTGCTGTTTGGAGCCCTTGTGAGAAGATAGCATTAAACAAACAAAATTTTATAGACTAGGGAAAAAAATTAAGCTTGAACAAAAAACAAAAATTATAGTAGGTTTCCAAGTTAATTATAGACAGGGCCTGGCTTAAAAACTCACCACAGTGATCTAAACTGTGTATAGCACTGTTTTGTTACTCAGTTATAAGCGCTGGTCAAAATTGAAAGCATTAATCCAATAAGGTTTTTATTTTCTCTTCCAAATACCATACTTACTAGTTATTGCTTTCACTGAACTAACCACGTTAATTAAATATTTTGTCATATAGATACAGCTAAAAGTCCTAGCTTTACCAGAGTTTAAATTTCACACATTCTGTACCTTTGGGGAGAGACTTTGTGATACTGTTTTAAATAGATCTCTACAGCCTTAATCATCTTAACTACATGAAAGGAATTCTCTCTTCCACAGTCCTTGCAAATATCGGATCCTCTAGAACCCTAGGCAATAACAAGTACCAGGCAATAGGGATACAATCAGTCCAGGCACATCAGTTGTAACAGGTGCCATTTGTTGCCTTTCCAACAACCATTCACACCACTTTCCTTGTTAACAAAAACTAATTTTTGTACATTTCAGGTGACAAAGTTCTTAAAAATGGTGGGCACAGTCCCAGGAGATGAATCACGACTTAGCCAAATAAATTGTGGTAATTCCATTTTCTTTTGCTAGAGATTGGTTTAGTGGTGGATGCAGTTCTGTCTCATGAAAACTGAGAGGAAATCTCATGATGAGAAAAAGTTTTTCCTTTGAGAGAATCTTTCCTCCTTGATGGAAAAAGGTACTTTTCACATAACTTACAAGGACATGAGCTTTAGAAATGTGGCAGAATTTTGTGACCGTGAGGAGGACAAACCTGAAAGAAGAAACCAATATGCTGAGGCTTGCTGTGGATGGCAGAGTGATACGATAGAACAATTCTCGACCTTGATGGTGTTGCAGAGCCATTGTGCCACCTGGAATTTTCCTACCTGCAGACTTATTTACATATGAGATAATTAATATCTAATGTTTAAATTACCTTTCATTGGCTATCCTGTTGACTTGCAGCCAGCAGCATATTTTTAGTAATATAGTCAACTCTAACTACAAAAGTCAATGGCAGTACACCAAAGTAGATAAGCTCATGAGTAAGATGGATCTGTGTTCAAACACCTGCACCATTATTTTCTAGCTTTTGATGAAGTCACTTAGTCTTTCTGAGCATAAGTTCCCTCATTTCTAAAATGAGCATAATGCATTTTTCAGGAAATCATTTCCTCATGTCTTTGACTAAGTCAAATCATCTCCTATAAGCTCTCATTGTTCTATGTACCTCTCATTTATAGGATATGTGACAGTTATAATTTTTTGTTTGTTTGATTGTTGTTTGATTAATATTTGTCTTACTCCTCCAGACATTAAACTCTTTGCAAACAGGACTCTATCTAGTTTTGCTCATCACTGAATCCTAAGGTTCCTGCATGATCTCTTGTGTCTTAGGCTGGGTTCTCTAGAGACGCAAAACCAGTAGAGTGTATAAATATATATAGAGGGGATTTATAACAAGGAAATAGCTCACGCAATTGTAGAGGCTAAAATGTCCCAAGTCCACAGATCAGGGTAGAGGCCTCTCCCAGTTCACATAGCTGCAGAATCTGGTGAACCCAAGGTCGGCAGTTCAGGGAACTGGACTCTTGCTCGCAGGCTGAGAAGTTTGACGAGTTCCAAGATCAGCAGGGAAGCTGCTAGCTCAAGTCCCACGAACCGGAGGTGAGACAACAAGAGGCAGCTGCTGAGTCTGGAACAAGCCAAAAACCTTGGCAAGGTAAGCAGGCAGAAAGTAACTGGCAGAAGGCAGAGAGATGAAAGTGAGAGGGCGGTGAGCTGCCTCAGGCCCCGCCTCCACCAGTACCACTCAGCAGATTCCATCATGGGGGTGATCACAACATTATACAACTGCTAAAACAGAGAATAATGGTCTAGCCAAGTTGACCTACCATCTTAACCATCACATGTCGTACCTAGTAAGTACCTAGTAATACAATTTTAACTCAGCAAACATTTACTGAGAGCCTACTATGTACCAGGCATTATTCTTGGCGTTGGGGATGGATTCATGAAAAAAGGAAAAGAGTCTACACCCTCATGAAGCTTATATTGTGGTCAGGGTGCAGGTAAAAGATAATAAACACGTATGTCTGAATGTCATAAATTTTACAAAAAAAATTAAATGGAGTAAGGGGATAGGAAGTGCTATGGGGCCAGTAGTGCAATTTTATACAGTGCCGGAAAAAAGGAGATATTGAGCAAATCCTTAAATGATGTGAGGATAGAAGCTCTGCTTCTAACTGGGAAGACTATTCTAGGTGGAGGGAATAGCATATGCAAAGGCCCTGAAGATGTTACTGTGGCTGGAGCCAGGGAATGAAGAAGCAAGCGAGAGAAGATGAGATCCAAGAGTATGGCTGGCTGGCATAAGGATTAAGTGATATAATATATACAAAGCACTTTGCACATGCCTTGCATGTAGTGAAAAATGAAGAAATGTCAATTATTATTTCTTCCTTCCGTTTTATTGCAGTTAAGAATGCATACAGTGCTGTTGTTATTTTAATCCACTGCATTGCTCCTTGGTCCACATTTTCTGTACAAGGGGTCCCATTATGGCCTAGAAACCCAGCTGTCTTAGATTCCAACTTCAATAACTTTTTCCCCCGTCATTCATATGATAATCCTGACATTCACAGTTAATAGCTGAGCTTTTAATCTCACCAATGACATTTATGACACTCATTATGAAAAATGAAAAGTCTTCCTGAAGTCTGCAAAATTTTCTAATGATTTGTTTAGGAATCAGAGAGGTGTAAGTATGTTAGACCATTATTATATTATGCCTATATTTATTGACCAAAAGAAATGTGAAATACAGAAAGACATACACGTTAAGAGAAAAGAATAGGTTGTGGAACCATATGTAGAGTAGCCATTATTTTAAAGACAAACGGTGTGTTTATGTATGCATAAAAGGATGCTAAAATGGTCATGACTTGGAGTTTTAGCTGAAATCTCAGGGATGAGAAGAATAGATGCAAAATTGTTAAATACCTCTATATCTACATTGAAGGGCTTGACCACGTATGTAGGTTAGTCAGTGGATATGGCAAACAAAAAATTCTTTCCAGGATCGGCCTATTACCCACTTTGAGTCCAGACTACCTAAGAGAAAACTAAGAGTTCAGGAGAGCGGTCAGAGTGTGACAATTTTTGGATAGACTTGTCAGTGTACTGATTGTGTCCCGCATCTCACTGAGAAGGAGGGAGGAGGGATAAGCCTTTCCAACCTTGAAGCCAAGAGAAGGTTTTTTTTTTTTTCAGAGAATCATGTAGAAGGCTTGGCTTGTGTCCTCTGGGATTTTTGAGATGCAAGGCCTGGCACCTGACTCCTGCCTGAAGTGGTCTATGCCAGCAGAGAAAGAAGCAGAACTGCACTTGCAGAGTTTGGTGGGAAGTGGAAGCGTGCATATGTAGACCCCTTCAAGGAAGCTGGATGGGGGCTTCTCCAAAGGCACACATAACCACCTGGAGGACCAAGGAAGCCCCACAGAGAGATGAACCAGGGAAGGCATCACCTGCATCAGAGAAGCTGTAGTCAGTAATTCCCAAGAAGAGGGTCTCTGAAAACCTCAAAAATGGCCTAATTACAGGTAAAATAAGCTTCCTCTCAACCAACACTGAGGGGCCCCAATGCCAGATGATAATCATATCAGTCACATGAGGCCTTTCCTGACCCTAACTTCTCCTTTCCTCATCTCCACTTCTTGAGAAGCCAGAGGCCACCTAGTGGATAAGGGGGAGGGACAGAGGAACAAGATGGTCAAATAATGAAGAGGCCACCATGCCTCAGCCCCTGCCCCTCTGCAGGGGGAGAGAAGCTTTAATTGTAAGAGAGACAGTATTGACCTAGATTGAATTTTATAATACCATGTTAAGAATAATTTTGGAAAGGTAAAATCATGACTCTCATACAAATATAAATGGACCCTGCCTGTTTCAAGAATTTGATTTATAAATTAATGAGGGAAACAAGAACAAGTATTTCGAGGACCTGTAACAAATATTTCAGTGTAAAGCACTGGGTTTTGTCATGTACTCATGCATTCCGTAAGGGTCAGCTGAGTGCTAGGGACAGTGAGTGTGGTAAAAATTCGGAGGAAGGCAACAGTACTTGAAGCAGATAGATCTGGTCAGACTTCTAGAACAGGTACATTTTGGGAAGAATGGGCTTATGATAAACAGAAGGAAGACACAATGTTGTTCTCACTCAGAAGAAACAGTTAAAATAAATGTTTGAAGATCATGTTTCCTGGGATCAAAGAATAATTTAATTGAACTGGGCTGGAGATTTTAGGAGCAAGATGAGATAATGTTACAAATGTTAGTGAGAAGGACGCTACCTACTTTGCTCGGTATTATAGTCCTAGCCCCTGGCTAGAGTACTGACATTTACTATGTGATTTATAAATATTTGTTGTAGGAATGAATGTTTACATTATTCTGAAGTGAAAAGGGAGCCACTGAGGTTTTGGATCAGGAAGATGATAATATCAGAATGATATCTTAGGAATATATTATAGTGGGGGCGGATGTATTGGCATAAGAAATATCAGGTATGAAATAATAAGAGCCTGAAATGGGATGGGGAGGGTGGTTAGAAATAGAAAGGAGGCAAGTGGGTATGAGCTCTACTACAAAGACAGGATTTGTCAGCAGGGTTTGTATACACAGAGAGGCTCTAGGGATTGGAGAAAGGAAAAAGTGTTGAAGAATACTTCCATTTTTTAGGTTATACCAAGGAACACGTATTAAGGGCAATATTCCTGTTGAATTTCCCAGTGTTTGGACATTGAGGACACTTTTTTTCTTTTTTTTTAAGGCATACAAAATACATAAGATTATTCCAAGGCAAAATAAAAAAAATTTAGAGCTTTTTTCTCTCTTTTGTACACTATTCTCATTTTTGTTTTGACCGTCCATCCTTTTAATTGAACAGGACCTTCTGTTCTCTTATTGCTCTTCTCTTCATAAACTGGAAAAGGACTGTGTCTTAGTCTAGGCTCCTCCAAAATGCAGAGCCAGAGACAAAGATCTTCATGATGGTTATTTATTTTAGGAATTGATCTTAAAAAACAAGAGTAGGGGAATGGGAAGAGTGAATAGTGAAATAGGATAGAAGGCCAATTTAAAGATAAATTAGCCACCTGGTCTCTGCTCCAGACAACTGGGCTCGATCCTACTGGGGACTTTTTGAGGAGCTATGCAAAGCACAGAACAGAATTGTCTGTTTGAGGGACAGAAAAGGGAAGTATTGATCAACAGTTGCTCCATGGTCTGTTAACTCCTTCTCACTGAGGTTTGCACCTGCGTCAGAATGACTGAGAGGGATCTTATAGGTGAATAAAAGTGGTTGGTTCAGTGAAGCTGTAGGGCAGAAAGCAAGAATTATGCAGCACACCTACCTAACAGATTATGCTAATGAGGTAACTGTTAGGGGCTAGCTAAGCCAGAAAGATCCACCATGTGATATCAGCCTGACTTTTAGGGGAAGGAGCTGGTAGTTAGGTTTAACCATGTGGGCTGTGATTTCTTCAATCATGTCTACATAATAACAACAACAACAACAAAAAAAAAAAAACTAAACCCACTGCCGTAGAGTCGATTCCTACTCATAGTGACCCTATAGGACAGAGTAAAACTGCCCTGGTGGTGCAGTGGTTAAGCACTTGGCTGATAACTGAAAGGTCTCAGGTTTGAACCCACCAGCTGCTCCTTGGAAGAAAGATGTGGCAGTCTGCTCCCTTAAAGATTACAGCCTTGGAAACCCTATGGGGCAGTTCTGTCTACATAATGAAACCCTAATATATCTCTTTTGTTACCACTGGCATAAACTGTATGCCAGCCACTTTTTATGCCTCTCAACCTCAGAGGTAAGGCATTATTCTGGTTCTAATGCATTTAGTGTCAAGGTGAGTCCCTTTTGAAATGTGTGAAGCTCAGCAGACCAGAGTTGGAGCCTCATTGTTGTGCAGGCTGAGCACTCTATTAGGTGATCTTCCTGGATGTGTAAGTTTTATAAACTTTTGTATTTTTTTTCTTTTATTTCCTTTATTTCTGTGAGATAAGGCTTGCAAGCACAATTATGACTTTCCTGTGTGGTAGTTAGGGAGCCCTGATGGGTTTGTTTTGGTTTTTCTGTGTCATATTTGGAAAACCAGAGATTCTCCATGTAACCTAATGGAACAGTGCCTGTGATAAATTACTTATCTATCTCTCATTGGTATATTGTCATACTACAGATCAGTGATGCCAGCGTGCCACTCACCTCACTGGTGGCTTGTATTACCACATCATATTTTTCAAAATCCCTATTACCACCAAAAATTTAAACACACTCAATTAGTAAGCATGCATTTCAATACTGAAAACACACGCCATAAAAAAAAAAAAAAAATTAAGGAGAAAAAATGTAGTAACAAAAGGGATACTAAACTTTGGGCACTGAATCTCCATTAACTTCCTTAGCTGGTGATAGACACTGATGCATGGATAAAGGTAGCCGGCCCTATGTGACAAGTAAGCTCTACACTGGGAACTTTCCCAGGCCTTGCCCTATGTGCCTCTTCTTCATGCTGGTTCTGATTTATATCCTTTTTGCTATAATAAAACCGTAAACATAAGTACACTATAGTGCTTTCTTGAGTTCTGTGAGTCGTTCTAGCAAATTTTCAAAACGAGAGAGTAGTTGGAGTCAGCAGATCAAATGTGAGGGGGCTCTGGGGTCTCCTGAACTTATAACTGGTATACTGAGGGCATGTGGGAAACTCCTAAATTCATAGGAGGTCACAAGTAAGGGAGACCTGGGGACCCCACAAGCTTGTGGCTGACATCCAAAATCTTGGGAAGATTTGGCAGTCTGGAGGACTTTGTTCTTTAATTTGTGAGATCTGACCTAGCTCTGAAGATTAGTGTCAGAGGAAGAGGTACTGCATTTGCAGTTGGTGTAGGAGACAATATTTAGAATTAAAATTAGTTGGTGAGAGAACAGAATTGAACAGAATTGGGTTGGGTTGATTTTCCTTAGCTACCTTCTTCAGATTTTTTCATGTTCATTGATTTATTTTAGACTTTAGAACCATTCCTTTACAGTACCTGATAGGCCCAGACATTAAAAGGCTTAGAACAAATCTGTAGTGTTTTGAAGTATATGTCGTAAGATGTTGGTGTTAAAAGATAAAAAGCTGCTTTAAAATTGGGTCACTGGGGATATGGAGGCAATGGTAGCAGGATGTTGAAGAATCTGAAAATGGCAACTTCAGAATATTACTTAAAAGAACATGATGGAGGTGGGGCCAAGATGGTGGAGTAGTCAGATGCTTCCAGTGGACCCTTTTACAACAAAGACCCGAAAAAACAAGTCAATCAATTATATATGGCAATCTGGAAGCCCTGAACATCAAAGGCAGAGCTGAGGAACTGGACGGAATGGCAGGGAGAGGGAAAGACGGTTCAGAAGCAGTGAGGAGTTGTCAGACCTGACCTGGTGAGAGCCTGAGTCCTTCAGGCCTGATCAGCTCACGGCTGAGCAGTGAGGCACGCAAGCAGCTGTGCTCGGGAGGCATTTTCTGCATCAGGAGAGACCCAGCACCAGAGAGTCTGTAAGGGCACCCAGAACCAGTGAGAAGCAGCCTTGTGTCTGTGAAAGATAAGTACTTGCATACGGCCTACTGCACAGATCAAAAACACACCCCTTAGGGAAAAACTTCTCTCCCATTTACCTCACCGCTCCCTGCTCTGCACTGGATCCTGGACCAGCTTCAGCAATTGCCGAGTCCCCTGGGCCAGAAGTAGGATCCGTCACACACCCGGAGCCATTCTCCCTGCATTGGAGACTGAACAAATTAACAAACGGGGGACAAGATAAACTGTTGGCTCCCCTAAGCCAGAAACCCAGGGTAGGCAAAGCTCTTTTGCCTAGGCACAGACATAAGGGATCCATGGACTTTGAGTGCCTTTCCGCCTGCATAGACTTTGTGGACCCATCTCAGTAGCATAGGCCCTCATTACCACAGTAAAACAGGGTATATACCGGAACTCTAACTTCAATTGTTTCAGCTGTGAAGTGGTAGGTTCTTGACATTTGACAGTGCTCTGCCCATTAAGCTGGGTCTTCACCTACCCACATCAGGGGCCTGAGGACTGGTGGCTCCACTCATGCCACCTAGCCACCTGTGATAGGGGCCCATGAATAAGAGGTGCCCCCAGTCCTTACAGCCAACAGCATTAGGTGCTCATAGTCCAGCTGCAAAACCCACCCACCTACACGCTCTAGGGAACAGGGACATGCCTTCCTCCTGGACGCTTGGGGGCAGCCGTCAGCCCCCTGCCTTTCTCAGACTGTGTCCTCCAGCTACAGCCAGATGCCTGTGCCTACACCAATCACCCATGCCTGGCTAGGACTGTAAGTGAGAGCATACACCACACATTTGGTGGCTATCTACCTGGGCACCTGCGCTGAATCCATACAGGAGGAGTGGGCAGACTCCTTCTCATATACCTAGTAACAGTTCTAACCACCTAGTGACAGGACATTAGATCTTCAAAGGTGCCAATAATCAAACTAGCTCATATAAGCAGCCTATTTGGGCATATCAAAATAAAACAAGAAACTCGAACACATTAAGCAAACATAGAATAAATAAATATAATAACTTATTGATGGCTTGGAGACAACAGTCAATATCAAATCACATAAAGAAGAAATCTATGATGGCTTCGGCAAGCTCCTGAAATAAACAATCTAGAAATTTTCCAGAGGAGGAAAATTTCTTGATATTGCAGAGGCAGAATACAAAAGATTAATATACAGAACTCTTCAAGAAATTAGGAAGGAAATTAATCAAAACGTAGAACACGCAATAGAGGAAATTAAAAAGATTAGAGAAGAGCATAATGACAAATTTAACAGGCTGCAAGAATCTGCAGAGAGACAGCAATCAGAAATCCAGAAGATTAACAATAAAATGTCAGAATTATACAACTCAGTTGAAGTTCATAGGAGCAGAATTGAGGGAATGGAAGTCAGAATTAATGAGACTGAAGATAAAGCACTTGACACCAACTTATATGAGGAAAAATCAGATAAAAGGATTAAAAATGAAGAAACCCTAAGAATTATGTGGGACTCTATCAAGATGAATAACCTATGAGTGATTGGAGTACCAGAATGGGGGGGGGGGGTTAACAGAAAATACAGAGAGAATTGTTGAAGATTTGTTGGCAGAACTTCCCTGATATCATGAAAGATGAGAAGATATCTATCCAAGATGCTCATCGAACCCTACATAAGGTAGATCCCAAAAGAAGGTCACCAAGACATATTATAATCAAACTTGCCAAAAGCAAAGATAAACAGAATTTTAAGAGCAGCTAGGGATAAATGAAAAGTCGTCTACAAAGGAGAGTCAATAAGAATAAGCTCGGACTACTCAGCAGAAACCATGCAGGTAAGAAGGCAATGAGATAACATATATAAAGCCTTGAAGGAAAAAAAAAACTGCAAACCAAGAATTATATATCCAGCAAAACTGTCTCTCAAATATGATGGCAAAATTAGGGCATTTCCACATAAACTGAAGTTTAGGGAATTTGCAAAAGCCAAACAAAAATTATAAGAAATACTAAAGGGAGCCCTCTGGTTAGAAAATCAGTAACATCAGATAACAACCCAAGACTAGAACACAAGACAGAGCAACCAGATATCAACCCAGATAGGGAAGTCACAGAAGTAAATCAAAGCTAAAACAATGAAGATAGGGAAACAGATGTCAATATGTAAAGGATGACAACATTAAAACAAAAAAGAGGGACATAAAAAATGTAGACATAGATTATCATATGGAGAGGAAGTCAAGGCGATATAAAGAAATAAAAGACTTGTATAAACTTAGAAAAATGGGGTAAATATTAAGGTAACCACAAAGGACACTAACAATCCTACAAGTCAAAATAAAAAATTAGAAAAATGTAAAGACTCAGCAAACACAAAATCAACAACAATGAAAAAGATGAAAATACATAAAGAAAAATGACTCAGCATAGAAAATTAAGTGGAACAAAGAAACTGAGAGCAACACACAAAAAAAGACACCAAAATGATGACACGGAACTCATACCTATCAATAATTACTCTGAAGGTAGATGGACTAAATGCACCAATAAAGAGATAGAGAATGGCAGATTGGATAAAAAAACATGATCCATCTATATGCTGCCTACGAGAGACACACCTTAGACTTAAAGACACAAACAAAAACTCAAAGGATGGAAAAAATATATCAAGCAAACAACACTCAAAAAGATTCTTGGCAATGTTAATCTCTGACAAAATAGACTTTAAAGTAAAATCCACCATAAAGGATAAGGAAGGACACTATATAATGATTAAAGGGTCAATACGTCAGGAGGACATAACTATAATAAATATTTACGCACCCAATGACAGGGCTCCAAAATACATAAAACAAACTCTAACAGCACTGAAAAGAGAGATAGTCATCTCCATAATAGTAGTAGGAAACTTCAACACACCACTTTTGGAGAAGGACAGAACATCCAGAAAGAAGCTCAACAGAGACACGGAAGAGCTAAATGCTACAGTCAACCATCTTGATCTCATAGACATATACCGAACACTTCACCCAACAGCAGCCAAGTATACTTTCATTTCCAATGCACATGGTGCATTCTCCATAATAAACTACACATTAGGCCATAAAGAAAGCATTAACAAAACCTAAAGCATCAAAATATTACAAAGCATCTTTTCTGACCATAAAGCCGTAAAAGTAGAAATCAACAACATAAAAAGCAAGGAAAAAAAATCAAACACATGGAAACTGAACAACTCCTTGCTCAAAAACTACTGGGTTATAGAAGAATTAAGAATGGAATAAAGAAATTCATAGAATCAAACGAGAATGAAAACACATCCTACCAGCACCTTTTGGACACAGCAAAAGCAGTGCTCAGAGGTCATTTTATAGCAATAAATGCACACATCCAAAAAGAAAAAAGGGCCATAATCAAAACATTAACCCTACAACTGGAACAAGTAGAAAGAGGGCAGCAAAAGAAGCCCTCAGGAGCCAGAAGAAAGGAAATGATAAGCATTAGAGCCAAATGAAATGAAACAGAGAATAGAAAAACAATTGAAAGAGTTAACAAGACCAAAAGATGGTTCTTTGAAAAGATCAACAATATTGATAAACCACTGGCCAAACAGACAAAAGAAAAACAGGAGAGGAAACAAATAACCCGTATAAGAAATAAGATGGGTAATATCACAACAGACCAAACAAATTAAAAGAATCATAACAGAATACTATGAAAAATTGTACTCTAACAAATTTGAAAACCTAGAGGAAATGGACAAACTTCTAGGAACTCACTACCTTCCTAAACTAACACAAACAGAGGTAGAACAATTACATAAACCCATAACAAAAGAAGAGATTGAAAAGGTAATTAAAAAACTCCCAACAAAAAAAGCCCTGGCCCAGATGGCTTCACTGGTGAATTCTACCAAACTTTCAGAGAAGAGTTAACACCACTACTACTAAAGGCATTTCAGAGCATAGACAAGGATGGAATACTGCTAAACTCATTCTATGAAGCCAACATAACCCTGATACAAAAAACCAGGTAAAGACACCACAAAAAAAGAAAATTACAGACCAATATCCCTCATGAACATTGATGCAAAAATCCTCAACAAAATTCTAGCTAATAGAATTCAGCAACATATCAAAAAAATAATTCACCATGATCAAGTGGAATTTATACCAGGTATGCAGGGATGGTTCAACATTAGAAAAACAATCAACGTAATCCATCACATAAATAAAACAAAAGAACCACATGATCTTATCAATCGATGCAGAAAAGGCATTCGACAAAGTCCGACACCCATTCATGATAAAAACTCGCAGCAAAATAGGAACAGAAGGGAAATTCCTTAGTATAATTAAGGGTATCTATACAAAGCCAACAACCAACATCATCCTAAATGGAGAGACTTTGAAAACATTCCTCTTGAGAAGGGAACCAGACAAGGATGCCCTTTATCACCACTCTTATTCAACATTGTGCTGGAGGTCCTAGCCTGAGCAATTAGGCTAGAAAAAGAAATAAAGGGCATCTGAATTGGTAGGGAAGAAGTCAAAGTATCCCTATTTGCAGATGATATGATCTTATACACAGTAAACCCCTTAGAATCTGCAAGAAAACTACTGGAACTGATAGAAGATTTCAGCAAAGTTTCAGGATAGAAGATAAACATATAATAATCAGTTGGATTCCTTTACACCAACAAAGAGAACCTCAAAGAGGAAATCACCAAATCAATACCATTTACAATAGCCCCCAAGAAGACGAAATACTTAGGAATGAATCTAACCAGAGACGTAAAAGGCCTATACAGTGAAAACTACAAGACACTACTGCAAGAAAACAAAAGAGACTTGCATTAAGTGGAAAAACATACCTTGCTCATTGGTAGATAGACTCAATATTGTGAAAATGTCAATTCTACCCAAAGCCATCTACAGATACAATGCAATCCCAATCCAAATTCCAACAGCATTTTTTTAATGAGATGGAGAAACGTATCACCAACTTCATATGGAAAGGAAAGAGTCCCTGAATAAGTAAAGCACTACTCAAGAAGCGGAACAAAGTGGGAGGCCTCACACTATCTGATTTTGAACCTATTATATCACCACGGTAGTCAAACAGCCTGGTACTGGTACAACAACAGATACATAGACCAATGGAACAGAATTGAGAATCCAGGCATAAATTCATCCACCTGTGAGCAGCTGATGTTTGACAAAGTCCCAAAGTCCATTAATTAGGGAAAAGACAGTCTAACAAATGGTGCTGGCATAACTGGATATCCATCTGCAAAAAACTGAAACAAGACCCACACCTCACACCGTGCACAAAAGCTAACTCAAAATGGATCAAAGACCTAAATATAAAATCTAAAATGATAAAGATCATGGAAGATAAAATAGGGACAACCCTAGAAGCCCTAATACATGGCATAAACACAATACGAACCATAAGTAACAATGTACAAGCATCAGAAGAGATACTAGATAACTGGGGGCTCCTAAAAATCAAACACTTATGCTCATCAAAAGACTTCCCCAAAAGAGTCAAAAGACAACTTACAGACTGGGAAAAAATATTTGGCTACGACAAATCCCATCAGCATCTAATCTCTAAAATGTACAAGATACTGCAAAACCTCAACAACAAAAAGACAAATAACCCAATTAAAAAATGGGCAAAGGATATGAATAGTCACTTTGCCACAGAAGATAATCAGGCTGCTAACAGACACATGAAGAAATGCCCACGATCATTAGCCATTAGAGAAATGCAGATCAAAACTACAATGAGATATCGTCTCACCTCAACAAAGTTAGCATTAATCCAAAAAACACAAAATAATAAATGCTGGAGAGGTTGTGGAGAGACTGGAACACTTATACACTGTTGGTGGGAATGTAAAATGGTACAACCACTTTGGAAATGGATTGGTGCTTCCTTAAAAAGCTAGAAATAGAAGTACCATATGATTCAGCTATCCCGCTCCTTGGAATATATCCTAGAGAAATAAGAGCCGTCACACGAATAAATATATGCACACCATGTTCATTGCAGCACTGTTCACAATAGCAAAAAGATGGAAACAACCTAGGTGCCCATCAACAGACGAATGGATAAACAAATTATGGTATATCCACACAATGGAATACTACGCAACGGTAAACAACAATGATGAAGCTGTGAAACATCTAATAACATGGAGGAATCTGGAGGTCATTATGCTGACGGAATTTAGTCAGTCACAGAAGGACAAATATTATATAAGACCACTATTATGAGAACTCAAGAAAAGGTTTAAACACTGAAGAAAACATTCTTTGATGGCTATGAGGGTGGGGAGGGAGGGTGAGGGTTATTTACTAACTAGATAATAGATAAGAATTATCTTAGGTGAAGGGAAGGACAGCACACACTACAGGGGAAGTCAGCACAACTGGACTAAACCAAAGCTAAGGAGTTTCCTGCATACAATCAAACACTTAGAGGAACAGAGTAGCAGGAGCAGGGATCTGGTGACCATGCTTTCTGGGGACATCTAGGTCAATTGGCATAAAAAGCTGATTAAGAAAATGTTCTACATCCTACTTTGGTGAGTGGCATCTGCGGTCTTAAAAGCTTGCAAGTGACCGTCTAAGATGCATCTATTGGTCCTAACCACTGGGAGTAAAGGAGAATGAAGAACACCAAAGATACAAGGAAAGTATTAGCCCAAGAGACAGAAAGGGCCACATAAACCAGAGACTTCATCAGCCTGAGACCAGAAGAACTAGATGGTGCCTGGCTACCATCAATTACTGCCCTAACTGGGAACACAACAGACAGCCCTGGATGGAGCAGGAGAAAGGTGGGGTGCAGAACTCAAATTCTAGTAAGAAGACCAGACGTAATGGTCTGACTGAGGCTGGAGGAACCCCAGAAAGCGTAGCCCCTGGATTCTCTATCAGCCCAGAACTAAAACAATTTCCAAGGCCAACTCTTCAGACAGGGATTTGACTGGACTGTGGGACATAAAGTGATACTCGTGAGGCGTGTGCCTCTTAGCTCAAGTAGATATGCGAGACTAAAAGGGCAGCTTCTGTCCGGAGGTGAGATGGGAAGGCAGAGAGGGTTAGGAGGTGGTTGAATGGACATGGGGGAATCAGGGGTGGAAAGGAGGAGTGTGCTGTCACAGTATGCGGAAAGCAATTAGAGTCACATAACAATGTATGTACATATTTTTGTATGGGAAAAATGAAAAAAAAAAAAAAAACATGCTTGTTTGACCTAGAATGTTTAGGCTACAGCATTCTCATGTTTAATATGTAAAAGAAGATGAATTTTGTACTATGGATACAGTAAACATCCATTCAATATTTTCAGCAATAAGTTAAATACATGTTGCACTTGAGTAGCAGCACTTAACAATGAAAATGGACCAGAATTAACCAGGAAACTATATATATAAAATCTGGACTCCAACTTAGGAGCCCTGGTGGTACAGTAGATAAGAGCTCTGCTGATATCCAAAAGGTCAGCAGTTCAAATCCACCAGCCACTCCTTGGAAACCCTATGGGGGCAGTTCTACTGTGTCCTGTAGAGTCTCTATGAGTTGAAATCGACTTGACGGCAACAGATTTTTGTTTGGTTTTGGCTGAAGGTAAAGTGTGGACATCTGTATTTGTAACAGCTCCATAGGTGATTCTGATATGTAGCTAGTGTTTACAAACAATGTGTAGAGTTTATAGAAAGGCAGATTTTGATTCTGTGCAAAGGGAGAACTTTCTAGCAACTATTAAAACGGTCCAGAGTCTGCATAAGTAGGATATCAAATTCAAATAAGAAGAGTTAGTAGTAATGTTCAGAAATATGCTTGTACACATACCACTACTGATCAAAGTAAAGTGTGCTAAATAGTTCTTTTTTAACTTTCGTCATGAGCCAAATAACTTCAGCTTATGTGATATTATTTATAATGTTAGTACAAATCTAAGACTTCCTCATATTTTCTTGTAGTTATTATCCAAGCTCTGTAACAAAAGGCAGTATAACAGAATAACTTCAGACTCTTTCTAATTTCTGCCTCTACCACTTGCTGTGTGTTCTCATTATTTTTATTCATGTGTAAATAAGTATAATGTTGATTTCATTGAGTTGGCTCCAACTCATGGTGGCCCCATGTAAAACAGAAGGAAACATTGCCTAGTGGTGCACCATCTTCATGATCATTGGTATGCTTAAGTCGTTGTTGCTGTCACTATGTATTTTGAGTCCTTCTAACCTTGGAGGCTTATCTTCCAGCACTATATTGGACAATATTCTGTTGTGATCCAGCGAGTTTTCATTGGTTAATTTTCAGAAGTAGGTCACCAGACCTCTCAGTCTTAGTCTAGAATATCTGCTGAAATCTGTCTACTATGAGTAACCCAGCATCATAGCAATATGCAAGCTGCCACAGTACGACAAACTCACAGATGAGTGGTAGAGTATAACAGTGATACCTAGGGTTGAAGAATCTCCGTTTTCCTTGCTCAGCTCCCTTGGAAAACCACCATTAGCCTCTCTCCCAATGAAAGCTGCGTTGCTCTGCTCAAGTCTTTTCTTTAAGACTAACACACTCATTCTTTCGGCTGCAAGGGTGTTGACTGCCAACAGCTCACAGCTGAGCCATATTACAAATGGCCTGCAACTGATGGGAGATGCTTTGCCCAAGTTATGCCACCTCCCAGGGATAGCCTGCATCCAATGGCTAATCAGCGTGGGAATACAAAGGCCTGACTTCCTCGCCTCAACTCAAGATAACGCTTCAGGAACTTTATGCTTTAGGGTTCACCGGGGTATTTGCAGTGGCCTCTATTGTGGATGCAGCACAGTTCAATTTCTAGACAGACAGTCCTGCTTCCCTTAATCCCCACAGGTGTAGATCCTCAGGGAACTCCCCAATAAACCTCCTGCAGGTAAATCTCTGTCTCAGAGCCTGTTTCCAGGGAACCAGACATAGGCATGTGACTTGTCTGATTAGTGAATATATGAGCAGAGGAGGCTTGTGTGCACCGCTCAACCCTCTGACGGTTCTCCTTGTTTATCTGTCTGCCTTCAAGAAGGTATGTGCTCTGGCCTGCTTGCTGTCTTGTCACTGAAGAAGTCTAACCTTCAAGGTGCCAGCCACTTCATAGTGCTGCCTGAGACTGGGTGAAGCCTCTTGCTCCAGATTTAATGTCATGTTCTTTGAGCAGCTTTATCAATGATCAGAATGATATCTTGATCTCCATCTGTCTGATTGCTTCATCTATCTTATAATTCTAAACTCCGGCATGGTAAAATGTTTGTGTTACTTACTGGGCCAACAAAGCTCCAAGTGAATACCTACTTCTTAGGGTAATCATGATAATTAAATGAGATAATGAATTAAAATTGCTTGACACAGCACCTGGTATTTAATAAATGCTGTATAAATGTTAACTATAATTGTTTAAAATGGCATGACATGATGCCATGTTTGTTTTAAAATGCATGTAACTTATCCAAACCTGGATCGCACTGACTGGTCTTTGGAAGCATTGACACTGCTGTGAAAATGGAATGCTCAAGATGAAGATGATTATGTATTAAATACTGATCATTTTTTTGTAACCAGCCCCTAAACTGATCTACATTTACCATGTCAAAGCCAGTTGCCTGCCTGTTACCTTCAAAGAATGCAGAAAAATAATTTGTATTTTTTTCCTGTGTGGTAATTAACAGCACACACACTCATAAGCCTTTCTAGGCACCAGTAGAACCATTCAAAATAAAAGCTCTCTGAGCCTTCCAGTCTCATTCTTTCATTCATCCAACTAGCATTGATTGGTTACTTACTCTGTGCCAAGCTGTGGGTTAGTAAAGCTCACAAATGCTATTCATTTAATTCTCCCAGGAAGAAAAGAGCTCCTATGCTACAGCCATCTTCTAAGAGCATCATTGAAATTCTTTTTTCTAGAGACCTTGATAAAGGTGATGCACATCTTGACACAACTTAAAAACAATTACATGCAGAGGCAGAATAACAGGACATACCCATTTTCGATGAGCATCCCTTGGCATGGAATTAAATAACAGGAATAATGCCGAACTCACTGAACTGTGATGGAGGACTGTTTTTAGGATTCATTCATGTGGAGAAACATGAATCTTTACAAAAATATGAAGTGTTTTGGATTTTGGAGTCACACAGGCCTTAGATAAAATCAAACACTGTCTAGCTGTATGAATTTTATTGGCCTTTTCAGTCATTGAAGGTTGTTATATGAATTAAATATAAGAAAAATATTTAATATAGTGAAGTTACTGGCAAAGAGTACATCTTCAGTAAAAGATATTGGTACTAGTAGTACTAGTAATGGTAGTAACAATAGTTGTAAATATATTTCAAAATAAAATCCAGTTGTAGCAGGCCTTATTCAACAGCTGACACCTTCCTTTTTCCTAATAGTCCCTCATTTTGTACAGACAGTAGACAGATGTTCTTAGATCTCAGGGAAGTTAGCCTTTCCCATCACACCAGCTCAAGATGATGCATCGTAAGTGGTGTAAGCATGACATGAAAATCTTATTCCCCCTTACCTCTTTTGCCTAAGACTCAATTTCAGACTCCTTCCATGGGGCATAGTTATGACAGAGTTAGAGGGAAGTTTCCTGAGTGACTTTTGGTAAAATGTTTTCATTCCTGATTAAAAGGAGAAAGGTATACAAGGATATCTCTTGCCTCTGTGGCATCTACTCCTCCTTCCTTCCTCCTGACTATGTCATGCTCAGAACCATAGAAACCATAGGTGGCTTTGAGGTGACAAGCATAAGGATGAAAAGCCAACCTGATAAGGATGCCAGAACAAAAAAAAAAGAGACAGGTCCCTTGAGGTTATGTGAAGTAACTGTCTCTATTAACTAAGCTCCTGGTTAGTCAATATACCGATATTTGAAATCAGGGTTGATATCGACAAAGCAGCCACCAGTTTGGCAGTCGGTAACATGTTGAAATTCTTCCTTATCTGTTGGCACTAATAACTGTGACAAATAGGGAATTTAATTAGTTCAAGATAATCATCATGAGATGTTGCCATGGTCCTCTTTGTCATGGTGATGTCTGAGAAATGATTGTAGCACTTCTTGTCACATTTCTTAGCCTCTGGCTAGTAAGCAGCTCAGCTCTACTCTGGATTCTTCCAGAAGCACTCTGTGCTTTGGGAGCCTATTGAATGACTGCCTCTGCAGGGCATGTCTACCTGATTTACTCTGGGAGGAGGAAGAGGATTTGCTAGAGCTCAGGACTTCATTTCCCTTTCCTGCTTCTGCTCTCTAGCTAAATTTCCACTAATACTGACTGGGTAAGGGACAGGTGCTTTTGGATTGTTAAGGCTGTCTTACAGGAGGTGGGATGGAACACAGGAATGGCTGATTACTAGTGTTTACCTACTTGTCCTTTTAAGGCAGGACCGGTGAATGTTTTATAGCGCTGCTGCCAACCCAGCTGGTAATGGGAATTAGCTCCCAATCACTGCTTCCTTTGCTTCATCTTGTTTCTTTCAACT
The DNA here is from genome assembly GCA_030035585.1 of Dugong dugon. Lineage (NCBI taxonomy): Eukaryota > Metazoa > Chordata > Mammalia > Sirenia > Dugongidae > Dugong > Dugong dugon. The sequence continues at coordinate 101,794,287 of CM057467.1, read as the reverse complement.
TAGACTCCTGGGCTGCAGAGAAAAGTGGTCCAAGATCTATGGCGTTACTATGAGATAAAAGTTTTGCAGAGTTAGAGTAATTCTCTACTTACTGAAACTACAAGTTACAGAATGACTATCAGCTTAATGGGGAAATTGTTGGAAGAGTTGAAGAAGTTCACTACAATAAATTACAGCTCTAACAGTGACATCACTTAGCTAGTGAGAGCTCTGTCAAATAAAAATCACACCAACAATTTCTAAAAATCAATAAATGATTGGAAATTATTAGAAGATGAACAAAATTTTATAAACAATGTACTTCACTTATAAAATAGTTTACTTAGAGTATGAAAGGAAATATATATTTAAATTTTTGAATCACATATTTAGTTGTATGTTTACTATACTTCCTTTGTGGTTTGTATTTCTTTGAAACGTCACCTCTGCTTGTGATCAAATGCTTCCTAACTGGTAAGTGTGTTTCAATGGGAAGAAGAAAGAAGTATTTCATCATAGTAGTTGGTTTAAAGAGTTGACTCTTCAGTGGAATTTTTAATTCTGGAAACAGATAACCAGAAGCTAAATTCTACCCACACCGGTGAATCTGTCTTCTGAAAATCTTCTTGGCACCACTCTCCTTGATGTGGCCTATGTCAAGGTTATTTGTTCCTGTCTTTTGCTCAATCCAGAGTAAATGGGAAGACATAAAACCATGTTTTTTTTAATTAAATATGAATCCCAGACATTGGGATTGAACTGTGTAAGAAGAAGCCATAGAAATGTTCCAGGTTTCACTCACTCATAAATAAGACTTTTCATCACAAGTACATCCTTCCTTGTAAGAACTCTTGCCTGTCCTGGATGCCAAGATTAATACAGCTCAGATTTCAATTGTTGGGAAGGCATTACAGGCGGGTACTTGGATCTTTAACATTACTCTAGATTTTTTCAAAGGATAATCTCTCTGATATTAATTGTTTTTATGAGACTTATTCAACTGAGTAAAATGAATTATGATTTGGTTATTTAGGCTATTATTATATTGAAGAGAAAAAATGGAAATGAAATTAAAATAGTTAAATGTCTTTATGACCAGTTCTTAGATAGATACTGTGGAGTGTGAGTGTTCATTTTCTGTTCTCTTGAGTGCTTGTGATCCTTCCTGGTTTTTTAAGGGGTACTGTGTGAAGGGGAATTCCAGTGGATGGGCCTGCAAGAACTCTATCCCCTTATCAGACACAGAATCTCTGCTTTTTTTTTCCGGTTTATATATCAGGGTCCTATGAAAGATTAAATAATGTTTTGCTAATAGTCAGTTTTATTGAAGTATAATTTGCATGCAATAAAATATATCCTGCTTAAATGTATAGTTTGATGAGTTTCGACAAATATATATACCTATATTGCCACCACCGTAATCAAGATAAAGAACAATTCCATTACTCCCAAAAGTTCCCTCACACTCCTTTGCAGCCCACAAACCCTTACTTCAGCAACCACTGTTTTGCTTTCAGTCACTGCAGATTAGATTTGTTTGTTCTAGAATTTCTTATAAATTAAACAATATTCACTCTTTTTTGGTCTGTCTTATTCCTCTCTTTTTTCCCCCACATTAATTCAACTTGTTGCATGTATCAGTATTTTGTTCCTTTTTTATTGTGGGATGACATCAAGGACATCATACATGAAGAAGCAAAAGGCTATTAAAAAGACAGGAAAGAAAGAAAAGACCAAAATGCATGTCAGAAGAGGCTCTAAAACTTGCTCTTGAATGTGGAGTAGCTAAGGCAAATGGAAGAAACGATGAAGTAAAAGAGCTGAATAGAACATTTCAAAGAGAAGCTCCAGAAGACAAAGTAAGGAAGTATAATGAAATGTGCAAAGACCTGGAATTAGAAAACCAAAAGGGAAGAACATACTCTTCATTTCTCAAACTGAAAGAATTGGAGAAAAAAATCAAGCCTTGAGTTGCAATATTGAAGGATTCAATGGGAAAAAATGCTGAATGACCCAGGAAGCATCAAAAGAAGATGGAAGGAATACACACAGTCACTGTACCAAAAGAAACTGGTTGATGTTTAACCATTTCAGAAGGTAGCATATGATCAAGAACTGATGGTGTTGAAGGAAGAAGTCTAAACTGTACTAAAGGCATTGGCAAAAAACAAGGCTCCAGGAACAGAAAGAGCACCAATTGAGATGTTTCAACAAACAGATGCAGCGCTGGAGGCACTCACTCATCTATGCCAAGAAATTCGGAAGACAGCTATGTAGCCAACAGACCACAAGAGATCCATATTAGTGCCCATTCCAAAGAACGGTGATACAACAGAAAGTGGAAATTATCGAAAAATATCATTAATATCACATGCAAGTAAAGTTTTGCTGAAGATAGTTCAAAAGTAGCTGCAGCTGTACAGACAGGGGGCTGCCAGAAGTTCAGGCCAGGTTCAGAAGAGGAGATGGAATGAGGGATATCATTGCTGATGTCAGATGGATCTTGGTTGAAAGCAGAGAATACCAGAAAGATGTTTACATGTGTTTTATTGACTATACAAAGGCATTCAACTGTGGGATCATAACAAATTAAGGATACCATTGCAAAGAATGAGAATTCCAGAACACTTAATTGTGCTCATACAGAACCTGTACCAAGAGGCTGTCATTCAAACAGAACAAGGGGTTACTGTGTGGTTTAGAATCAGGAAAGGTGTGTGTCAGGGTTGTATCCTTGTGACCACACTTACTCAGTCTGCATGCTGAGCAAATAATCTGAGAAGCTGGACTATATGAAGAAGAACATGGCGTCAGGATCGGAAGAAGATACATCAGCAACCTGCGTTATGCCGATGACACAATCTTGCTTGCTCAAAGTGAAGAGGACTTGAAGCACTTACTGATGAAAGTCAAAGATTACAGTCTTCTGTACGGATCACACCTCAACACAAAGAAAACAGAGATCGTCACAACTGGACCAACAATCAACATCATGGTGAATGGAGAACATATCAAAATTGTCAAGAATTTCATTTCACTTGGACCCACAATCAATATCCACAGAAGCAGCAGTCAAGAAATCAAATGACATATTGCATTGGGCAAATCTGCTGCAAAAAGACTTTTTAAAGTGTTAAAAAGCAAAGATGTCACCTTGAGGATTAAGGTGCACCTGAAAAAGCCATAGTATTTTCAATGGCCTCATATGCATGTGAAAGCTGAACAATGAATATGGAAGATTAAAAAAGAATTGAAGACTTTAAATTATGGTGTTGGCAAAGAACATTGAATATACCATGGACTACCAGCAGAATGAACAAGTCTTTCTTGGAGGAAGTATATCTAGAAAGCTCCTTAGAAGCTATGATGATAAGAATTCATCTCATGTAGTTTGGACCTGTTATCAGGAGTCCTTGAAGAAAGACTTCATGCTTGGTAAAGTAGAGGGTCAGTGAAAAAGAAGAGGACTCTCAGTGAGATAGATTGACACAGTGACTGCAATAATGGGCTCATACATAGCAACGTTTGTGAAGATGACACAGGACTGGACACTGTTTACTTCTGTTGTACATAAGGTCACTATGAGTCAGAATAGGCTCAGTGGCACCTAACAACAACAACAATTCACCTGCTGATGGACGTTTGTGTTGTTTCCAGTTTTTACTATTATGAATAAAGTTATAAGAATGTTTGTGTAAAAGTCTTTTTGTGGAGGTATTTTTCATTTCTATTGAATAAACATTTAGGAGTATAATGGCTGGGTTAAATGGTAATTATAAGTTAAATGTTATGAGAAACTGTTCTCCAAAATGGCTATACCATTTTACATTCTCACTGGTTCCAGCTGCTCCCAATCCTCACCAGGATTTGAGATTGTCAGCCTGGTCTGGTGCAAATGGTTAATATGCTGGGCTGCTAACCAAAAGGCTAGGCATTCGCGCTTACTCAGTGGCACCTTTTAGGAAAAGGCTGGTAATCCACTTCCGAAAATTAGCTATTGAAAACCCTACGGAGCACAGTTCTACTCTGACACACACTGGGTTGCTATTAGTCAATCAACTGGAAGAAAATTAGTTTCAGTGGGATGTAGAGCTATCTTATTGTGGTTTTAGTTTGTATGTCCCTGATGACTAATGGTGTTCAGCATCTTTTCATATTTCATGAGCATCTTTTCAAGTTTTATGAATGCCGTTTCAAATCTTTTGTCTACTATTTTATTGGGTTGCCTTCTTAATATGGAGTAGTAAGAGTTCTCAATATATTTTGTATTTAAACATTTGTGATACTTGGATCAACAATCAACTCTCATGGAAGCAGTAGTCAAGAAATAAAAGGATGTATTGCACTGGGCACATCTGCTTCAAAAATCGTCTTTAAAATTTTAAAAATAAAGATGTCAGTCTGATGACTAAGGTGGGCATGACCCGAGGCACCGTCTTTTCAATTGCCTAATCCAGTCACTATGAGTTGGAATCGAATCCGCGACAAGGAGTTTAATATGCATGGGAAAGATAAACAACGAATAAGGAAGACCCAAGAAGAACTGATGCCTTTGAATGATGGTCTTAGAAAGAAGGCTGAAAATACCATAAACTGCTAGAAGAAGGAAAAAATCTGCCTTGGAAGAATTACAGCCAGAATGCTCCTTAGAAATGAGGATGGCAAGACTTAGTCTCACTTAGTTTGGGCATGTTGTTGTTGTTAGATGCTGTAGAGTTGTTTATGACTCATAGTGACCCTGTGTACAACAGAACGAAACACTGTCTGGTCCTGTGTCATCTTCACAACTATTGCTATGCATGAGGCCATCATTGCAGCCACTATGTCAATCTAGCTTATTGAGGCTCTTCTTCTTTTTTGCTGACCCCCTAGTTTACCAAGCATGATGTCCTTCTCCAGGGACTGGTCCCTCCTAATAACATGTTCAAAGTATGTGAGATGTAGCCTAGCCATCCTGCTTCTAAAAAGCATTCTGGCTGTACTTCTTCCAAGACAGATTTGTTCATTCTTCTGGCAGCCCATGGTATATTCGGTATTCTTCTCTAACACCGTAATTCAAAGGCATCAATTATTTGGTCTTCCTTATTCATTGTCCAGCTTTCACATGCATACTAGGCAGTTGAAAATACCATGGCTTGGATCAGGCTCACGTTAGTCCCTCAAGTGACATCTTCACTTTTTAACACTTTAAGGAGGTCTTTTGTAGCAGATTTGCCCAGTCCAATGCATGGTTTGATTTCTTGACTGTTGCTTCCATGGACGTTGATTGTGGATCCATGTAAAATGAAATCTTTGACAACTTAAATCTTTTCTCCATATATCATGATGTTGCTTATTGGTCCACTTGTGAGAATTTTTGTTTTCTTTATGCTGAGGTGTGATCCCTAATGAAGACTGTGGTCCTTGATCTTCATCAGTAAGTGCTTCAAGACCTCTTCACTTTCAGCAAGCAAGGTTGTGTTATCTACATATTACAGGTTGTTGATGAGTCTTTCTCCAATCCTAATGTCACGATCTTCTTCATATAGTCCAGCTTCTATGATTATTTGCTCAGCATATAGGTTGAATACATATGGTGAAAGGATACAAACCTGATGCACACCTTTCTTAGCTTTATATTTTAAAGTTAAAATTAAGGTGTAGTCCTCCAATTTTGTTATTTTTCAAAATTAGTCTTGCTAGTATCATTTCCTTGCATTTCAATTTTGATTTTTGAATTATCATATCAGCTTCTACCAAAAGCCTGCTGGAATTTTGTTTGGGTTTGTATTGGACTTGTAGTTCACTTTGAGGGCATTTATATCTTATCAAATTGAGTATTCCAATCTTATAATGTACAGAATACAGATCTTGAGCATATTTTCTTAAATATATCCTTAAGTATTTCATGTACCTGAGGCTATCATAAATGGTAATTTTTATTATATCATTTCAACTATTTGTTAACAGGACATACGGATACAATTGACACATATATATGAATATATAGATATAGGCTTGTATCTGTTATTAATTCTATTAACTTTTTTTGTAGATTTCTTAGGTTTTCTTAGTACATGATCATGACTTTTGCAAATAAAGGCAGCTTTACTTTTTCCTTTCTAATCTGTAAGCATTTTTTTTTTTTTTAATTTTATTTCTGTAGCTAGGACTTTCAAGTCAATGTAGGGAAGAAGTGGTGAGAGTGGTCACCCTGGCCTTGTTTTGGTTTATATAGGGAAGTATTAATCTTTCATCATTAAGAATGATGTTTGCTGTAAGTTTTTCATAGATGAACTTGGTCAGATTGAGAAAATTCTCTTTTATACCTTGTCTGCAGACAATTTTTATTATGAATGGATGTTAAATTTTGTCAGTGCTTTTTCTGCAACTGTTGAGATAATCAATTGGTTTTTATCCTTTATTCTGTTAAATATGGTGAACTACACTGATTGCTTTTTGAATGTTAAATCAATCTTACATTTTTGGAATGAATTCCTCTTGGTTATATTATTTCTTTTCTATATTGCTACATGTAATTTTTAGGCTTTTAAAAAGGATTTTGTGTCTATGTTTATGAGGGGTAGTGCTAGTACCAGCTGCAGTTGCTGTTGACTCGACTCCCAGTCAAGGCAACCCATTCGTATCAGCATAGATCTCTGCTCCATAGGGTTTTCAATGGCCAGTTCTTTCAAAAGTAGATTGCCAGCCTTTTCTTTGCAGGTGCCTCTTGGTGGACTTGAACTTTTCACCTTTTGGTTAGCAGCCGAGCACATTAACCGTCTGCACTACCCAGGACTTACAGGGGTTATTGGTTAGTAATTTCCTTTCCTTATAACACCTTCTGTTTTCAATCAGGGTAGTGAGGCCTCATAAAATGAGTTGAGAACTGTTACATCTCCTTTATTTTTGAAAGAGTTGATTTAAGGTCGTGTTTTTTTTTTCTTTATTTTTTCATAGAATTTACCAGAGAAAGCCACCTGTGCCTGAAGTTTTCTTTCTGAGAAAAATTTTCACTAAAAATTCAATTCCTTTAATAGGCATAGGGCTATTCAGATATTCTATTTCTTCTTGTTTCAGGTTTGATAATTTGTATATGTCAGGAATTTTTTCTATTTTATCTAAACTGTTGGATTTATTGGTAAGCATTGTTTATAATATCCATTATCCTTTTAAAGTCTTTAAGAAATGTAGTATTATTTTCTCTTTCATTCCTGATATTAGTAATATGTGTTTTTTCCCTTTTCATTCCTTTATCAGTCTAGCTAGTGACGTAATCAATTTTATTTGATTTTTTAAAGATTTCGCCTCTGTTAATTTTTCCCATTCATTTCTGCTATTTTATTACTTTGATTTCTATTCTTTTTTATTTCTGTGATGGTTAAGATTGTGTGTCAACTTGGCTGGGCCATGATTCTCCATGTTTTAATGTATTCACTCCCATGATTGAATATGCTCTGAGTGGCCAATCAGATGAAAGGGATTCTCCTTGGGGTTGTGGCCTGGATCTGTATATAAGCAGATGTTCTGGCTTTTTGCTCTTTCTGGATCCTGTGGCTGCTTCCTGTCATCTCATCTCCCTTTCTTGGGACTTGAGCTGCCAGCTTATCTGCCGAACCTGGGATTCATCAATCTGCACAGCCTGTGAGTGGGAGCCCTGCTCTCTGACCTTCCGATCTTGGGCTTGCCAGCTTCTGCAGCTGTGTGACTTGGGAGAGGCCTCTACCCTGATCCACGGACTTGGGACGCTCTAGCCTCTACAATCACGTGAGCTGTTTCCTTGATATAATCTCTCTCTCTATATATATTTATACACTTTACTGGTTTTGCTTCTCTAGAGAACCCAGCCTAAGACAAATTCCATCCTTCTGTTTGAGTTTGATTTGCTCCTCTTTCACTGACTTAAGGTGAAAGCAGCAATAATTAATGCTAAGCATTTCTTCTTTTGCTAAATTAATCATTTAAAGCTATAAATTTACCTATTAGTATTGCTTCAGTTGTACTCCAGAAAATCTGGCATATAGTCTTTTCATTAATTTCAGTTCAAAATATTACCTCACTTTTTTATTTTTTGACCTATAGATTATCGAGTTTTGTGTTTAATTTCCAAATATTTGGGGCCTTATTCCCCTCTGACATATTTCTCTTATTGATTTTTAATTTAGATTGCCCGTGGCCAGAGAACATACTATTTATCATTTCCATCTGTTTAAATTTATTGGGATTTGATTTAAGGCTTGGCAAATAATCTATCTTGTTGAAATCTCCACGTTCGCTCTTACAGAAAACATATACTGCCATTTTAGCATGGAGTGTTCCATAAATATCAATTAGGACAAGTTAGTTGATGATGCTGTTCAAGTATTTTATATGCTTACTAAAATCTGTTGTTTTATCAATTAGAGAGAGGAGAAATCTCTGACTACAATTGTATATCTGTCAATTTCTCCTTATAGTTTTGTCAAGTTTTGCTTCATGTATTTTAAAACTCTGTTATGTCTCCTTGATTAATTAACATTTTAGTTTTTATGCAATGTCCATTTTTATCTCTGGTAATATTCCTTGGCATAAAGTCCAATTTATCTGATATCGATAGGACCACTTCAGCTTAGTTTTAATTATACTTTGCATGGTATATATTTTTTAATTTATCTCTCTTTATATTTAAAGTATATATTTTTATGGACAGTATTTAGTTGGGTCTTGTTTTTATTATCTGATCATTTCCACCTTTTATTTGAAGTGTTCGGACAGTTTACTTTTAATGTTATTATTGATATTGACATAGATTTAAATGTACCGTTCTGCACTTTTGTTTTCTATTTGCTCTATCTGTTCTTTATTCCATTTTCTCTCATCTTGTCTTTGTATTGTGTTTTGGCAATCTGTTTTATTTCCACTGTTGGCTTATAAGCTATATCTCTTTGTTTTATTATTTAGATGTTTCTCTAGTATTTAAAATATGCATCTTTGCTGTATCACAGTCTACTTTCAAATGAAATTCTACCACTTCATATATAACACTCTTATACAAATATGCTTTCATTTTCCCCTTACATCCTTTGGCTATTGTTATCAGCAATTTACTTCTACATATGCTATAGACTCACAGTGCTTTATTATTATTTTTGCTTTAAATACCCAGTTATATTTTATAAAAATACAAATAATGATAAAAAATTCTTTTATTTATCCACATACTTACCATTTTGTTCAGTATTGCTTACATTGTGTAGATTCCAGTTTCTATCTGGTATTATTTTTCCTTCGGCTGAAAGACTTTTTTTTTACTATTTTTTTGTAGTGCAGAACTGCTAACAATTAATTCTCTTGGCTTTTCTGTCAGTAAAAGTCTTTATGTCACCTTTAATTTTTTATTTTTTCCCATACAAAAATGTATACATACATTGTTATGTGACTCTAATTGCTCTCCCTATGCTGTGACGGCACACACCTCCTTTCCACCCCTGGTTCCCCATGTCCATTCAACCATCTCCTAACCCTCTCTGCCTTCCCATCTCACCTCCAGACAAGAAGCTGCCCGTATCTACTTGAGCTAAGAGGCAAACTCCTCATGAGTATCACTTTATGTCCCACAGTCCAGTCGAATCCCTATCTGAAGAGTTGGCCTTGGAAATTGTTTTAGTTCTGAGCTGATAGAGAATCCAGGGGCCATGTTTTCCCGGGTACCTCCAGTCTCAGTCAGACCATTAAGTCTGGTCTTCTTACTAGAATTTGAGTTCTGCATCCCACCTTTCTCCTGCTTCATCCAGAGCTCTCTGTTGTGAACCCTGTCAGGGTGGTCATTGGTGGTAGCCAGGCACCATCTGGTTCTTCTGGTCTCAGGCTGATGAAGTCTCTGGTTTATGTGGCCCTTTCTGTCTCTTGGGCTAATACTTTCCTTGTATCTTTGGTGTTCTTCATTCTCTTTTACTCCAGGTTGTTGGGACCAATTGATGCATCTTAGGTGGCCCCAGATGCCACTCACCAAAGTAGGATACAGAACATTTTCTCAATAAGCTTTGTTATGCCAGTTGACCTAGATGTCCCCTGAAAGCATGCTCCACAGACTCCTACCCCTGCTACTCTGTTCCTCAAAGTGTTTGATTGTATTCAGGAAAACTCTTAGTTTGGTTTAGTCCAGTTGTGCTGACTTCCCCTGTAGTGTGTGCTGTCCTTCCCTTCACCTAAGATAATTCTTATCTATTATCTAGTTGGTAAATAACACTCACCCTCCCTCTTTCCCCGCGTAACAATCAAAGAATGTCTTCTTCTGTGTTTAAACCTTCTCTTGATTTCTCATAATAGTGGTCTTATACAATATTTGTCCTTCTGTGACTGACTAAATTCACTCAATAATGACCTCCAGCTTCCTCCATGTTATAAGATGTTTCACTGCTTCATCATTGTTGTTTACCGTTGCGTAGTATTCCATTGTGTGGATATACCATAATTTGTTTATCCATTCATCCGTTGACAGGCACCTAGGTTGTTTCCATCTTTTTGCTATTGTGAACAGTGCTGCAGTGAACATGGGTGTGCATATATCTATTCGTGTGATGGCTCTTATTTCTCTAGGATGTATTTCAAGGAGCGGGATAGCTGAATCATATGGTACTTCAATTTCTAGCTTTTTAAGGAAGCATCAAATCTATTTCCAAAGTGGTTGTACCATTTTACATTCCCACCAACAGTGTATAAGTGTTTTGGTCTCTCTACAACCTCTCCAGCATTTATTGTTTTGTGTTTTTTGCTTTAATGCTAGTCTTGATGGGATGAGATGATATCTCACTGTAGTTTTGATCTGCATTTCTCTAATGGCTAATGATTGTGAGCATTTCTTCACGTGTCTGTTACCCGCCTGAATATCTTCTTTGGCAAAGTGCGTGTTCATATCCTTTGCCCATTTTTTAATTGGGTTATTTGTCTTTTTGTTGTTGAAGTTTTTCAATATCTTGTAGATTTTAGAGATTAGACGCAGATCAGATTTGTCGTAGCCAAAAATTTTTTCCCAGTCTGTAGGTTGCCTTTTTACTCTTTTGATGAAGTCTTTTGATGAGCATAAGTGTTTGATTTTTAGGAGCCCCCAGTTATCTAGTCTCTTTTCTGATGCTTGTACATTGTTACTTATGGTTCATATTATGTTTACACCACGTATTAGGGCTCCTAGCATTGTTCCTCTTTTTTCTTCCATGATCTTTATTGTTCTTTATTTTATATTTAGGTCCGTGATCCATTTTGAGTTAGTTTTTGTGCATGGTGTGAGGTATGGGTCTTGTTTCAGTTTTTTGCAGATGGATATCCAGTTATGCCAGCATCATTTGTTAAAGAGATTGTCTTTTCCCAATTAACGGACTTTGGGACTATGTCAAATATCAGATGCTCATAGGTGGATGAATTATGGTCTGGATTCTCAATTCTGTCCCATTGGTCTATGTATCTGTTGTACCAGTACCAGGGTGTTTTGACTACCATGGTGGTATAATAGGCTCTAAAATCAGATATTGTGTGGCCTCCCACTTTGTTATTCTTCTTGACATTACATCAGGGCCTCTTCCCTTTCCATATGAAGTTGGTGATATGTTTCTCCATCTCATTAAAAAATGCCAGTGGAATTTGGATTGGGATTGCCTTGTATCTGTAGATAGCTTTCAGTAGGATTGACATTTTCACTACGTTGAGTCTACCTATCCATGAGCAAGGTATGTTTTTCCACCTATGCAGGTCTCTTCTGGTTTCCTGCAGTAGTGTCTTGTAGTTTTCATTATATCGATATTTTACACCTCTGGTTAGATTTATTCCTAAGTATTTTATCTTCTTGGGGGCTATTGTAAATGGTATTGATTTGGTGATTTCCTCTTTGAGGTTCTCTTTGTTGTTTATTTCACCTTTAATTTGAAAAAAATATTTTTGTCTGATATAATTATTTTAGGACTGTATGTTTTTCTACTGTAGCTTGTTTTTTTTTCTGATGTAATGTCAAGCATTCTTATTGATGCTCTACAGTGTGTCATGCTTCTTTTTCTACAGCTTTAAGGTTTCCTCTTTGTCAGTGGTTTATTTTCCTTGGTGTTCATTGAGATTTTTGGGCTATGGGTTTATAGTTTTCATCAAATATTGAAAATTTTCTGCTATTATTTCCTAAAATATTTTTTGTGTCTCTCTTTTCTAGTATCTAATTTCATGGATACTAGACTGCTTGATGTTTCCTTGCAGGTCACTGAGGATTTATTCACTTTTTTCTGAATTTCTTTTTAGTTGCTACTTCAATTTGGATAGTTTAAATCTCTGTGTCTTAAGTTACTGATTTTTCTTATGCAGTCTCCAATCTGTTGTCAAGTCAATCCAGTTAATTTTTCATGTCAAATATTTTATTTTTCATCCCTAGAAATTAATTACATTTGATTCTTTTTTATATCTTCCATTTTCTCCTCGAGTTACAGGTAGTTACATTACTTGTTAATCAGTTTCATGCTTTCAAGGCTAATTTTTAAACTTTGCTATACCAGATTTAAAGAGGGATAGTTTAGTCCTAGTACTAAGGTATGAGCCTTCTGGAATCTTTAGTCTTGCCCCAACATGTTCACAGAGGACTTTCCACTCTGATGATTGAAAATTCAATATCTTGCCACCTAGTTGAAGCTCTGGGAATTGGTTACCTTGCAGTTTCCTGGTATTTTTTCTTTTTCTGATAGTTGTTCGTTGCCCAGCATCATGGAGGAGCAGCCTAAGCATGTGCAGCTTAGAATGAAGCTACATTTTAAAGTGGATTCGTATGCATATTTTTGGAGATCTTTCTTTGGGAAGCTCTCTTTTTTTCTGGTACTCTGCACCACAAATTCCAGCCACCTCCACCCCCTTCCCCCACTGTGATTTCTCTCTCTTCATCTCAGTGAGAATGCCAAGTTCTTGAATTTCTCTCTGAGCCACTAACCAGAAAGTACCTTGATGCAGAAAGCTGGTCTGATTTCTAGGGTTCAGCTCATTTCATTTTCCTCTTTTAGAGATCACAGTGTTGCCCTTTCTATTGTGCAATGTTGGAATATATATTTTGTTCAGTGTTCTAGTTCTTTCAGGCAGGAGGGAAAGTCCTGTACCAGTTATTCCATCATGGACAGAAGCAGAAATCTCTAAATTAAAAAAAAAAAAAAAAAATTCTGCAGCTAAGATTATTTGGAAACCACTCCCATCTCTCTGTTTCTAAAATATATACATATAAATAGTAGATGAATTAAATAAACAAAAATATTTTCTTAACGAGATAGTTTGGGCAGTAAACAAATCACTGCCATATATCAAGATGTTGTAGAAAGAAAGCTTTAAGCATATTGCATTTTTGGACCTCCAGGTCACAGTCCTGGTGCTACCACCTCATAGTTGTCTGACCTAGAAACAACTCATGGAATAGATGACATTATGAAACAAAGAAAGAGATGTGGAGGTAAAGACCATCTGGAAACAGAGATAAAAGATGTTTGTGTGTGTGTGTGTGTATGTACGTGTGTGTGTAGATTGTATTTTGAGTGCTGGGGTAAAAAGGCTTTGCAAATCTGGTAGTATCTGGAATTAGGCATACTTGTCCAGAATTAGTTAAGTATTCTGGGAACCTAACATTAATGGGGCTATCTTGAGAATAAAATCCATTAATGAATTTGTTTCTGGACTATTAGTTCGATAATTTTAAGTGATTCTGTGAGTTTGAACTGCACTTGATGATGTAGTTGACCTTTAGTAAACCTCAGTGCACTTACTAATGTACTGAAAGAAATACTGGTGATGCATCCTGATGATAGATTAACAGGCCATAATATGCCATGGGGGTAGAGCTTTTATATTATATTACTCCAAAGGACTATCTAGGGAACAATAGGTTTTGAAGATAATTTCATTTAATTACAGTCTGGAAAGTGCAATGATACCATGGGCTGTTCGAATCCTTTAGATATAGGACAATTTGTAGATAGGACCTGTCGTGGAAGGGTTGATATCTGCGGCACCTAGAAAGAGCCTGTCCTGGTCTCTAGATCTTTACAACAGGAAAAGGCCAATTTTGAAATAAGCTAGCTTTAAATATTCTCAGTAACCAATTTTAATGTGCCTCTATGTCTAGCAAAGGATTGTGAGCATATATCAGGCAATGTTGTTATGAGATTGTCTTAGTCATCTAGTGCTGCTATAACAGAAATACCACAAGTGGATGGCTTTAACAAAGAGAAATTTATTTTCTCACAGTCTAGTAGGCTACAAGTCCAAATTCAGGGCGTCAGCTCCAGGGGAAGGCTTTCTCTCTCTCTGGGCTCTGGAGGAAGGTCCTTGTCATCAGTCTTCTCCCAAACTGGGAGCTTCTCTGGGCAGGAACTTTGGGTCCAAAGGATGCGCTCTGCTCCCGGCACTGCTTTCTTGGTGTTATGAGGTCCCCCAACTCTCTGCTTGCTTCCCTTCCATTTTATCTCTTGAGAGATAAAAGGTGGCACAGGCCACTCCCCAGGGAAACTCCCTTTACTTTGGATCAGGGATGTGACCTGGGTAAGGGTGGTGTTACAATCCCACCCTGATCCTCTTTAACATAAAATTACAATCCAAAAATGGAGGACAACCACACAATACTGAAAATCATGGCCTAGCCAAATTGATACACACATCCTTGGGGGGACACAATTCAATCCATGACAGAGATTTTATTTTATTTGTTAAGGGCTAAAGACTGGAGGTGACAAATAGATATCATTTTGTGCATCATTTATTTCATTTGGTTATCAGTCGCCTAAAAGTCTGTTTTGAGAAAGATTCTGAGGCAATAGCTAGGCTCTGCAGGAAAGTGTGCTATGATCAATTAATGGTGGCTTCTCTGGGTCTGGGTGTAGAAAATGAACATGGAAGCACTTCATTTTTGGGGGGACATCTTTTCAGGTAGACATTAAGATTGTTATACATTACATTATGAGAAAAGAGGGAGAAAGTCATGGGGCTGAGTAAAGGATGAGTAACGTGTTACACTGGGACACTACACTACACTTGAGAGTTTCGTTCTAAAAGTGTAAAATGAGACTGGTAAGGGAAGTGACATGTGTACATTAGTGGAAGAAGATTAGAGAGAAAATGTGGGTGGGTTTGTTGAATGGAAAATATCAAAGTGAGGTTTTAGTTTTTCTTGGAGGTAATATTTGTGCATAGAAAATTTTTGTTTACTGGTATTTTAAATCAATATTACAAACTTGTTCTATTAAGTTCTTTAAATATTTTAAACTACATTTATTCTATTTCCTTTTAAACAGTTTAAATGTATGACTAACAAGCAAAACTTCCCCAAATACTTAAACAATCACAGAAAAGTTAATAAATTATATATGGTGAAAACTGTTTGCAAAGATTAAATATGGTTATTCTTTTCAAACAGAAATCACAAGTCTAAGATCAATTATTCAGTGAATGCAAGGCTAATCTGTAAGATCCTTTGACGTCTCAAATACTTTTAAACATTATAAACACTTTGCTGTCCAGTGGATTCTGACTCATAGCGACCCTATAGGAGAGAGTAGAACTGCCTCATAGGGCTTCCAAGGAGTGGCTGGTGAAATTCAACTGCTGTGCCATCATTAAACATTATTGTTGTTGTTGTTAGGTGCCATCAAGTTGGTTCCAACTCATAGTGACCCCACGTGTAACAGAATGAAACACTGCCTGGTCCTGCGCCATCCTCACAATCATTGTTATACTTGACTCTGTTGTTGCAGCCCCGTGTTTTATCCCTCCTGATAAAACATGTCCAAAGTAGGTGAGACGAAGTTTCACTATCCTCACTTCGAAGGAGTATTCTGGTTGTACTTCTTCTGAGACAGATATGTTCGTTCCTTTGGCAGTCCATGACATATTCAATATTCTTTTCCAACAGCATAATTCAAACCCTCAATTCTTCTTTGGTCTTTCTTATTCATTGTCCAGGTTTTGCATACATAAGAAGTGATTGAAAACACCATGACTTGGGTCAGGCACACCTTACTCTTTAAAGTAACATCTTTGCTTTTTAACACTTTAAAGAGGTCTTTTGCAGCAGATTTGCCGAATGCAATATGTTTGATTTCTTGACTGCTGCTTCCATGGGTGTTGATTGTGGATTCAAGTAAAATGAAATCCTTGACAACTTTAATCTTTTCTCCATTTATCATGATGTTTACTGGTCCAGTTGTGAGAATTTTTGTTTTCTTTTTGTTGAGGTATAATCCATATGGAAGGCTGTAGTCTTCGATCTTCATCAGTAAGTGCTTCCAAGTCGTCTTTACTTTCAGCAAGCAAGGTTGTATCACCTGCATAACACAAATTATTATGAGTCTTTCTCCAATCTTGATGCCCCATTCTTCTTCATATAGTTCAGCTTCTTGGATTGTTTACTCAGCATACAGATTAAATAAGTATGGTGAAAGGATACAACCCTGATGCACAGCTTTTCCTGACTTTAATCCCCTCAGTATCTCCTTGTTCTTTTCGAACAACTGCTTCTTGATCTGTGTACAGTTTCCTCATGAGCACAATTAAGTGTTCTGGAATTCCCATTCTTCCCTATGTTATCCATAATTTGTTGTGACCCAAACAGTTGAATGCCTTTGCATAGTCAGTAAAACACAGGTAAACATCTTTCTAGTATTCTCTACCTTCGGCCGGGATCCATTTAACATCAGCAATGATATCCCTGGTTCCATGTCCTCTTCTGAATTTGGCTTGAATTTCTGGCAGTTCCTGGTCGATGTACCGCTGCAGCCATCTTTGAATGTTTTTCAGCAAAATTTTACTTGCATGTGATATTAACGATATTGTTCAATAATTTCCACATTCTGTTGGATCACCTTTCTCTGGAATAGGCATAAACATGGATCTCTTGCAGTCCATTGGCCAGGTAGCTGTCTTACAAATTATTTAGCATAGACGAGTGAGCACTTCCAGCACTGCATCCATGCTGCATCTGTTTGTTGAAACATCTCAACTGGTATTCCGTCAATTCCTGGAGCCTTTTTCTTTTTTGCCAATGCCTTCAGTGCAGTTTGGACCTCTTCCTTCAGTACCATTGGCTCCTGATCATATACTACCTCCTGAAATGGCTGAACGTTGACCAATACTTTTTGGTACATTGACTCTGTGTATCTGTCTTCTTTTGATTCTTCCTGTGTTGCTTAATATTTTCCGTGTAGAATCCTTTGATGTTGCAACTTGAGGCTCGAATTTTTTCTTCTGTTCTTTCGTCTTGAGAAACGCTGAGCTTGTTCTTCCCTTTTGGTTTTCTAACTCTAGGTCTTTGCACGTGTCGTTAAGCACTATAGATACTATAAATACAAAATATGCATAGACTCCCAAGTTCAAGTTCTTAATTTATTTTTTGTAACTTCTTTATCTTAAAATCAGATAAAGACTGCTTACTGTAAATATGAGGTTTTTTTTAATCCCATATAAAATAAAAGGATATAGAAGGATAATATTTAAAACTTACATGGAATAATAAAACCTATGAAATCTGGAATCTGTGTAAGGCAGAAATCTGTCAGAGAAGGAAAACTTAAATATATTTCACTAAAACAAGAGATTAAAAAAGCGGTAAGACTGTACCCTGTCAAAAGCAGAAAACTTATGAAACCCAGAAAAATAGGCAGTCCTATCGAGTTCTGGCTCTCACAGTTTTCACTGTTTAAAACAGAAAAGATTGTTATCCCAGGATTCCAAAGAGCCTCGAGTAACTCTAGGTTTCTGTGAAACATAGTTTGCAAGCTCAGATTTTGTGCCAAATTTAGGCTATGACTATTAAAAATGGGGGGAAGGTCCTGGCTCCTGAGATGCCCCACTTATTTTTATTGAGGTAAAATTTACATAATATAGAATTAACTATTTTAAATTACTGTTTAAATTCAATGGAATTATGCCTTTGCATAGTCGATAAAACACGCATACTCACAATTTTGTGCATTGTCACCTCTATCTAGTTCCAAAACATTTCTTTACCCTAAAAGAAACATCCTTACTCATTATTCTGTCATTCTGCATCTTCCCCTGCCTTCCCTCCAGCCTTTGGAGTTCACTTATCTATTTTCTGTCTCTATTACCTGTTCTGGATATTCCATAGAAATGGAATCATACAATACGTGGCCTTTTGTGTGTGGCTGCTTTCACATAGCATGTTTTCAAGGTTCATCCATGTTGTTAGCCTGTATTAATACTTCATTCCTTTTATTTAAAATTTTATTGTGGTAAAATATAATTAACATGTTGTTAAGTTGTTGAAGCCTATTTTTTTTCAAAAAGATGTGAAAACTATCTACTTCCTTGCATAAAAGAATCAAATGGGATTTGATTATTCCTCCTTTCTAAAGAGATCTATGGTTAGACGTGGACAGAAGATTTAGAGAGAAAAGGGATATAAATGATTATAAATCAGAGATGGGCAGTGTTCCCTCTACTTCCTTTCCACTTACCTCAGGTGACTTCTAATTTACAAACTTTATTGGGTAATGTTCAATTAGGTTTAGCTTAAAAATTATCTGAAGGAAACAGTATATGAGAGCAAACAACTTTGTCTCTGTTCATACCTTTTTAAGCAATTCCTTCTAGTGGTTTGAAATTTTTGTCACTGCATTGACAAGTTTTCTGCCTTCAGAAAATATAGGCAAGAGAGATCCAGGATATTTATTATTGATAATAATCAAAATCACAACAGCAATAATTCTGGGTGTTTCTGGCTGTCACCACACAGAGGAAGCCAGGCTGAGCTTTTAAAATATATATCACATCAAGTCACTTCCTAAGTTTCCATTCCACTTAGAGTAAACTTCAGATTCTTTTCTATGGCCTTGCTTTGAGCATTCCTATTGGGGAGAAAATCAAGTGATGCTTGTCCTAATTTCACCTCGACTGGCAATTCATTTCATGTCCCTGGATAGATTATTTACCTCTGATTCTCAGTTTCCCCATCTGTAAAATGGAGATTTTAGGACAAGTCTCTCTTTGGGATGCTATGAAGACAAAATGAACTAAAAGGGCTTAGAAATTCAAAACTCAAACCTAATGCTGTTGAGTTGATTCAGACTTATAGTGAACCTTTAACACAGAGTAGTTCTGCCCCACAGGATTTCCAAAGAGCGCTGGTAGATTTGAACTGCAGACCTTTTGGTTAGCAGCCGGGCTTTTAACCACTGCACCACCAGGGGGCCAAGTACTTAGAAAGAAAATACTGATATAAATTTAAGGAAGCTGGTGTCATTTTATGGAGCCCTGGGGGTGCAGTGGTTAAGAGCTGTGGCTGCTAACCAAAAGGTCGGCAGTTCGAATCCACTTCTCACTCCTTGGAAATCCTGTGGGGAGGTTCTACTGTGTCCTGTAGGGTCACTATCAGTTGGAATTGACTTGATGGCAATGGGTTTGATTTTTGGAAAGGTGATGGATTCAAGCAGTGAATATGCCTTAATAATTTTCTCTGTAACACCAACATGATGTGGCCCTGAAGAAATGTAGACATAGTTGGCCTCCCTGGTATTAATAAAGCTGAAGAACTATCAGTTAAGATACATACCCCAAGGCAAAAAAGCCATTAGGTTTTAGAGCCAAGAAGAATCTAAGTATCTTCTTCAGAACTCAGAATAGTTGTAGATAAATTTTATCTGCTAGATCCCTGTGACTCAGAGACAAGAATGCATTGCTGCCACTTCGGAGGAAAGTCTGAAGCACAGAGAGGTTAAATAACTTGCCAAAGTCACACAGTGAGTCAGCAGCCATTAGGATCCATTATTTTGTGACTTAGAGTCCAGTGCTTTACAGCTTGATTTAGGAATTCATTGAACTTTTCTCTTAGATGATGTTACAAACTGTCATAGCAGAATAATTCTGAGATCTCTTCTTACTTAATCTATTAGTCATAGCCATTCATGTGATGAGCTTGCTATTTGCCAGTTATGCTCCTGTGTTAATGATACAGAATTACTTGTTTTTGACCAGGGCTAGCTCAAGACCATCTCAGGGTACTGCAAAGCATTAATATGCTCATCTGCTAACTGAAACGTTGGAGGTTTAAGTCAACCCAGAAGCACCTTGGAAGAAAGACCTGGCAATCTATTTCTGAAAAATCAGCCATTAAAAACCTTATGGAGCACAGTTCTAGTCTGATACACATGGGGTTGCCATGAGTCAAAGTTGACTTGATGGCAACTTGCGGTGTTTGTGGTAGCTCAAGACGAAGTTGTGAAAGGTCAGGCTGTCTCTGCTGCTCAGAAACCTCATTGCCCCAGGTATTCCTGGCCTTCATCGGGCCCCCTCTTTAGTTCTTCTTTAGTTATTTCTCACCTAGTCTATTTTCATTAACGCATATATGCCCCATGTCCACTTCCCTATGCCTATGAAGATGAATTCTTCCTAATGTGATAATGGAGAAAAAAGGTACTGTATTAGTTTCTTAGGGCTGCCAAAGTAACACAAATTTGGTGGCTTATAAGAACAGAAATTTATTGACTCACAGTTCTGGAGGCTAGTAGTCCAAATTCAACGTATCAGCAGAGCATGTTCTCTCCATAAATTCTAGAGGAAGACCCTTTCTTGTGTCTCCTGGCTTCTGGTAGACTCAGACATTCCTTGGCTTGCAACTGCAGCATAACTTTGTTGGCACATGGCCCTTTACCTTCTGTCTCACTATGTGTCTTCTCCTCTTTTATAGGACACCACTCAGGTTGGATTAGGACCCACCCTATTCTGGTATAATCTTGTGTTAATTTAACTGTCACTGTCTTAGGCTGGGTTCTCTAGAGAAGCAAAACCAGCAAATACAAAATATATTTATATTAAGGAAATGACTCATGCAGTTGTAGAGGCTGGAACGTGGGTCAGGCTGGAGGCTTCTCCTGATTCATGCAACCGCAGGGGCTGGCGAACCCAAGATCAGCAAGTCAGACAGCAGAGCTCTGGCTCACAGGCTCAAAGACCTACGAATCCCAAGATTGGCAGGCAAGATGGCAGGTAAGCTGCTAGCCTAAGTCCCAAGAACCAGAGGTCAGATGAACAGTAGCCAGCTGCAGGATCCAGCGTGAACAAAAGCCCACAAGTCTTGCCAGAAAGTCCGCTTGTGTTGGATGCAGACCATACCCCCATAGAAACTCCCTTGCAGCTGATTGGTTACTCACAGCAGATTCCATCATGGAGGTGATCGCGTTATATCAGATCTCATCATGGGGGTGATCACATCATTATACCACTGCCAAACTACATCATAACTGCCAAACCACTGAGAATCATGGCCCAGCCAAGTTGTCACACAACCTTAATGATCACAGTCACATTTACAGGTAACAGGGATTAATTAGAACTTCAGTATAAATTTTTTGAGGACACAGTTCAATCTGTAACGGGTATCTTGTTGAAGAACTTTCTGGGCCCTGAATTTTTATCCCTAAGGATCATTTTAGTTTTATATCCTTTGTAGATTCACTGCTCTTAAAAGATTTAGCTATCAAACCAACTGCATATTTTAAGTAATAATTAATTTGTTTTCCCATTTTTAATTAACCGGAGACTTAAACAGCTCCAGATAGAGCTCCTGATCAGCATGAGATATAAGCAGTGTGACCACCCTGGGATTATTATATCCAAAGATAGGCAAGGAAATTTTCAGCCTTGCCAGATGTAAATGGAGAACTTTAATTAGACTTTAAGAATATTGAAAATTTGCTCTCAAAAATCTATATTCCTCCATTTAAAACACACATCAATTTCAGGAAACCCAGGCTAGGAACCACTGACTCAACCAGGTTGTAGGGTAAATATTTAACCCCAAGTTAAGGGTAAATATTTCAGATGTTTCCAAGGGCCAATGGGATGTTCTTATTTTTGGACAGCAGACCCTTAGAATTACATTGGTAACTTAGGGTCAGCTCTACCTTAGCTGAACATCCAAGAACATTTTTACCATAACGTGCAAGTATTAGCTGGTACCCACTCTCAGGAATTATTGGGTCCAAGAGAAATGACTTTCTGTCTTTTGCTTCAATGCGATAACAGTATAGGGAGTACTTTAAGGATTCCTTATTTAAGATTAACTTTTGGTTCCTAACCTCTACCACTAAATAAAGTGTAAAATATATGATTAGTGGAAAATAAAGGAATATAGCTAGTTTGCATATGGAAAAGTTCAGTCATTACTTATCAAAAAAGAATCATAGAAACTTTCTTCCTACAACCCTTTCATTATACTTTCAAAAATGTTTGGTTTCAACTTTGGCTAAGATACCATTTAGCATTGTTATAATGTGACTTGTTATGAAATACTTAATGTGATGTTTTTCTATCTTCTCAGTTAATTTGGGGGAACAACAGTCTTTTCTACCTCAAGCTTTGTACACGGAAAATGAAACAATATCACATATCCCACGCCGGCTGACCCTTCTAATTCCCTGTTTTTCTTATCATATCTCTATCTTCCCAGGCCTTCAGATGCATCTCCATTCTGTGGTGCACCATACTTCCAGATTTATTATCCAGATCATATTGTATCACACTGTGATTCCAGAAAAAGCGCTGCTCAGTAAGTAAAGACTCAGATCTTCAGCCTGATGTACAAGACCTACTATAATTAAGTCTGACCTTCTACCCTTTAATTCTTAGTCAACCTTCAAGGATCAATTCAGATGCCACTTTCTCCAGGAAGCTTACCTAACTGGACAGGAGAGCTTTCTCCAGTGAACTCTTACTATACTTCTCTTACATACTGCCTTAAATCCTATCTATTTATTCATTTGCTCTCTCTTGTTGTTAGATGCCATTGAGTTGGTTTCAACTCATAGAGGCTCTATGTACACCAGAATGAAACATTGCCTGGTTCTGTGCCATCTTCACAATCATTGCTCTGTTTGAGCCCATTGTTGGAGCCACTGTGTCAGTTCATCTCGTTGAGGGTCTTCCTCTTTTTTGTTGCCCTTCTACTGATGTCTCCTATTAGATGGTAAACTTCTTTTTACAAGTCTCTATTCACACAGGGCCTAGATGAGAACTTCACAGAGAGAGAACCATGGACTAAATGAAGTGAATAAATGAGTGAGTGAATGAATTCAGTTCTCAGTTCTTAATATAAGGAACTAGAAGTATGTATATTTTTCTTAGTGCTCAATGTATTATGAGCCAGTGACTAGAGCCATAAGACATTTAGAAGAAATGACCTGATTCAGCTGGTAATGGAGATGGGGCTAATGAGGGCATTTAATTTTTTTTTGTTTTGTTTAATAAAAAACTCGCCAAAAACAGTGGGAAGGAGAGAGAAAAGTTGCCATGACAACCTCCAACGCTGTACCTCTGAAGATTCAGTTTATACATTTGAAAAATGTGCCTTCATTTATTCTTCCCATGGAGATAGGAACTTAGTTAACTGCTAAAAAGTTTTATGGAGGAGGTTTTAATGATACCTGTCAATTATGAGGAAGGTAAAGAGAACATAAACCTTATCATAGCTGCTGAAATGCACACAGGCTTCTGAACTTTTTGTTTTACCAGAAGTGATATGTATGATGACTGCTGGGAGTTGGAGATGGGACTCAGATGTAGCTCAGAAAGTCAGGGGCCGGGCTGGTTTAATGCCATGATCTACCCATATTGTCCACCTCATCACATCTTTACCTTAAGAAGAAAGGAAAAAAAAAAAAAAGAAAGAAAGAAAGAAAAAGAAAAGAAAAGAAACCTTGGTAAAATCAAGTTAAATTGATTATCAAAGGCAATTATTTTTGGGTGGAGGAAAAAAATAAAAATTCAATAAATCAACAGATGTTTATCAAGAGAGACAGAATACTTGAAGGTGAACTTGTTTAAGGATCTTAGCTGCTCTTGCATTTACTAGCCATATATAATTGAAGAAGTTACCTAACTTTCCACAAGCCTGTGTTTACTCACATGCATAATGAGGACAGTACTTACCTCAAGGAGGTGTTGTGACATTTAATAGATCAGCACAGCACCTGGAATCCAGTAAGATCTCAGAAAATGTTAGGTGACGATGATAGTCGTGGTGGTAGTGATCTTCTTCCATGCATAGTACTATGTTATGCATCTAAGGGACATAAAGTATACCCTTATGTAGAGACTGACCCTGATAGGCTGGTGATTTAACCTGGAATATATAATGTGATAGTTAACATTGTGTGTCAGCTTGGCTGGGCCATGATTCTCAGTGTTTATATGTGATCACTCCCATGACTGAATATGTTGTGAGTAGCCAATCAGTTGAAAGGCAGTTTCCTTGAGGGTGTGGCATACATCTGAATATAAGCAGGCATTCTGCATTCTGGCTTTTTGCTAGCTCTGGATCCTACGGCTGCCTCCTGTTTGTCTGACCTCCGGTTCTTGGGACTTGAGCTAGCAGCTTATCTGCTGATTCTGGGATTCATCAATCTTCATAGCCTGTGAGCAGAGTCCTGCTTTCCAACCTGCTGCTCTTGGGTTCACCGGCCCCTATGGCTACGTGAATTGGGAAAAGCCTTTATCCTAATCCACGGACTTGGGATTTTCCAGCCTCTACAATCAAGCGAGCTGTTTCTTTGATATAAATCTCTATATATATTTATATGCTTTACTAGTTTTGCTTCTCTAGAGAACACAGCCTAACACAGAATTTGGTACCAGGAGCGGGATGCTGCTCTAACAGATAGCTAAAATATGGAAGCAGTTTTGAAACTGAGAATGGATGGAGGAGGAACAGTGGCAGAGGACCAGCAGTGGCAGAGAACCAGCAGCAGTGGAACCAGGAGACCAGTGTGAGACGGCACTGGAGCCGAACCATGGAGCGAGAGAGCCGAGTGCCTGTGAGCAAGAGGCTTCCTGGCAGAGTCGGGTGCCTCTGGTCACTTATTGGTGGAGCTAGGCTTGCCAACCCACTGAGCAAGAGTGCTGAGTGCCTGTGTTCACGAGGCTTCCTGGAAGAGTAGGGTGAGTCCAGGCACTTACCGGTGGAGCTACAGAGCTTTGGAACACTTGTCCCAGCAGGGCAGATGTGGGTGTGAGGCCCAAGGGCTGAGAGGCCGTGAAAGTAGGAAGCAGAAGCTGAAGCCCAGAGCCGAGTAGCCTCCACTCAGAATCTGGACAGTGTGACCAATACCTAGAGTCTGGAGGGCAGGGCTATTGTGTGGATGGTCTCAGAGAACAGAGAATTGTTTTCAAGCCTTGAGGGCTAATCTAATGTGTTCTGCTAACTTGCTTGGTGACTGTTATCCCTTCTTTTCCTCTAGTTTCTCCCATTTGTAATGGAAATGTCTAGCCTGTGCCTGTTCTGCCATTGTACATTTGGAAGCAGATAACTTGTATTCTAGATTTCACAGATGAAGAGGAATTTTTTGGATTTTGGACATGGAGTTGATTTAAGACTTTTGTTACAATATGAGGGGGTGAATATGTTTTACATGTGGCTAGGACATGAATTTTAGGGGGCCAGACAGTAGAATGTCATGGATTGAAATGTGTCCCCCCAAAATATTTGTCAACTTGGCTAGGTCATGATTCCCAGTACTGTATGATTGTCTACCATTTTATCATCTGATATGATTTCCCTATGTGTTGTAAATGCTATCACTGTGATGTAATAAGGTGGATTAGCGGCAGTTATATTGATGAGGTCTACAAGATTAGGTAGTGTCTTAAGCCAGCCTTTTTTGAGATATAAAAGAGAGAAGTGAGCAGAGAGAAATGGAGACCTCATACCACCAAGAAAGCAGTGCCAGGAGCAGAGCTTGTCCTTTGGACCTGAGGTTCCTGCACAGAGAAGCTCCTAGTCCAGGGGAAGATTGATGAAGACTAGGACCTTCTTCCAGAGCCGACAGAGAGAGAAAGCCTTCCCATGGAGCTGATACCCTGAATTTGAACTTGTAGCCTACTAGACTGTGAGAAAATAAATTTCTTTGCTAAAGCCATCCACTTGGGGTATTTCTGTTATAGAAGTACTAGATGACTAAGACATATAACTTTACCAGCTACATATTAAATAGTAATCAATTTTAGATCCTTAAGACTACATCAAGACCATTCACTATGTCTCCTACATTTCTAAGCTTATCTCCTGCCGCTGTCCCCTGCCCAAGCTAAACTCAAGCCATACCCAATTGCTTTCCACCCTCTGAACCTACCAAGCATCAGCCTCTCATTCTTCCAGCCTTTATACATGCCACTTCTCCTTGGCATGCCCTTCCCCTTCTCATCTACCTGCTGGCCATCTACTCGTCCTGCAGTCTTCAGCTTCTATAAAGCTGTCCCTAAATCTCTTCTCTGTCCTGGGGCACTTGTATTTATCTCTGTTTGAAATTATTTGCTTCCATCAATATTTACTAAGCACCTATTGTGTGCCAGACATTGTGCCAGCAACTGGAATACAAAGCCTAGGTCTCTGCCCTCAGGGACTTTTTGTTTTTCCAGCTTTGCTTGCCCTCAACAGAGAGTGAGCTCTTGAAGAGCTGAGGCCTTGTCATGTTATCTTTTTATCCCTTTTGTCTTACCCCTAAGGGCCTGATATAGGGTCTGACATGAATACATAATAAATATTGATAGAATAAAATAAAGGGATGAGAGATTTAGTACAGACAGGACTTAAGCTAGAGATACTCTTTCATAGTAGGAAGGAGAATTCTTCTTATTAAAATAAGTTAGATTGTAGGATATGGAAGTTAAGTAGACAAGAATCCATTCCAACAAGGTTATGTTCTTTTTGAATGGATGAATGCTGGAATAGTCTTTCTTATAAGCAAGTGGGCATACCAAATCTCTGTAGTCCCATCTAATCTTGTATGCATACTGGAAAGCAGAGAAACATAAGCTGCAGAGAGAGACATGTATTTGAATGTACCTTGATTCTATTTTGAGCCAATTATATGTTGTTTTAGATTATCCATTGTTTTATAATCATGTGGGAGTCATTCTATTGTTTGTGTAGACCATGGAGGGGTGACTAAGATTAACAGTCACTATTTTCTTATGTACTCTAACTTATTGGCTTATACTTCTAAATTAGGGTAAGCCTTGTTAGTAAAAAGATGTGTCTCAAAGGACAGGTTTCAATACTTGAGACACCAGATGCCTCCCTGAAAAGAAGGTCTCCAGATAGGAGTGGGCCTTATACATCTTTGATTTCCTCTCTGTTCCTGTGACGCTTGTTTATTTCTTTTTTGTTCATTTGTACAAAATATTTATTGCACCCACAGGCTGTACAAGGCATCACACCAGGCTCTAGGGATGGAATGAGACTAGATCAAATCTATGCAAAGATATTTAATGTAGATTATCAGAATTTCTAAAAGAGGATAATAGCAGATACAAGCCTAGTCCCAAATGTACACCCTGCCATGAAAATCTTTTCCTTACCCATCTTTTTCAGCCCCTAAAGCAATTTTACACGGAAGAAGTGACCTATTTTGAACCTGAGTGGTTGGAAGCATTTATCGTTCCAGAAGCCACTGTGTGAAAAAAGCATTCTGTTGATTAGAATTGTGAGAAACTCTTTCCAGCCAGGAGGAAAAATAATGACATCATGTTTTTTTTTGGTCTCCACTACTAGACAGAAGAAAAAGAAAATCATTTTTGTTTCTCTTTACCACACCAATAGTGTGCTTATTTTGTGCCCAAAGCTGGTGCTGGGGCCTGTCATTTGCTGTGAATAGAACTCATTCCATCCTCAAGGAATCTTAACTGGTGTTATCTCAGAAGATCCCAAGGAACGAAACCTTGAGGCAAAAATACCATACTTTTCTCTTCTAGACTGTCACAAGTTCCCGGATCTAGGAGTTGTTGCTAATGAAGTGTGGACTAGTACACTTCACTTTTGCCAAAGGGGCTCACTGTTAAGTCCACAAGGAAACATTTTTATTATGAGAGCTAAGTAACTGCCATCCAGAAAGATGCTAAATAAAACATTCTTCTAACCAGATTACTTGCTTATGAAGACTTAGTTGTCAGATGAGCACTTCCAGGGGTAAGGGGCTGAGATTCATGCCTTTCATAATAGAACTTTTTGCTGTAGAGGAATTTGACCTCTAAATACAACTAATATTTTATTTTTCTTCTTTTCTCATGTCTCTCATATACTATTTTTTTTCCTGTAAACCATCACACTTGATTCCCAGGAGAACTGATGAACCTATACATTAGGAAACTACAGTTCATGTTCCAATTAGGAAGTTGTAGAGCTAGAATAATGCCCTGAATCATTACATTCCAGGACTTGTGTTTGATTCACAACCAGTTCAGATGTTTTGGACTCTGACCATGTTGTTGCTGCTGATCTGTTATTGGTTAAGAGAGTTTCCGGCAGTCATTCTTAAAATTGGTAGTGTTTGTATCTAATATGAGTGGTCAAGGAGTAAGGCATGATATGAGACAATGAGTCCCTAGGTGGTACAAATGATTGATGCTCTTGGCTGCTAACTGAAAAAGTTGGCAGTTCAAGACTACCCAGAGGCACCTTGGGAGAAATGTCTGGCAATCTACTTTTGAAAAATCAGCCATTGAAAACTCTAGGGAGCATAGTTCTACTCTGACACATATGCGGTCACCATGAGTTGGGGTTGACTGGAGAGCAACTGGTTGTACTTTGTTTTTTAGCAGAGGCATGCTGATTTGATTACAGGAGACAATAAACCCAGGACTTCTGCCTCAGTAACACTGTGTTTTTAAAATGACGTGTGAAGGGCTTTGCATATGACTGTGAAATAACCACAGCCTTTATTCTATATCTCCAAAATAATTTTTACTTTAGTAATGATTATATTTTCAAGTGTTTGGTTTTTATGTGGTGTTTCTAATGCAATATGGTTTCTTATTCACAACTTCAACAACAACAACAACAACACAACTAGATAACATTGGCCGTTCTCATATACAACTGCTCTTGCCATAGATTTTAGACTGTCGCCAAAGCTGTCTGCCAAAAAAGGCAAAGCACAACCAATGTGACTGTCATTTTTACAATCAATGCTAATCGTTATCTGCTAAACCATGTTTCATGTTTTGTCTGTGGCTGAATTGGATTGACATGTTGTGGTCTAATCCAGTTCAAACGGGAAAACATTTATTATTTTTTGATCAAGGCACTGACCTCAGTTCTGATGATACAATAGAGGCAGAAAGGGATATGAAGCTTACAAATCCAGTAGGAGAAAAAGACATACAAACAATTAATGAGATCATAAGGCAGAATTAAATGCATATTATCATAACCCATTGCTGTCAAGTCAATTCCAACTCATAGCGATCCTATGGGACAGAGTAGAACTGCCCCGTAGGGTTTCCAAGGAGCAGCCGGTGGATTCAAACTGCTGACCTTTTGATTAGCAGCCAAACACTTAATCACTGTGCCACCAGAGCCCCACATAGAATCATAGAGGTGAATGTTGCTATGGGACCAAAAGTGAAAAAAAGCAATTGAGTCTGACAATTAGAGCTGGAAAGGGCTTCACAAAGGTGTGATTCTTGAACTGGACCTTGGTGGATGAGTTGGATTTTCTTCTATATAGGAGTGGATAGGGAGAGGGATTCTAGGCTGAGGAAATAGCAAGAGCAGGCAGGATTAGAGTGGTATGAAAGTACATGGGATGTTTAGGAAACAAGTGATTGAGAGAATTTACAATATGACTAGAGAATTGGAATAAAGGTAACATGAGTTAGGGTGTGAAAATGAGCAGTAGTAATGGTGTTGGGGTATGTAGGGTTGCCGGATTTAGCAAATAAAAACATAAAATGCCCAGTTAAATTAGAATTTCTGATAATAATAAGTATTTTTTTTGTAAGTATGTTGCAAATATTGCACGGGGGCATATTTATTCTAAAAATTATTTGTTGCTTATCTAAAGTTCAAATTTAACTGGGTATCTTCCACCTAAAACTGTTTTCCCTCAATAGCCACTAGACTCAATTCCTATGTCATGCATATCTCTGATGAAATGTCAGCTGCTCAGAGAAGCCTTCTCTGACCATTCTATCTCACAAAGCACCCTCTGTCCTTGTATCTACTTGCTTTTATTTATTATTTTTTCATATACCTGACATTATACTATACTCTTACTTATTTATTTGTGTTTTGTACACTTCCCCAACTTGAATGTAAGCACCAAAATGGTAGATAATTTATTATACCATTTGTTGCAATATCGCCAGTATTTATAACCAGCGAGCCAACCAACCAACCCATTGCTGTCTAGTTGATTCCAACTCATAGCAACCCTATAGGGTTGAGTATATATAGGACAGAGTAGAACTACCCAATAGGGTTTCCTAGGCTGTGATCTTTATGGAAGTAGACTGCCACATCTTTCTCCCATGGAGTGATTGGTAGGTTTGAACTGCTGAACTTTTGATTAGCAGCCAAGTGCTAAACTACTATGCCTCCTGAGTTCCTTATTGCTTATATGGTGTTTGGCAAATAGTATGCCTTCAATAAAGAATGTTACTTTATGAATTTCACTCCACTCATTAATAAGTTGTAAATATTGAATTCAAAGCAAGATTAGTCTGGCTCCAAGATCTTGCTTTTGGCTTTGAACCTTGTCACTGCACCTTCATCTATCAAAGCTGCTCCATTTGCTGAGCCACTTATTCCACTTCACTTGACATTAGAGTTCCAGTGAGACTAAGATTCCTGAAATTCCCATTTGTCAGTTATGGCAATACCATCTGCTGTACCAAATTAAATCCAAAATTGCTTAACACAGTAAAAGTTTATTTTTTGCTCCCATAAAGCCAGTACGTAGGGTTCGAGGGTGTGTTGGTATTTTATACAGTCAGTTAGGGACTTATGCCATCCTTAACACTTGAAGGTATGCCATCCTTAACACTTGGAATCTAAGTTTCCCTGAAGTTCAACCAACCAGCAGAGTTTGGGGAAGACAGGGTGTGAAAAAAGTCACATGGCATGTTTTTATAGGCCAGGCCTAGTAGTGCATATCATTTCCACTTACACTGAAATGGCCAGTAGTCAGTCATATTGCCTCACATGAGTGCAAAGCAGGTCGGGACTTGTAGTTCTCAGTTTGCAGGCTCATTCCTGGCAATGATTCTGTACAATGCATTGGAGCAGGAGTCTTTGACTTGCAGTTAATCATATCCACCGCAAGTTCCCTTCCTTGCCACTAGTTATTCATGTGCACCCTTCTTTCCAAAGCAGAACATATTTATCTCTTCGTATGGCAGAAAGTCCCAATTCATTTGATGCATCTAGATCATTCTGTAAGCAGAATCTCCCACTATTTGAATAACCTTGATCTAGAGAAGAGAAGTGCTTCAAGGTTCTTTAATCCTCTGAGTTTTCTAGAGCAGAAGCAAAGAGACTCTTGCTCACAATCTTCTCTCCACTTGAGATGAATTTCTTTTTTGTAGCAATTTTCCCCTTAAGCTTGAGACTCTGGCATTGCTTAGTAATATTGTTTTCTTCTCATAAGAACAGATGGCACCAAAAATTTCTAACCAGTGTTCTTACTAAGCAAGATCCTCTCAAAGATTACTTTATCTCTCCCAACAGATACTCCGTAATTCTCATCACGACATTGCAAGTCTTTGTTTAAAGTCTGTTTGTTTAGAAATATTTCTTGTTTTCCCTTTTGCTACATCATACGTTGTTTAGGAAGAAATGTGCCACTTATATTTCAAACAAGACAAAGAAAAGTCATTGTTTTGTTGGAACATAACACCAGTAGTTCCTAGGAGGAAGTGGCTGCAGGTTGGGGCTTATAGACCTCTGGTACTCTCCAATTGCCAGGTGAGTTAGCTCCCAGTCTAGGACTGAGGGGACCATTGAAGAATTCAGTTTGCTTTTCCATGCTGAGAGCAGTGCAAGTTCTAGATTTGTTTAACTTTGTATTTGATAGTGAATAAAGGGAGTGTGAAATCTTGCTATGCCATTAGACCATGTAAGAACCTGGGCTATTCTACTGAAGAGACCATATGGAAGAGTACCAAGGTTCTCAGGCAGACAGCCCCAGATAACCACTAGACATGTGACTGAGGATACACTGGACCAGCTGGGAAGTTTACTCAACTGAAAATAGGTACAACCTGGAAGGGAGGAAGAACTAACCTCAGTAACAACCCTCAACCAATGAACGATGGAGTCAGTGGTTACTAATACAGGCCCTGGGTCCATGGGTGGTGAAATTGTGAGGCAAAATCTCTACAGTATCATGGCAGATCTCTAAAAGAATGGAGATCCAGTTGTCCTGCTTGTTAATGCACATTTTCTTGGCTTTTCTGACATCCTTGTCCAAATTTCTCCACTTCCTGAGGTCATCCCCCAAAGAAGTTACCTTAACTTGAGTCCTTGTCTCAGGATCTGCTTTGGAGGTGATGGGGTGGTGGTGGTGGTGGAGCACTCACACTAAGAGTGCAGGGAAAGTGGAGGGCAGAGCAAGAGGTAAAGTAGGTGTTATGGCCATGTATGTTATGAGATGTAGACTTAACTTGAAGTAGATGGGAAGTCACTAAAGACTTTGAAGAGGACAATAATATCATATTTGTAATTTAGAGAGATTACTATGGCTGTATTTGATACATCGAAAACTATGGCCAGGAAAACTAGCTGAGTAATTGTTTCAGTAGCTCAGAGGTCCTCAGTTTGGGCCACTGATATAAAAATGGTGACAGATTGAGACCTTTAAGGTAGTATAGCAAAGCCTGTTATTTATACATGTATCAGTAAAAATCCTAATAAGAAATAGATTGTCCACTCAAAATAGGTTAATTTAAAGGGGATTTAATACAAGACGGATTTACACAGGTTTACACAGGACAAAGGGAAGCCATGAGAGCTATTCCAAAGCAGGTAATAACAGAGGAACTTATACCACCGTAGGCCCAAAAGAACATTGAGAAGGAGCTGTTTCCAGAGAAGCAGTGACCTTTAGTCAAGGGACAGAGCCAGCCCAAGGCCAACCTCTGGAGGAGCTGGAGAAATAAATATCCAGGCTTCACTCTCCTCCCTTGAGTCTCCTGCTGGAGCACTCCACTGGCCAAACTAACCAGAAGCCAGAGGGTAAATTCCATGTTGACATAGGCCACTCAGATCAGCCTCCTGGGATGGAGGGCAAGGAAATGAAAGATGAGGAGTGGATCTGGAGGGCAAACAAAAGATACCATGTGCTGTCCCTTAGCAGGATCTGTGGACTATTGAGTAGCTAAAGCAAAAGGAAGAAATGATGGAGTAAAAGAACCAAAGACTTCAAAAGGCAGCTCAAGAAGACAAAGTAAAGTATTATATCATTGCTGATGCCAGATGGATCCTGGCTGAAAGCAGAGAATAGCAGAAAGATGTTTACCTGTGTTTTATTAACTATGCAAAGGCATTCAGCTGTGTGGATCATAACAAATTATGGATAACGTTGTGAAGAATGGACATTCCAGAACACTTAATTGTGCTTGTGAGGAACCTGTACATAGATTAAGAGGCAGTTGTTCAAGGACATCATACATGAAGAATTAAAAGGTCATTAAAAAGACAAGAAAGAAAGAATATACCAAAATGGATGTTAGAAGAGACTCTGAAACTTGGTCTTGAATGTAGTGCAGCTAAAGTGAATGAAAGAAATGATGAAATAAAAGAGCTGAATGGAAGATTTCAAAGGACAGCTAGAGAAGACAAAGTAAAGTATTATAACTAAATGTGCAAAGCTCTGGAGTTAGAAAACCAAAAAGGAAGAGCACACTTGGCATCTCTCAAGCTGAAAGAACTGAAGAAAAAATTCAAGCCTTGAGTTGCTCTACTGTAGGATTCCATGGGTAAAATATTGAATGACACAGGAAGCATCAAAAGGAGATGGAGGGAATACAGAGTCACTGTACCAAAAAGAATTGGTCAACGTTCAACCATTGCAGCAGGTAGCATATGATCAGGAACTATGGTATTGAAGGAAGAAGTCCAAGTTGCCTGAAGGTATTGGCAAAAAACAAGTCTCCAGGAACTGACTGAATAACAATTGAGATGTTTCAGCAAATGGATGCATTGCTGGAAGCGCTAACTTGTCTATGCCAAGAAATTTGGAAAATAGCTACCTGGTCAACCGACTGGAAGAGATCCATATCTGTGCCCATTCCAAGAGAGGTGATCCAACAGAATGCAGAATTTATCGAACAATATCATTAATATCAGAAACCCTGGTGGCATGGTGGCTAAGTGCTATGGCTGCTAACCAAAGAGTCAGCAGTTTGAATCCACCAGGTGCTCCTTGGAAACTCTATAGGTCAGTTCTACCCTGTCCTATAGGGTTGCTATGAGTTGGAATCGACTCGACAGCAACAGGTTTGTTTTTTTTAAGTCGTTAATATCACACACAAGTAAAATTTTGCTGAAGATCATTCAAAAATGATTGCATCAGTACACCAAGAGGAAACTACCAGAAATTAAAGCCTATGGGGAACGAGGGGTATCATAACTGATGTCAGGTGGATCTTGGCTGAGAGCAGAGAATACCAGAAAAATGTTTACCCGTGTTTTATTGACTATGCAAAGGCATTCGACTGTATGTATCTTAACAAATTATGGGTAACATTGCGAAGAGTGGGAATTCCAGGACACTTAATTGTGCTTATGAGGAACCTGTACATAGATCAAGAGGCAGTCGTTCAAACAGAACAAGGAAATACTGCACGGTTTAAAGTCAGGAAAAGTGTGTGTCAGGGTTGTATCCTTTCACCACACCTATTTAATCTGTATGCTGAGCAAATAATCCAAGAAGCTGAACTAAACGAAGAAGAATGTGGCATCAGAATTGGAGGAAGACTCATTAACAACCTGTGATATGCAGATAACACAACATTGCTTGCTGAAAGTGAAGAGGACTTGAAACACTTACTGATGTAGATCAAAGATTATAGCCTTAAGTATGGATTACACCTCAACATAAAGAAAACAAAAATCCTCACAACTGGACTAATAAGCAACATCATGATAAACAGAGAAAAGATTGATTCTGTCAAGGATTTCATTTTACTTGGAGACATAATCAATGCCCGTGGAAGCAGCAGTCAAGAAATCAAAAGACCCATTGCATTGGAAAATCTGCCGCAAAAGTCTTCTATAAGTTTCGAAAAGCAAAGATATCACCTTGAAAACTAAGGTGTGCCTGACCCAAGCCATGGTATTTTCAATTGCATCATATGCATGTGAAAGCTGGACAATGAATAAGGAAGACTGAAGAAGAATTGACGTCTTTGAATTGTGGTGTTGACGAAGAATATTGAATATACCATGGACTGCCAAAAGAACGAAGAAATCTGTTTTGGAAGAAGTACAACCAGAATGCTCCTTAGAAGCAAGGATGGTGAGACTACATCTGACATACTTTGGACATGTTGTCAGAAGGGATCAGTCCCTGGAGAAGGACATCATGCTTGGTAAAGTAGAGAGTCAGCGAAAAAGCGGAAGACCTTCAATGAGATGGATTGACACAGTAGCTGCAACAATGGAGTCAAGCATAACAACGATTGTGAGTATGGCGCAGGTCCAGGCAGCGTTTCGTTCTGTGGTACATAGGTCGTTATGAGTCAGAACCGACTTGACGGCACCTAACAACAACAACAACAACAAAGGCAGACAATAACACAACAAACAACCCATAGCAGGGAATATATAGACTAATTCTCACTTGCCTATCTGATGATACTGAAGGGATACGTTCAGTCTTCCCTATCTTTTCGGACTCAAAGGCATTAGGTATGAACAAGTAGGAGAGGCTAGCAGTCTGTTTCCTCCTCAATGTGGAGATGGGAAAGCTGTGAATGGTGAGGGAATGGGTTCACAAGCCATTCAGGATGCAGTTTCCATTGACTGGCAAGGTGGTTTTGGGGAATCACAACCCCCAGAGAACAGTTAAGGAGATTAATAATAGAAAGCAAAAATAATACCTCGTTTGATACAGCGTATGGGGATAGCCGATTGACTGGGACTATAAAAACCATTTACAAAGCTGATCACTTACCTGAAATAACAATTGAAAGATCCAATTAGTACGGCAACTGGATTTGTATTCTTTTCTTTCTTCCTTTTGACTTCTTCACAAGCTAACAGCCTTCTAAAAACACAATGACCCATTTTAAAAGTTAACATGTTTCTGGCAGAGCATGCATTCTGATTAAGACACACTAATCTGTCACTGTGAAGATAAAGAAGGTGGAAGAAAATTGGAAATGTCTGAATAGAGACCCAACCAGGTGCTTTTTAAATTTGTTACTATCCCTTCTTCCCTGCCTTCCAGCCTTCCTTTCTTTCTTTATTCCCATCCTTCCTTTCTGTATTAAAAAACAAAACCAAACCCGTTGCTGTCGAGTCGTTTCTGACTCATAGCGACCCTATAGGACAGAGTAGAACTGCTCTATAGGGTTTCCAAGGAGCGGCTGGTGGATTTGAACTGCCGATCTTTTGGTTAGCAGCCAAACTCTTAACTGCTATGCCACCAAGGCTCCTTTCTCTATTATGAAACAACAACAAATATTTTCAGAGGTGAGGTGGATTTTTTTCTCAGACTTGGGATAATGATGTCGAAACTTCCTCATGATTAATTCAAAAGGCCCAGGAGCTGTCTATGACTTTAACTCTGTGACTCTCAGCAAGTCTTGACCATTTGAAGCTTCTTTCCTCAAGGACATTGTCCAGAGTTAGCAGAGGGAATTTGAACATTTCTCTTAGAAGCCTCTTCCAGTGCCTGACATTCATGTCTTCCCCTATAAGTTACTTAAAGAAATCCACCATTTTGTACAAGTTCCTCTTAATTCATGATGGTTATAGTGGGTTGGTTTATTCCTAAATGAAAAATGGAAAAGTTGCCATTTCCTATGCTAAGGGATTCTCCACTGTGAATTTAATTAGAGTTTGGGATATTCTTAGTCATTTAACCTATCTACTTATCTATCTATCTATGAATTTATACTTATTTCTTATCTATATGCTTACACAAACATATACATGTCAGAATATTGACCTTACTGCTCAGTAAGCAGATTATAACAGCTACTTTGTTTTGAGTATCTACTATGTGTTATGTTCTATACTAAGCACTTCATATAAAGAGTCTCGATTCATACTCACAGTGATCTTGCAAGATATGTATCATTATTGCATTTTATAAAAGAGAAAACTGAGACTCAGACATGTTAAGTAACCTTCCTAAACCAGGAAGTAGCAGTTTTCATATGAGAATTAAATCCAAACACCAAGTTCTTTTAAATAGCCACACTATTTTCCACTCTCCTATTAGAGATTTTAACTTACTATATGATAGCTAGGTGAGTTAAATGGAGCCCTCATGGTGTAGTGGGTAAGAGCTCAGCTGCTAACCAAAAGGAAGTAAAGAAGGCATCATTACTTCTTTTGTACAGATGAGAAAACAGGGCCAGGGATATTTAAGTGGCTGGTCCAAGGTGCAACAATGGAAACTATGTAATGATACTTTAGAGATTTCTCCAAGTTAGAGTGTAAAAATCATTGCATTTATAACATGATCTTATGCAACTAATATAGTGAGAAAGAGAAAGTAATGGTTTAGCAGCAGTGATGAATTGTTATATTTATTAAAACATTTTATTAAGCAATGTTAAAGAAGGAATCGTTTTCTTTGCCCAAGCAAATTCTTTGTGGAATAAGATTTTCAACAACAACAACAAAAAGGCAATTAATTAATGAAACAGGGAAGTAAAACATAAATTCTTTTACAGGATTGATGATGACTGTCTTCTCTTTGCTCTGAAACTGTAGAGTACATTCATTTGTATTTGCTGCTTAGTTTACCTCTAACTTCGCTTTAATGAGTAGGTTTCATTTGTTATGATTGTAACTTAAGATCATCACCAACAGCCAATATCCCAACTCCAATTTCAATGCAGTGAGCCTGAACAGTTCTCACTGCCAATAGGACTGTGTATCCTGCAACAATTTTCCGTAGGATACCAAGACAAGTTGTTAAGATACTAACCAAGGCTGTGGCAGACTAGATGTAAGATGTTCTCATGGAACCTCCGAAACTCAGGCCCAAGTCTCTCCTCCTCTCTGATCCCAGGCTTTATTGTAATATGGTTTCGCCAAACCTCGTATCATTTTGTGATATATTTACTAGGCCCTGCTGCAAATGGAACTTGACTTGAATTATTTTTTACTGGCCCTAACTTGTGAAAATGAACAATTTACTTGGATTCAAAAAAAAAAAAAAAAGTATTTTAAACTTTTTTAGGCCTGAATCAACGCCGCCTAATAGGAATATAAAATAAACTACATATGTAATTTTAAATTTTCTAGTAGCCACATTAAAAAAGATTTTAAAAGCATTAATTAATTTTAATAATTAATTTTATTTAACCCAAAATATCATCCTACAATAGCTAACCAATGTAAAAAAAAAAATTATGAGGTATTTTACATTCTTTTCTTTGTACCAAGTTTTTGAAATCTAATGCGTATTTACATTTCCAGCACATCTCAGATTGGATTCACTAGCTGGAATGTGTTAAATAGCCTTGTGTGGCTGGTGGCTACTATATTGGACAGTGCAGACCTAGACCTTGCAGTGATGGAGATAGAAATGGGTTTTTGCTGATGAAAATTTTCATTAAAGACTCTGTCATGGAGATGGCCATAATCATGACTATGAATCAATCAAATATTGAGTGAGCTCTTACTATGTACTGTCCTAGATGCTGGGAATGGAGGGGGAGTGAGGTTGGTTAAAGAAGAAAATAAATGCTGAATTGGCAAATATTGTGTTATCTATATTTTTACAACAGTTAAAAAAAAAAAGAGTACAAAATAAAGTTTTTACCTCACTCCATCTTCAAAGAGCTTAAATACCCCTAACTTGCTGCACTGGGAGAAGGGTAACCAGGATGATGTAAATTAATGTTGCAAAAGAATTTGTTTTTGTACTCACATTTATACCCAATGGAAGAACCGTTTTTAGCCAGGACACTAATCAAGTAGTCACTCTCCAACTACCTCCCTGCCCTCCCTCTCCCTAGGAAAAGAAAAAAAAAAAAAAAAAAAGAGAGAGAAAAGCTTAATATTATCCCATCTGTTGGAGCAGCTTCGGAGTATCAAGTTCATGAGGCAGAGAGCAGGATGCCCGTAGCACATAAAGTGCTCAGGGAGAGATGGGAAGGCTTAACACTACTCAGAAAAAAGAGAAAGTGTGGTAATTGCTGGCAGCATTTTACCAGCTGTGTGATACAATGCAAAAATTCTTCTTTATATTAAAGCTAAACTGTGGAGAATAAAAGATACTGCTGTAATTTCAACAGTGCCCTTGATATAAGAAAATGACACCCTGCACAGCCTGGCATAGGACAAGAGCAGAATGAGGCAAACAAGAGAATCAACAAAACTAGGAGGACCAATTAGCCAGACTAGACCTTCCTGGGTTAAGGGCTTGTTTTTCAATAGCTCCACACTGAGAAGATAACATGAAAAATGGGCTCAAATATACCAAAGATCATGGAGATTGTGCAGGACCAGGCAACACTTAATTGGGTTATATATAAGGTCAATATGAGTCAGAGCCGACTCAATGGCAACTAACAACACACTGAGAATAATCCAAGACTCTTAAATAGGACCTCACTGCACACAATTTGTAAGTCACAGTATAGTAAAATTCTTCTAGAGTATGGGTTTTGTATTCCCTTCTATTTTATCTTCTGTTAAAATTCTTATCTATTTGACTTAATAGTGTTCAGGTTCCCTCAGGGCAAGGTCTGTATCTTTTATATCTGTACTGATAACAACTGGGTCTTAGTAAGTCTTCAATAAACACTTTTTGAATTACTGAATAATTTCTAAGCCATACCCTTTCTCACACACACGTTTCTTGTCTTCATAAAGTTATGACATAAATATCATCTCTGGATATTGTTACAGACAGACATAGGTGGGCCTCATCTGACAAAGTCAAGATTCTCACTCCCAGGACCACTTAAGCAGAGTCTTGTACAGAAGCCTACTTAACAAGACTCGCTTCCTTCTGGTTGGCAATGGATTACACTGGTGGTCTATAGGAGATGACAAAAATGTTCATAGACTAAAATACAAGAAAAGGCAGCATACAAGAAGTCCCAAATGGCTGGAACATACATGAGTTCAATGACAGGAGAGATTGATGTGGGCATTGGTAGTCATGAGGTGTGGTAGAAACTGGACGCAAGAGAATGGGTAGAATGTGCACAATCATGAGAGGAAAAGTCATTGAGAAGAGAACCATGAAATTTCCTTGTTGGTTTTATTTATGAACCAAACATCCACTTAATTAAGGGAGCCCACACAGTGTTTTCACAGCATCATCTGTTTGGTCTTTATGGTGCTGAAAATGTTGGCTTCGGATTAGCTCAGGTTTTCCTCCCTGACATTTTCCACTGTTTAGAAGAATGAGGAAACACACCCAGCTCTCTGTACTCTGGAAGGTACCATGGGTATTGCTGTAATTCAATACGGATTATTACTGAAAGGAGTAATAAAACAGAATGATAGCCCAGTGCATGGAGACAGAAGTGAAACTACCCAGAAACAGCTTTTGATCCATTTATAAAGCACTTTTGGATTCAAACAGGGACAAAAACAAAACAAAATCAGAGTAGGTTAATCCATATCTAGAACCCTTTAATAAATAAATCATTTCAAATGGAACTTGGGAGACTTGTTTCTTGCTTGCTTTTCTTTGTTTGGCAATTCACCAGAGTCTGAACCCTATCAATCCACTGTAATGTGTTCTTGGTTTATATGTTTAATTAGTCTCCAAAGTCATATTAGCAGTAAGGGATTGTACTGTTTATAAGAAAACGGGCAAAGGAAGAAAAATACCTTCTTTTGTCTAAAAACGACTTTCTACTCTTAAGAGAATCTCATTTCAATAAGGTTTAAAAACATTTATTTTTCTTCCTTCCTTCTCCCTTTTTCTTTCTCCTTTGCTCTCTTCCGTTTTTCTTCCTTCCTTTTTTGGTTCCTTTTTTCCTGTTGTTCTTTGTTTAGGTTTTGTCCCTTCTGTTTTTTAAAAGATAATGCTCGTTCATAGCAGAGAACTTAGTGTCATTTTAAACATGTTTAATTATACTTCTAATACACATTCAAATGCTTTTGATATATCATGTAAAAAGACATTTAATCTAAAAAAATTTAAAAAATCCTTATGCAATTAA
Organism: Dugong dugon; assembly: GCA_030035585.1. Lineage (NCBI taxonomy): Eukaryota > Metazoa > Chordata > Mammalia > Sirenia > Dugongidae > Dugong > Dugong dugon. The sequence continues at coordinate 101,753,196 of CM057467.1, read as the reverse complement.
ATGTTCTGTGTAGTGTCTTAGATCCTGTGTTACTAGTGAGAAGATCTGGATTCCATGCATGTTCCACTGGTATAAAATTTCAGTTTGTAAGATTGACCAAATCTTTCAACCTCTCTGTGTCTAAATTTCCCCATTTTCATATCAAGGGAAAGGCAATGTCCATGAAAGTGCTCTAATACATATTAAGCACTGTATCCCGGGAAGGTAAAAGTAATGTAAGAGTTAATCTGACTTTGTAGGCGGGATAATGTGTTTTATTTTCTTTCATATTTTAATTACTGTTTGGCTTAAGAATCAGTATGTTTGTTCAGAAGTTAAAAGTTGTTTGTCTGAGTCTTTTTCTTAAATTCCTTTTATGTAATCAGTAAATTTAGAAATTTCATAGAGAGATAAACCACTATTTATTTTTTCTCCTCAATTATGTGGTTTATGCTATTGGTCTATTCCAGCTTTTATTTCAAAGTAATATAAATTCACTACAGAAAAGTTAGAGTTATGAACAAGGAAGAAAAAAATGAATTACCTATAATCCTATACTATTCTTAACCTCTATTAACACCCTAGTGTATATCCTTCTGGAAAATTTATATACATATATAGATACATGTATTTTTATATAAATGTATATGTATATACACACATATATTTATATATAATGTATACAATATGTATATGTTATGTTGTTGTTAGATGCCGTTGAGTCAGTTCCGACTCGTAGTGACCCGATAGGACAGAGTAGAACTGCCCCCTAGGGTTTCCAAGGAGCGGCTAGTGGATTTGAACTGCTGACCTTTTGGTTAGCAGCCGAGCTCTTAACCAATACACCACCAGGGATCCGTATATGTTGTAGATAGATATTATATACTAACATATGTAGTTATGTAAAATATGTGCACATAGATTTTTATAAAACTCAACCAATGTTAATCATTCAATATATTCCTTTTAGTAATTACATATGTTTTCTATTTTTAGAAATGAATGAACTGTGATGAATATTTTCATTGATAAATTTCAGAGAGTCATTTATTATGTAATACACTACTACCCAGCCTATTTAAATCCTGGTTTAAGCTATGCTGACCCTCTTTATACCATGAGGATAGAACCAAGTAAGGCACATTTTGGCAGTTTTAGCTCTATTCACATAAAAAAGCCCAGAACACTCTTTCTTCTCTGTCTTTGTTCTTCAGTTCCACTCTGATTGCTCTTACTACCCTCAGATCTTCTTGGCTTTATCAGTCCTGATCCCCAAATTAGCCCTTGGTCTTGACAATAGATCTGGCTCCTTTTCTCTAGTTTTAAACCTTGGCATTCTCTTCTGGATGCAGCTTACACTCCCCATCTGGCTCCATTCCCTCCTAACCATTCTGAAACTGTGAAGCTCAGTCAAGCCTAAGCTTGGCTGCATCCTTCAGTCTGGCAGGAATATAAATGCATGGCAGGGATAGAGCATTTAGAACACAAGGTTATGGTCAGATTATGGAGGCCTTGAGTGCCAAAGTAAAGAGGTAAAACTTTTTTTTCTTTTTTTGGTAGACATTGTGGTACCAGTAAAGGTTTTTAAACAGGGCAAGTTTTAGAGAGATTAACTTGGCATTTGTGTGTAAAATAAAATACAGAAGGGAAAGATTAAAGACTAGTTAGGGCTTGGCCAAGTGATAGGTATCCAGGATTTGTAAACAAATCATAGAAATGAAGAGAAAGAGGAAAGGAGGGATGTGACAGTTTTTTGAATAGATTTATAAGCCACATGAATATTATTAATAATATCAACCATTATATACACCTTACTGTGTACCAGATTCCATGTTGTGTGTTTTACATGCATGAGCTTATTTAGCCCTCCCAACAATCTGAAGCAGATAAGATTATTATCCTATTTTTACAAATGAGGAAATAGAAAATTAGAAAGGTTAAGTAGGTTGCCCAAGATGACACAACTAAGTGGCCTTTAAATCTATATTTCTCATATTTCAGTGTCCATGTTCTTGATCACATTAACCCTGGATGGTAATAACAGAAATAAGGAATTCAGGAGAGTAATAAGTTGCTTTTGTGAACATATGGAGAAGACGTTCCCTAGTGGAAATCATTCTTTTTAACTGTAGCTAAAATTTCAGTGACTGCTTCTGATTTTCAGGAAAGAATGCTTTATCTTCTATAATAAATTGAATAATTGGCCTACCCTTTCTCTTCTTTTCCCAAATCTCACAGGGCTTCCTGTTCTGTTTACGTGAAATTGAGCAGCTTGCATTGTCAGAGCTTTGCCTAAATTGTGATTGCAGAATTAGCCTCCTCCTGTTATAACTCTGGTGTTGTGAAATGAGATTTCATGATACACTTACAGTCACCCAGTTGATGCTGATACTTTTCAGTTGCTGTTTCTTCCCATACAAATAAAACTGCTGCCAAAAATGTTTACCAAGTTCTGGTATGAAGCATCTCTCTGAGTTTAATCCAATGTAATGCATTAAGTTAAAGTTAAAGGTCAAGGGGACAATAATTTGGTCCCTGGAAGCGATGTTCATATAGGAGACCATGTGATTGTCTGTCAGGCTAGTGCCAAGCCTATTTCAGATTTGAAAGTGAAGTACAGAGGATTTTTTTCTTAGACTAACTTCCATTGTAGCTGTATTGATAAAGCAAAAATTTCCAGCAACTGTATTAAAAATAAGTAAGTAAATAAATATCAGAAAAGATTAAACGATTGATAGTAAAACTTTTATCTCTTTCTTGGTTGGAAAGTAAGATACAGTCAGTTCATCACTGCTAGAGTCTACTCTGTAAATAATTGGGGATTTGTTCAGACTTTTGTTTTTGTTTTTTTCTCTTTTCTATAATATTCCCTTTCCTAGTTTTCTCCTCTTTCAAATGCTGAAAGTAATTTTTAGTCTTTTTTTCTTTTTGTAAGCATCTGCATCCAAAGGCACAAATAAAAAGGAAGAGAAATGAGATGCAGGCTTAGATTGTGTTGTATGTGAGATTCACTTTCCTCTTTAGAACTTGCTGAAGCCATTCTAACTACGTGGACATAACCCCTCTGCCAAAGAAATCCATCCTTTTCAATTGAGTCTCAGGTTCAGCATCTCAAGGAATCTTTCCCAGATTCACTGAGTTACTAACCCGGTAGAAAATTTAAGGGAACCTAGTTTAGAAGTTGTAAACTGGTGGTCATAGGATTGGAGTAATGTTTTAAATGGCCTAGTTAATATAAAAAAAAATATTGGTGACTTCCAAATTCTTGTCTCTAACCTAATACATCCCAAGTATTATTATCAAACAACTTACCTGATGATACTATTGGGTTTTCTAGTGTATACCTCAAACGTAACATGATCAAAATTGAGCTCTTGTTATTTCTCCTTAGTACCTATTCTATTCCCTGATCTTTCCTATCTCTGTGAATTACATACTCTTCATGCAATTGCTCAGATTAAAAGCAGACTTGGCCTTGTTTCTACTCTTCCCTCATAGCTCATGTTCAATTTGAGATTAGATCTTCTTGGCTGTATCTTCAAATATATATAGAACATTTTCCTTTTTTTTTATTCTGGCATCCCTAAAAAACAGAGCCTGAGGCAAGACTTAATGCTAATTAGGAGAATAAGGGCTTAGGTGCCAAACCAGGCTGCCCTGCAAGGAGTCAGTCATGATAGTTGTAATTGAGGAGCATCAGGTGTCCAAGACCACAAGTTGAGTGAAACCAGTTGCTGTTGTGTTGACCCAAGTCATGGCGACCCCATGTGTATCAGAGTAGTACTGTGCTCCATAGGGTTTTCAATAGCTGATTATATTGGAAGTAGATCACCAGGCCTTTCTTCAGAGCCACATCTGACTGGACTTGAACCTCTAATCTTTTGGTTAGCAGCTGAGCATGTTAAGCTTTTTAACACCCAGGGATTCTGAAATTAAGTAAAGCTGAGGTAACTGAGTGACTCTGAGGCAGAACATAAGATGTATTTGTTACTCCATCCATTGATCCATTCAGATCCACCTGTGCCCTCCCTTACCTGACTTTTATATTACAACCTTATTCCTTCCAGGCCCCTGACCAGTTGGCTCCTCTCTGAGCATTTTATATGCTGGGGGTATCCCTTTGGGGCATCTCACTTCTCTGTCTCTAGTTGTGGTAGATAGTGTCATAATAGGGGCACCAACAATTTGCCCCATCCCTATATGTGCATGTCACTTCTCACATCAAGAGATGAAAACTATTTCAAAAAGGATCATAACAGAGTACTGTGAAAAACTATACTCCAACAAATTTGAAAACCTAGAGAAAATGGACACATTTCTAGAAACATACTTTCTACCCAAACTAACACAAAATGATGTTGAAAATCAGACCCACAACAAGAGAAGATATTGAAAACGTAAAAAACAAAACAAGAAAAACCTCCCAACAAACAAAAGGCCTGGCCCAAATGGCTTCACTGGAAAATTCTACCAAACATTCAGAGAAGAGCTTACACCAGTACTACTCAAACTATTTCAGAACATAGAAAAGGAAGGGATACTTCCGAATTCATTCTATGAAGACAGCATAACCCTGATACCAAAACCAGGCAAAGATACCACAAAAAAAGAAATTACAGACCAGTATCTTTCATGAATATAGATGAAAAAATTCTCAATAAAACTCTAGCCAGTAGAATTCAGTATCATATCAAAAAAATAATACACCACGACCAAGTGGAATTCATACCAGGTATGCAAGGATGGTTCAACATTAGTAAATCAGTCAGTGTAATCCACCACATAAACAAAAGAAAAGAATCACACGATCATCTCAATGGATGCAGAAAAGGCATTCGACAAAGTCCAACACCCATTTCTGATAAACATTCTCAATAAAAAAGATATTGCAGGGAAATTCCTCAACGTAATAAAGGACATCTATACAATATCAACAGTCAACATCATTCTTAATGGAGAGAGGCTGAAAGTATTCCTCTTGAGAACAGGAACAAGACAGGGATGCCATTTATCAACACTCCTATTTAAAATTGTGCTGGAAGTCCTACCTAGAGCATAAGGCAAGAAAAATAAAAGGCATCCAAATTGGAAAGGAAAATTAAAACTATCCCTATTTGTAGATGATATGATACTATACATAGAGAAAACAAAAGACTGCGCAAGAAAACTAATCGGACTAACAGAAAGATTCAGCAGAGTGGCAGGATACAAGATAAGCATACAAAAATCAATTGGATTCTTATACACCAATAAAGAGAATGACGAAAAGGAAATTGGGAAAACAATACAATTTATAATAGCCCCTAAAACAATAAAATACTTAGGAATAAATCTAACCAGGGACGTAAAAGCCCTACACAAAGAAAGCTACAAAACACTACTGCAAGAAACCAAAATAGATCTGCATAAATGGAGAAAGATACCTTGCTCATGGATAGGTAGGTTCAACATTGTGAAAATGTCAATCCTACCCAAAGCAATCTACAAATACAATGCAGTCCTGATCCAAATACCGACAGCATTCTTTAAAGAGATGGAAAAACTAATCATTAAGTTTATATGGAAAGCAAAGAGGCCTCTGATAAGTAAAGCACCGCTGAAGAAGAATAAAGTGGGAGGACTCGCACTACCTGACCTCAGAAACTACTATACAGCTATGATAGTCAAAACAGCCTGGTACTTGTACGCTGACAGATACACTGACCAATGGAACAGAATTGAGAACTCAGATGTAAATCCATCCACCTACGGTCACCTGATCTTCAACAAGGGCCCAAAGTCCATCAACTAGAGAAAAGACAGTCTTTTTATCAAATGGTGCTAGCAAAACTGGATGTCCACCTGCAAACAAATGAAACAGGACCAATACCTCACATCATACACAAAAACTAATTCAAAATGGATCAAAGACCTACATATAAAACCAAAAACTATAAGAAAAATACAAGAAAAAATAGGATCAACACTAGAGGCCATAATACATGGCTTTAACAGGATATAAATCATAAGTAATAACACAGAAACTCCAGAAGATAAGCTAGATAACTGGATTTTCTAAAAATTAAACATGCTCATCAAAAGACTTCACCAAAAGAGTAAAAAGAAAACCTACAGACTAGGAAAAATTTTTTGGCTATGACAAATCAACAAAGGTCTAATCTCTAAAATCTACAGGAAAATCCAACACCTCTACAACAAAAAGACAAATAACCCATTTAAAAAATGGACAAAGGAAATGAACAGACACTTCACCAAAGAAGACATTCAAGCAGTTAACAGACACATGAGGAAATGCTCGAGATCACCAGTCATTAGAGAAATGCAAATCAAAACCACAGTAAGATATCATCTCACCCAAGCATTACTGGCATGAATCAGAAAAACAGAAAATAACAAATGTTGAAGAGGCTGCAGGGAGATTGAAACTCTTATGCACTGCTGGTGGGAATACAAAATGCTACAACCATTTTGGAAAATGATATGGTGTTTCCTTAGAAAGCTAGAAATAGAAATACCATGTAATCCAGCAATCCCACTCCTAGAAGTATATTCTAGAGAAAGAAGAGTCGTCACATGAATTGACATATGCACACTTGTGTTCATTGTAGCATTGTTCACAATAGCAAAAAGATGGATACAACCTAGATGGCCATCATCAGATGAATGGATAAACTATAGCACATACACACAATGTAGTACTATGCAACGATAAGGAACAATGATCAATCTGCGAAGCATCTCACAACATGGCTGAATCTGGAGGGCATTATGCTGAGTGAAATAAGTCAATCACAGAAGGACAAATATGGTATGACACTACAACAAAAACTCATGAACAGGTTTACACGCAAAAAGAAACAATCTTTCGTGGTTATGAGGGAGGGGAAGGTGGGAATGGAAAAATACTAAATAGACAATAGATAAATGGTAACTTTGGTAAAGGTTAAGACAGTACACAATACTGGGAAGCCAGAACAGCTTGTCCAAGGCAAGGTCATAGAAGCTCCATAGACACATCCAAACTCCCTGAGGGACCGAATTACTGGCCTGAGGGCTGTGGGGACCATGCTGTCCAGGAACATCTAGCTCAACTGGCATAACATAGTTTATAAAGAAAATGTTCTACATTCTACTTTGGTGAGTAGTGTCTGGGGTCTTAAAAGCTTGTGAGTGGCCATCTAAGATACTCCACTGGTCTCACACTGTCAGGAGCAAGGGAGAATGAAGAAAACGAAAGACCCAAGGGCTAATGGACCACAACTACCACAGCCTCCACCAGACTGAGTCCAGCACAACTAGATGGTGCCTGGCTACCACCACTGACTGGTCTGACAGGGATCACAACAGAAGATCTTGGACAGAGCTAGAGGCAAATGTACAACAGAATCCTAACTCACAGAGAAAGACCAGATTAATGGCCTGACAGAGAGTAGAGAAACCCCCCAGGACACTGTTTTAGCTCAGTACTGAAGTCACTCCTGAGATTCACCCTTCAGCCAAAGATTAGACAGGCTCATAAGACAAAATGAGACTAAAGGGGTACACCAGCCCAGGGGCGAGGACTAGAAGGCAGGAGGGCATAGGAAAGCGGGAAATAGGAAACCCAAGGTTGAGAAGGGAGAGTGTTGACATGTTGTGGGGTTGGTAACCAATGAACCAGTGTCACAAAACAATATGTGTGCTAATTTTTTAATGAGAAGCTAGTTCTGTAAACCTTCATCTAAAGTACAATAATTAAAAAAAAAAAAAAGTTGCTATCGAGTCAACTCTGACTCACAGCAACCCCATATGCATTAGAGTTAAAAAAAAAAAAAAAAAAAGAAATGGAAACTGTTTTCCCTCCATTTGAATATGAGCTGATCTGTGACTTGCTTTATCAACAGAATGCACCCAAAGTGACCTTCTGGGACTTCTGAGACTAAATCTTAAGAGAACTGGAGGCTTCTACTTCCTCCATTAGCATTCAGCTGCCATGCTGTAAGAGAGTCTAGCTGCATGAGAGACCTCAAGTAAGACCAACAGATAAACTGCCCAGATGAGCCCCAGCCAAGTCAATTTATGGTACTATAGAAGTAATATACGGTTGTTTTAAGCCGCTAAGTTTTGAGATGGTTTGTTATGTAGCAATAGATAACCATAATACCTGTATTCATTATGCTCAAGCAGCCTCATTGGGAGGATTACTCCACCTGTCCTCCGCCCCTGTTGATGAGAAGATTAACATTCTGACTGATATCCTGGCTGAAAACAGCTATCTCACTGATAGAAACTTGAAGACCAAAACAAGTTCATTTGCAGCATTATTTAGCATCTCACCCAACTTCTAACCACTCTTGTCCTCATCTTATTGCAGCTATTCAGAGGTGTGAGTTCTTGTTTAAGATCCTTGGAGATGGGGTGAGCAGGGGAAAACAAACTCATGTCTTACGTACTTTATTTTACCAAATTTTTGCTCGTTCCATTACCAGAAACTAGAAAGTTTTTTATTTTAAATTTTCAAATGTATTGGCCTAAAATTATTCATGATATCCTGTTATTATAATTCTAATGTCTTCAGTATCTGTAGCTATTGCCTCTGTTTTTCATGGTTTTCATTATTTATACATTCTTGGTCAAACATATCAGAGGTCTATTAATTTTGTTAGACTTTTCAGGCACTTTTTTTCCACTTTGATAATCCTCCTTATAATGTCTTGTTTTTGTGTACGAATAATTTAGCATTTTCTTTCATGTTATCTTTAGGTCTATCCTACTCTTTTTCCCCTTATTTAGATGGATTTTACCTTTAAGCATCACTTAAGCTACAACTCCAAGTTTTGATATAAAACATATTATCATTCATTTCAAAATATTTTTGTAATTTCCATGGTAATTTCTTCTTACTTACATGAAGTATTTGCGACCATGTCTCTTAATCTTCAAGTATTTGAGTATTCTAGGTATGTTTATGTTATTGATTCTTAGATCACTTGCATAATGAGAAGAGAGTATATTTTATGGGATTTCAATCCCTTTAAATTTGTGGAGATTTTCTTTATAGACAAGTATGTAGTAAATTTTAGCAAGTGTTATAAGTGTACTTGATAAAAATGTATTTTATATGATCTTGAAGTATACCTCATACATGTAAATTGGAATAAGTTTATTGTGTTCTTCAAATTTTTTATATACTTACAATTTTGTCAGCTTATTCTACCAGTTGTTTAGAGTTGTGTGTAAAATTGTCATTTATCATTATAGATTTGTCTATTTCTCTGGGTAGTTCTGAAATTTTGCTTTATATGTTTTGGGATATATTATTGAGTGATTTCACATTTAAAATTGTTGTTTCTTACTAGTAAATTGTCTTTGTTTTTTCAGTTTTTTCCCCATAGTGTTGGCAAGAGAAGTCTTTAATTGTTTTCATAGCACTTATCCCTAGCTAAAATTGTATTGTAAAATTCACTTGTTTATTATCTCTTCCATCAGAATGTAAACTGCAAAAGGACGAGGATTTTTGTCTTGTTTATTTTTTTTATTCCTATGCCTAGAATGAGTGGCACAAATGGTTAACACATGCAACTGTTAACCTAAAGGTTGAAGGTTCAAGTCAACCCAGAGGTGCCTTGGAAGAAAGGCCTGGCAATCTACTGCTGAAAAATCAGCCATTGAAAACTCTATGGAGCACAGTTCTGCTTTGACCACATGCTTTGACCAGTCAGAGTCGACTCAATGGCAACTGGTATGCCTCGAATAATGCCTGGAACATATAGATTCTCAGAAAGTGTTTGTTGAATGAATACATGAGTAAAACTGAACCTTCCATCTACTGATAATCAGTGAAACTGCTGCCCAGTTGGAGCCGGTTACTGACTGCCTCCTTATACCTAAAGCCTTGACTCTTAATTTGCTCCAAGAAGCTTCTGCAATTATTAAGTTTGTATACTCTTATAGAAATTTCAACTGGCAGCATCTAGTCTATTCAATAGTCTTTTATTATGAATGAGACAATTGTATCCCAGAGAGTGTAAGTGGTTTGCTTACGGTTGCCTGGCTAGTCTCTGGTAGAACTTGAACCACAAGTGCCTCTCCATATGTAATACATAGATCTTAACATCTGAAAACTCTTAAGAGGCCAGAAACCTTCCCTAACTGATTCACATTAACCCTAAATGAGGAAAACAATTACAGAGCATAAACTTGAGGTTTGTTTGGAGGTTGGGGAGATTTCCAGGCCACGGTGTGAGTCAAGCAAAAAAAAAGAAACTGTTCTTCAATGGTCCTGAGGCCAATTTTTAAAAATTTCTGACTGCTGAAAAGGTTTGTTCATACTTACAAACTCTGGTCAGAGAATTTAAACTGGGTAGGAGACTAATGGATGCCATTCAAAATGAGTACTACTTCTCTAATCTGTGAAACATAGCATTTAAGCAAGTAACAACTTTTCACGGCTTGATTCTGGTGTAGGGATATATATCCACCTCTCATTTCTCCTATAAAATCCTCCGATAAATATGACTCATTTTATATCTGTGTCAGATGAACAACATCACATCTTAGTAACATTTGCGTGCCTTTGAAATCCCTCTCCACATTTCCCTTATCTTGTCACATCTAACACTACTTTTTTTTTAAAGATCTTTTCTTATCAGCCTTGTACACTCAAACTATGTAACAAGTTGACTTCTAACCATTTTTATTTTCTTTTTTAACATTTGCTTTAGAAATTGCTTATGTGTTAGGGCACTTTTCAAACAAACCCACATTTCAACACCCACATTAGTATTAAAAGAGATGGTTTAATGAGCAGTGTACTTAGCATGAACAATGAAATTCTACTGAATGATAGGATCATCCAGATTGCACACCAAGTGAAAAGTTACCTCAGGAGAGGGTGGGAGACTTTAGACCTTGGAAGGTTTGGAACCTGCCTGACATTCAGATAGGGGCAAGTGTTCTTACTGCTGAGCTCATCTGAGAATTATCTCCCTAGTCTGTTAATGCACTGGTGCGTGGAATGGCAAAGTCAAAATAAAATAGGCCCTTGTATTGGGGAAAGACAAGGAAAGCTGGGACTGGCCTCCTCCCCCATGACTCACCCAGCTGACTGTGAAGTTGAGGGAGTCTTTTTTAAGCCTGGTGGGGGAGTGGAGGAGGTGAGAGGAAAGCTCTAGGAGGCTATACAGAACTTGACTCTTATAAATAGTGTTAATGAAGGTAAATACGTATGGATTAGGTGGAGGCTGGGCCTTGCCAGGAAGCATTTATTGTAAAGAAGTGATTTTGGAGAGTGAACACCTAACATCGATTACAGGAGACTCCCAAGGGCTGGCCAACCGAATTTCCCAGCATCCAGCTGTGTTCATCCTTTGCTAGCCTGAGAAGTATCTAGAACAAGATCTATAACCTAATAGGAATTCAATAAACAGCAGCTAACATTATTGTCATCGATCACTTGTGGCCTCAATTCTACTTTGGATGCACTATGGCAAAGAATAGTCAGCATTGTCCTGAGAATCCAAAGACCTACATGTATCCCAACTCCCTCCTCCTGACTTTTGATTGTGGACAAGTCCTTTCTGGTCCTAATTTTCTAATCTGGAAAATGAGGGTAATGCCTGTCCTACTATCTACCTACTACACAGGAATGAATGAAGAAAAGTGAGATCCTGAGTGTAATAATGTTTTGCTAAAAAAAAAAACCTACAAAGGTTGATGACACTGATAATGATAAATTAACCACCATCAAAATCTTATCTATCAGGTAGAGATTCAAGGAGACTTCACATATATGAGATGCATTATCATAAAAACTCTATGTAATAAGTATTTCACAGCTGAGGAAATTGAAGCTCAGAGAAGGTGCTCAAGATCAATGGACAAGTAAGTGGTAGGATTAGGGTCTGAATCCAGATCCGGGTTTTTTCCATTATGCCATGCTTCCTCTCATTATTATTATTAGCTAACATTTCTTGCGATTTTACTATAAGCCAGGTACTACCCTATGCACTTTGTATATTTCACTTAGTTTTATTTTCACAATACTATGCCAAGGGAGAAATTAAATATTGTTATCATCATCTTACAGTTGAGGAAATAATATTATCGCTATCGTCATCATATTCATTGTTCACGAGGCCAGCTCCAGCCCTCGGAAAGCTTTCTTCTAACTGGGTCACAGAGGGTTCCAGCTGCCCACCCACCACCAGCCCCACAGGGATCCAGGAGACTGCTATTTCGGTCTTCTGCCCATCCCACAGAGCCTGGCACCCAGCTCCCTGGGGGAGGACTGCTCTTTGGAATTCCTGGCACTGTCTCCATTCTCCTCCTCCTCGTACGCTGCTCATCTCTCCCAGTAATGACCGTGTTCAGTTTGTCTTTTAGCTCAGGCACATGCAAGTATGGCCTTGGTCTTAAGGGGTCCCAAATCAGTTACTGAAATCTAGCCAAGGCCTCTGGCATCTGCTTTGGAAAGCGGCACCAGAGTAAATTACCAGAGGCAGGATCCTCACCAGCAGCCAGCCTCCTGAGGTTTGCTAGAAGACTTTCTGTGCCTACCAAGACCATATTTTCCATGCAGCTGAGTTTTCTGCATATATGTGGGGCATTTCCTTCCTCTCTCTGCAGCACCTCAGCCCCTCCAGTCTCGGGGAGCTGGTAACCTAGGATATGACTAGGTGTGGGGGAAGAAGGAATTGGTTGCGCTGAGTTGCCAGTGTGATTGTCAGCCTAGTGGGCTGACTCTAAGGTGGTAGGTGTGTGAGAGGGTGTGCGAGGGTGCTGTGAGCCCATGCGCCCATGGTTGCTAGAGTGCTGGCACAGGAGTGTGGGTGTGATTGCAGTGTGAGTGAGGCACACTGAGCATAATTGTCAGGCAGTTTAGATTTTTTTCTCTCTCTTTTTTTCTAATTTATAGTAGAGAAAGAAATCCTCCTCTGCATCAGTGAGGTGATATTTTGGAAAAGTTTCCAAGGGGATGAATTATGTGCTGTTTCAATTCCTTGGTGTTATTGATTCTCCAAGGCTTTGTGACTAGCATCTCTTAATGATGGGCTTGGAGTCTGGGTGAAGCTTGAGAGGCCAGCCTTGCCTATTTTCACCAAGAAAGAGACACAAGCCAGATGCTTTGTGGGGAAAGGTCACTCACAGTGGTCAATGTTAGTTTTTGCATCCAACGTCCACTCCTGTCCCCAGTTTGGTAGTACCAAATCCAAATTCACTTTAGGGAAAACATTCCACTCTTAAACTTAGTATGTGGATTTGAGTTGGACTGACCCTCATGTCCATTTAGGGGTCGACTTATAATCCAGACTGAAGCCAGTCATTATATATCACCCAACTGCTACAATGGCTGGTTCAGGGATGGACCTGAGAGACTCAATTCAGGCCAGTGAGGCTTAGGCCCATGACTTAAAACTGAACTATTGAAGACGAGATCTTTGTTTAACATTGATCTTGGAGGTTGAAGACGCTATTTTGGTATTTTTGGCAACAATCTTATAGGGAGAGTAGGAATGAAAATGGAGATGATGTTAAAGGATTCAGGAAAAGGAAAAGAGAGTCTAGATGATGTCGTTTGAACCCCTGAATCTGACTGTTCTTGAGGCAGATTCTACATCTGAACTTTTTTATGATGTGGACCAACAAGCTCCTTATGTGCTGCAGGCAGTATGAGTTGGGTGTTCTGCCATGTTGTTGTTGTTGTTAGGTGCCATCGAGTCAGACCCCACGTATAGCAGAACAAACTGTTGCCTAGTCCTGCACCATCCTCACAGTCATGGCTATACTTGAGCCCATTGTTGCAGCCAATGTGTCAACCCATCTCGTTGAAGGTCTTCCTCTTTTTCACTGACACTCTATTTTACCAAGCACGATACCCTTCTCTAGAGACTGGTCACTCCTGATAACGTGTCCTAAAACAGTGATTTTCAAATGACGGTGATTTTGCTGCCAGGGGACACTTGGAAATACCTCAAAATATTTTTAGTTTTCACAACTGGGAAGGGAGTGGTACATATCTAGAGGATAGATTTCTGAGATGTCGTTAAACATCTACAATGCACAGGATAGTCCTCCCTCACTCCCAGACAACAAAGAATAATCTAGTACAAAATGTCAATAGTGCTGAGGCTGACAAGCCCTGCCACACATGAAAGTGTTTTTGTTGCTAGTGACCTCAAGTTGATTTCGACTCGTAAGTGAACCCATGTGACAGAGTAGAACAGCCTCGTACGATATTCTAGGCTATAATTTTTCAGGAACAGATCTCTAGGTCCTTCTCCCATGGAGCCACCGGGTGGTTTTGAATAGCTGACCTTTAGTTAAACAAACCCTTTGCGGTCGAGTCAATTCTGACTCATAGCAACACTACAGGGCAGAGTAAAACTGCCCTATAGGGTTTCCAAGAAGCAGCTGGTGGATTTGAACTGCTGACCTTTTAGTTAGCAGCCGCAGCTCTTAACCACTGCACCACCAAGTGTCCAGCCTTTAGATTAGCAGCTGAGTAATTAACCATTGTACCACCAGGGCTCCTCCACAAAGGTGTAGAAGTCCGTTAGTAGGTAACAAGACTATCTTTCTCACTTTTCCCCTTTAGGGAAGGGTTCATTTTACTAGGGATAAAACCTTGGGTTAGAAGCCTATAGGAGACCCTAATGCCCCCCTGACATCCCAGAAGTGATGCTGTGTGTAAAGCTACTCCTGATCTTTGCTCCAATGGGTTTGGCTTCCATATAAAAATTGCAAATAGGTACAGGCCAGGCAAGAGCCCTAGAGTTTCCATACGTCTGGGCTAGTGATCTAATTTCAAAATTCCTGGAGTAAGATAATCTTCAAATTCTCATTCTCCATCCAGTATGTATATAATAAATTTAAACTCTGTCCAAGGTACAACACTAAGCACTTTACAAATACTTCCAATGGCAGTCACTTTCTTTTCTTGAACCACAGGGAGAAAGAAGTTGAGGAAATTATCCTGAGTATATTTACATCTGGGTTAATGGGTCTTAAGGTATATGTTTCTCAAGCCCTGTAATCTGCAAAGAGGATGGAACTTTCCCATCTTGATGATCAGGTCCTCTATCTGTTATTTATATCCTGTGCCTTTCCCTGAAGCAAATACGGAATTCTGGTAAACATCAGCATGTACATACCGAAAGCAGTTGTAGTGATGCTTTTAAACCTGCTCAGATTTGGTGGTGTGTAGTTTGGGAGAGAAGGACTGAGGTGTTATGAGGTGCTTTAACTCATAGTAGACCATTATCCTTTTCTGTCTTCCTTTTCCTAGTCCCCAACTATTAATCTCTTCTTCATATAGTGTTTCTGTCTCTTCTCTGTCCTTGTGATCTACCACCTCTCCTTTCATAAACAGCCCGGTCTCAGACCTCTCATGACCATTTAACATCATGTAAATTCCATCCCTTTTGGAGTTAGTGCTAGGATGAAAAGAGTGCTTAGCGTGTGTGTATGTGTGTGTGTGTGTGTGTGTGGTGGGGGGCTTTATCTTCCCATCATCTCAGTTAACCCCAAAGCACAATTTTTGACATAGGTGAAAGGCATTGTCTCAATGATACGCAAAGTGCTATTCGTTAAGGCAGCTTCAAGCAACAAATGCTCCACTCCCATCAGGCTCTCCCCTCCTTTTAAGAAATTTCAGAGTTGGCACTGCTTGGCTTTCATTATCAATGATTCTTCTCTGCTCATATATTTCTAGAACACAGAGAGGGGAGATGAATTCTCAGGCTTTGGATACTATCATTGGGTGGGTGGGGATAAACGGTGTGTCTTACATTTTAGTCTGCAGATAATTCTGTACAGTATCTAAAATCGGTCAAGTTACTGTGAAAAAGATTTTTCCTTCTTATTCTGTCTGTTTTATAGATGAGGAAACTAAAGCAGAGAGTCACACTTCTCATAAGCGATAAGAGCAAGATTCAAATAGAGTTCAATCTAACACCAGAGACTGCTCTTAACTATTGTTCAAAGCCACCTTCTAGCCCAGTATTGAGAAGGTTGCTGTTGTTGTTAGGTGCCCTCGAGACTGTTCTGACTCATAGTGACTCTATGTACAACAGAACAAAACACTGCCTGGTCTTGCTCTATCCTCACAATTGTTGTTATACTTGAGCCCATTGTTGCAGCCTCTGTGTTAATCATCTTGTTGCGGGTCTTCCACTTTTTTGCTGACCCTCTACTTTACTAAGCATGATGTCCTTCTCCAGGGACTGGTCCCTCCGAATAACATGTCCAAAATACGTGAGACGAAGTCTCACCATCGTTGCTTCTAAGGAGCATTCTGGCTGTACTTTTTCCAAAACAGATTTGTTCGTTCATCTGGCAGTCCGTGGTATATTCAATATTTTTCGCCAACACCATAATTCAAAGGCATGAATTCTTCTTTGGTCTTCTTTATCCATTGTCTAGCATTCGCATGCATATGAGGCAATTGAAAACACCATGGCTTGGGTTAGGCTTAGTTTAGTCCTCAAAGTGACATCTTTGCTTTTTAACACTTTAAAGAGGCCTTTTGCAGCAGATTTGCCCAATGCAATAAGTCGTTTGATTTTTGACTGCAGCTTCCATGGGCATTGTTTGTGGATCCAGGTAAAATGAAATCCTTGACAACTTCTAGTTTTTCTCTGTTTATCATGATGTTGCTTATTGGTCCAGTTGTGGGGATTTTTTCTTTCTTTATGTTGAGGTATAACCATACTGAAGGCTGTAGTCTTTGATATTCATCAGTAAGCACTTTCAGCAAGTAAGGTTGTGTCATCTGCGTATCATAGGTTGTTAATGAGTCTTCCTCCAATCTTGATACCCTATTTTTTTCATATATTCCAGCTTCTCTGATGATTTGCTAAGTATACCGATTGAATAAGTATGGTGCAAGGATACAACCCTGATGAACAAATTTCCTAATTTTAAACTACACAGTATCCCCTTGTTCTGTTCAAACGACTGCTGCTTGGTCCATGTACAGATTCTGTCTGAGCACAATTAAGTATGCTGGAATTCCCATTCTTCCTAATGTTATCTATAATTTGTTATGAACCACATAGTTGAATGCCTTTCTATCGTCAATAAAACACAGGTAAACATCTTCCTGATATTCTCTGCTTTCAGCCAAGATCCATTTGATATAGTACTGATATCCCTTGTTCCATATTCTCTTCTGAATCCAGCTTGAATTTCTGGCTGTTCCCTGTCGATGTGCTACTGCAACCGCTTTTGAATGATCTTTAGCAAAATTTTACTTGTGTGTGATATTAATGCTATCTGAAAATTTCCGCATTCTGTTGGATCACCTTTCTTTGGAATGGGCACAAATATGGGTATCTTCCCATTGATTGGCCAGGTAGCTGTTTTCCAAATTTCTTGGCATAAACTAGTGAGTGCTTCCAGCGCTATATCCTTTTGTTGAAACATCTCGATTGATATTTTATCAATTCCTGAAGCCTTATTTTTTGTCAATGTCTTCAGTGCGGCTTGGACTTCTTCCTTCACTATCATCAGTTCTTGATTGTATGCTGCCTCTAAAATGGTTGAACATCAACCAGTTCTTTTTGGTAAAGAGGCTTTGTGTATTCCTTCCATCTTCTTTTGATGCTTCCTGCATTGTTTAATATTTTCTGCATAGAATCCCTCAATATTGCAACTCGAGCCTTGAATTTTCTCTTCGGTTGTTTCAGCTTGAGAAATGCCGAATGTGTTCTTCTCTTTTGCTTTTCTAACTGTATCTGTGCACGTTTCATTATACCTTACTTTGTCTTCTCAAGCTGCCCTTTGATATCTTCTGTTCAGTTCTTTACTTCATCTTTTCTTCCTTTTGCTTTAGCTACTCTACGTTGAAGAGCAAGTTTCAGGGTGTCTTCTGACATTCGCTTTGGTCTTTTCTTTCTTTCCTGTCTTTTTAATCACCTCTTGCCTTCTTCATGTATGATGTCCTTGATATCATTCCACAAATCCCCTGGTCTTCAGTCATTAGTGTTTGTTGACTCAAATCTATTCTTTGATGGTCTCTAAATTCAGGTGGTGTATGCTCAAGGTCGTATTTTGTTTTTCATGGATTTGCTCCAATTTTCTTCAGCTTCAACTTGAACTTGCATATGAGCACTTGATGATCTGTCCCGAAGTCAGCACCTGGCCTTGTTCTGACCGATGATTTTGAGTTCCTCCATCATCTCTTTCCACAGATGTAGTCCATTTGATTCCTGTGTATTCCATTTGGTGAGGTCCATATGTATAGTCACTGTTTATGTTGGTGAAAAAAGGTATTTGCCATGAAGAAGTCATTGGTCTTGCAAAATTCTATCATGTGATCTCTGTTTTTCTCACCAAGGCCATATTTTTCAGCTACTGTTCCTTCTTCTTTGTTTCCAACTTTTGTGTTCCATACACTAGCAATTATCAATGCATCTTGATTGTATGTTTGATAAATTTCAGACAGCAGAAGTTGGTAAAAATCTTCAGTTTTGTCATCTTTCAAATTAGTGGTTGGTGCATAAATTTGAAAAAATAGTCGTATTAACTGGTAGGCATATGGACATTATCCTATCACTGACAGTGCTGTACTTCAGGATAGATCTTAAAATGTTCTTTTTGACGAGCATGCAACAACATTTCTCTTCAGTTTATAACTTTCGGCATAGTAGATCGTATAATTGCCTGATTCAAAATGGCCAATACCAGTCCATTTCAGCTCATTCATGCCTGATATCAATATTTATGCATTCTATTTCATTTTTGACGACTTCTAATTTTCCTAGATTCATACTTTGTACATTCCACGTTCCTATTATTAATGAACGTTCCAAACTGATTCTTCTCATTTTGAGTTGTGCTGCATCAGCAAATAAAGGCCCTGAAGGCTTGACTCCACTCATGTCATTAAGGTCAACTCTACTTTGAGGAGGGCAGCTCTTTCCCAGTTGTATTTTGAGTGCCTTCCAACCCGAGGGTCTTATCTTCTGGCACTGTATCAGACAATGTTCCGCTCTTATTCATAAGGTTTTCACTGGCTTATTTTTTCAAAGTAGACTGCCAGGTTTCTTCCTAGTCTGTCTTAGTCCAGAAGCTCTGCTGAAACCTCTCCACCATGGATGACCCTAGTGGTATTTGAAATACCTGTAGTATAGCTTCCGGTATCACAGCAGCACCCAAGCCACCACAGTATGACAAACTGACAGATGTGTGGGGATTATTGAGGTTGTTCAACTTTATTTAGAAATAACCCCTCAGAGTATTTGGTGACAGGTTATTACTTCTCATTTGTAAAACCTCATTGAACTATTTTAGAAAGAGATTGAATGAACACATGCCACCACATGCTTTCTTTATAACTGATTTATTAAATAAACTGGGCTTGGTAGGGTACAAGCAGTAAGCAACTTTATTCTTTTTCATATCTTTATATTTCTGAACTTAATACCACTCTATTATTTATCAAGCCTTCAATGTGGATTACAGCTTAACATAAAGAAAACAAAAATCCTCACAACTGGACCAGTAAGCATCATCATGATAAACAGAGAAAATATTGAAGTTGTGAAGGATTTCATTTTACTTGGATCCATGATCAACTTCCATGGAAGCTGCAGTCAAGAAATAAACAACGTATTGCGTTTAGCAAATGTGCTGCAAAAAATCTCTTTAAAGTATTAAAAAGCAAAGATGTCACCTTTAAGACCAAGGTGCACCTGACCCAAGCCATGGTGTTTTTAATCTCCTCATATACATGAGAAAGCTGGACAATGAGTAAGGAAGACTGAAAGAGAATTATTGCCTTTGAATTATGATGTTGGCAAAGAATATTGAATATAGCATATACTGCGAGAAGAATGAACAAATTTGTCTTGGAAGAAGTACAGCCAGAATGCTCCTTAGAAACGAAGATGGCAAGTCTTCCTCTCATGTACTTTGGACGTGTTATCAGGAGGGACCAGTCCCTGGAGAAGGACATCATGCTTGGTAAAGTAGAGTGTCAATGAAAAATAAAAAACCCTCAATGAGATGGATTAACACAGTGGCTGCAACAATGGGCTAAATGTGAGGATGGTGAAGGAGAAGGCATTGCTTCGTCTGTTGTACATGGGGTTGCTGTGAGTCTGAGCCGACTCTATGGCACCTAACAACAACTGTTATTTATCGATTTTATGCATAACAAATTACCTCAAAACTTAGCATCTTAAAAAACTACCGACAATTACTCTCTCACAGATTTTCTGAGAGTCAGGAATCTGGAAATTGCTTAGCTGGATGGTTCCAGCTCGGGGACACTCATGAGGTTGTAGTAAAGATATTGGCCATGGCTGTAGATATCTGAAGTCTTGACTAGGGCTGGAGAAACCAATTCCAAGATATGTCTCTTGGTAGAAGGCCTCAATTCCTTGCCACTTGGACTCCATAGGATTGCTTGAGTGTCCTCATGACATGGTCATTGACTTCCCCTGAGTGACTGATCTAAGAGAGAAAGTAAGGAAGAAGCTGTGATGCCTTGTATAGCCTAGTCACGCACTGTCACTTCTACCATATTCTGTTATTTAGAAGAGAGTCAATAAGTCTAGCCCACACTCAGGAGGAGGAGGATTAAACTCCACATCCTAAAGGAATACGATTGAGGAATTTGTGGACATACTTTAAAACCACAGCCCCTGAATGAAATATCAGGCATGTCTCATAACTCTTTGGCCATTTTCAGAGAGTAAACATGTCCAACACAATCTAACAATAACTCTTACTCATTTTAAAGCTTCTCACTTCCCCCATCTTGAGTTTGTTTACTAAACAGAAGGAGGAATTTGATCAGATACTTCCTTCTCCCTTTCTTCATCTTTTTCTGACAAATTTACTGCTATTTGAGGATCCACGGTCCAACACAGATGGGTGGGGTGAGGAGATTTAGAAGGTAGAATCTGGTTTTGTCAACATCTGTGATTGGTAGTGCCAAAGCTGGGGATTTCTCTTTTAGGGCACTTTTCAGGCTTTTTTGAGGTTTCTCGTTGAAGGGGCTCTTCAACTGCAGATCCAGCTATGGAAGTGAAACCTCCTCTGTGTGGTCACTAGCAGCTCTTTCTTCAGCCTCCGTCATATTCTTACTCTGCCATTATAGGCCCTTCAAGTCATAGCCAAACTCCTGAGTGGTTCTCTTAAAACTTCTCTCATTTAGCTTTAGAGAGGGAAAAACAAAACAAAACAAAACAAAAAACCCTTCCCCTCATCTGCATGGGTGGTGATGGTTGGTGGTTGAGAATATTTACATCCAACACAGTAGCAAAACTGTTTCAAGTAATCTTACCTCTCATACCTTAAACTTTCAACCCCAAAGCCGATTGATGAACTAAAGGTTGAAAATCCGTTTTTCCATCTTGTAACATATCGTGATTATATGGCCTGCTGACTATTGTATTGTTTTCCACTATCGAGGCCTCCAGAACTTTAAAAGAACAGAAAAAAAAAAATGTTTACATTTGACATCGTATTACAACTATGTAGAGTGATTGACAATCCCCATATTCTAGGCTCTTACAAATCAGCTCAGATAATTTTTCTCCTAAAAACAGGGCCCAGGAACTTGATCTCAATGGTCAAGAGAAATGGAACTGTAATTCCAAATCTTCTAATACAATTGTTAAATTTTACGCTAACATTTGATCATGGGTGTGAATGTAGTTAGGGAGGTGTGAAGTGCTGTACCAGTGTAATCCAGCAAAAATCTCAGCTTCATTCTTACCAGCACAGTGGTCCTGGCAAAGATGATCACTGTCTGAAGAGCCTGCCCTGTTGGCTCTTTGGAAAGCCTGGTTTAATCACAAGTCATAGAGTATTTACACAACATTTATTATAGATTAAGCACTTAGCCCTCTGGCCTCCCAACACTTTCCCTGGCAGAAACCTATTACCTGACCTATTATGTTTACTTTTCTGATGGAAATTAACTTTGAAAGCACGTAATGAGAAGGCAGTGATAAATTCAAAATCTTGCCAGTGGCTTGGAACTTTAATTCCACCATCCCTCTGAAAAATGGTACCAAATTATCATTTACAGACAAAGATATGTATCTCTCTCTCTCTGCTAAACTATCTTAATGCTGTATTTGTGTGCTTCTTCTGGCACTTTATATTCTAGATATTCCTGTATATGACTTATCTTTCCTAATAGTCTCTATGCTTCCATATTGATATCCCAACCATTTGGCACTACTCATCTCCCTACCCCACTCCCTGCACACAAATGCGCAGTGACCGATATGTAGTAGATTTTTAAATCACGTGTGGACTTGGATGAATGAGTGGATAACCAACTTTACCCTCTTTCTCACCCTGTTTTGTGAAAAGCAGAGGCTGGGAGCCTACCCAACTGGCCACAGGTTGTTGAACCAAGAATGGCTAGCTGGCTGGCCCACAGTGGACCAGATTCTTTTTGAAATTTGAATTTGTGAAGCAGTGAATAATGAATTATCTGTATGAATCTTGGACTGATCAAGTTGGTCTACAGAGATACAAATTAAGGATGAGAATAGAGGGAAGCACAGACAGGGATGGTGCAGCCCTTAAAAGAGGGCTGTTATGGTTCCTGATGACTTTGCAGTTCCTGGTTCTTGGATCTACATTTCTGCTCTTGAGTTCATGAACACTCTGGTCCAGGTCTTAATGTGACCAACTTCTGTTTGTCATTTTGGTCTCAGCTTGAATGTTGCCTCTTCATAGAAATTTTTCCTTAATAATTCCTGTATGTCATGCTCCTTATCCTATGTCACTCTGTTTTATTTTTTTCATAAGATTTAGCACTATCTTAAGTTTTTCTCTTTAATTATTTTTTACAATTATTGGTTTATAATCAGACTTATTTTACTAGAATATGCCCATGACAGAAGGTACCTTTTCTATTTAGTTCCCCAATCTTTTCCCAGCACTCTAGAATAGTGGTTCTACATCAGAGGTTCTGAATATAGTTTTTGAGTAAGTAAATAGATATATCGTGTTGTTAATCAAATAATGAGCATCTTATGCGTTTGTTTACCAGCCGTGCCCACCCCCTCAAGGTATTTTCATAAACTGCTATGCTAATTTTTTTTACAGCAACATGAGGAAAAGGATTGGCATGGTGGTGCTTGTGAGGGTGACTCAAGAGGGGAGGGTGTGGCTGGCAAACAAATGCAGAAGGTGCACATTATTTGTGTAAAAATACGGTAGCTATAACAAATCTTCTCTGTTATTCCAAAGAGTCCTGGCAAACAGTTAATGCTTGGGTGCTAACTGAAAGACTGGAAGTTTGAGTCCACAGAGGCACCTCAGAAGAAAGGCCTGGTAATCTACTTTAAAAAAATCAGCTATTGAAAACCCAATGGAGCACAGTTCTACTCTGACACATTAAGAGTCAGAAATGATTCCACGCCAACTGGTTTGGTATTTGTTTTTTGGTTATTCAAAACATAATACTTCTGATTAAGATAGTTGGCACCTAGATCCCAAAGACTTTAAGGGTTACTGGTGTCCATATTAGTTCAAGTTCTCCTAAGGCCATCCTGTTCGATTTCCCACCAATCCTAAAGGCAGAACTCTATAAAAGAAGGCCTTTACCACATCTCATTTGCATTCTGGTTTGTTATATTTGCTCTATGCTTTGATTTCCAATCTATTCAAACCACTATTTTGTTTATGTTTATACACATCTGTAGACTACTGGAGAGTATTTCCACTCCTCCATATTATTATGACTTTCAAATCATGCATCACCTTTTATATCATTCAGATACTTTGCAAATAGTGATGGTGGATGATACTGATTTAACTTGGTCTGAAATCTCTTTTATGCAATAGGGATAAATTATCATATAGTGTTTGAGCACAGTTCTTTCCCATTTAATGTTAAAAACCTGAGGGAGTCTTGGAAAGATTAAAGAAGTGTGGCCAAGTATTCAGCCTATCTAGGAAGGAAGTAAGAAATTCTAACTTGCACAGGTCTTTCAGAAACCCAGAAGCACTTGTGGCTCTGTGGTATACACATGGGGGACAAGGATACCATGTGACTCATTTGTGCAGTATATTTGGTCCTATTGATGTCTTATTGGCAATAGAGCCCTGCATACCATCTCAGGAATGAGGTGTGGGAGTGCATTTAAGTTCTAAGGTACTGAGTATGCGGGGGCTGCGTGTATTGTGGAGCATGCACCAAATGAGTCAGATGTCTGTTAGAAACGTTCCTTTTAATCTGTTGCTTGTGTTTTCAATCTCACATTGCTCCGAAGTATCTTTCCAACAGCTTGCAGTCACATACTCACAGCTGAGAATGGTCCAGGCTCTACACGACCAATCCAGTTGAGTCAAGCCCTAAAAGATCACTTTAGGAAACAGTATCCACGATGTCACCATTCATGACAAAAAAACAAAATGATGACAGAATGGGGAAGTTTGACTCTTCCCTTGTTACCTCTTCTCTCTGCTTTTTACCTGCAGTGCAGATATGAGCGCAGATTACAGTCCTCTTACTTCTGTCAGGCAACTGTGAGGATACAAGCCTCATGAGAAGGGTGATGGAGCAGGAAGATAGAAGGACCCTGGGAAATTGTCTAGCTTTGTACCAACCCTGGAATGCTTGCCTCTAGACTTTAAGCTTTTATAATTGGGTTTTATATAAATGCATTGGGCAGTTCTACTGCAAAAGACCTCTTTAAAGTGTTAAAGAAAACAAAGACATCACTTTGAGAACTAAGGTGCTCCTGATACAAACCATGGTATTTTTAATCACCTCATATGCAAGCAAAAGCTGGAAAATGAATAAAAAGATAGAATTGATGTCCTTAAATTATGATGTTGGGATTGAATATTGAACATACCATAAACTGCCAGAAGAGCTAACACATTTGTCTCAGAACGAGTACAGTCAGAATGCTCCTTAGAAGCGAGGATGGCGAGACTTTGTCTCATGTACTTCGGACATGTTATCGGGAGGGATCAGTCGCTGGAGAAGGACATCATGCTTGGTAAAGTAGAGGGTCAGCGAAAAAGAGGAAGAGGCTAAAGGAGATGGATTGACATAGTGGCTGCAAAAAATGGTTTCAAACATAACAACGATTGTGAGGGTGGCGCAGGACTGGGCAGTGTTTTGTTCTGTTGCATGTAGGGTTTCTATGAGTCAGAAGCAACTCAGCAGCACCTAACAAAAAGCAACAATATACATGAAGCTAAATGCAATTCCTAAACAATGTATGCATATTATTTATTACTATGATGTTAGGTAAACAGTATTATTGTCAAATTCATTTTACATTAAGGAATTGAGACTTAGAAAGTTTCACCAGCCCAGTGTCACAAATCATATACCTAGTAAGTGAAGCAGACATTTGAATCCCTGCTTTAGCTAGTAAAATATAAAATGAGGATGATAATGTTACTTCTCTGGCCTTTCTGTTTCACAAAAGCTTTAGGCTTGCCTAAGATGCCTTGGGGTGGTGTCACGGTTGAGAGCTTGGCTGCTAACCAAAAGGTTTGGCAGTTTTGACCCACCCAGTGGCTCTGAGGGAGAAAAACTTGTCTATATCACAGTTCGTTCTGACTGTCTGCTGTTTTTATAAAAAAAACCTCTTGAAATTCTCCTAGACTGCAAAGTTATTGAACAATATTTGAGCTTCGTGTGGCGGTTCTGGCATTAACTAGCTGTTTGATCCTGAGCCAGTCATTTAACCTCTCTGGTTGCTTAAAAAATGTCAAGGCTGGAGTAGATGATCTCTAAAGTCCATCCAATTTTAACATCCTGTGAGTCTAAAAGTAGAGTTTAACAGGGTTATAATTATCTGGTTAGCTGAACATGACTTTATTTTATTTTATCTAGTTCTATCTCATGTACCTAGCGGGTATTAAATAAATATTAATTGATGACTGTGCTAGGAACAAGACAACCTTTTTCTGATTCTTTCGCTTTTTTCTTCAAGTCATCGGCTTTTTATTTCTTTGTGTTTCCATCCAACCCAACATCTCATTAGGTGGTTTGGGAGAGCTGATCTAGTCGAGATCAAAGACTGTTGCTTCCAAAGTGTGAAGCTTGCTTCAGTCAGGGAAAAAGGAAAGGAAACAAATCAAAGGCCCTTTAAAAAGTTGTATTTCAGGGGAAACAAAGAAAAAGCACAAACCCTCCTATGGGTGAAGGACTGCGGCTGGCATGTGGTTTAAGAAAAACAACATTCAAATAAGAAACAGCAAGCCAAAGCAGTTTCAGTTGGAAGGAAGAAGAAAGCAAATTGGACAAAAGAGGGAAATATGCATGTTTTTGAGATATTTAAAAAAGATAGTGACCAGAATATTAAAAATATTAAGAAGATTTGAGCAGTACTAAAAGGATAATATGGTGTATTGTGCACGATAGGGAATACTGTACATGGAACAAGTAAGTAGGTAGAAAGTTCTCTGACTTAAGTTGAATTTTTCTCCTGGGAAGTTCATGTCAAGAAACAGTCTTTGAACTTACTAAACGGTGCTACAATATAGCCATGGGACAACGACTCCACGAAGCCATTGCAGCCAATTTAAAGTTTGAGGCTGTGTTAATATTCTCGGCATTAGCATGGAGAGAACGTGGAATTAGGAAACCAGCATGGACTTCAGAACAAAAGTTACTTTCCACGCTCTTCCTCTAACCAGCTTATTGACGTTTTGAGACTCAATTTACCCATCTGAACATTGAGCTAATAACATTTACAGCAAAGTTTGTTTGACTAAATAAAAATAACCTAAGTAAATCTCCTTGTGAAACACCTGATATCGAGCAGCTACGCAATAAAGATTAATTCTTCCTTCTAATAACAATGGGTGAGTTTTTGTCTCCTGGCTAATAGAGTCTTCAGTTGTACTTGCAATGAAGTCCATTTTTCAGCAGCCAATTTTCACGTCAAAGAAAATCTGAAAGAACACATTGTGCGCAATTGTATAGTGAAATTTACACGAACAGCATAATAAATGTCCTCCCATGCTGTTTGTAGACTGCTTGTATCACACCCATAACTAAAGTGTGTACATTTCAAAGATTTTGATGCTTGTTTGGTGAGCCTCACTTGACCTTTTCGGGGCAGGGGTGGAGGGGGCTGATTTGGGCTGGATGTGAGGTACTGCAGGCACTAGTTCTCCAGAGCAAACTTGTCTATGTTACTACCTATGGAAAGAAAATAAAGCACCTTACTAGCAGCACCATGGACATTCTGGATTTAATTTAACATGTTGAAGGGCTGGAGAAGGCTGAGTTGGGTTTTTTAGATAGTCTGTAGTTCAGGAAGTAGTTTGGTTATTTTATTAATTATTCCTCAGGAAATGAGTGCTTCCAGGCTCAAGTTACAACCTGCAATAAAAAAAAAAAGGTGCAAGAACTTTGATCTTCCTTTGAATAAATATCTCGCCTTGTACATTTATCAGGACATTTTAATCCTAACATTGCTCATGGTTACAAATAGGATTTGGTTGGTACATCTGTCAAGGACAACTGCACAATACCTAATCCTGTTTCTGGGATACAATTTTGATTTGTGAAAAAAACATGGAAAAAGTGGGTGGGTAACATGTGATGAGGAATTCGGGATTTTTATCAAGTATTCTGGATACTGGAGTTCAGACTCTGGCAAGAGGTAAGCTCTGTACTAAAATCATTTTGGTTGTGGTGACTGGGGTTCTTAGCGGATATAAAAAGGAATTGGTGGATTTTCCATCTCTTGAAGATTTAACAAAAGATAGTTAAGGAGTTATCAAGAATCATGGCCATCATTGTTTGTTGTGCTGGGTTCTTCTAATTAGACATCAAGAAATGTGGAAAATACGCTTTCATTTTATGTGCATATAATTTATTACATTTCTGTTTTGTGCCAGTTACTTTCTGAGGTGCTGGCTTTACTATAGTGACCAAGATGGGCAAGGAAGTATTATCATTGAGAACATAATGCAGTAATAATGGAAGGTAAAATTATTTCAGGAAAAGGACATAGGAAGTGCAAAGGCCTGATGGGAGAGTTTGGTGTGTTCAAAGAACTGAAAGAATGCTGGCTAAGAGACTAGCTAGGAAAGTGGAACTCTGAGCTGTTATTGACACTCACTCCCCTAAATCAAAAATGTTCCTTGGAAGAGCATTTTAGGGTGCCATTAGAGCCAGAGTCTCCAAACTCTGGGCCATGATCCTACTGCATCAGAATAACACAGTTCTCTGGCCCCTCTACAGACCACCTGAATGAAAACCTCTGTGAGTGAAGCCTAGAAATCTCTATTTTTTTTTTTTAAATTTTATTGTACTTCAGATGAAGGTTTACAGAACAAATAGTTTCTCATAAAACAGTAGTACACATGTTGTTTTATGACATTGGTTAACAACCCCACAACATATTAACCCTCTAACTTCTCAACCTTTATTTTTTGGTGAAAATACACATAGCCAAAGATACACTGTTCCAAAAATTTCTACATGCACAGTTCAGTGACATTGACTACGTTTTTCCAGTTGTGCTGTTATTCTCACTTAAGATGAAGGCTTACAGAACAAAATAGTTTCTCATTTAACAGTTACTACAAATGTTGCCCTATGACAATGGTTAACAATCTCACAACACATCAACAATATCCTTACTCAACCTTGGGTTCCCTATCACCAGCTTCCTTGTCCTCTTCTGCCTTCTGGCCCTTGTCACTGGACTCCTGTACCTCGTTAGTCTCGCTTGGTTTTTTGGGGCTGTCCACTCCCAGGCTGAACGGTGAACCTCAGAGATAGCTTCACGACTGAGCTAAAAGGGTGTCTGGGGGCCATACTCTCGAGGTTTCTCCAGTCTCCTTTAGGCCAGTAAATCTGGTATTTTTTTTTTTGTAAGTTAGAATTATGCTCTACATCCTTCTCCAGCTCTGTCCAGAACCCTCTGTTGTGATCCTGGTCAGAGCAGTCAGTGGTGGTAGCCGGGCACCATCTAGCTGTACTGGACTCAGTCCGGTGGAAGCCTTGGTAGCTGTGGACATTTAGTCCTTCGGACTAATCTTTTCCTTATATCCTGTTCTCTTCATTCTCCCTTGCTCCCAAAGGGATGAGACCAGTGGTGTATCTTAGATGGCCGCTCACAGGCTTTTAAGACCCCAGACTCTACTCACCAAGGTAGAATGTAGAGCACTGTCTTTATAAGCTGTGTCATGCCAATTGAGCTAGATGTTCTCCGAGACCATGGTCCCCACAACCCTCTGCCCAGCAATTCAGTCCCTCAGGGAGTTTGGATGTGTCTATGGGGCTTCCATGACCTTTCCTTGTACAGGTTGTGCTAGTTTCCCCTGTATTGTGTACTGTCTCACCCTTCACCCAAGACACCACTTATCTATTGCCTATTTAGTATTTTCCCCCCACCCCTCCCATCCCTGGTAACCAACAAAGATTGTTACATTTTGTGTATGAACTTTTTCATGGGTTTTTACAATAGAGGTCTCATACAATATTTGTCCTTTTGTGATTGACTTATTTCACTCAGCATAATGTCCTCCAGTTTCATCCATGTTATGAGATGCTTCACAGATTCATCATTGTTCTTTCTCGTTGCATAGTACTCCATTGTGTGTATGTACCGTAGTTTGTTTATCCATTCATCTGTTGATGGGCATCTAGGTTGTTTCCATTGTTTTGCTATTGTGAACAATACTGCCATGAACATAGGTGTGCATATGTCTATTCGAGTGATGACTCTTATTTCTCTAGGATATATTCCTAGGAGTGGGATTGCCTGATTGAATGTTATGTCTATTTCTAGCTTTCTGACGAAGCGCCATATCATTTTCCAAAATGGTTGTATCATTTTGCATTCCCGCCAACAGTGCCTAAGAATTCCCATCTCCCCGCAGCCCCTCCAACATTTGTTATTTCCAGTGTTTTTGATTCGTGCCAGTAATGCCGGGGTGAGATGGTAACTCATTGTGGTTTTAATTTGCATTTCTCTAATGGCTAGTGAACGCGAGCATTTCCTCATGTGTCTGTCGGCCATTTGAATGTCTTCTTTGGTGAAGTGTCTGTGCATTTCCTTTGCCCATTTTTTAATAGGATTATTTGTCTTTTTGTTGTAGAGGTGTTGGATTTTCTTGTAGATTACGGAGATTAGACCTTTGTCTGACTTGTAGTGTCCACAAATTTTTTCCCAGTCTGTAGGTTCTCTTTTGACTCTTTTGGTGAAGTCTTTTGAATAGCATAGGTGTTTGATTTTTAGAAGATCCCAGTTATCTAGCTTATCTGTTGGGTTTTGTGTGTTGATGTTTATGGTTTGTATCCTGTTAATGCCATGTATTAAGGCCTGAAGTGTTGGTCCTATTTTTTCTTCTATGAACTTTATAGTTTTAGGCTTTATTTTCAGGTCTTTGATCCATTTTGAAGTAGTTTTTGTATACAGCATGAGGTATGGGTCCTGTTTCATTTTTTTCCAAATGGATATCCAGTTTTGCCAGCACCATTTGTTAAAAAGACTGTCTTTTCCCCATTTGGACTTTGGGCCCTTGGCGAAGATCAGGTGACTATAGGTGGATGGATTTACATCTGGGTTCTCAATTCTGTTCCATTGGTCAGTGTATCTGTCGTTGTACCAGTACCATGCTGTTTTGACTACTGTAGCTGTATAGTAGGTTCTGAAGTCAGGTAGTGTGAGTCTTCCAACTTTATTCTTCTTCAGTAGTGCTTTACTTATTCGGGGCTTTTTCCCTTTCCATATAAAGTTAATGATTAGTTTTTCCATCTTTTTGAAGAATGTTGTTCGTATTTGGATCGGGATTGCGTTATATTTGTAAATTGCTTTGGGTAGAATTGACATTTTCACAATGTTGAGTTTGCCTATCCATGAGCATGCTATGTTTTTCCATTTATGTAGATCCCTTTGGGTTTCATGCAGTAGTGTTTTGTAGTTTTCTTTGTATAGGTGTTTTACATCCCTGGTCAGATTTATTCCTAAGTATTTTATGTTTTTAGGGGCTATTGAAAACGGTATTGTTTTCCTGATTTCCTTTTCATCATTCTCCTTACTGGTGTATAGGAATCCAACCGATTTTTGAATGTTTATCTTATATCCTTCTACTCGCTGAATCTTTCTATTAGTTCCAGTAGAAGAAATCTCTATTTTTTAACAAGCTTTCACAATGATTCTGATGTATATCCAGCATGGCAAGTCTCATCCTTGAGGTCTCTGCAGAGAGCCTGCTGTGAACAGCCTCTGGAAATGTTATATAGAGACTTACATCAGGATGTCCAGTTATTAAAGAATCTAGACATTGTCTGAGGTTATGAGATAGCCCAAAGGGACCACGCAAACCTACAAAATCATAAAGTGGTATCAACATTAGAAGCCACTGTGATTGGTAGTTACCACCATGGCTGAGAGCAGAAATTGCTTGCATTAGATGCTACCAGTCACTGAAACTACCACATTGAGTAGAAGCTGTTGCAAATCACAAAGATGATGACCTCCACCAGTATATCTGGGAATGACCAATAAGGGCAGAAACTGCCTACCTTTGCTGCTTTAAGCTCCAGCCTTGACATCTCAAGGCATCAGAGATTGCCAGTCCTTCGATGACTGTTCACTGAGATGAGAGAAATATGGTAAGGAAAAAGAGCCTGGA
Organism: Dugong dugon; assembly: GCA_030035585.1. NCBI lineage: Eukaryota > Metazoa > Chordata > Mammalia > Sirenia > Dugongidae > Dugong > Dugong dugon. The sequence goes on along the minus strand of CM057467.1, from coordinate 101,721,642 downwards.
ATACCTGGATATGGATTCTTCCTAACTAGAAAAACTATGAAATTATTTCAGTCTTTGCATTCCTGGGGTGACTTAAGAAGAGGGTTATACTGAATAGATATATAATCACAGGCTATCGGGAAAATTATGTCTTTACTTCTTTCTTTACAATACATAACTGAAAATAATGCCAATCCCAGGACATAATAGCCCTTAAAATTGAAGTAGCAACCACCTGCAAGAGCTCCCCTTCCCACCCCCCCCTTTTTTTCCTGCACGACTATGGTTATTGTCAATTCATATGGATAAGGGTTTAGATAAGTAAATCTGTTCCTCTTGCACTCCAGTACCACGGTTCAGAACTAGAAGCTTGAAAGAGATATCATTAAGGAGAACTAGATGCCCAACTAATTAGAGTCTCCATCATTAGTTTTTTCCTAAATTAAAGCATCAGAGGTCAACAAAGATGTTGCTTGGGAAATTAAAAAGTATTCCACCATCACCCATTTAAAAATGAGCAGAAATGAAATGTTTAAATTGGTTGTTTACTTTTAAGTAGTGCACAAAGAATGGATCCTAAAATGAGACTTCAAATGGAGGATTCTGAGTGGCCTAAGGGTTCAAGGAATTTTAAGTCTGGGGAGAGTTTGAAGATAAGCTTTACATAAATGTCTGTTCTTCCTGGTATTGTTTTGTTTATGTTCTGATTGCCCAAGCATCTTATTGGCATAAAGCTTTGGACCATGAGGGTAAAAATTACCACTCTTTTAATGCTGCCCTTATTTGTGTACATCATCTTAGGTATTAAAGGAATGATTATGATGATTCAGCTATGAAGAATCTAAGTATCTAAGTAGATAAAACAAGATTCCCCAGCCCATGGTCCTTTACTGTAGTCGCAAAAGCTATCTGAGCATTTTATTTTCAGAGCAGAAATGTCTTTTGTGCAATAACAAATTAATGTGAATACTGGATACACTTCTCCAGTAGGAGGCAAGTGTCAGAGCCTAAGGTTTTAGCAGAGACAGAAGCGGGAGAGAAATTAATGAGGATTGACACAATTTATTAAGTAGCTAAGCATCTTTCAAAAGAAATTGGCCTGAGGGGAAGAAAAATCGCCTTAGTACTGGAAACACAAAGCGAAATCCCTTTACACATTTAGTACAGACAAGAGTTTTTCTGATGGTCCTTTTGAGAATGTTTTTATAACATTTTCCCCCTGATGTTAGTAATTTATGTGTCTCTGAGGGTAGAATAGTTGTTAGGTATGCAAACCTGAAGAAAACATGGTAAGACACTATTTTTATATTTTGTTGAATTTTTATCATAGATATGGTTTACTTCTTAAAAGAGAAAACCCTTTATATCTGATCATTCCTTCATCAAGAGGATTCACTAATATAAATCGATTTCACTTCCCTAGGAGAAGCTAGCCCTCATCCTCCCTCTCTCCCAGTGCAAGTCTGGGGGCTTTCCTTTCTCTGTTCCCACTGACCCAGCTTTTCTGGCAATGGATCAGAGATCAGTAAACTGAACTGGTCAAATGTTCAGTGCCTGCCTACATAGCCTCAGAGGAAGTTATCTTGCTGTAATATTCAGTCAGAGGAAGGGTACATGTGTGAAACCAGTTCCCAAACCTCAGAGCAACTGGCTGCTTCCGTGAAAGAGCTCTCTGCCTTCAGCAATTGGGCCTCAGCAGCAGAAGCAGCATACGAGAGAAGGCAGAATTCTCAGTGATTTTCTTTGACCCCCAGCTGAATTGTATTTTAGGTCAAGCCTAGTTCTTTTTTGTCCTCTGAACTATGGGCTGATGCTAATTTATGAAGCTGAGGTCCAGTATAAGCTAATGACTTATTCATGTCAGGAAGAAATTCCCCTCTACCTCTGATAGCTGAGGATTATATTGAGCAATTACATGCATTAAACCCATTACTGTCAAGTCGATTCTGTCTCATATACTAATACAGAAATGCCCCATAGGGTTTCCAAGGCTGTAATCTTTACAGAAACAGCTTGCCACATCTTTATACTGTGACACGGATGATGGGTTCCAACCATTGACCTTTTGGTTAGCAGCTGAGCACTTAACCACTGTGCCACCAGGACTCCCTACATACTCCTTCCTTTGAAACAGACATTTTTGGCACTGGTATACACCAGATGTTAGGGCAAAGAGAGTGAATGGTGATGTTGGTTCCTGATTTACATATAGAAAAGTACTTGTGTAGACAAAAATATAAGACAAAACAAAGCGATGGTAATAAGGAAATATTAATGCCCATTAATACTTATTCTGACTAGAATTATTTTTCGTCCTCCTGAGGTGAAATTTTAAATAGACAATAAAAATAAGTTGTTATTTTCCAGGTGGGGAATTATGCATATTATTATTTTTATTATTTAGAAATAGTGCTGGTATCTTCCATGGGGGCTGCATACATACAGAAAGAGATGTACTAAATAACTGGCAAATAACGTGAGCACTCCTGACCTATTAAACCAGTTTTCAACCATTCTTCATTGGTTGATGTTTTAGTAATATATGGTATCCATCCCACTTTGACTTATGAGGTGGATAAAGCAAATGCTAATTATTCATCAGCATGGGGGTGTGTTGAAAATTGGAACTAATTAATCCATTGATCCAATTACATATTTATTAAGTAACTCTTATGTGCCAGTGCTTATGACAGGCACTAGGTATGCTGCAGTGAAAAAAATCTACACAGTCCGTGTTCTAATGAACCCTGCTGCTGGAGGATATCATACCCATTTATTTGGGAAGGTGGGAACACAATCCCAAATAATAATGAACATTTATTGAATGATTATTTTTATTGTTTTTAAGGGCTTTACATGTTCTAAGTTGATTAAGTTTCATAATAGCCCTGGATGGTGGATATTGCCATCTCTATTTTAACTAGCTGCTGTTATTCGATTCGATTTGATGGCAACTCACAGCAACCCTATTTTAGGGATGAAAAAACTAAGGTTAAAGAATTCTTTAGTGGTAGACTTAATAATGCCCCCCTTCCCAAGATATCCAGATCTTAATCCCTAATCCTTGGAACCTGTGAATGTTACCTTATATGGCAAAAGGGAATTTACTGATATAATTAAATTAAAAATTTTGCCACTGGAAGATTATCCTGGATTTTCTGGGTGCACTCTAAATGTAATCCCAAATGTCCTTACAAGACAGAGGCAGAGGAAGTGGAGAAGGAAATGTCATGAGAGAAGCAGAGATTGGAGCAATGCAGTCACTAACCAAGGAAATGCCAGCAGCCACCAGAAGCTGGAAGAGGCAGAGATTCTCCCCTGCATCACCCAGAAGGAACCAGATATACTGACACCTGGATTTTAGCCTCATGAGGCTCATTTTGGACTTCTGGCCTCCAGAACTGTAAGAGAAATAATTTCTATTATTTTAAACCATTTAATTTATAATAATTTTTTACAGCAGCAATAGAAAACCACTGCATCTTTCCAGGTCATTCAGTAAATGGATTGTGTTCTGCCAAAATATGTTTTAAGGTCTGGGTCTCTCTACCTGTTGTTGTGACCTTGATTGGAAAAAGATGGTTTTTTGTTATGTTAACGAGGCTACATCAGAGTAGTGTGGGTCCTAAACCTAATTACTTTTGAGTTATGAAAAGAGCAGAATACACACAGAGATACACACAGGGGGAAGGTAGATGCCAAGGAACATCAAGGTAAGTCAAGGAACTCCTGGGGCTACCAACAAAGAAGGGCCCTTCCCTAGAGCTGATGCCCTGATTTGGACTCCTATACTCCAAAACTGAGGAAAAAAAATTTGTATCTTTTAAAGCCTCCCACTTTTGATATTTTTTTGTTATGGCAGTATTAGGTATCTAAGACAAGAAGTGACATAGCTAGGATTTGAACCCATGTGACTAACATCTGTGTGTTTAATCATCAAATTTACTGCCGCTCCATACATGAATTTTAAATAACTCTTTAAAATTTACTTAACAATTCGGTGTCCGGAACACAGGTTTTGGAGTCAGACAGTCTAGACTTGAAATACTAGTTTTCCAATTTAATGGTTATCTTACCTTTGGCAGTTTACTTAATCCTTCTGTGCCTCAGTTTTCTCAGTTGTTAAGTGTGGTTATGATGCTACCGTGCAGTGCAGTTTAGGAATAAAACAAACAAAAAAAACCTATTGCCGTCAAGTCGATTCCGACTCATAATGATCCTATAGGACAGAGTAGAACTGCCTTATAGGGTTTCCAAAGAGCCGCTGGTGGATTCTAACTGCCAAACTTTTGGTTAGCAGCTGAGCTCTTAACCACTGTGGTACTAGAGCTTCCAGTTTAAGAATTGTTGTTGTTGTTGTTAGGTGCTGTCAAGTCAGTTCTAACTCTAGCCAACCCTAAGTACAACAGAAGGAAACACTACCCAGTCCTGCACCATCCTCACAATTGTTGTTATGCTTGAGCCCACTGTTGCAGCCACTGTGTCAGTCCATCTCGTTGAGGGTCTTCCTGTTTTTTGCTGACCCTCTACTTTACCAAGCATGATGTCCTTCTCCAGGGACTGGTCCCTCCTGATAACACAGTCTCGCCATCCTTGCTTATAAGTTTAGGAATAGCATATCCAAAATGTCCAGTACAGTGTATATTATATGCTACGTATTCAATTAATGTAGCTATGATTATTATCATGACTTGAAGACAAAACCATCCCTGCATGGAAGTTTCTGAGTCTTTTGCCTTGCAATTATGCTTCCTTAAGACAATTACCCTACATTCATTTTCTGGTCTTGAATCAAGAAGGAATCTTGATTTACTTATACTATTTTTAGTTTCTGAAAGAGTTTTCATCTTGATCCAATATTCAAATCCACTTCTTTAGATTCTTGTTTGATCTCTTATTTCTCATCTACTCTACCAGTTGTTTGTCCTTTGCTCTCAGGTCTCTTCCCCTTCCTGTATCATGATCTGCTTTGAATACTAGAGGGCCAACCTTTGCTATTTCCCAGCTGGCTTCCTGCTAATTTCAGCCAATGGAAGCTCTGGAAGAGATTGAAAGGCCAGAGGAAGGAAGAACCCAGAACGTTCCTTCCATTGCCCCTCTGCTCCCTGTGACATTTCTGACGTTGGCTGTGTCTGCTCTGACATTACAGATCCTGTTGTAAAGCCCCTCTTTATGGCCCCAACTGCTCGGCTTTGGTAGCATACCCTTCAGGACAGTCTTTGCAGAGTTAGGTGTTGCAGTTGCTCTCTGGGGTTGTTAGTCTTATATTCCCCTACTGTCTTTAAGTTTATCCTAGACATTTCTAACTAGTACATCATATTAAAATCTCTATTGAACCAGCATGTGTGGGCTCTCTTTTACTTCCTGGACCCTGTCAAATAGAGCCACCTTCCACTCTGCTCTGCTGTGAGTGTAAGCCTTAACCATGGTTTATCTCCGTGTCCTCTGCTTGGTAAGTGCCCAGATCTTGCTTCTGGATTTGGTCAATTTTTACTTTTTGCATCTGTCGTCATGAAGTTTCCTAACTTCTATTTTTTTCTCATTCTGTTTGACTATGTCTGTCTGTGTATCCCTGCCTGCTTTTTTTTTTTTTTAAATCACATTGTACCCACCTCTCTTGCAACCTTAGTGCAGAACCACTTTCCCTGACTCGTTCCTCACAACTCAATTAATTCTGCTCTAAAACACTTTGGCTACCACCTGTGGACATTTTGATCATCTATTGTCTACCTGATGATGGAACTCTGCAGTGAGTTTTATGATTTGCCTCTGTTTTCTCCATGGTACCCACATTTACTTCTTTCCCAGCTTGCATCACACTTAATTGTCCCCCTCACTAGACCATGAGCAGCTAGAGGTCAGAGACTTTCCTTCAATCCTGTGTCCCTAGAGTCATTCACAATGTCTGGTGCATGGTAAATCCTAAGTAAATGAATGCAATATAAAGAAAAGTGGTGGTTTAGCTTCAAGAGGCTGAGGGCAGGCTTAATCACTATTCTTAAGTTTATATGGAAGATGGTGAATTTAATGGGGGCATAAAATTTGACAGTTGGAAGGAATCCTAGAGACCAACTAGACATCTGGCAGTTGGTTGCTTTTCTTATTAATGAAAACTAGAATCAAATGCAATGAACTTAAAAAAAGTGTGGTTTCATATGGACATATGCAGGCCCATTCTGGCTATTAGAGTGTTAACAACTCAAGATGACTCCCTAATCCTGAAAATCGGAATGAAAATATTTGATAGTTCCCAATCCTGAGTGCCTTCAATATTCATTCTAGAAGACTATGGATATATCTGATAATTTGTCAAGGTCCCCTCTGCTTATAGATTTCTAGGGAAGATCAGAATTTCTGAGTTTGTGGACTGGAGAACTAAAAAGCCTGATTAACCATATAATTCATAAGCAGTTAAATAGAAATATGTGATAATTAAAAGATTTATTAAATTAAAATGTGATTAATAGGTTAATTGGGAATAGGTTCAGGAGATTCTTGAGATAGGAAAGAGGAAATAGCCACCTAATCAGTGAACACAATTCTAAGTTTTTGAACGGCTTGCTCTAAGTGTTTATATACTAAGCTGAGGGCCTTTTGGGGCTAGAAATAGCCATTTTTTATGCCAGCAGAGAGGCAGCATTTTTGATCTTTATTCGATTCCTTTCTCCTGCTCCTTCAACAATCATTTTATAAATGAGGCTTTTCATGTGTCCAGTGTTCTTACCCTGCTATTCACTTAACCACACGCAGAAGGCGTGGGGTGCTTCCATCTGTTGTGTCCATCAAGGGATGATGCCTGCAGCATTCCAGCTGGCTCCCTGGATCCAGCTTTCAGCTCTGTTTCCAGATGGGAAGTGCTGGTGCTTAAGGAAGCTTCATCAGGACATCCCTGAAGCAGTTAAATCAACACTTCTGGGAGGCAAGAGGAAACCCAAGACTGAAGGAATGGACCTAAGGATTGAAGGAAGGGACCTTTCAGACATGAAGCACCACGCAGTGAAAGGGCCCATTCTTCAAGGCAGGAGAGCTGGGTTTAAAATCTGGCTGTGATCCTCACAGTCTGTGTATCTGTGTGGCCTTGGGTGAGTAACTTGACTCCTCTGCTTCCTCATCTGTACAATTAGAGGAGAATGTGAGAAGGAGATTAGGCTCTAAGTTCCCTTCCCTGAGAATTTGTTGTACTGTTGTGGCTTGCGTGTTATGTGATGTTGGCAGCTATGCCACTGGTATTTCAAATGCCAGCAGGGTCACCCATGATGGACAGGTTTTAGCAGAGCTTCTAGACTAAGGTAAACTTGAAAGAAAGGCTTGACAATCTACTGCTGAAAATTAGCCAAAGAAAACCTTATGGATCACAACAGAACATTGTCCAACTCATTCGCTTTGGAAATACCATCAGGAGAAATCAATCGCTGGAGGAAGACATCATGTTTGGTGAAGTAGAGGGCCAACAAGAGCGTGGGAGACCCTTGGTGAGATGGATTGGCACAGTAGTCACAGCAATGGACTCAAACATGCTGGCCATCATGAAGATTACACAGGACTGGACAACATGTTGTTCTGTTGTACACAAGTTTGCCCCGAGTCAGAGTCCACTCAATGGCAGATCTATCTACCTACCTACCTACCTACATATACTTCCCTATACCTACTTACTTACTTACTTTCCTTCCAGTGAGTACACTATATTTTACAGAAAACTTTTCTTAGCACCATGGTTCCAGGGGCAACTGAAAGGAAGTCAGAAGGGTGAGGACATATTAGTGTGAATTTCCAGAGTTCTGTTTTTATCCTTTTGATGTCTCATTGCCCAGGAGTCTTCAGCTGGTGTGGGAGCATAATACTATATAAGAAAAAGAAGACTCAGGACTGCTAGTAATATCACAGGCTGGGTCAACATTCTTTCTGCCTTTTCTTAGAGGTGGATTCGCTGTGAGGGCTCAGGTTGATGAAAGTCCAAATGAGGAATGATTGAATATCCTTGGTGCCAGAAACTCACCCATAGTAAGGGATAGAAGGACTTACATTATTATTTTATTCTTTCAACAAATATTTATTGAGTATCTACTATGGGCCAGGCTCTGTAAGAAGGTATTTAACCAATGATTTCTGTGGAAATTTTCATTCTCTCTCCTATTCTATATTTGATCTTGTTTAACTAAATTAACTACTATTTCTTACGTATCTAAGTTGAGAAGTTCCAGTGGGAAGGATTTCTCAAACCTCTGATTAGAATTAGGCACCTTGAACATCTATAGTACGTTAACGTGATTTCTTAAGTCTGTCTAACAGTTATTTGATTCTGCTTTTTGTTGGAATTAATTGCTTACATATATATATATATTATTGTGCTTTACATGAAGGTTTACAGAATAAACTAGCTTCTTATTAAACAGTACACATATTGTTTTATGACATTGGTTAACAACCACATGACATATCAACACTCTCCCTTCTCAACCTTGGGTTCCCTATTACCAGCTTTCCTGTCCCCTCCTGCCTTCTAGTCCTTGTCCCTGGGCTGTTGTGCCCCATTAGTCTCATTTTATTTTATGAGGCTGTCTAATCTTTGGTTGAAGGGTGAACCTCTGGAGGGACTTCATCACTGAGCTAAAAGGGTGTCCGGGGTGGGCCATCCACTTGGGGTTTCTCCAGTCTCTGTTAGGCCAGTAAGTCTGGTGTCTATTTGTGAGTTAAAATTTTGTTCTACATTTTTCTCCAGCTCTGTCCGAGACCCTCTGTTGTGATCACTGTCAGAGCAGTCAGTGGTAGCCAGGCATCATCTAGTTGTACTGGACTCAGTCTGGTGGACGCTGTGGTAGTTGTGGTCCGTTAGTCCTTTGGACTAATCTTTCCTTGTATCTTGTTTTCTTCATTCTCCCTTGCTTCTGAAGGGGTGAGACTAGTGGAGTATCTTAGATAGCTGCTCACAGGCTTTTAAAACCTCAGATGCTACTCACCAAGGTAGAATGTAGAACATTTTCTTTATAAACTATGTTATGCCAATTAAGCTAGATGTTCCCTGAGTCCATTTCCCACAGCCTTCCGCTCAGCAGTTCAGTCGCTCAGGGAGTTTGGATGTGTCTATGGAGCTTCCATGACCTTTCCTTGTACAAGCTGTGCTGGCTTCCCCTGTACTGTAAACTGTCTTATCCTTCACCAAAGTTACCACTTATCTATTGTCTATTTAGTATTCTCCCCCACCCCTTGTAACTATCAAAGATTGTTTCTTTTTGTGTGTAAACCTTTTCATGAGTTTTTGTAGTAGTGATCTCATACAATATTTGTCCTTTCGTGATTGACTTATTTCACTCAGCGTAATGCCCTCCAGGTTCATCCATGTTATGAAATGCTTCGTAGATTCATCATTGTTCTTTATTGTTGCATATTACTTCCTTGTGTATACGTACCGTAGTTTGTTTATCCATTCATCTGTTGATGGACATCTAGGTTATTTCCATCTTTTTCCTATTGTGAACAATGCTGCAATGAACATGGATGTGCATATGTCTATTCATGTGATGGCTCTTATTTCTCTAGGATATATTCCTAGGAGTGGGATTGCTGGATCATATGGTATTTCTATTTCTAGCTTTCTAAGGAAGCGCCATATCGTTTTCCAAAATGGTTGTATCATTTTGCATTCCCACCAGCAGTGCATAAGAGTTCTGATCCAACATTTGTTATTTTCAGGTTTTTTTGGTTCATGCCAGTAATGCTGGGGTGAGATAGTATCTCACTGTGGTTTTTATTTGCATTATCTAATGGCTAATATTTGCGAGCATTTGCTCATGTGTCTGTTAGCAGCCTGAATGTCTTCATTGTTGAAGTGTCTGTTCATATCCTTTGCCTATTTTTTAATTGGATTATTTGTCTTTTTTTTTGTAGAGGTATTAGATATTCCTGTAGATTTTAGAGATTAGAACTTTGTCAGATTTGTCATAGCCAAATTTTTTTCCCCAATCTGTAGATTCTCTTTTTATTCTTTTTGTGAAGTCTTTTGATGAACATAAGTGTTTAATTTTTAGAAGACCCCAGTTATCTAGCTTATCTTCTAGTTTGTGTATTGCTAGTTATAATTTGTATCCTGTTTATGCCATTTATTAGGGCCTCGAGCATTCACCCTATTTTTTCTTCTATGATCTTCCTAGTTTTTGGATTTATACTTAGGTCTTTGATCCATTTTGAATTAGATTTTTGTGTATGGTGAGAGGTATGGGTCCTGTTTCATTTTTTGGCAGATGGACATCCAATTTTGCCAGCACCACTTGTTAAAAAGATTGTCTTTTCTCCATTTGATGGACTTTCAGCCTTTGTCAAAGATCAGGTGACCGTAGGTGGATGGATTTACATCTGGGATCTCAATTCTATTCCATTGGTCTATGTGTCTGTCATTGTACAAGTACCGGGCTGTTTCGACTACCATAACTGTGTAGTAGTTTCTAAGGTCAGATGGCGGGAGTCCTCCCACTTTATTCTTCTTCTTCAGTGGTGCTTTACTTATCCAGGGCCTCTTCCCTTTCCGTATAAAGTTAATGATTAGTTTTTCCATATCTTTAAAGAATGTTGTTGGTATTTGGATTGGGATTGCATTGTTTTTGCATATTGCTTTGGGTAGAAATGACATTTTCACAATGTTGAGTCTACCTATCCATGAGCCTGCTATGTTTTTCCATTTATGCAGATCTCTTTTGACAGTAGCGTTTTGTAGTTTTCTTTGTACAGGTCTTTTACATCCCTGGTTAGATTTATTACTAAGTATTTTATTTTCTTAGGGGGCTATTATAAATGGTATCGTTTTCCTGATTTCCTTGTTGTTGTTCTCTTTATTGGTGTGTAGGAATCCAACTGATTTTTGTATGTTTATCTCATATCCTGCTGCTCTGCTGAATCTTTCTATTAGTTCCAGTAGTTTTCTTGTGGAGTCTTTTGGGTTTTCTATGTATAGTATCATATCATCTGCAAATAGGGACAGTTTAACTTCTTCATTAGCAATTTGGATGCCCTTTATTTCTTTTTCTTGCTTTATTGCTCTAGCTATGACTTCCAGCACGTTAAATAGGAGTGGTGATAAAAGGCATCCTTGTCTTGTTCGTGTTCTCAAGGGAAATGTTTTCAACCTCTGTCCATTAAGAATGATGTTGGCTGTTGGTTTTGCATAGATGTCTTTTATTATGTTGAGAAATTTCCCTTCTATGCCTATTTTATTGAGAGTTTTTAATTAGGAATGGGTGTTGGACTTTGTCGAATGCCTTTTCTGCGTCAATTGAAATAATCATGTGATTCTTTTCTTTCCTTTTATTTATGTGGTGAAATATGTTGATTGATTTTCTAATGTTGAACCATCCTTGCATACCTGGTATGACTCCTACTTGGTTGTGGTGTATTATTGTTTTGAAACAATGCTGAATTCTGTTGGCTAGAATTTTATTGAGAACTTTTGCATCTACATTCATGAGAGATACTGATCTGTAATTTTCTTTTTTTTTTGTGGTGTCTTTGCCTCGTTCTAGTATCAGGGTTATGCTGGCTTCATAGAATGAATTTGGAAGTACCCCTTCCTTTTCTAACTTCTGAAATAGTTTGAGTAATAGTGGTGTGAGCTCTTCTCTGAATATTTGGTAGAATTCTCCAGTGAAGCCATCTGGGCCAGGACTTTTTTTGGGGGGAGTTTTTTTTTTTTTTATTACTATTCAATCTCTTCTCTTATTCTGGGTGTGTTCAGATTTTCAACATCATTTTGTGTTAGTTTGGGTTCATAGTGGGTTTCTAGAAATTTGTCCATTTCCTCTAGGTTTTCAGATTTGTTGGAGTATAGTTTTTCATAATACTCAGTTATGATCATTTTTATTTCAGTTGGGTCTGTTGTAACGTACCCCATATCATTTCTTATTTGGGTTATTTGCATCCTCTCCTGTTTCTCTTTCATCAATTTGGCCAGTGGTTTGTTGATTTTGTTGATCCTTTCAAAGAACCAACTTTTGGTTTTTTTGATTGTTTCCATTGTTTTTCTTTTCTCTATTTCATTTATTTCTGCTCTGATCATTATTATTTCCTTTCTTCTGGTGGCTATGGGCTTTTTTTGCTCTTATCTATTTGTTTGAGTTGTGTAGCTAATGTTTTGATTTTGTCCCTTTTTTCTTTTTTGGTACGTATGTCTTTTGCTATAAATTGTCCTCTGAGAACTGCCTTTGCTGTGTTCCAAAAGTTTTGGTATGATGTGTTTTCATTCTCATTTGATTCTAGGAATTTTTTGATTCCATCTCTGATTTCTTCTATTACTGAGTGGTTTTTAAGCAGAGTGTTATTCAGTTTCCACATAATTGACTTTTTATCCTTGGTCTTTCTGTTGTTAATTTCTACTTTGATGGTGTTGTAGTCAGACAGTATACTTTTAATTATCTCAGTGTTTTGGATTTTGTTGAGGGTTGCTCTGTGGCCTAAGATGTGATCTATTCTGGAGAACATTCCATGTGTGTTGAAAAAGAGTTTATTTTTCAGCTGCTGTGTGGAGTGTTCTATATGTATCTATGAGGTCAAGTTGGCTGATTGTGTCTTTTAGAGCTTCTGTATGTTTGTTGAGTTTCTTTCTAGATGTTCTGTCCTTTACCAAGAGGGGTATGTTGAAGTCTCCTACTATTATTGTGGAACTGTCAATTTCTCTTTTCACTGCTGTTAGAGTTTGTTTTATGTATTTTGGAGTCCTGTTGTTGGGTGGGTAAATATTTATTATAGTTATGTCCTCCTGGTGTATAGACCCTTTAATCATTATATAGTGTCCTTCCTTATCCTTTGGTGGATTTTACTTTAAAGTCTATTTTGTCAGAGGTTAATATTGCCACTCCTGCTCATTTTGGTAGCTGTTTGATTGATATATTTTTTTCCATCCTTTGATTTTTAATAAATTTATGTCTTTGTTTCTAAGGTGTGTCTCTTGTAGACAACATATGATGGACACTGTTTTTTTATCCATTCTGTTGCTGTCTGTCTCTTTATGGATGCACTTAGGCCATTTATGTTCAGTGTAATTATTGATAGGTGTGAGTTTATTGCTGTCATTTTGTGGTGCTTTTTTTTGTGGTGCTGACGTTTTCTTTGTTTCTCTTACTCTCCTGTGCTGAATTCCTTTTGTTTGTGGATTTTTTTTTTTTTTTTTGTAGATTTTGTTTCTACTGAAACTTTATGTTTTTCTTCTTTATTTTGATGAATAGGTTCGTTAACTTTCTTTGTGGTCACCTCGAAATTTACCCTTATCTTCCTAGGTTGGAACCAGTCTGTTATTACTTGCCTTCCTCACCACTAGAAAGTTCTATACCTACACTGTTTATTCCGTCTTTAATTGTTCTGACGTTGTTGTCATTTACAGATTAACCTCTCTGGCCATGTTGTAGTTCTTTTGGTTTTGGATAGTCCTTGAGAGTTCATTTCCTAGGTTGTTATCTGTCTGGTATGATCCTGTGTCCTAGATTCAGCCTTTGGCCTGATGTTCTTTGTTCTAAGATCAAAGGACTCCCTTTAATAATTCTTATAAATTTGGTTTGGTTTTTACATAGTCTCTTAATTTCTGTTTATCTGGAAATGTTGTAATTTCACCATCATATTTGAATGAGAATTTTGCAGGATAGATTATTCTTGGCTGGCAGTTTTTTTCTTTCAAGTTTTTATATATGTTATCCCATTGCCTTCTTGCCTGCATGGTTTCTGCCAAATAATCCGAGCTGAGTCTTATTGTTTGTGACTTTTTGTTTTTCTTGAGCTGCTCTCGGGATTCTTTGTCTTTGGTTTTAGCGAGTATGATTATGATATGCCTTGGTGATTTTCTTTTGGGGCGTATCCTACATGGAGTTTGTTGGGCTTCTTTGGTGGTCAGCTTTTTATCTTTTCATGATATTAGGGAAGTTTTCTGTCAGCAATTCTTCAATGATCCTCTCTATGTTTTCCATTTTCTCCCCTTGTTCTGGAGCTCCGATCACTCCCAAATTTTTGCTTTTGATTGTATCCCACATAATTCTCAGGGTTTCTGCATTTTTCTTCTTTTTTTTTTTTTTCTGATTTTTCCTCAAACAGAGTTGTATCCAAGTGTTTGTCTTCAGTTTTGCTGATCCTGTCTTCCATCGTTTCAAACCTGTTCCTCAGCCCTTCTATGACACTATTTCTGAAATCTTCTTGTCTTTTGGATTCCTAATTGTTTTGTATGATTTCTAGTTTTGAATTTATTTTGACATTTTGTTCCTGTATTATTTTCCTGAATTCTTCCATTTTTTTGGTCTGTATTATCCATGAATTTGTCTATTTTTTCCTCATTTTTTTCTGCTGTTTGCTTCAACTCTTGGATAGCTCTGAATATTAGAGATTTGAATTCCATATCAAGTAGTTCTAGTGCCTTTTCTTTTACTGGAAATTCATCTGGTAGTTTATTTTGGATGCCTGCTGGTACCATCCTGTCCTGTTTTTTTTTAATATGTTTTGATATTTTCTGCTGTCTTTGGGACATTCAATAGTTATTTTCTTCATTTATTGATTGTAGATTTGTTTGTTTCATCCTGCTTTTTTGTTTTATTTGGTTATGTCTGAGCAGGTGGGCTGTGCATTCTTTACTGTTTGCTCATCTCTGAGCATGATACTTTTTACCTCTTTGTCCAGTGGGTAGGGCCAGTCACTCAGCTGTGGTGTAGCATGGCAGGTCCAGATGAAAGGCAGGGGCTGGGCTGGGTTGTTTGTGGCATGTACTAGGACCAGTAAGGTGGGTCGGGAGTCAGTGTGGAACAGGTTCTGGTAGACTTTGCCTGTGCTGCTTGGGGGTGTGATGTTTAGCACACAGTTCAAGCAGGCAGGAAGGAGAGGGGAGGTTGTGATGTGTGGAGCTAAGATGGATATGGGAAAGAAGAAAGACAGAAGAGAGAAACGGGCCAAAAAAACAAAACAAAACAATAAAAGAGTGCTAAGGGAGCTTGCCATTGGAGTGGAGAGGTGAGAAACTGAGAAATGGAGAAAAACGAAAAGGAAAAAAGAAAAAAAATTAGGGAGAAAAAGAGAGAGACTTCCCACAGACTGGGGAAGTGGCTTTCCAGCTGAGCAGTACAGCCTGGCTAGAAGGGGCTCCCAAGCCGTGAAAAGAAAAAGAAAATAAGCAAACAAAACAGAACAGAAAAAAACGAAATAAAACAAACGAACAAACAAAAAGCCCTGGGGATCCCACCAGGGTGGTGGCACGGACCGTAGAAGTAGTTCCCCAGCTGAGCGGTGTTTCACAGCCTTTCAAGAAGAAGCAAAGATGACACACAGAGCCAGGTGTTTGACAGAAAGGAGGGGGAGGAGGTGAGAGGCAGGGAAGAAACCAAAAGAAGTGGAAAAAAGCAACACTAGCAACAAAAAAGTGGCACTGAGGGAGCCAGCCAGTGTGCGTAGGGTGCATCTAAGTGACACAGAGCCAGAGCTGGTGCCTCCCGGCCATGAGACTGTGGCCAGCAGGAAGCAGCGGAGGCTGAGTTGGGGGAAGAAGGGCAGGGCGTGGGAAACTGTATATCGCTGGTTACTGGGTGCTCTGTCTCCTGTTGGAAGCTCCGTGAAGCTGCTTTCCCATACTCTCTGTCCACCAGTCTCCAACAGGAGTCCAAGATGGCAAATCTGTGCTGTGTCAGCTGATAGGGGACCTGCGCTCGTATGTCTCCTCACTCTCTGTTCTCTTTCAGTTTCTTATTCCATTTGGTGCTTGGCTGAGTTTTTTTATCCCTTCATTTGACATTTAGGGTTCCAGGACTGACGTTTGTCTCTGTTTTACTTATTTTTTTGGGTCTTTGCTGTGAAGGGACAGCGTGGTGCTTCTGTCTATAGTGCCATGTTGGCTCTGCCTCCCTCCTTACATATTTTTCTATCCCACTACATAATAGGTCTTTCTGGGAGCAGGGACTGCCCTTTCTTATTTTTATATTTTCGTTCTTCAGTTCTTAACATAATGCCTAGCATATGATAAAGCTTAACAACCACAACAACCAAAAACAAACAAACCCATTGCCATCGAGTTGATTCTGACTCATAGACACCCTTTAGGACAGAGTAGAACTGCCTCATTGAGTTTCCAAGGACTGCCTGTTTGATTCGAACTGCCAGTCCTTTGGTTAGCAGTTGTAGCACTTAACCACAGTGCCACCAAGGTTTCCATGATAAAGCTTAGTACATATTTAAGAAATATGCACAAACTTCATATGAGCTAATACTTACTGAGTCCTTGTCATATGTTAGGAATAGTTCTCAGCACTTTTATATGTATTATCTCATTCAAGGTTACATACTGTAACTTTCACATAGACACCATTATTCTCATCACTTTATAGATTAGGAAACTGAGGCTCAGAGAGTTTTAGTAACTTGGCAAAGGTCACATACCAATTAGAAAGTCTGCCCTCTTATACATTATGCTATGTTATCTCTCAACTAAAAGAATAAATCATCAGTGATTAATCCAAATTGGTAGAAAAGTAAGTGTATATCATTAGCTGTATTTGTAGTTACTCCAGTGATGATGTTTGGCTAGAAATGTGACTGACATTCAGAATTGTGCACATTAAGAATTGTGACCTATTTCCCCACTTGGTTGCTTGTTAATGCAGTCTGTGTTTAAATCATCATCCTTTCACAAGCTCCTTTATGGCTTGGAGCACTGGTGGTACAGTGGCTAAGAGCATGGCTGCTAACCAAAAGGTAGGCAGTTCAGTTCTACCAGCTGCTCATTGGAAATGCTATGAGATATCTCTACTCTGTCCTATAGGGTCGCTATGATTTGGAATTGACTTGATGGCAATTTTTTTTTTTAATAGCTTGGAGGTAACATGACTCACTGGGTAAACAGAAAAACCAGAAGCCCAGTTTCATATTCTTGTGCTCCCTATTAATAGTGAAGAAAAATGTGAAAGGTGGTTGTGATGAGTATAAGGCTGGTGGGCGTAGGTTGTTTTGACATAGGTGGCTTACTCAGCACAATGACAGCAATGGAATTTGTAATGGTTAAGATTGTATATCAACTTGGCTAGGCCATTATTCTCAGTGTTTTAGCAGTTGTATAATGTTGTGGTCACTTCCCTGTTGAAATTTGATATGTGATCACCCCCATGATGGAATCTGCTGAGTGGTACCGGCGGAGGTGGGGCCTGTGGCAGCTCACTGCCCCCCTCAGTTTCATCTCTCTGCCTTCCACTGGTTACTTTCTGACTGCTCACCTTGCCAAAGCTTTTTGGCTTGTTCCAGACTCAGCAGCTGCCTCTTGTTGTCTCACCTCTGGTTCTTGAGACTTGAGCTAGCAGTTTACCGGTTAATCTTGGAATTCATTGATCTTCTCAGCCTACAAGCAAGAGTCCAGTTCCCTGACCTGCTGATCTTGGGTTTGCCAGCCCCCACAGCTATGTGAATCAGGAGAAACCTTGCAGTCTTGTCTGCTGATCTTGGAATTCACTGACCTTCACAGCCTGTGGGTGGAAGCCCCTCTCCAACCTGCCGACCTTGGGTTCACCAGCTTCTGTGGCTCTGTGAATGGGGAGAGGCCTCTACCTTGATCCACAGACTTGGGAAGTTCTAGCCTCTACAAATGCATGAGCTGTTTCCTTGATATAAACCTCTCTCTATATATATTTATACGCTTTACTGGTTTTGCTTCTCTAGAGAACCCAGCCTAAGACATTTGGTACTGAGAGTTGTTCTAGAGAAACAAAATCATAAGGATGAATTTTCTAAATTGGTTCTCAAGTCTGGTTAATCTTAAAGATGTTGATGACTCTGCTTCCAGCCATAAAGAGGGAACTGCTAGTCCATGGAGTGAGATGGCAATACAAATACGCAAAATATCACCACCAGTAGATCAGGTATTGGTGAAAGGTGAGCCTCTGGGTGAACACACGTGTGATACCTTTCTACAGCTTTGTCAGAATGAGAAGTATAGAGAAGCTGGTTGGTTGGTCCTACTTTCACTAGACAAACTGGTGAAAGAAGGAGATGTGCTCAGGGCTTCAGAGTCAAAGCTCAAGTGCCACATAAATGACCTCAAGGCTTCCACTTGTGCTTTGAAGGAAAACCTTATTTCTTGTAGTAACAGAGCTGAAATTGCCGAAAGCCAAACCCAGACTGTTGTTGTAAGAGTGGCTGAATTACAACGCCAGCTCAATTGCCAACCTCAAGAGGTGTCTGAAATTAAAGAGCATTGATTGGGAAGAAATGGGATCCTGAAACTTGGGATGGGGACATATGGGCAGATAATCAGGGAGCTGGAGACACTGAGCCCCTGAGTTCTGTTGAATCACTCCTGCCAACAGAACCACTTCCACCTGAAGAGATTACTTCATGTTTGTCTGTTACACCACCCTGCCCAGGAAAACCATTAGCCCCTCCGTCCCCAACTAATGAGATTAGCCCTAGCCCAGCTGCTCTAAAGAGCTCTTGCCTGAGTCATTGCCTGGGGTATTGCCTGAGGCAGATGCTTTATTAGACAATGCTGAATGTTCTCAAAACAATTCCACACTACTGCTTCTAGCTTCTAGACCTATAATTAGACTTAAGTCCCAGCGAGCCCCAAAAGGTAAAGTACAGAGTGTGACCCAGTAGGAGGTATGCTACACTCCAAAACTACTTGAGTTTTCTAGTATGTACAAACAGAAACCTGGGGAATATGTGTGGGAATGGCTATTAAGGGTGTGGGATAATGGTGCAAGGAACATAAAGATGGATCAATCTGAGTTTATTGATATGGGTTCACTAAGCAGAGATTCTTCATTCAATATTTCAGCTCGAGAAGTTAGGAAAGGATCTAATAGTTTGTTTGGTTGGATTGCTGAAGCATGGATTACAAGGTGGCCTGCACTGAATCAGCTGAAGTGCCAGACCTGCCTTGGTATACCGTAGAAGAAGGTACCCATAGGCTTAAGGAAATTGGCATGCTAGAGTGGATTTATCAGGTTAGACCCACAGACCCACGCGTGGAATGCCCAGAGGACACACCTTTTACCTCAACTGTGAGGAACAAATTTGTGAAGGGAGCCCCAGCATCCCTGAAGACTGCTGTGATTGCTATTTTATGTAAATCAGATTTGACAGTGGGAACTGCTCTAACTGAATTAAGACACCTAACTACAATGGGGCTGATTAGAGGTTGTTCTCTGTTTTGTGATTGTAATTTTATGTTAAAGAGGCTTAGGGTGGGATTATAACACCACCCTTACCCAGGTCACGTCCCTAACCCAAAGTAAAGGGAGTTTCCCTGGGGTGTAGCCTGTACCACCTTTTATCTCTCAAGAGGTAAAAGGAAAGGGAAGCAAGCAGAGAGTTGGGGACCTCATACCACCAAAAAAGAAGTGCCGGGAGCAGAGCGCAGTCTTTGGACCTGAGGTTCCTGCGCCGAGATGCTCCCAGACCAAGGGAAGATTGATGACACAGACCTTCCTACAGAGCTGACAGAGAAAGCCTTTCCCTGGAGCTGATGCCCTGAATCTGGACTTCTGGCCTACTAGACTGTGAGAGAATAAATTTCTCTTTGTTAAAGCCATCCACTTGTGGTATTTCTGTTATAGCAGTGTTAGATGTCTGAGACAATTTTTTTAAGATACCCAGGAAACAGGATCCGTATAGTTTGTGGAGTTGGAAACATTTACTATCACACCCAGGTGACTGAGCATTTACATGGTTGGTGTGGTTTGCACTGGGGAGTTTGCCATGCGTGCGCATGTGTACTTGCACACAGGTATATTATTTCCTGAAATTTATAAAAAAAATTATATCTAGCCAAGACATTATCAGCTGAATCTGACATACATCAAATATTCCATAGTAGTAAGGAATTTCCTTAGCTTCGAATATACTCTCTTTCTGTGGTTTTTGAGAAAGAAAACTGGTTATTTTTTCCTCACATATCAACAAAAAGGTGGCCTCAGGATTTGTTAAGAATGGAGCAGGGTGGCTGGGGTAGTGTGGGGTTCTACATATCACTCTCAAATGTTGACAGCTCTCAATCTCACGTTCACGGGGAGAGACATTTCAGTTATCCTCAGAAAAATCTGCTCGGCTTCCGAAAGTATTTACAAGTTGGTGTTTACTTTACTGACTCCACTTAGGGATAACATGAGCCCTGAAATAGGGTGGTTTTTTTTTTTTTTTTTAAATACAATTTTAATAAAATCACCACCACTGGATGGATGCTGCTTCACACCAAATTATATGACTGGATTTTGGCCTCTGTTCCTCACCTTGTCTTGGGTCACTTGAGCAATGCACAAAGCGCACAACTGAACGTTATAGTCTTACAATTACTAGTCTTTATTCCAGCCTTCATAATTCCCAGATAGATTGCCAGTTACCATTGAGTAGATTCTGACCTCATGTGTCAGAGTAGAACTGCGCTCTATAGGGTTTTCAATGGACAATTTTTCAGAAATAAATCACCAAGCCTTTCTTCCAAGGCACCGTAGGGTGAACTCAAACCTGCGACTTTTGGTTAGCAGCCAAGCATGCTAATGATTTGCACCACTCAGGGGCTCTCACCAGTATTTTTTTGGTGGAAAAGAAATGTAAACTAGCTTTGGCCTAAAAGGGGAGTAATTAGAAAGGTTACTTAACTGTGGGCAGGATGACAGTGCAGGTAAGATACACAACTGTCATCCATTCTAACTCAGTCTTCTCAGTCTTCATCTCTGCTTTTCCGTATGTGTAGTTTTGTTGATTACTGTGGATTGGCTTCTTCCACAGGATGAAGACTGTGGGCACCCATAGCTCCAAAGTCACACAGCACCATTTTAGAACATGAAACTCCCTCAATAATCCCAAGTTAAACAGTCCTAGGAGCAAGATCTGACTGGCTCTATTTGCAGCAGGTGCACATCTCTGGACTAACCATTTGCCTCAGTAGATTGGGTACTATGGTAGATCTGTTGTGGACCAGATACTCATTATGGCCAGGGAGGTTGGATCTGCAAGAATCTGGAAGCTTCCATTCAAAACAGTGAAAGGAAAGACGTATTTCCTAGGTTAAAAAAAAAAAAATGTGGTAGAAGCTTGTTCATGATCCAGGAAGATGAAAACAATAGATATCTATTACATGGGTCCATAAATTCAAACTTGTTAGGGTCTCATTTCTGAAGGAATGTAAGGAGGCCAACTCATACTAATAACTCTTATAAGACTAGAGCGAGTAATTAAAATGCCAATATATTCAACCTATTATTTCCTTGTAAGAAGCTACAGGAGAAACCAAGTTATTGAAGTTTACAGGTAAGCCTGGAATTTAGACTAGGGGGAGTAAGCTGTATGATTGAAATATTTAATAACCTCAGTTCAAGCCAGGCTGAGAAATCTATTTCCACAATAGAGAGGTACCTTCCAGGGGAAATAGGCATTCTCTTTTCTGGGTTGTGCTACCTTGTGTGAGTACTACCAACCTTCCTGAGTTTCCATTGTCTGTGCTTCTTCTTTGTATACATAGATTGTAGCATTTCTAAAGGTTCAAGTCCTAGCTCTGTTACTTACTAGCTGTGTGAACCTTGAACAAGTACATTATTTAATGATGCTAAGCCTCAGTTTTCTACCTAGTAAGTAAAAAAGAACCATAAAATTATTTTCTTCGTAAGCTTTTGTTAGAATTAAATAAAATAATAATGGCAAGTGCTTTACATAGTGTCTAACACATAGTATACATTCATTTAGATATTTGCTATTACTACTTGTTGTTGATAATATTATTACTGTTCTTGCTATAATTTTACTAGTGACAGCAAGTTTTGTCTCTCTATGATTACTTTGACTAACTCTGATGCATTTTTGTTCTGATTATATAGTTTAACTCTCAAATAGCAAACTTATTTCCATTTCCTTAAAAAACCAAACCAAACCCACTGCTATCGAGTCGATTCTGACTCATAGCAACCCTATAGAACAGAGTAGAACTGCCGTATAGGGTTTCCAAGGCTGTGAATCTTTACAGAAGCAGACTGCCACATCTTTCTCCTGTAGAGTGGCTAGAGGCGTGGTTAGCAGCTGAGAGCTTTAACCACAGTGCTACCAGGGTTCTTTTTTCCATTTCCTTAAAAAAAAACCAAACCAAACCTGTTGTGGTTGAGTCAATTCCAACTCTAAGTGACCCTATAGGACAGAGTAGAACTGTCCCTGGGATTTCTAAGGAGCAGCCGTAGCTCTTAAACACTATGCCAACATGGTTTCCTCCCATCTCCTTAGGAGGCACTAAATTGTTACGCCATGTAGTGACTGCAATTTTATATGCTTTTTTTAGAGAAGTCACATAGAGATCTTGAAATTTCAGCTTCTAAAATTTAAAGACAATTTTGTCACCAAGGTATTTGGAGGGAATCATTGTGCAGAGATTTTTCCACGAAGGCCACTTCCTATCTGGTATAGATTGACTTGAATCTGTGGGATATCTGAGTTGGACAGAATAGAAGTGTCTCACAATAAGTTTGGGACCATACTTATTTCTAGCCTAGTGGCAAGAGATTAATATAGCGAAAAAAATGTCCTCTCTGTTCCGTGAAACTCAAGCAAAGGCAAACCTAAAAACTCCCCCTCCCTAGCCAGAAAAAGTAATTCACAGGGTTGGCTGGGCAAAAAGCTAGACATGCTTTTAATTATTGATAAGATAAAGTAGAGTAAGAGTGATCATAGTATCAGACAGATAACACTTAAAAGAGTAGGTGTGAAAGAAAGTATTACATGGTGGCTTGATTGAAAATGCAGACAGCAGTATACAGTAGAAGTAAGAGGGAAAATGGAAGAGACTTCTTTTTATCAAGAAAACCAATTATGAAAAACTCCAGGTACTTTCTTCAAGGAGAAGTTATTATCAGTTCAGCTTCTGCTCAGTCCGCAATTTTATGTGAACAGCAATTGCCAGGCCAGATGTAATTTAGTCAAGGTGGAAAAGACTGTTTCAATAAACAAGAATAAGGACTGACTGAGCTGAGCTGGCAAATGAAAAGTTGGGATGACTATTCAGGATGAAATTGCCAAGGCTGAGAAATAGAAGTGTAATAAAACTGAAAGAACTTTTTGTCATTATAACACAAATCAGTTTTTACTTCTACTTCCACTCCCCCATGTTATTAAGTTGAAAGGAAATGTCCTGATGGACAGTGTCCTGATACACACTTTCATTTTGAAGGGGTTCCTTGGGTTTCCTCCTTACCCCTCCCTTTCCCGATGAGACATTCAGCATTTCATAAGTGTTTCAGACTTTTGGTCTTTATATTAACACTTGAAGTGCTGGACCTTTTCCCTTTTTCCCTCCAGACCTACTCTTCATCCTTTCCTATCATGCTCTGTGCTGGGAGGCTGACTTTCACAGATTGCAACAACAGGTTCTCTCGCCCACTGGATTCCAGCTGAGGTCAGCAGGAAATTGGAGAGTAGGAAAAAGAGTGAAGTTTTAGGGAATTATTCTCCCAGCTTGCTACCTGCTACGTTGTGTTGATAGTGGTTGTGTTTCTCTGCTACAACTAGCCTCCTAGTGGTGGTCCTCTCCTATAGATATTGGCCCACGCCTGGATCTAAGAGTTCCATCCATACATCCCAACACACACAGCTTAGAAATTAGAGGTACTGTTAGGAATGGATAAGGGGAAATGGGTACTGGAGTGGCACCTAAAAAATGTACAAGAAGGAACCCCAAATTCCAAGTTTGAAGATGAGGAAACTCAAGCTCAGAGAGATTCAGAAAGTGTACAGGATAACATAGAAAGTGGTGAAGCTGGAATCCAGATAAACAGATTTCAAAAGTTTTACTTCTCAAGATCTTTAGAAGGAGATCACCAGGCCTTTCTTCCTAGTCTGTCTTAGTCTGTAAATTCCACCGGAACCTGTTCAGCACCGTAGCAACATGCAACCCTTCAATGTCAGACAGTGGTGGCTGCACGTGAAGTGCATTGGTAGGGAATCAAACCCAGGTCTCTTAGAAGGAAGGTGAGAATTTTACCACTGAACCACCATTTCCCCCATAGACAATGAATACTGTCATTAACATGGAAATGTCAGATTAGAAGAATAATCTCCAATTGAGACGATACCATCTAGCATTTAACTTTTATCCCATGGATATTGACACTCCTTTTATTGTGAGATGACACAAGAGTAAAGAGATAATAGCATTTTTTTTTTCAGAGCAAAAGTCAACACACTCAAATCAATTACTGTTTCGCCTCCTGTGAGACATTTAGCAGGATCTTTAAAAAAAGATCACGTTACCAGTGTGAGAGGAGAAATAGGAGAAGGACCATCAACTCATTAGGTCATTTATTTATGAGTTCAACAATATTTACCAGATATTTATTATATGTCAGGCTTTCTGCTAGGTGCTGATATCTAAAACAGTAGTTTTCTCTCAAGGAACTCACAGTGTCACAAATGTCAAAAAGTAATTACGATGAAGTATCATATGGTAAAGTGGTAACAAGAAGTAGGGAGAGGTTAATTACTTGGGTTGGTCATGGAGGCTTAAGAAAGAAGGGAAGAATGGGGTTGGCACTTGAAGAATAAGTAGAAATTTCCCCTGCAGATGAAGTGAGGGGATAGAATGGAGATGGATACAATTTCAAGAAGGGGGACCACTATGAGAAAAGTATATAAGTTAAAGAAAGAATTGTAAATATGTCAGTATGGGAGTGTTGGGTGGAATGGAAGGCAGGAGATGGGGCTAAAGAGGAGTCAGGGTCTATATCCTATGGAATTTTGAATTCCATCTTAAGAGTTTTAACTTTACATAATTAACAGGGATGAATCTTAGAAAAATTTAAAGGAAAGTAGGAGCCAGAACAAACTAAAGAGGCCTATGATATCTGTCAAGGTATGTGTATGATCTCAGTTCCTTCCAAAAAGAGTTTTCATTTGTCACCAATATTATGTGTCGGCTATGGTGTTGCTCCCTGCCTTTTCACATCAGGGGGATTCAGCTGAAGGCACAGTCCCTATGTGGGCTCATGACACAAGGAAAAGAGTGATGTGGAAAATGCAAAAGCAACATACATTGCTTCCTGCTCAGATTTTATTGGCCAAAGCAAGTCACGTGGCCACGTCTGAATCTGATGGGAGGTAAACATTTAATGCTATCAAAGGGAGAGGGAAAATAAATAATTAGGGATAGTTATACAATTTATGACAGTGTAACTAGAACATCTAACTATTTATTTCTGTTTACCACCCAGAAGACCATTGTGTGTGTGTTTCTATCACAGCGTCTGGTACTGGGCAGGGATCATGTCTGTATCTTAATTCCTTCTCTCACTGAGAGGTAACAGTATTATTATTAGTAGAGGAAGATGTAAGATGAAGCTGAAGCATGTTTGTCCTCATGATTCCCCTCAAGATGTTTTGATTGGAAAATGTATTTTCTTCTTTCACAACAACTGAAAATCACTTGGCAGGTAATATAACTCCTTACACAAAGGCCAGGAGAATCACTCTGCTGTTCAGAAACTAACCGCTTGCAAACGCCAGTCCAATTCAGCGCCAAAGCCTTTGGCTGCACACACTTCCCTTCCTCCTTCTCCTCTGTGGTCAATTATACAGCATGTTACTCAAGAAGTTGCAAACTGAAATGAAAGAGAAAGATAACAGCACAGACAAAATAAGTTATTTTCTGCTTGAGAGAACTGGGAGCCTGTGGATTTGGAAGTCTCAGAAGGGAAGTCAGAGGTTGGCATTTGTTGCCACTGAGCCCAGTGTTCTTTTTGGAGAAGAGGAAAGAACACTGAGGATATTCATCCTCCACTTACTGCTGTGTTTGTCCTTAGATCTTAGAACTATATGGGCCATCATTCTAGAGAAACAGAGTAAGACTTGGGTTTTGTAAAAGCAAAGAACTAGGGAAAGGAACTTAAGCGACATCAATCGTTCCCTGCAAATGGTATAGGTTACCCCGAGAGAAGTGGTATTAAATATTACTTGAGGTCATTCGAAACTCTGTTATATGCTCATGTCAGTCATTTTTGTCCAAATATTGTTTCACACCTCATGCATTCAACCTCGTTTGATACTGGGTGAAATGCATTTTGGACTTTAAGTTTTTTCAGGGATTTTGCCTATTTACAGAACTTACTTAGAGGAATCTTCAAAGCCACAGAGTATTAGCAACTATATTCGTTTATCTGGATAGATCGAGTGCCTCCTTTGTCTCAAGCCTATGTGAAATGATAAGGATATGATGGTAAACAGAACAGAGTATGTCCACTTGATGGTGCATGCATTCTCTTGTTGTTGTTAAGTGCTATCAAGTCATTTTTGTCCCATAGTGAAACTGTATGACAAAATAGAACTGCTAATTGGCTGTAATCTTTACAGAAGCAGATCGCCAGGTCTTTCTCCCATGGAGCTGCTGGGTGAGTTCGAACCACCAACCTTTTGGTTAGCAGTCGAGTGCTTAACCGTTTCTGCCACCAGGGCTCCTTCCACATAGCAATGTGTTCATTAATTCATTTGATTTGTTCAACAATATGTATTGTTTACTATGTCCTAGACCCTGTGCTGGGTGAGCAAAATAGGTGAAGTTCTTGACTTTCAGTAGCTTATATATTATCTATGTCAGAAAAATTTAAAGAATTAGTGTTAGCAATAAACAAATCCATCTTTCATTTATTCCACTTGTATTTGCTAAGCACTTGTAAATTTCTAGAAACTGGGGAGGGGGCAAGGGGATACAAAGAAGGGGATATATTTCTAGAGATTATAGTCCTGATTAAAATGAGTCAAAATATTTTCATGTTAGTATATTCCATTAAACCAAAAAAAAACAAAAAAAAAAAAAAACAAAAATAAAACAAACCCATTGCTGTCGAGTTGATCCCAACTCATAGCTACCCTATAGGACAGAGTGGAACTGCCCCACAGGGTTTCCAAGGAGAGGCTGGTGGATTCAAACTGATGACCTTTTGGTTAGCAGCCAAGCTCTTAACCACTGCACCACCAGGGCTCCAAGTTCCATTAGGCAGATAAAAATAACTATTATCCTGATGATATTAGCAGTAATAATAGCAGTTAACACTCATTTAGTTCTTACTATGTGCAAGACACTCTTCTAAGTGTATAGTATGTATTAACTCATAGATTCCTCACAATAACCATATAAGTTTATTATAATCTCCATTTTACAGCTGCCATAACTGATGCACAGATAACTGTTTTGGTGAAGACCAAATGCCTTGTTGGTGGAAGGGCTGGGTTTTGAACACAACAATCAAGCTCCGGGATCAGGTGGTTAAGCTAGCCAGGAATCAATAGGAATCTTACTTACTGAAATAAAAGGCAACTTTATCTATGGGAAAAAATAAGTTGATGATGGGAGGAGAGACTAGGGAGCTGTTATTTCAGACCAGGATGATCGGGGACACTGAGTGGAGAAGATGGGATTTGAAGTAGGCTTTATAAAACTGACACTGCCCTAAACTATGACATTAGGCAATTTACTCAGCCGACCTAAGCATCTTCATTTCTTAAGTGGCATTTCAAAAGTTCTTCAGGCATACCTATCTTTGTGAGTAGGAAGGCCTAATTAAATTTGCAAAATGTCTTGCAAGAACATCTGAGAGCAAAATATGAATAGTCCTACCTTCCAGAAGGTTTTCTGTTAGGAGCCTCAGAGTGTGAAGAGATTTCACTATTGAGAGAAGACATGCTTCCAGGTTTGCCAAATTTAGAAATCACATGAACTGCTGAATGTAGAACAAATTTTGGTACCTCTTTGGTCTTTTATTCTGCTTTTTATTAGATCAGTGGGAACTTTCCTTGTATTCTCCTCTCCTTCTTCCTCCTCCTCATCTTTTTCTCCTTCTCCTTTCCTTCTCCTCCTCTGTCTTCTTTGAAGTGCCTCCCAACAAGAAATTTTATAAAACAAAATAAACTCGTTGCCATATTTAATTCGGAATGGGTCAGAGTCTAATTTCTGGATCCAATTTCCCTAGAAATGAACATTTCTCTTAAAGTCAGAATAAAAATATAACTCCGTATCACCCACAATATTTTGGCAAAAGATTAGACTCACTCTGGATTTGGTTAGAACTTTATGTTCAGCTAAATAGGCCACTGTTTTCTGCTAAATTACGCTTCATGTCTTTCAATTCTTCAAAAGCTCTGGAGAATAAAAATAATCCCCGAGTTTCATGGTATTTTCATGACTACCCTGTGTAGCATTTTTTCTGGATTAGGCAGCACCGTGCTTGGTGTTTATGTAAGCAGTATTGTGAGAATACACTTTTTTTTTTCTTCAGAACCGCAATGTGTTCAACAGTATAGGCCCACCTACTTTGGGAAAATCTGAGATAGGAACATACAGACTTTTGCTACAGATACACTTGAAAGTTCCAGAATGACACTTGGCTTTAAAGCAACTCTATAATGGAACATTTTTGAAAGCAATAAGGTATTCACAACATGATTTAATTTCTAAGAATTTTCTCTTTTCTTTTTTTACTACAATTTTTCAGTGTCCCACCTATTATGTGAAATGAAGAACACATATGCATAGAGCAGCTTTCTGCTTTAAATTGTTTTTAAAATAGTTATGTGATGTTTCAAGCCTCAGGCCAAAAGAATAGGTAGATGAGAAGCATTATTGGAACTCTGTGTTTTAAATGTGGTGGGTATGGCTAAGGACATGACATGCGTAAATGGAAAATTTAATCAAAACCGTGGACACAGAAATCTATCACCAGCATAGATTTCTGTGGTTTTTATTCCAGGAAAGGAAAATTTATCCCTCAAAATAGGATGTGTGCTTCTCAAGCCAATAATTATCTTGGAAAAAATAGTTCAGGCAGATTTTCTGAGTCACTGGGATATGGTCTCCGAGTCATCTTCCTAATTAGCTGGGGGCATCCATCAGCTCACTTTGCTAAGTTAAATGATACGGTGTGGTGTAGGGAGTTTGACAGGTTACTGTCTATTACATTTCAGTGAGAACATTTTAACAAAACAAAGCTTTAAAAAATAGAAATTTTTTTAAGTGGGGGGAACAAATAGCTGTTCAAAAGCTCTGTAGCCATACTTAAGGCCAAATGTCTATCTTATGAATTTTTGTTTTTAATTTGGACTTCTGATACATGCAACCACTCTCAAATGGATATTTATTAAATCAATTCATGGAGAGGCAAGCTGACAGCTACGGAGTGACGGTACCCACATGGCATCTCTCAATCCCTTACCGAACTTCCACCAAGTTGTCCAATTATGTGGTGCTTTTAATATATTTTTTCCCATGAAACTTCAAAACAGTGGCACCCCAGGCAGGAAGGTACAGGGAGTGGCAGTGAAGATTCGTTTAAACAAAGAAGCTTTTCCAAGCATATTACTCAAGGAATGTATTATTTGAATTGATTCCAAAAGCATGGGGATAATAGAGTAATTGCTAAGGATACAGACTACAGGGCCAGACAAATCTGGGGTTGAATCTTCTTTTACTTGCTAGTGGTATGACCTGGGGCAAGGCAACTTCTCTCGCCTCAATTTCTCTAATGTGTAATGGGAATAAATAATACACACTTTAGATAATTTTTCGGAGGATTAAATTAAATAAATACAAAGCAGCACTCATTAATTGGTTACTATTATCATTATCACTTTGTCTTTCATTCAAATTTCATTTTCCCACAACTGGTACTCTGAAAGCCCAATCAACTAGTCTATATTCATTACCCAGCATTATTAATGGACAGTTACACTGTCCTGGATTTCCTCCTATCTGGCCGAGGGGCCATTTAAGCTATAACAAACACTGCTTGCTGTCCCTATATTGTAGTAATAAGACAAATAAGCCCATCACTAAGCTAAGAAAAAAAATAGTCACCGGCTTCTCTAAGACAGATCCAGCTGGATTCAATGATTGGGGTTTATAATTTAGGCCCCTGGCTTCGAGACAAACAAGGCCTTCTGATAATTGCTTTATGTTTTCCCAGGAAAGCTCAATTGTCATGGGCTGAATGCCCTATCAGTGACGTCAATTTGAAAAAGTTTTACATATAAGGATATTCACTATAGAAAATTTATAGTTATAAAAATTAAAATGACTACTTTTCAACAATTGTTTTTACAAGTGTATACATCAATTCAAAGAATATCCTACAGATTTAAAACTCATGTTATAGTATGATATTTAATAACATGAAATATTTTCATGACTGTATTAAGTAAAGAGGGCTATTATGGAACAGTATGTCTAATATAATTTATACTTGGAGAGAGGGTAATTATTTACATGTACTCATATGAATAAGCCTAGCTGGGCATTCAAAGGACCCTTGGTGGTGCAGTGTTAAGAGTTCGGCTGCTAACCAAAAGGTCAGCAGTTCAAATCCACCATCTGTTCCTTGGAAACCCTATGGGACAATTCTACTCTGTCCTGTAAGGCCTCTATGAGTCAGAATTGAATTGACAGCAATAGGTTTTCTGGTTTGGGCATACAAAAGCATTAACAGTGTTAATCCTTAAATGATAATTTGACTTTCCTCAATTTTGCACATTTTTGTATGTATATGAAAATTTATATGTATTTTGGTAATCAAAATAAAAATTATAAATAAAGGCATCAACCTATCTTAGATTAAGAACAATAGTTAATGTAAGCCTTGGTGTAAAGGTAAAATTTTGGCGTACACGAGCTGTGAAACGGCATTTTCCCTTCTTTGCCTCTTTTCTCCTCTCATGGTGACGTTTGAGGCTGTCACTCCTGTATGTCTGTAGAGAACTTAATTTATTTGTGTGAATAGTTTTCAGTGTCTTTTTGAAAAGAAGATGCTGATATTTATATTTAAGATCATCAAAAACGCTAGTAATGATAGCAGCAATAATAATTGCAAACTTTTAAATAGCATTTGGCGGTTAACAAAGCTTTCTCACAGTTGCCTATGGAAAGGTAGTTCTTAAGGGAAATCTTCTCACTAAACATACAAGAACAAAGTATTATACGAGACCATCTACCTAAGCATTTATTATGAAACAATAATAATATCCTAAAATAGAAAAAATATATAATTTTTCTCTCTCAAATGGAAATATAAAAGCAAGCCTCAACCAAAATTTCCTGTGAG
This sequence comes from Dugong dugon, assembly GCA_030035585.1. Taxonomy (NCBI): domain Eukaryota; kingdom Metazoa; phylum Chordata; class Mammalia; order Sirenia; family Dugongidae; genus Dugong; species Dugong dugon. The sequence continues at coordinate 101,690,611 of CM057467.1, read as the reverse complement.
TTGTTTGCAAGTGACAAATTTGAGTTACGTCTAATGAAAGCTGCTTTGACGCTGTTATGTTAACATGACTCCATACAGCTAATTTTGGATCTAGTCTTCTCCATCCACCTACGTTTATACTCAGGAAGGCCCAATGCATTTTCCAAAATATAAAGGAGCACAGTCAAGAAGTATCCACTAAATGACCCCTTCCAGCCTGCTCTCCCAACCTACTGCTTCACAAACATTTTGCCAGCCACATTTTAGGTGCAAGACGAAGCAAGTTTTAGATCCAGGAATGAGAGAATCAGCTAGGAGCAATCTAAGGGTCCATCTATCCCATGAAAAAGATACCATTTTTTGGCTTAATTGTATGATTTTTAGGATTATACCCATATACATTTATTAAATCCTGTTTATTAAAGGCTCACTTCCCTTTTTCCTTTACTTCCTATATTTTTATCCTCATCTTAAGAAATGTACTTAGATCAATCAGAGGAGTGAGGGGAATAAATTAAAAACATAAAAATAAAAGTATTTATTTTATATGGATATAGACATGAATGTCTCTGTTACAGACACGTGTCTATATAGACATACATATATATGTATATATATTCAGATGACACAACCTTGCTTGCTGAAAGTGAAGGGGACTTGAAGCACTTGCTGATGAAGACCAAAGACTACAGCCTTCAGGATGGATTACACCTCAACATAAAGGAAACAAAAATCCTCACAACTGGCCCAATAAGCAACATCATGATAAACAGAGAAAAGATTGAAGTTGTCAAGGATTTCATTTTACTTGGATCCACGATCAACACCATGGAAGCAGGAATCAAGAAATCAAATGGCGCATTGCACTGGGCAAATCTGCTGCAAAAGACCTCTTGGAAGTGTTCAAAAGCAAAGATGTTACTTTAAGGACTAAGATGTGCCTGACCCAAGCCATGGTGTTTTCAGTTGCCTCATAAGCATGTGAAACCTGGGCAATGAATAAGGAAGACTTAAGAAAAATTGATGTCTTTGAGTTGGGATGTTGGCAAAGAACATTGAATATATTATGAACCGTCAAAAGAACGAACAAATCTGTCTTGGAAGAAGTACAGCAAGAACGCTCCTTAGAGGTAAGGATGACGAGACTTTGTCTCACATACTTTGGACATGTTATCAGGAGGGATCAGTCCTTGGAGAAGGACATCGTGCTTGGTAAAGTAGAGGGTCAGCGAAGAAGAGGAAGACCCTAAATGAAATGGATTGACACAGTGGCTGCAACAGTGGGCTCAAGTATAACAATGATCATGAAGATGGCACACTACCGGGGAGTGTTTTGTTCTGTTGTACCTAGGGTTGGTATGGGTCAAAACCAACTCGATGGCACCTAACAACAACAACATATGGATATATATATAGCTTAGAATTAACATGCATTTGATTGGTAATCTGTTAGTTTTAAAATCATTCAGAGGCCCCTTCTTTTGTTAGTTCTTATATATACACTGTGATGTGTATTATTATTTTTAACTAAACATTGCCAAGAGAATAATCTTAACCAGGATTCTTGCGGTTCAAAAAGTAATTAAACATAAATTTAATAGTAAAGAAGAAATAAGCTCAGCCCTGATGGCTAATTTCAATAACATTGCCAGAAAAGGGGAGGAAAAAAATCAGTAGAAAAACTGTTTCTAGTATTTGTTGTGGACTTCGCCTGTAGCCATGAAGCTGTTTTCTTTAGTAAGTGGATATTAGGAGCTTCCATAAATACATAAATATTCTACTTATTCTTATATCTCCCAGATTCCCCAAGGGATTAGATGAGAACATTCTATACATGTTTGTAGAATTTGGCAATTTCTGTGTGACATTCACATTATACATAATATAGTCATAGAGGCTGGCACAAATTAAGATGTGGCGGAAAGCAGACACTCAACAATTGACAGGTGAAATAAATTGACCTACATATTTCATATTGTGTTTGGTTGTTTATCTATTCCTATATTATTTTTAATTCAACAAAGTTGAAAATAGTATGGAAAAACACATTAACGACGTGAGGTAATCTAAGTGAATAGTAGAAAAGAATAAGTGGGTAATATGTATGTAAGGTAAGTAGTTGAAAAAGCTGGGGCAACAATTTAATGTTAGCTATCAGTGTCTTATACATAAACTTGCATACAAGTTTTTAAGAATCAATAGAAAGACAGAAATATAATCAGTTACATGAATCATATAGTTCAGGAGGAACAAGGTAAACCTGGTTCTAAGTCTTCTTCAAGGAGTCTTCACAGAGTAGAAAATTACATTACAGTGAGCAATAGCTTTAGGGCAAATAAAGCATGCATTATGAAATGACGTTTCTGGTAACATCATTCACTGTAGGTCAAAAGCATTGTGACCAAGTAAAAAGTAGTAAAAGACCGCCATGGGAACATATTGACTATGGAGAAAGCAAGGTCCACAAAATACATACGTTACGCCTAATTATGTACATTCATTCTTCTTAAAGTATTTTGCTATGAAATTTAGTTACTTTGCATTGTGCACCATGGCATGCCTGTTTTTAATTGGCAGAGGATCCGGGACACAATCATCTTAGGCATTTAGGAAACTGCAAACAAAGGATTAGAGGAAAGCAGTCTAATAAATCCCTTTTAAGGAACCTGTGCAGCATTTCTCCCTGTATTGTTTATTTCAGACCACAGGTAGCACTTGGAGCCTCCTGGCAGTTTGCCCTTGCATTTCTGTTTTTGTGACTGTGAAAAGGAGATAAGGTCTGTCCCATATGCTTTGATGTCATTAACATCATTTAAGAAGTTATCTTGGAAAGAATCAATGAGTGCATCACCAACTATGGAAAGGGTGCTCATTCATTAAGTTGCTTTCATCAAGATGCGTGCAATGTGGTGTGGTGAAAGAGCTTCACCTTTGGAATAAGGCACACTTAACACCATCATATTCTAGCTATGTAAATGTGGGAAAGTTTTTTCTCGCCTCTCTGAGCCTTAGTTTCTTCATCTATATCATTATGCTGATGATACCTATTATGAAAGTTAGGGTTTACTGGTTGCTAGCAATAGATAACAACTGGTATACTTAACAAAAGGGGAATTTATTGGAAGGATGTTGGGGAGATTCAGAGAATAAAATGGAAAGGCAGTGGAGCCAGGATTATAAATGAGCAGGACATAGGACTGTCATAGGGGTTTATGGGGCACAACTAACTCTATAACCTCTTCAGGTAGCACTGCTAGAATAAATGTTCTCCAATACTTTTTCTCCCTATCCTTGAATTAATCTGATCAAGTTTCGAAGTCCCTGGTAAGACAGTTCCATTGGCCTGATAGTACTTTTATGTCAACAGTTCTGTATACAGTCTCACAAAGATTACAGACAATGGAGGAGAGGTAAATCTCCCAAATTATGTTTTTCCATAAGAAGGGGAAATAAGTGCCAGGCAGGCAAAAAATGAAAACAAAAAAACCAAAAGTTCGTATGTTCCTATCTCAGGTTTTCCCGAAGTAGGCAGGCCGATACTGTTGAACACATTGCAGTTCGGGGGGGGGGGGGGGGGGAGTGTATTCTCACAATACTGCTTATGTAAATACCAAGACCAAGTACTGCATCTGAAATGCCTAGAACAACAACTTGGAACAGTAGGTATTCAATTAATAATTGCTTAATGTGGACTCATAGTGAATGTTCTTCACCCTTTTTTTTTTTTCTGCCACCCCCACTCCCTTTACTGGCTAAACTTGACAGGAGGTGATAGTTCTTGGTAAGAGATCTTCCCAACAAATAGCATTTAACAGTATATACTGCTTGCACTGCAGAGTTATCACATGATCTTTGCATTTTCAGTCATCCATTGAGGCTAAAGGAAACCATCAGCAGGGCATTCGAATGTGATGACATTTCCTGCAATACCTTCAGGAGTGAAATGATATCCATTTGGATGTCTGGCTCTGTATGTCAGTGCTCTGCTCACCTTTCCCCGTAATTTTAAATTGTAGTTTCTTCGGATATTTTGCATGATTTCATGATAATGCCTTATTTATTTTCCTGATCAAAGTTACGGGGTGGAACTAAGTGCCACAGAAGGATCCTGAGCTTGAAGACTGGAGCAAAGAGTGAAGCATCTACAAGCTATCCTTTAAGGAAGACAGCACCGTTCATATTCATATCATTATGTGCTGCTAAACATTGTGACAGGTTATCTGCCTCTTTACAGTGCCGGGAAGGCAAGAAGCAAGTTTTAAAAAGAATTAAACGTTACCTTGACATATCCAAATGAGTATTGGAAAAACTTGGAATCATATTGTCCAAACTGCATGTGATAAAATGATGCTCATGGATTCTTTACAGCCAAAGACATATACAAAATCTTAGTTGACCCTTTGTGTGTTAGCAGCCTAAGGAGGAAATGAAATGAACATACGCTTATAAGTATGAGAAATCTTGGCTTGAATCTTACGTCTACCATTACAAGCTGTATGACTTTGAGTAAATTATTTCCCTCTCTGAAGTTCAGCTCCCTCTCCTGGAAAACAAGCATATAACAACTGCCTAGGCAGTTACAGAGATCAATGAGGTAAACATTATAATTCATCTAAAAGAATGACTGACACATGGGAGGTGATAAGCAATGTTAGGCCCTAAGTATGCAGGATAAAGAGATCACATGATACTCTGAGAGCTATTTTTCTGTAGGTGAAGAAATTCCCACTTATATTCAAAATAATTAACATTGAATGAACTCCATCTCTATTATTAAGTAGAACTTGGATGGTTTGTGTGAACTTCTTCAGTCTCAGATGTCTCACACATAAAATAGGGATAAAAATTCCTATTGTGCCTAGCTAATAGGGTTGTTGTAAGGACCCCCTGAAACATGTCATGTTGTGAATGGTAAGTTCTTACTCATACACCTACTCCTCACTTATTGACTATCTCATTAGCTGACATTTTGCATTTATGACAATAGTAAAAAATCTTCTGTCTATTTTGCACATTAACGATCTATGTCTGGCAGCAATGAATGCCTAGGTGAGAGTAACTCTGGCTGTGATGATTAAGGTTATGTGTCAATTTGTCAGGGCCGTGATTCTCAGTGTTTTGGCAGTTACGAAATGATGTAATTTGGTAGTTATGTAAAAGTGCAGTTTGACAGTTACGTAATGATGTAGTCATCCTCTATTTTATGATCTGATGTGGTCACCCATTTTTGCATAATGCTGATTTTCACATAATGATCTGGTTTTTGGAAGCTAACCATGTCAATAAGTGAGGAGTGAGTGTATTAACAACATGCAGTGTGAATAACAGTTTCCATTTATTGTTTACTTGTTTTGTGCTATTAAACCTTAAGGTACATTATCTCAATTTATCTTTCCAACTACCTCATGAGGTTGGCAATCATATTTTCCCATTTTAAATTTGAGAAAACTGGGTCTGAAAACAATTGGGAATATTGCCCAGGGTCAACTATCTAGGAAGTGGTAGTTGGAAGATTGTTCTGACATACGTTGTTTCTAAAACTTTTATTCTTAAAACAGTAGGCCTCATAGAAATTCATTTATTAAAATGGCAGAGGAGCCAGAATTGGTACCTGAACCTCATGATTCTCAGGTAACTGACTTTCATACTGTGCCTGGCTGCCTCTCAAAAAAAGAAAAAAAAAAAAATTAGTAGCATCAATTTTTCTCTATTTTAGTAGATAGTAGTTATTTATTATATTTGATACCATGTTTCATGAAGAAAAAACCAAAAAACAAACCCATTGCCATCAAGTCAATTCCAACTCATAGTGACCCTATAGGACAGAGCAGAACTTCCCCATAGGGTTTCCAAGGAGCAGCTGGTGCATTCTAACTGCCTACCTTTTGGTTAGCAGCCGAGCTCTTAACCACTGCACCACCAGGGCTCCCTTTCCTGAAGAAGGTAAATTGTGGGCTAGACTCAAAATCTATCAACTCTCAGTCTGTGTTTGGGGTTGGGGCTGGTCTATCCCAAATCCTGTCCTGAGGGTGAGTATATGACACAGGCTTGGACAATCAGAATATCCTATCTCCCTGGCTTCAGTGATAGGTTGAGGGGTGGGTCCCAAACACTAACTAAGTCAGTAGGATTCAAATCCAGAATTTAAATCTAAAAGCACTGAGAAGGAAAGAGTGGTGGCCATCTTTCTACTACAAAGTGACATACCTCCTGGGAATAAAGCCTACAGAGAGGAAAGTGATAGTGAGAAATGGAAGAGTATTTGGATTTGGATATGCCTGATGTTAGCTTGCTAATGAACTTTTTAGCTATGTGAGACAATTTTTATTTTTATTTTTTGCCTAAGCTAGTTTAAGGTTCTATAATTTTCAATAAACTTGTATTAATACAGGTATTTAGTAGAATTTGAAGAATGTACATTTGGAGGTCATGGAGATCGTTCGGAGAGTGTGCCTTCTTTACAATTGATTCCCTGTATAAGGGAATGAAAGGTGGATTCTCATTTTAAAAAATCTGATCTTGATATAATAAAATCAAAAGAAAATGCCATTATCTCACATTTACCTTGAATCACCTTTGATTTATACATAACTTGGGGGTAAAACACTACCATGCTCACAATTCTTAAATGTGCTCCAGCAACCAGCCTATCAGCCATCTTGTACTCTGCTGTACATGCTGTTCCTTATCTCAGAGACAGACGTTTCTTGGGGCCTCATTATAATGGGTGTATCCTTGAGTCAGACCTTCATTAGAATCTGCTTCTGTTCATATCCATTTTGGCTGTTTCCTGAAAGTTCCTAAAAGCAACTTTCTTTCAAAAGGCACATGAGTTTTACTACAGAAAATAATTGGGGAAAGATGATCAATGAATATGTGCTTAAATTTCTTATTATTTCACTACCTATTACAGCTGATAGATAAGAATCAGTCTCTCAACTGCCAACCAATCTGAAAAATTGTAATAATAAAACCCAGACAGTATGAAGGGTCTTCTGAGGAGATATAGCATAGCTATTAGGAAGGTTTCTAGTTCATAATTTTAAATTACAGATGAATGTTTCATAACAGTGGAAGAATATGAGTGGAAAGATAAAAGCTTTGCTAAAATGAAACCTTAGTCTTTTTTTAGATTAGAATGAAAACGAGATATATTTCTACATGAGTTATACATACACGTGAGATGGTTTTCCCATTAGGGTAAAACACTGCTGTGTTTACAAAGTAACTTGGCCAAGTTTAGCTTGTTAGTCATTCAAGCCATGCGAAGCAATGTGAATAATTGAGGTAAGGACCTGAATGAGCCCACATTGTCCCCATTATCAGGATGATTAAGAACACAAACCATGGAGAAAGATGGATATGAGATTTAGTCCATTTGCGAAATCCTGCCACTTGTAAACTGTGTAAGTTTAGGCAAGTTTCCTAACCTGTCTGTAAATCAATATCATCACTTGAAAACCGGGAATAATCATAGAACCTACCTCAGAGGATTGTTATTTTGAATGATGTACACACAGAAAGATTGAGTTAGTAATCTATCTTGTATACAGCAATTTACCTCTAAATGATAGGAATTGTTAATAATATTATTAAATATTCAGGTAATGGCTGTAAAGTTGTTTTTAACGATACAGATACCATAATTTTTGTCTTCTACATAATATTTTTAAGATATAGCTCATTAATACATTCAACAAATATTTATTCAGCCTCTACTAAGTGCCAGGCATTGTTTCGGTTGGTTTTGTTTATTGAGACACATGAATGAACAAAACTGACAACAACTCTGCCTTTATGACATTTTTTTCCAGTAGGTGGGAGAGAGAGACAATAAATAATCTAAAAAAAAAAAAAAAATGAAGTTTGTTATAATGTGAAGAATGCTATAGAATAAAGAATGAGTATAGAAAGATAAATGGGATTGTAAGTCCCAAGGAGTGCACTTTTAAGTAGGATAGTCAGAATAGGGCTTATTAAGAACGTGACATTGGTCTAATATTTGAACGATATAAGAGAGTCACATGACTACCTAGGGGAAGAATTTCCAGGCATAGGGAACATCCAGTGCAGAGATCCTAAGGTCGACGCATGCTTAGCATGTCTGAAGAACTGCGAGGAGGCCAGTGTGGCTGGAGTAGAGCGAAAGAGAGGGAGGATAATGGAATATGCAGCCAGAGAGTAAGGTGAACTAAGTAAGTAATAAGATGTCTGGTAGATCATTTTAATGAAGCCACAAAAGAAGAGTAATTAGGGAGTGTATGGGTACAACACTAAATTGTTGGAAAACAGTAATATAAATTTGTAGAAATATATGAAATCAAGGTATTGCTCTGAATGGTAATGCACACTACAGCTTTGAAGAAGGCAAAGAAAAGGACAAGTACTGCAATAGGAATAGAAAGTAAACTTTTTAAGAGGCAAGATGGGGAAGAAGTTATCCCACCTATTTTTAGAGAGTAGACTCCCTGAGGGCAGGCACTATTATATTCCCAGCACAACACAAGCCATGTTGGAAGCGGTTACAAAATATTTGAAGAATGGAAGGAATTTGTACTTAGAGCCATCTACTTATCTGTGAATCACAGTTTGGAGAAAAGGTGATCGCCAACCTACAGACACTAGAATGCTCTTATTTGCAATCTCCAGTACTCATTCCCAGTGTGGCCTCCTTTCTGCCTGAATCTTGATCCTTTTATTCATCTGCCACTGACGGTCTTTGGCACAGTGTTGAGAATGGAACTCTGCTCTGGTTGTGTGATGCCTCTGATGCCGGCGTTAAGCCTCCCTGGGCTTTCTAGGTCCCAGATGTTGGAAGTATCAGTAAATAATCAGGAAAATTTTATAAGAAAATTCTAAATAATAGAAACAAGCAAAGGCAGATGCCCAAGCAGTCAGCAGAGGGATCTTCATTTTGGGGTAATGAAAGCTGAGAGAGGATGTGACTGAGATGTATGCAGTCACGTATGAGCAAAATAAGAGTAGATTGAACATAAATTTATCACATTCTTAGATACTATACCTGAAGCTTTTCAACCAGTCTGAGAGAAGCAATAATTTATACAATGCTAACTGATCCCACTGAGAGCGAGAGGAAGTACTGGTTGAAAATATAAATAGATTCAGGAAAGGATTAGATAAATTCTGGGAACACAAAGCCATTTTGAATTATTGGGACAGCATATTTTTAGAGGACTGCTCTATAACTTAGATGGTGACAATGGTGTGCTGGAAACATTTAACGATCAGCTGTCTGGGAAGAAAAAAAAGCAGGCATATATTTGCATAAAAAACCTGACCAAACCCTTTGCCATTGAGTTGATTCTGACTCACAGCAACCCTATCGGACAGAGTAGAACGGCCCCATAAGGGTTTCCAAGGAGCGGGTGGTGGATTCAAACTGCTGATCTTTTTGGTTAGCAGCCAAAACTCTTAACCACTTCACCACCAGGGCTCCTAAGTTTGTTATAAATGTTACTGATAATGAAGGTTGAGTAGCACATGATGTACAAATAATAATGAGATACATAATAATCTATTTAGCCAACTCATTCTCACTAAATGCTTTTGTAGGTTTTTGCTAAAGTCTGCATCTGTAGCAAACCTGTGGTTGCAATTCAACAGTGATTTGACAAAATCAGACTACAAATAAATTAGCTTGATTACTAACAGACCTGGGCAAAGGATTCCCTTATATCATTGATGAATGAATGTAGATCTGACAGGAAAGTTGGTTCATATTTTCATTTACATTAATAAGCAAGATAAAAGTGAAACAATGAAGATGTTTGCCGCAACTTTATTCATTCTTCAATGATGCAAGTGATTTCTTTGTTGAATTGAGTAATTGTTTAAATACCAGAAGAATTTTCCTAATTGTTCATAGAATTCATCGTGTAACAGCTAGAGCCATGATTCACTTTTAAATTTAATCTTCATTATTAATATTTTCTATTGTTTTAAGTCTAAAAATCACCAGAAGAATAAATTAAGGCTTCATTCATAGAATTTGCTATTTTCTATGGCATAAATAATCCCAGCATGGCCAATTTCAAGCTTCCAATGTGCTGTTATGGAATATGAGCCTAGGGAGAGATGTGTAGTATCTACCATTATATAATATGTTCATTATGCAGATAAAACAGATATAAATAGCCTCAAATGCACAGTTAATAGTAAAATGGAGTAAAATAATTAGGAAGTAATGAGTTTGGGTATTTATTACCTTTGTTTTTAATATCTTTAATTATAAATTCATATAATTTAAATTTTTAATAGTGGCTTTGCTTAAAAGTGGAGCCCTGGTGGTGCAGTGATTAAGAGCTTGGCTGCTAATCAAAAGGTCAGCAGTTTGAATCTACCAGGCACTCCTTGGAAACCCTATGGGGCAGTTCTGCCCTGTCTTACAGAGTTGCTCCGTGTTGAAATCAACTCGATGGCAATGGGTTTGGTTGTTTTGCTTAAAAGTAGAGTGGAAAATCCTTGAAAATTTGACACTTGGCTCTTGTGATCCAGTACAAGCCCGGCCCAGTACACCACTGGATATGACCACCTTCAAGATAACTCATTCTCCCCACACATCATCTTTGACAGACGTCTTAAACACAGCCCTTGAACTAGATAGAAGGATTCTGTGTGCCATTACTTATATTATTATGTAAAAAGAATCGAGTGACTCTCATCTTCTGGGTCCCACCATGCTTTTAGATTATCTTCTTGAAATGGAAAAAAAAAAATTAGGCATTTTTCATTAGTTTGTTTTACCTCTTCAGCCAAAATAGCTAGGGAGAAATCACCATGTGCATTAAAGCATGCTTTCCAAAACCTTTTCCAATTTGCATGATTAGTACTTCATAGCAGAGTACATATAAACAGCAGAAAATATAGTAAAAGCTGCTTTTATCATTCTTGTTTACTGCCCTTTACATGAACATCAGTTTCTTCTCTGTAACCAGGTTGGAGTTGCCAGTCTTGGCTTGAGTACACTATATGTTGCCTTCCTTTAGCTTTCCTAAAGCTGCTTTGCAAAAGTTTCCATAGTTTGTCATTCATTTTGCTTTTATTTATTGTTCTTAGCACCCTCCCCCAATTAAAAAAATATTCTATGGTATCTATAGCAGCCCTGTTGGCAGACTTGTTGAAGTGCTCAGTTGCTAATCAAAAGGATGGTGGTTTGAACCAACCAGCTGTTTAAAGGGAGATAGATGTGGCAGCCTGCTTCCATAAAGATTTACAGCCTTGGAAACCCTATGGGGGCAGTTCTACTCTGTCCTAAGGAATCGCTAGGAGCTGGAATCAACTTGATGACAGGGGGTGTCTTGGTTTTTATCATATCTGTAGTAAGCCCTTGAAGCATTAGCAACCCTCATTGTAGTTAGTTTCCTGATAAGATAATAAATCTTGGAGCATGTGCTTATAAAAGTCTATTTCTGAGTACTCCCAGCCATTCTGAACATGAACCCAAACTATTTTCCAATACAGTGCTGCAAGGCCATTTTATTCCTGAGAAAAGAAATAGCAAAGTTACCCGTGTAATTTTCGGAGCAGCTCTTTTCTCAACTGGAACAGGTGTCTCCATTCCTGAAGATATTGTGGATAGAATTTCAAGTGATTTTGCTGCTTTGAGACCTCAACTTTTTCAACAATTCTCTTCTAGCGAGTTTTTATTCTACGTGATTCATGTGACTAAGTATATGTGTCAGTGATGTTGAAGTAATCGTACATTCATCATATCCAAACTAATGAGTTTATTGGGTAGAAAAAACAAATTGAAAGCATGAATTTTGGTGTTTGTTTAGAAAGAATGTTAATAGATGACATTTTTCAGTCTAATCACTTATAAGCATGCCTGTTTTCTCTTGGCTGTTTGCCATGCTAGGGACTTGTTATAATATTCTAGTTTAAACTTACTATTAAACACAATATATGGAAATCATCAAGTGCTTGGCTTAGGACCACAAATAAATCTGATTTTCCCAAAAGATTATTTTTCATATTTTTTCTAAAGCAATGATTGCAGTGGGTCCTTTTGAAGTAAAATATATTGTTAGGTTCTTATCAATGCTAAAAAGGCATTGACATTCACCTAATAAAAACAATACTGGTATTATTTGTTGGACTCAAAAAATAGATTTATGAGTTCAATACTTTTAAAGGTCTATGAAGTCTTTCCACCACGTGTCTATCAGTTTGTCATACTGTGGTGGCGTGTGTGTGCTGTAATACTGGAAGCTTTGCCACTGGATTACAAATGCCAGCCGGTTCACACTTGGGGGACAGGTTTCAGCTGAGCTTCCAGACTAAGACAGACTAGGAAGAAGGACTTGACAGTCTACTTCTGAAAAAAATTTTCCTGTGAAATCCTTATGAATATCAGCAGAACATTGTCTGATATAGTGCCAGAAGATGAGCCCCTCAGATTGGAAGGCACTCAAAATATGACTGAGAAAGAGCCACTTCCTCAGAGTTGACCTTAATGATGTGGATGGAGTCAAGCTTTTGGGATCCTCATTTGCTGATGTGGCACGACTCAAAATGAGAAGAAACAGCTGCAAACATCCCTTAATAATCAGAATGTGGAAAGTACAAAGTATGAATCTAGGAAAATTGGAAGTCGTCAGAAATGAAATGGAACATGTAAAGATTGATATCCTAGGCATTTGTGAGCTGAAATGGACTGGTATTGGCCATTTTGAATCAGACAATCACATGGTCTACTATGCTGGGAATGACAAATTGAAGACGAATGATGTCGCGTTCATTGTTGAAAAGAACATTTTAAGATCTATCCTGAAGTACAACATTGTCAGTGATGGGATAATAGTCATATGCCTACAAGGAAGAACAGTTAATACGACTATTATTCAAATTTATGCACCAATCACTACTGCCAAAGATGAAGAAATTGAAGATTTTTACAAACTTCTGCAGTCTGAAATTAATTAAACATACAATCAAGATACATTTTTAATTACTGGCGATTGGAATGGAAAAGTTGGAAACAAAGAAGAAGGACTGATAGTTGGAAAATATGGCCTTAGTGATAGAAACTTGCTGGGCATTTCTCAAGCTGAAAGAACTGAAATAAAAATTCAAGCCTCAAGTTGCAATATTAAATGATTCTACAGGCCAAATATTGAACAACACAGGACACTTCCAAAGAAGATGGAAGGAATACACAGAGTCACTGTACCAAAAAGAACTGGTTGATGTTCAACCATTTCAGGAGACAGCATATGATCAAGAACCAATGGTACTGAAAGAAGAGATCCAAGCTTCACTGAAGGCATTGGGAAAAAATAAGACTCCAGGAATTGACAGAATATCTATTAAGATGTTTCAACAAACAGATGCAGCACTGGAAACGTTCAATCATCTATGCCAAGAAATTTGGAAGACAGCTACCTGGCCAACTGACTGGAAGAGATCCATATTTGTGCCCATTCAAAAGAAAGATGATCCAACAGAATGTGGAAGTTTTCGAACAATATCATTAATATCACATGTAAGTAAAATTTTGCTGAAGATAATTCAAAAGTGGTCGCAGCAATACATTGACAGAGAACTGCCAGAAACTCAAGCCAGGTTCAGAAAAGGGCGTGGAGCAAAGGATATCATTGCTAATATCAGATAGATCATGGCTGAGAGCAGAGAATACCAGAGAGATGTTTACCTGTGTTTTATTGACTATGCAAAGACATTCAACTCTGTGGATCATAACAAATCATGAATAACATTTTGAAGAATGGGAATTCTAGAACACTTAATCGTCGCAGCGGCGATGGTTGTCGGGGCGGCGGAGACAATAACCAACGCCACAACTCTTACAGAGAAGTGGGGCCAGGAGGGTCACTCTGAGGAGTTGAACCCAGCTTCAGTCCCAGGAGTTTATTTTATAGTCAATACAGCAAACAGTGAAGCAAATAACAGAACAATGGGCTTTGGGTGAATAACAATAAGTTTCGGGCAAAGGAGGAGGAATTCAGGTAAACAAGCCAATCAGTAACAGGTTTGGAAAAACAAGTCGTGACAAGTCTCAACATGTTGTGCAGCATAGAGGCCTTTATACATCTGTATTTTAATGACACATATCCCCACATTTCCCACCTTTTTGTTTAGTTAATGGAATAAGAATCAGGAGGATTTTCACTGGTCCAACAAGTGTCTGTTAGGAGAAAGTAAAATTGTCTCTACGAGATAAAATCCAAGATTATCTTAGCTACTGTCTCCACACCTCAGGGCCTGGCGTCTTGTGAGCCCAGCTACGGCTGGGGCACACTCCATATGTTTAAGGAGGAGAAGTAGCATAGCTGTGAGTAACACCTGGACTTAGTCGCCTAGATGGTGGCCATAGCAGGCTCTTTAAACTCATGGTGCTAGTTTTCCACCGGACACCATCTGGTTTTTCACCAGGTTGTTACTTAATGCCTGGGCTTAGTGCTCTTAGATGGCGGCCATTGCAGGCTTTTTAAACTCACGGTGCTGGTTTTCCACCGGATACCATCTGGTTCTTCACCAGGTTACCAAGTAAGAGCGATGCTCTTACCAATTGCATAGCTGGAATGAGAGGACTCAATGTGCCTTTCAGGTGTGTAAGACAATAGAGGATGATCTTACGAGGATAATATAATCCTCTGCACTAGTAATATCCTGATTGTTAGACCCATGGGTTTCCTCTGACTCTCATTTTGTAAGCTAAACACTAACTTTTAACATTCACTAAGATTATTATTCTTAAAGGCTCAAAGATTTATAAAGGCTCAAAGATTCATTAACAATCAAACAAGCAATGATTTACACAGCTTCACTATTACTTGGAAGGGAATCACTAGGAAGGGCAATTTATACATCATAACAGATTTAACAATCAAACAAACACTGATTTACACAAATTTACTATCAATTGGAAAGGAATCATCTAACTTAGAAATCTATCTATACAGAAGCATCTAACTAGGAGAAGCAGAAACTATAGAGGAATTTACACATAACAAATTTTCATTGGGAACTTACTGATTAACAAATTACAGGTAATTACTGATTATCAAAATAATAGCATAGGAAGGGCCTTCTTAAGAGGAGGTCTTTATTTTTACCGTCTCCTGTTTAGGTAACTTGTAGCGAATGGTCCAGACGTAGAAGGCTGACTTCTGTTGGTGATGGGAGATCTTCAGGGAATAGAGACATCGGATGACTATAAGGAGGCACAAGACTATTAAACATCCTATAGCAAAAAGGATCCAGACACGGAGATTGAGTCCAGAGAACCAATGTGTGGGATTGAGCCAGTAGGCAAAACCATTAAGTGTATTAAGTGTAGCCTTATTAGACTCTGATTGTAATCTCAAGAGCTGTTCTTGTAATTGAAATTATAATTTTTTAATATCACTTTTCAATGGAGAAGCGAAGCCAGCTAAAAGATTACTTTTAACATCCTTCCAGGATTCATTATATGGAAGGGCTGTAACACAGAAGCGAGTGTATTCAGCATCACAGGTTAGTTGGGAATGTTCCCATAGGGCTTCCTGTCACTCTCCAAGCCAAAAGACTGAGGCTTCTAAAGCACCCAGATGCTGGAGGATCTCTTGATCAATATGTGCCATAGTTTTCATTTTAGAAGTAACATTTTGCATATAAGTGTTAAACTGCTGGGTGGTCTGAATAGATTGGGAGAGAGCTACAGCAGCGGTAGCTGCCATAGCAGCAATAGCAGTGGCTGTGATAATAGAGGCTATGAGAATTCCAAGAAACCTTTTAGTTCGTATTTTCTGTAATGCATTAACAACCTGAGCGAGGGGGGAACTATCTTGCCAAGGGCGTGTAAGGTTAACGGGCAGCCAAAGGTGGCCTTTTTGTTGAAGAACAAATACAGAATTGATGTTAAGAGTGGAGACATTTTGTCTGGACAGACATGGAGTAATCCAAGTAGAGCCATTGGATAATGTTAATTGAAAAGAGGCATTTACTTTAATGACATCTGGAGGACTAGAAGTTATGGCAAAAATGTATGGTCGAGTCGTGAATATAAGCACAGAGTCATTATGGTCATGGAGGGTCCACTTACTAGGGCCAGTGGAAGTCTGTTTTTGAAAGGTTCCTGTACGAAGAGTCCTTTCATAAAAGGGGAGGCTTAATCGCCAAGAAAGGATTTTTAATGGAGAGAAATAACGTAAGCGGAGAATGGGTCTGGCTAGGCCAGGGTTCCAGGATTGAGAGTGTCCTTGATGATGGTATGGGGCTGCCCACTGCCAAGTAGAGTGATTTGGTAATAAAACTAGACCTTGAGGGCCCCAATTTTCTAGTGAAATGTTGAAAGGGAGAGAGTGTGAAGAAAAGTTAGTAGTTTGACAAGTAACGCAAGTATTATCGATAGGGTCTGTAAGAGATAGCTGTGGGTGTTGACATACAGGGATGGAAGGGGTTGAGTGAGTAATATAGGCACTGTTATTACTAAATGTGCCATTAATGCCTATAGCTTTGATAAAAATTTGTTTAGAATAGGCTGACTGTTTATAGGTATCATTGTAATAAACGTAATTCATATACCATTGTTCTAATATAGGTACACACACAGAAGCAGTGCTTGGTTGGGTAGTAAAGCAGAAAGGAAGAGCATCAGCATAGAGTGTCCAATTTGTAGGCAGTACAAACCATCCGTCCTCAGAGGAGTTAGTAAGTGGTTTGGAATAAGCCAAATATTGTCCGCCAGTGTCGGTAGTGTCATTGGAGGAAAGAAGGGGTTCTGGTTCTTCCCAAGTAATCGGGTGGAAGACAGGGGAGCTAAGAACGTGAGCCCAATAGGTATAGGCTGAAGCAGAAGTCATTAGTCCTTGAGAAAAGAGGAGAAGAAGAATACAAACCTGTTGAGAGTTAAAAGTCACGAGGGAGACCATGGCTAGAAACAGGTTTTCAGGTGTAAGCGGGGCACCGGTAGCTGAGAGAACATTCTCAGCTTTAGAGGAGAGGGCATGCAAACCTCCCCATGTTACTGGCATAGTAGAGTTTTGTTGTTCATTCTCCTTCCCCGGAGGAGGGGATAGCTGTATCAGGAGTCTCTCTGGAATCCAATCAGCTGGCCAGCAGAAGGGTGGTGGCTGTCGCTGGGTCATGATATGGTTTTACTAGATGAGTGGAAATCCAGAGTGGGCCTGTAGGAGACAAAACAGCCGCATACCCTCGCCCCCAGGTTAATAATTCTACAGGTCCTTGCCAGATGGAGGGATTTTGAAGATCTTTATAGAGGACCTGTGGGCGAGGTTGGGTGTCAGAGGGGATAAAATGTCGTTCTGCAGCAGTACGACCATCTTTGGCAACCGATAAAAAGTTAAAGGTAAAGAGAGCTTTGGCAAGTCTTTCATTCTGGTCACATACTCTAGACCCATCATCTCCCCCCTTTTGTTTATTTAAGAGCTGTTTGAGAGTATGATGGGCACGTTCAATTATGGCTTGCCCTTGAGGGTTATAAGGAATGCCAGTGGTATGAAGAATATTCCAAGTGGCACAAAATTGTTGAAATTTAGCAGAAGTATATGCAGGACCATTACCAGTTTTAAGAGCTTGGGGACATCCCATAGTTGCAATGGCTTGGGTGAAATGATGACAGACATGAGTAAAACGTTCTCCAGAAAGGGCTGTAGCATAAAGAAACCCAGAACATGTATCTATGGACACATGGAGATATTTAAGTTTCCCAAAGGGAGGATAGTGTGTTACATCCATTTGCCACGATTGATTGGCTACTAGACCACGTGGGTTGACGCCAGCAGCAAAGGATGTGGGAGAAAAGCGTTGGCAGTCAGGACAGTTGTGAACAATTTGTTGTGTTTCAGTAAGAGAGATAGAAAATTGTTTTTGAAGTCCCCATGCATTTTGATGAAAGAAATTATGAGAAGTTGTGCATTAGAAAAGGCAGAGCCAGCAAGTAACTCGGCGCGAGCATTGCTGTCAGAAAGAGGTCCTGGTAAAGGTGTATGAGAGCGCATATGTACTACAAAGAAGGGAGAGTTACGGTTATTAAGTAAGGTTTGAAGCCTTTTGAACAGAGTAAATAACTCATAATCGGAACTAAAGCAGAGAGTTGCATCGCTAATACTTGTGCCTTATGAGTTTCTGTGCCAACATTTTGACATGCTCTAATCATTTCAGCTAGGTTAAGATTCTGTACTTTTAAGGGAGCTAAAACAGCCTGACAGTCAGCATTAGCATCTTCCTAAGCAAGCTGGAGACAAAGAACTTCAGCTGCTTGCTGATTGTCTATCTGTTGGGAAATGGCTGTTTGGAGACGGTTGATAAAGTCAACGTAAGGCTCATTTGCCGCTTAGCGAATAGTGGCGAATGAGCCGGTGGGCGTTCTGGAATTAGGGATTTTACTCCAGGCTTTGGCAGCAGCATCAGAGGCTTGACTGAATGCTTGCCTGTTCATCTGGCTCTGGGCCTGAGGAGCAGAATAATTCCCAATACCCAGGAGCATGTCAAGACTAACAGGGATATTATGATTAAGATTGTCTACTGCATAAAGGCCACAATGCTCCTTGTACTCTTGACTCCATACACTGAATTGAGCAGGAGTTAAAACTGTTCGCATTAGGAGATTCCAATCCCAGGGGGTCATTTCAAAGCATTGTCCTAAACCTTCCACAATCCCTTTTGTAGAGGAACATTGTAAACCATTTTCTATAATGCTTTTACGAAGTTCCTTAAAAGCTTGAAAGCCAAGGCCATCGTGACAGGGCAATCCTGATCCCCGAATGACAGGATAAGGAGAAAACCCCTCTTTCTCAAGGCCCTCCCGCAAACATCTTTCCATAAGAGACTCATGTTGAGAGAAATCAGCCTTGGGAGGCGTGGAAAGAGGAGGGTCATAAACATTTTCTTTACTAGGGGAGGGAGCAGAAGGAACTGCCTGTAGGGGCTATAAAGGGAGGTGGTAGTGATGCCAAGCAATAAGAACCGAAGCTGGGATGCTCATGTCACGATTGATGTTACCGATACGTTCCCATGGTTCTACATCAAGGTTCCCCCGCAAGGGGTACCAAGGACAGGCAGATTCAATTAAAAGCAGAAGTTGGGTAAGGGCTTCTTCTGACACCTTAAGCTTAGAGGGCTTTAACAATCCCACAACTGGGTTTTGTGTTGACACTGCTCAGGAGAAAGAGAATTCCCCATAGAGAGGAGGAATAGGAAGATGAAGGAAAGAATGATAGGAAAGCTCCTGGCCTGAAGCCTGAAATCCCTTGGGAGTGGTCAGGAAAGACCTGCTGCTCTGGGGCTAAAGCAGCCTGATCTGAGAGCGTACGGGAAAATTTCGCCTGCGGAAAAACCCCACTGCCCTCAGGCTGTGACGGCAGCCTGAAACGGACGCGTCCTATACTCACCACCTGAAGGGATTGAGTGTGAGGTATCTACAGCTCTCCCCTCACACGGGGCACCATCTGTCGCAGTGGCGATGGTTGTCGGGGCGGCGGAGACAATAACCAATGCCACAACTCTTACAGAGAAGTGGGGCCAGGAGGGTCACTCTTAATTGTGCTCATATGTGGAACCTGTACACAGACTAAGAGGCAGTTGTTCAAACAGAAGAACGGTATACTGCATGGTTTAAAGAAAAGAAAGGTGTATGTCAGGGTTATATCCTTTCATCATACTTATTCAATCTATATGCTGAGCAAATAATCTGAGTAGCTAGACTGTATGAAGCAGACCAAGGCATCAGGAATTGGAGGGCAACTCATTAACAACCTCTGTTATGCAGATAACACAACTCTGCTTGCTGAAAGTGAAGATGACTTGAAGCACTTGCTGATGAAGATCAAAGACTACAGACTTCAGTATGGATGATACCTCAACATAAAGAAAACAAACAACAACCCTCACAACTGGACCAGTAAGCAACAGCATGATAAATGGAGAAAAGATTGAAGTTGTTAAGGATTTCATTTCACTTGGATCCACAATCAATGCCTGTGGAAGCAGCAGTCAAGAAATCAAAAGATGGATTGCATTGGGCAAGTCTGCTGCAAAGACCTCTTCAAAGTGTTTAAAAGCAAAGATGCCACTTTAAGGACTAAGGTGTGCCTGACCCAAGCCATGGTGTTTTTAATCACCTCTTATGCATGTGAAATGTAGATAATGAATAAGGAAGACTGAAGAAGAATTGATGCCTTTGAATTACGGTACTGGCAAAGAAAATTGAATATACCATGGACTGCCAAAAGAACAAATAGATCTGTCTTGGAAGAAGTACAACCAGAGTGCTCCTTAGAAGCAAAGGTGGAAAGACTACATCTCACATACTTTGGACATGTTATCAGGAGGGATCAGTCCCTGGAGAAGGACACCATGCTTGGTAAAGTAGAGGGTCAGAGAAAAAGAGGAAGATCCTCAGTGAGACGAATTGACCCAGTGGCTGCAACGGTGGGCTCAAGCATAACAACAATTGTGAGAACGGCACAGGACTGAGCAGTGTTTCAGTCTGTTGTACACAGGGTTGCTACGAGTCAGAGCTGACTTGACAGCACCTAACAACAACAACAACAGGCTTATTGCTACTTAGGTAAATGATTAGAATAGGTTTCTTCTTCCCCCTCCCTCAACCTTCCTTACATATAGACAATGTGACTAAACTTTGCTAGGTGAGATGATAGCTAAAATGCTCTGTGGAGTGGCTGAAAAGTATCCCTTACAGGTAATACTCTCTCTTTTGTCCCTTCCTCCTGCTGCCTGAAATGCCAATGTGATGTCTCCAGTTTCAGTAGCTGTCTAGGATAATGAAATGACCATGAGAATAAGAACTAGCTACTTTAGAGCACTTTGCTTACTTTCCTTATGTTGGACACATCATCAGGAATGCCCAGTGGCTAGAGAAGGACATTATGTTTGGTAAAGCAGTGGATCAGCGAGAATAAGGAAAACTTTCCATGAGATGGATTGACATAATATCCTCAACCATGGGCTCAAACATATTAAAGATTATGGAGGTGTTACAAGAATGGCAGTGTTTTGTTCTGTTATACATAAGATCGCTATAGGTCAGAGCCAACTCAGTGGCAACTAACAACATTGTAGAGCAACAAGAGAGAAAGAGCCTGGGTCTCTTTGTCAGGATACTATGGAGCCACCCTACCGGCCTATGATTGCTGACCCCTGGACTTCTTTGTCTGGGTCTTTATTTATCACGACTGAGCCTAATTGAAATTAATACACATTCATTAGCATTAGCTCATTTAATCCATAGAAACAAGGCAGGTACTATTATTGGTGTCCCCATTTTACAGATGAGGAAAGAGTAGCAGAGAGAAACAAAGTGACTTGGGTCAGGTCACACAGCTCATTAGGGGTTGAACCAGGAACTGGATCTAGGCAGTCCTTCCCACAGTTTCTTAACTCTTGCCCTATATGAGAAACAAGCGGGAAGATCAAGCTCAATCTATCTGAAAACAAAAACAAAAACAAAAACAAAAAACACAGTGAGCATCCATGGTAGTAATATAAAGTGACAGATACAATTTCTCATAATTTTAATGGAACTTTCCAAAACATCATCTAGTTACCTCATCTTCTAGAAATCAGTGTGAGAAATTGAGCTTTGGTGATGCTGAAGACTTAGACTTTAATGTATAAAATGCTAAGGTCAGTCTTCAAAATAAAATAAAGACTTGTTCTCATCAAAATGACTCAAATACTGTGGTTAGTGAACAGCCATGGGGGAAATTTGAAACTATTGTCATAGATGCTCATAGTACTCTTATTCTTGAAAGTTCTTAATAGAACGGCTTGGTTTTTAGAGCATAAAACTCAGTAATGGGATGATTGATAGCTGAATGAAGAAGGCACTTGGTCAGAATGTTAAGCTATTTGATAAGAGTTCAAAGAGGTGAGATGATAAATTTCTTGGGTGAAAAAACACATTATTTGTCTCAAATAAACCCTCTGCCCTTGCTGTTTGATCTTTTTTTTTTTTCTTTTTAAATTGCTGCTTCTGCACTTTTACCTATTCTCTTCCCACCACTTGTAATACCTTCCTAAGTTATGGCCAGTTAATTCATTTCTCCAGATCATCGAAGTCCCAATTTCAATCCTGCTTTAACCATAAAGACTTCCCTGAATAGGCTAGGCCAGCATTATCTCTGTCCTTTCTGAAAACTGACAATATTACTTACACCTTTTGCATTCATTATATTGTGTAATTCAAGACCTTTTCCAATGTTTACCTGGCATGCCTTTTCAAAGGCATGGAGTGCTAGGACTATACGTTATAACCATTCTTTTTTTGGGGGGGAGGGGTGGTGGTGGTGTTCCAGACGTTAACTGGGGCTCTTTTCTTCTCAGAATTCTAGATATGTTTGGTTTCAATTCCAGCTAATTCCATGCATGAGAAATCCAAATTTCTGAGAAGGATTGCTACTCATTTCTGCGAACTTTAGCTCTAATGCTCTAAAGCTCTTCTCTAAGTCTTACTCTTACATACATATGTGTTTATACATTATGCCTTTCTCCAGTTCCTTCAGAAAATATACTTATGCCACAAATATTATGCGTTAGTAATCTTAACTGAAGATATAGGTGGTGAATGGGGGCACTTCCTCATGCAGTGCCCAGTTGTCTACCACTCTGCAGGGTCACTTCTGTCGGCCCTTCTCCTCCTCTTTCCTAGATTACCCTCTCCACTTCTACCTTTCCTGCTGTCATTCATAAAATTTCATTTCTGCACAGCTCCTGTGTAAAACTTGCAAACTGAAGCCTGTCAAAAATGCTCGCAGAACAAGGAAGCTTGAGTTACTAAAATCCACTTTCCTTATACTTGATATCATAAAAAGGGTTTTTTTTTCCCCCCCTATTCTATTTGTAGGCTTAACTACTGGTATAAGCTTTGGACTATCTCAGTACTAAGGGATGTGTAAATGAGAATATGCTTAAGGACATCCTAGCAAAACACCTTTATCACCTATTGCATAGGACATACTGGAGAAATCAAAACACACATTCAGCTCCATTTAATAAACATATTTGAGCTCATATTATGTGTTAAGCACCGGGGATGCAAAAAAATGAGAGAAGATCTCTGATCTCAAAGAACTAACCTAGCAGAAGAGGCCGACACATCAACAGATCATGTCAATATAAGTTGATAACAAATTTAATAAATGAAGTCTTAGAGGTCTAACAGAGTACTGAGCCTAGGTTAAGGTAAGTCTTCCTCTAAGGGACAGAACAGAGCTGAGTCTTGAAGGAAGAACCTAGGCAAATAAGGGTAGAAGTGGGGAATGCAGGCCATCAGGAGCATAAGTATAAGGGAAATACTAGAGATGAACCTGGATTGAGGGGATGGAATACATGCTATACCATGCAAAGGAGCTTAAACTTTATCTTCAAGGAAATGGTAAACCACAGAAGAATTTTAAGTATGGGGGATGTAGGTCATGATCAAATGTGCCTTTTAGATGCATAGTCAATCGTCAGTAATCTTCGATTCTGTATCCAGAATATGTCTACTTACTAAAATGCCTTTGTATCCCAAACTCAATACTCCCAGTCTTGCACAGTATATGGAAACGTGCAGAGCAGCAAATGAGCACATTCTCAGGTGAGCACGTTTTCAGGTAAGGTCAAACAAGGTGATGCTCTGCCTTGTTTTCTCTCTCAAAGTGTAAACAAGTATCCTTTTTTGCAATCTGTTTAGTGCCAGATTTTTTTGCATTTCTGTGTTTCACTGTTTAAAATGGCCCCCAAGCATAGAGATGAAATGCTGTCTAGTGTCCCTAAGTGAAAGAAGGTTGTGTTATGTCTTGTCAGGAAAATATATGTGTTAGACAAGCTTTGCTCAGGCATGACCTATAGTGCTATTGACTGTTAAGTGCTATGTTAATGAATCAAAAATATATATTAAATAAGGTGTCTTTAAACAGAAACACACATTAAACAAGGTTATATTTTGATCAGCTGATAAAAATGTTATGACAGAGGCTCATAGGCTCATAGGAACCTAACCCTGTATTCTCCCTAGGAACAATGGGTTGGTATTCACTAATTCAGTGTCTGTGGCAACTGTATAGAACGTAATCACTGTGAATAACAAGAATCAACGGTATAACTTTAAGAAGCATGGACTGGAAGGAAATAATACAAAAGGCAGGGGCAATTGCAGTCTTTGAGGTGAGAGGTAATAAGTATCAAAGGGAAGTAACAATAAGAACAACTTAATACAAATTCAGACTGTGAGCCACGCAATTCAAAGGCACACCATTCAAATGGACCACAGTGTGCAATGTGGCACAGCTAGTGGGAAAATGGAGTAGAGGGACAGAGTCAGGCAGTATTTAGGAGTAAAAGTAAAAAAAAAAAAAAAAAAAAGATTCCTTGAGGAGCAGTTGGTGTTTGGGTGGTGAGGGCTAGGAAAGAATCTAGACTATGAGGTTTCTGGTTTTGATAAACGTGAAAATCTGAAAACTACGTTTCAAGTGTTTGGTGAGTGCGCTTATGCACAGAAATACCACCCACTCTGTCCTTTACCTTTGTAAACTGGGCTATATATAAAATTAGAAAAATGATTTTGCCTCTAAGTCCACGGGTATAAGGGGGAAATAGCTTAACAGAAGGGAATAACAGGAATGTTACGGTACCTCTAGAGATTATTTATTTATTTATTTATCTTATTCTTTGGGTAACGTATTAACACAGTGGTTTCTAAGCTTTTTTTTTTTTTTAATAGCTTACCATTGCAGGTAAAACATTTTTGAGCCTCATCCAATATTGCACATTGATTTATCTATAATTTATATATTTACCACTTTACCAGTATCCTATACACGTATGAAAACTCGTGAAATACAATTTTGAAATAATGACATAAAAATACAGAAAAACCAGTTTTGATATTTCTTCCATCCTTTAATAGTTGATCAGTCTTTACTTTGTAGACCAGTGTCTAATTTAAAAGGCCCATGCCAGTTGATATGGCTTAACAATCATTCCAGAATTTCTGTGTTACCCAAAGTCCAGCCGAAAACTGACCTGTCTCTCTCTCTTTCTTTGTCCTTCTATTGGAATAGAAATTGTATGATACAGTTGAAGAGAATAGTCAGTCAGTGGCCAGGGGCCATTTTAAGCAGTATTCCTCTTGTATTATGAAAACTATAGAACTGACTCAAATATATACAAAAGTGATGGCAGTTTTTGATATGAAGTATAAAACTCAGGGTTGCTATGAGTCTGAATCAACTGGATGGCAATGGGTTTAGTTTATAAAACTCTACGAAATTGTACTATCAGAACTCTGGTTCTGAGTTCTACTTGCTGGCTATGCTCCAGAGACCAGAAAGTTGCTGGTCTGAGAGGAAGGTTTAGCAGTTCTCAGAAGAGGGAGTGCTAGGTGTGGTCTGACAGTGCCTAGCCCACCATAGGCTGAGGCTGTTTGTTGCTGATACAGGATATTCCAGTTGTAACATGTTCCTGTTTAGTTTAAAGGAATAGATCCCCCCCTGTTTTCATGGCAGTGTTTGGGATTGTTACTTTTGCTTTTGACAAAACCTTAAAGTGGAAAGGTGACTGGACAACATCCAGAGGGTAAAGAACAGGACAGATAGTAGGAAAAGGACCTAATTCCTTAGCATTTGGGCAGGCATTAGGAAAGGAGCCAACACAGTTGAATAGAGTCCTTTGTTAGGACCATGAGAAGGGAAACAGTGACTAGGTAGGAGATAATGGAGGAGGATCACATTGGGGAGGGTTAGGAGAGGGGAATGAAACGGGTGGAAAGAGCAGACAGCTGTTGAGTTCAAATCAGAGGCAATCCATCATCTGTTTAGAGTCACAATGAAAGTCAGAGATTCGATGGAATATGAATAACTGGGGTCATTGCTTCCAGCTGGAGCCACTCACATTGCCCCATCCCTGAAATGAATCTCTATTTACTTTGAAGGCAATTTGCTTTGTTTGGGGACTGAACGTGAGGAAAGCTGGCAGAGGGAAGGCTACTAACAATTAACTTCTTATTATGGTTAAGATAATTGGAGTTGTCTCTAGAGAAAGGCATGTCTGTTGCAGAAAGCGGTGCTAAAATTAATTTTTCCCTTCTGTCCATATAGTCTATATAACGTTTTTTATGCCTCAGAAAGGATGATAGATCGTAAATACAGAATGACTTAGCAGTATACATCTTTTGAAGTTGGAATACCAGCATTTGTTATTAGACTGGCTTCATCTTCCTAGCCAGAATGAATCAAATATATTATCTCTAAGCATTTTAAAATTTGCCATGAAATGACAAAAGCCAGGGACTTCAAAACAAAGATTGGTTATTTTTCCTAAGCCTGTGATTCTGAGGTGGAAGAAAAAGCTATTTAAAAACTGAAGTTGCATAATATTCTTGAATTTTCTAGTGCTAGTTAAGCTCATAAATCATCTTCAATTTTTTTCATCACAACTTCTGTTTTAAATAAATGAATCAAGACGATCATAGAAATTGAGTTTCTGAATGCTACTCAGTATGTCACAGGCCAGTAATGAATGGATTTCGTTTCTACTCTTTGTAGCAGATATCATTCTTGAGATTAAGTAATGGCTGTGGGCTCTGTTGGTCTGAGCCCTAGGCTGGAAATAAAGACATTGGCTTCAGTTCTGGCTTTGAAACTGACCAAATCATCCAACCCACTGAAGACTCAGTTTTCTCTGATGTGCAATGGGGATGCTAAACATTCTTTCTAACTCATTGCAATAACAATAACAATAATGATAACACCAAGAATAATAACTACCACTAATATTTATTGAGCAATTACTATGTGTAGCCACCATGTTACATACTTAGTTTAGTAAATATAAAAAAATGTTAAGTCCACAGCTGGCATTGCCACTAAGAGAGAAAAAAGGTTTTTTTTTTGTTTGTTTAGGAGAGACTATTTTTCTAAGTTTCATTTTGTCTCAAACACTGTGATCCCTGGGTAAACTTCTAAAAATGATTTATTTATTCTTTTTACCCAAATCTTTATTGAGCACCAATTATACCTAAAGCATGATGTTGGGCATTGTAGACTGTTAGGTTGTAACAAACTCAGAACTCTTCTCAGTGAGCTTGCAGTCTATTAGGGAAGGCAGAATAGTGGGACATGGAAGAGGATGAATTCTGCAGTGAGAATGCCTGAGTTTGAAGGCTCATACTTCATCTTCTAGCAGTATACCCTTTTGCATGCTATTCTAATTATTAAAAACTCAGTTTCTATATCTTTAAAATGGGATAATAATAGTCCCCAACTCATAGGGTTATTGTGATAATTACATAAGACAATCCAATTAAAGTGCTTAGCAGTGCTTTACATAGGATAAATGTTCAACTATTTTTACTACTCCTACTAATACGGGAAAACGTTATATATTAAGTAATAATACCATTAAATAGAATGGGGTAATAGCCAGTGGGAAGTGTAGGTAAATTATAAATAAAGCTCAGAAAATGGATTTTATTTCTATAGGTGATGGTGGAGATCAGGAATTAGGGCTCAATAAAGAAGACTGCATTTGGGCTGAACCTTAACAAATAAGTATGATTTAGATCTATGTAGATTAAAAAAAAATTCTAGGTAGAGGAAGTATTGTTGTTAGTTGCCATTGAGTCAGTTCCAACTCATGACGTAGACAGAATAGTTTAATTAAAGTCATAGATGGAGCAACATACAGTGCCACAAACAGGAAATAGTGATTGATCCAGTCTGGCTATAACACAGGATGATGGAAGGGAAGAAGTTGAGAGGGTAAGTTGGAAGAGCAAAGCAGATTCAGTACATGGAAACCCTTGAATGTAAATTTGTTGAGGAAATCTTAATTTGAGTTTGTAGACAACGAGGAGTCATGTAGCCTCTCTTGAGAAGTCTTGTGATGTGAACATACTCAATGTTTAGGAATATTAACTTGGATATGCAGACTAATGATATAGAAGATGGGCTTAGAAGGGAATAGAAAGCTTGAAGATAATCGCTTAGAAGAATTTTAAATTAAGACTGAGAGAGACAGTAAGGCAATGGAAGTGACTAAATCCTACTGATTTATTTTTATTTATATGTGGTTTTGTACTACCCACCTTTTCCCTCATTCCCAAAGTGATCTAAGTAACTATCGACTGTGTTTCCTTTACCCTTTGTGCATGTTGTCTGTCATATGAATACTCTCAAGCCATCTGGCCTTTTCATTATATACCTCCCTAATGGAAGGCAGATATGATTACCAAATTTAAAATATACTTTTAGTACTAGGGAATCAGTAAGTTTTCAGTAACAGAAATCTAAACTGAACCAACTTAGGCAAAATATTGGACTTTATTGGATATATAGGAAGGGTAGTATTTCAATTGACCACTATCTATCAGTTTATCATATTGTGATGACTTGAGTATTTCTGTGATGCTGGAAGCTAATCCACCTGTATTTCAAATACCAGCAGGGTAACCCATGGTAGACAGGTACCAGTGGAACTTCCAGACTAAGATGGAGTAGGAATGAAGGCATGGTAATCTATTTCCAAAAATTAGGCAATGAAAATCTTATAGTTCACAACAGAACATGTCCTACTTACTTGCTTTGGACATGTCAGCAGCAGGGATCAGTCTCTGGGGGAGGACTTCACATTTGGTGAAGTAGAGGCCCAATGAGGGTGAGGGAGACCTTGGTGAGATGGACTGGCACAATAGCTGCAACGATGGGCTAGGACATGCTGGTGATCATAAGGATGATGCGGGGCTCGGCAAAGGTTTGTTCTGGTGTACATAAGGTCACCATGAGTTGGTGCTATCTAATTGGAAGAAGTATGACCAGAATGCTCCTTAGAAGCAAGGATGGTGAGACTTTGTCTCCCATACTTCGGACATTTTATCAGGAGGGATCAGTCCCTGGAGAAGGACATCATGATTGGTAGAGGGTCAACGAAAAAGGGGAAGATCCTCAACAAGATGGGGTGGCTGCAACAATGGGCTTAAGCATAATAACAATTGTGAGGATGGCACAGGACCGGCAGTGTTTCGTTCTGTTGTACACAGGTTGCCATGAGTTGGAACTGACTCAATGGCTCCTAACAACAATAACAACAATCTCTCTTTATATATGTATCTCCGTTGAAGTGTTTAACAATCAGATTATGGGAAAGGCAGGGATTCTGTTGACCATCAATAACTAAAGACAAACTGAAATGCTGCTGGGTCTCTTGCCCCATGACTCTTCTCTTTATTTTTAGTTCAACTTTATTCCTCCCTGGAGCCCTGATGGTGCAGTGGTTAAGAGCTACAGCTGCTAACCAGAAGGTCAGCAGTTCAAATCCACCAGCTGCTCCCTGGAAACCCTATGGGGCGGTTCTACTCTGCTTTATAGGTTCACTATGAGTTGGAATCGACAGCAATGAGGGTTTTTTTTTTTTTTTTGGTTATTTCCTCCTAATGCATATAGGTTTCTTTGCCCACAGTGGGGAAATACAGCCACCAAAGGCTCCAGAGCCTCAGATCTTCACAAACAGTATCTCTCCAAAGAGGAGATGATTTGATCCCAATTCCAGCTTAAAAAATCATTAAGAAGGACTCAAATGGGCTCAGCTTGGGTTAGGCAATTGCTGCTCGTCAATAGACCATGGAAAGTTTTGAATGCCTGACTAGGAGTTTAGATTATATTCTCTAGAGCAGGGTTACTTAACTTTTTGTGTCACATGCCTCTTTGATAGTCTAATAAAGTTTATGGAACCTTCTCAGAATAATAATTTTTTAAAATGATGTAAAAAAAGACTATCAGGGTTTCAAAGGGAGACATTTAGATAGAGTCAAAATATTTAAAAAATTTTGATGTCATAATATATGTGCTTCTTTATTAGCATATTAATTAACAAAATTTAGTGGCAGGACTACCAACTAATATAATTACAAAAAATGATGATGATAAATGATATTTTTAGATATTTGCAACTGTAAAATGACAGGATAATATCTGCCATTTCTGTTAGGACAAAATTAGAGATACTGCTGTAGTGTTTTGCCTGCATTCATTATTGAAGGATCTGCTAAAGTCCATTAGAGGTTGGTGAAAATGAAGATGTTATTTTTTTTTCTCATCCAAGTTCATGGACACCTTGAATTCTATCCACAGCTGATTTATAGCAGTGAGGAACCCTGCTGTCAACAATTGTAATCAGAGGAGTGATGTGATCAGAAACACTGTTATCAGACTAGCTAAGAGCATGAAATTTGGCATCAGAAATATATGGAATTGAATCCCCTTTCTGAAACTTTAATATCTTTGTGAGTTAAACCAGTTCAGGCAGTCCCTGGGGTTATGAACATCTGACTTACGGACAACTCATACTTAAGAATGGACTGCCATAAAGCCAATTATATTAAAATCTTGAGTTAAATACATTCAGTGGTTCATAACAATAAACACACGCACTACTTGTGATGCTCATGAAAACACTGCATGGTTTAGAAGTTTTTATTAAGTGTTTTATATGCATAGAAAGGTAAGAAATATATACAAAGACAAACGCTTGACTAACTGACACTAAATAAGAACCGTAGGTGCGTGTTCAGACTTACCTACAAATTCGTCTTAAAGACAGACTTAGGAGTAGAAATTGTTTGTAACCCAAGGACTGTCTGTAACTTCTCTAACCTTTTTTTTTTTTTTTTTGCCGACTAAATGATTACAGCTGTAATTAAACTCAGCTTAGTTTTAAGGATTAAATGAGATAATCCATGTGACATGATTAGTAAAAGTTTGGCAGAGTCATTTTAGGTTAAAAATAATCCTTGTGGCTAACGATACTCTTTTTTACCTCTTACGTTCTATGACTATCGATACACTTGGATATATATTTGTAGGAAAAAATCTTTGGCTATCTTCTTGGAAAGAGTGCTAGACTATTTCACATTAAACCTTTCTTGGAAGGAGATGGGGGAGAATGATATTTCCTCTTCCTGTTAGTTTAGGGTTATAGGCATAAATTCAGTGACATCTTGGGAAGAGTGACTTTTCATATGGATGGCAGATGGGGCTGTCATATTTCTTAAAATACCAACAGCATAATCAGGAAAGGCTCTATTCTAAGTTTGGGATGTAAGCTCTGTCTCTTGGGTATGGCAAGCTGTGCATTCCAGCCTCCTGAAATGATTCCTGCTAGCTAAAATAACACTGAAGTTGCTAAAATTTTAGTTGATTTTGCATCCAACACCTGGCTCTTCGTTGAATTGTTTATACTCATGGTTTTAATTTTAGATTTAAGCTTCATATTTTTCCTACTACTCCAGATATTCTTGATTTTCTAACTGAATTTAAAATGTTTATGATTTACCAGCAGATTCTGTAATTTTAGATCTTATTGTAAATATACAAAGTGCTACAGTACAAACTTGCTGCTTTCCTCTCTGTCTCTTTTGCCAGAACACAAATCTTTAAATGCTTTGCCAGTTCCTTTTATAATCAGCCCCTTATTTCATTGACAAATTCAATAGGGATACGGTAATGAAACGAAGTGATTTTTATTTTGTTTGTGATTTGATTAATTGGCTATTTGCCAGGTTTTATGTTTACTTTTGTTTTCCATTGTATCTATTTGCAAGAGGCTTACATGTTAAAGTACATTTTAACAAGGTTGGTTAGTCAGAGCATAAAGCCTCCTTGTTGTTCGGTAAAGTCCCCTTATGTTTTTTGTCAAAACCATTCACTTCTCAGGAACCATTCACTTCTCAGCTCCTTTCCTTGGTTTTTTTGAATCTCCGTGAGTGCTGACAAATACTGAAATAAAATTGTGTGCAACTTATCTGGGATCCTTTTATGTTTAGCCTTTTTCCTTCTACTTGTCCTTCTAGGTTGAAAACATTATTGACCTTCTTGAGAATTTCACCGTAGGTGGATTTCTTTCTTCTACTGTGGAAAAAGGCACTTAACTCATTTTCCAAATTGCAGCTCTTGCATTCGGAAGATCAGTTAATTCTTTCATCTTTTCAGCGGCCACAGCTCTGCATTTATATCACTGTCAGAACACTTGTCACAAATATTGTAGTTGTGTCCACCAGACTGTGGACTGCTAGCACCCAGGGACTTTTGATACATTCATTCATTTATTCAGTCAAGAAATCACTTATTTATTGAGCACGTGTCCTGTATCTGGTAAGTGGTAAGTATAGAGTATATTCTGGTGACTAAGGTAAGATTCCTACTGTCACAAAATTTAGAGTCCAATGGATTACGTCTTTCATTCCATACCCACCAAGTTTGACACGCACAGGTAGTCAGTAAATGTTATAAGAAAAAATAATGAAAACCGAAATTTACAGTTAAAAAACCTGTTAAAGTAAACAACTAAATTTATCGATGCATAGTTATAATAAATACAAGCCATGTGAGAATCTCTTGGGTAAAGGAAAAAGCGGAAGGTACGTGAAGTGTTTTGCAAAATGTTTATCTTCTTTCTCAGGCAAGGCAAAATTTAATTTTAGAGAAGGTCACTGTATTAACAATGTGCTTTGAGGGAGCAATGCATCGTTTTAAAAACTTTCCAATGCTGACCCAAGAAAAGATTGCCCCGAAGGTATTTCAGGTCTCCGAAATGTTCATTTCTAGCAATTCTATTCAGATGGGCGCTCATCAGCATGCGTTGACATCTTGCAGTAATGGAGCGTGTTTCCTCTGCCTGGATCAACGCCAGTGCTCCATTCATTCGATTGTTTTATTCATGAAAACTCCAATCCGCCTCAGTTCTCCCCTGTTTCATTATCTTTGTAATAACAACTTGTAAGCGAAGATAACTCAGAATGAATATTACTAATAGATCACCTTATAAGAAAGACACCAAATGTCTGATATAAGTATGAGCATGTTTGCTTTATTAATAAGGCTGAAATGAGGAGGGGTGAAGAAATCTTAGCATATATGTAGGTAAGACAAGGGCAATGCAATTCACATCGTAGTGTACAGAAGCTGACAGCTTAGGAGGCAATGTTGAGCACAGGGTAAGGAATAGGACCATGGATAAGAAAAGGAAGCTGTTTAAAACATAGACAGACATTCTGAATTAAATGGATCTCCTGAGCTAGACGGTTTACATTCCACTGTGGTCAGTTAGGGAAGGGTTTAAAAAAACTGTCTTTTGACATAAAGGCAAGTCATTGATTCTGAGAGACTTTAGGCAAATCAGTTCATATCTTTGGACATCAGCCTCCTCATCTATCTTGTAAGGACAAAGAGGAGGTAGTTAATAAGAGTAGTTACTCAAGAGCCTCTAATATATATATATTTTTTTCAGTGTATGCAATGACATTAAACTTTTACTTTGGCTACTGTTACTGATAATAAAACTATCTATTAAAATAAAAATTAGCTGTGTCCCTATTGGTTTTAAACTAATGGCACTATTTTAAAAAATATTTTCTTATGTATTTTGCTTTGGATAGGTAGTAACTCTGTCCAGAGCTTTTTGGCAGGCATAAGAATTACAGCATCTATGCATCAGCCAGGCAAACAGAGCCACTGTAATTTTTATGGGAATTATGGGTTTATTATGGAAGTTAGAACATCCACAAATGTAATAGGAGATGGGGAAGTAGAGGTCTAGAAAGGGAAGTCAGAGGGCTGCGGTAACAATTGTTAACTACTTTACCTGATACACTGGTGCAACTAGAGAGGCCCATGTGAACAGCAAAGAGCGAACTTTTGAGAGGTCTTAGGAAATTGCTGCCTCAGAGAAAACTCTTGTCTCTACAGAGGTGAAGCCACTCTTTTGTGGAGGTACAGCTAAGTCTCTGGTAGTTGGCCTGGGATTGCTCTTGGCCAGCAAAGATGAGTGTGGCACTAGCTGGATGTGGAGCAGAGGAGGGCATGATCAAGCTTGGACCTGCCGGGTACTTCCTCATCTGTTCTTACTGTGTTGTTCTGTACTGGACTGCAACCACTTTCAGAAAGTAATGGCTCGACTTCATTTCACCTTCCAAATCACATGCAAGTTCCTCTTTTGGCCAACTCTGACCTTGTTGATATTGCATAATACAACACCAAAGGACAGAAAAAAAATTGAAAGCAAATGTGTTTGATTTGAGTCTTCTTAATACCAAATTTTAACTACATATGACAGTAGATAACTGTCTTTAAATCTTTTCAGATAGACAGCTGAGAGAAGAGTGATGACTAAAGTCACCATTTAAAACAATAGGAAAAAAAATAAAGATGAAACTATAACTTGCATGTCGCATTACAGTGTATAAAATGCTTTAATTTTATTATTGTATATGGTTTCACAAGTACTTTCAGACAAAAAAAACTGTGACTAAACTCTAAATAATTGGCCAAGATCATAAAGTAAGAATCAGGATATCATCCTGGATAGAGAATTCCTTATGCATCTTAAAGGATTTCAGAAGGCACTCCTTACTTTAAGTGTCTTTGACTATTTTGTTTTGGTCATGGAAACTTAATAATTGATGATGCACATCATTGGGTTATAAATAAAAACAATAGTAATAATAATAACCCCATTTTATGTGTAATACATTTTGGAGCTTTTGATAGCCTTTCACATTTATTATCTTATTATTATTTTTTTAAGAAAATATTCATGGAGGCGGAGTCAAGATGGCAGTGTAGTTAGATGCTTCCTGTATCCCTCTTACAACAAAGACCTGGAAAAACAAGTGATTTGATTATATATGAATATCTTAGGAGCCCTGAACAAGGCAAAATTGAGGAATCAGACTGAGTGGCAGGGGGAGAGGGAGACAGTTTGGAAGAAGCCAGCAGCACCAGAGTGGCAGTGGCAGGACGGCAACTCCTTGGCTGCACCGGCAACTCCTCGGCCACGATGGCAACTCCTCAGGGGTGCTGGGTTCGCAGTGAAACAGGCAAACAGCTGTGCGCACACTCAGAAAGCAGTTTCCACATTGAGAGAGATCTGGCAGCAGAGATTCTGTTTGGACACTCCGAACCAGTGAAAAGCAGCTCCCAAGTGGCTAAAGAAAAGTACATGTGTGCAGCCTTTGGCGGGGATTTTTTCTTTTTCTTTTTTCTTTTTAAAGCCCATTTAGGAAAAACCTCTCGCCCTTTTACCTCCTCCCTCTGCGCTCTGCACCGGCAGTCCACTGGGCCAGACGTAGATCCCAAAAGGCCCCCTGACCCATTCTCCTGGCCTTGGAGAGGGAACAAATAAGCTACTGGCTCCCCTAAGCCAGGAACACAGGGTTGACACAGCTCCTTTGCTAGGCACAGGCATAAGGTGTCTGCACACTCTGAGTGCCTTACACCCCTGTATAGACTTGCGGGTACCCATCTCAACAGTGTTACCCCTCACTACCACAGTATAACAGGGCAAACATCTGAAGTTTAACTTCAGCTGTTTCAGCTGTGAAGTGGTATATTTGTGATCCTCAAAACAGCCCTGCCCCTTAAGTAGGCACTTTTATAAATCCGCAACAGTGGTTTGAGGACTGGCGGCAGCACCTAAACCTCCTAGTCACCTGCTACAGGAGTCCAAGAAAAAGTGGTGCCCTCGAGTCTTTACAGCCAACAGAGTGGGGAGCTCATAGTCTGCCTGCAAAACTTAGCTACCTACTCACCATATAGAATGGGGACACTCTTTCCTTTCAGACTCTCGGGGCAGCTGTCAGCCCCCTGCCTGGGTCAGGGCGTGATCCCCTACCACAGCCAGAGTCCAGTGCCTGAACCAATCACCCATGCCTCTCTAGGACTGTGGGCGAGAGCCTGCATCACACACTTGGTAACCAACAGCCTGGTCACCTGAGCTAAACCCATATAGGAAAATTTAACAGGCTCCTGTGGGCACGTACTTAGTTACCGCACTAACTACCTGGTGACAGGATGTTAGAGCTTCAAAGGTGTCAATAATCAAACTAGTGCACATGAGCAGCCTATTGGGGCATCTCAAAACAAAACAAGAAGCTAGGACTCAGTAAACAACTATACAATAAAATTATAATAACTTATTAATGGCTTGGAGACAACAGTCAATATCAAATCACATAAAAAGGCAGTCCGTGATGGCTTCAGCAAGCTCCCAAAATAAAGAATCAATAAATTCTCTGGAGGAAGAGAATTCCTTGGAATTACCAGAGGCAGAATACGAAAGATTGATATACAGAACTCTCTTAGAAGTTAGAAAGGAAATTCTACAAAATACAGAAACAGCCAGGGAACATACAGACAAAGTAGTCACGGAACTTAAAAAAGTTATTCAAGAACATAATGACAAGCTTAATAGGCTGCAAGCATCCATAGAGAGACAGCAATAAGAAATCCAGAAGATTAACAATAAAATTTCAGAATTAGATAACTCAATAGAAAGGCATAGGAGCAGAATAGAGGCAGTAGAAGTTAGAATTAGTGACATTGAAGGTAAAGCTCTTGATGCCAATTATTTGAGGAAAAATCAGATAAAAGAATTAAAAAGAATGAAGAAACTCTAAGAGTTACGTGGGACTCTATCAAGAGAAATAATGTACAAGTGATGGGAGTACCAGAACAGGGGAGGTTAACAGAAAATACAGAGAAAATTGTTGAAGATTTGTTAACAGAAAACTTCCCCGATGTCATGAAAGATGAGAAGATATCTATCCAAGATGCTCATCAAACCCCACATAAGGTAGATGCCAAAAGAATGTCACCAAGACATATTATAATCAAACTTACCAAAACCAAAGATAAAGAGAGAATTTTAAGTGCAGCTAGGGATAAAAGAAAAGTCATCTACAAAGGAGAGTCAATTAGAATAAGCTCAGACTACTCAGCGGAAACCATGCAGGCTAGAAGGCAACGGGATGACATATATAAAGTCTTGAAGGAAAATAACTGCCAGCAAAGAATTATACATCCAGGAAAACTGTCTCTCAAATATGATGGCAAAATTAGGGCATTTCCAGATAAACAGAAGTTCATGGAATTTGCAAAAACCAAACCAAAACTACAAGAAATACTAAAGGGAGTCCTATGGTTAGATAATCAATAACACCAGATAACAACGCAAGACTAGAACACAGGATACAGCAACCAGATATTGACTCAGACAGGGAAATCAAAAATACGTCAAAGCTACAACATTGAAAATAGGGAAACAGATATCAATATGTAAAAAAGGACAACATCAAAACAAAAAAGAGGGACTTAAAAAATGCAGACATTGATTTTCCATATGGACAGGAAGTTAAGGCAATATAAAATAACAAAAGACTGGTATAAACTTAGAAGAATAGGGGTAAATATTAAGGTAACCAAAAAGGAATCTAACAATCCTACAAATCAAAATAAAAAAGTAGAAAAACATAAAAGAACCAGCAAACACAAGATCTACAACAATGAAAATGATGAAAAAAAAATACATAAAGAAAAATGACTCAGCACAGAAAATTAAGGGGAACAAAGAAACTGTGAACAACACACAAAAAGAGATATCAGGATGACAGCACTAAACTCATACCTATCAATAATTACGCTGAATGTAAACGGACTTAATACACCAATAAAGAGACAGAGAGTGGCAGATTGGATAAAAAGCATGATCCATCTATATGCTGCCTACAAGAGATACACCTTAGACTTAAAGACACAAACAGGCTAAAACTCAAAGGATGGAAAAAAAATATATCAAGCAAACAACACTCAAACAAAAGCAGGAGTGGCAATATTAATCTCTGACAAAATAGACTTTAAAGTAAAATCCACCACAAAGGATAAGGAACGGCACTGTATAATGATTAAAGGGTTAATACACCAGGAGGACATAACTATAATAACTATTTAAGCACCAAACAACAGGACTCCAAAATACATAAAACAAACTCTAACAGCTCTGAAGAGAGAGAGAGAGAGAGAGACGGCTCCACAATAGTAGTAGGAGACTTCAACACATCACTTTTGATAAGGACAGAACAACCAGAAAGAAGCTCAAAAAAGACACGGAAGAGCTAAATACTACAATCAACCAACTTGATCTCATAGACATGTACCGAACACTGCACCCAACGGCAGCCAAGTATACTTTCTTTTCCAATGCACATGGAACATTCTCCAGAATAGACCACATATTAGGCCATAAAGCAAGCCTTAACAAAATCCAAAACATTGAAATATTCCAAAGCATCTTTTCTAACCATAAAGCCATAAAAGTGGAAATCAGCAACACAAAAAGCAAGGAAAAAAAAATCAAATATGTGGAAACTGAACAACACCTTGCTCAAAAACTACTGGGTTATAGAAGAAATTAAGGATGGAATAAAGAAATTCATAGAATCAAACGAGAATGAAAACACATCCTACTAGAACCTTTGGGACACAGCAAAAGCAGTGCTCAGAGGTCAGTTTATAGCAATAAACGCACACATCCAAAGAGAAGAAAGGGTCCTAATCAAAGCATTAACCCTACAGCTGGAACAAGTAGAAAGAGAGCAGCAAAAGAAGCCCACAGGTGCCAGAAGGAAGGATATAATAAGCATTAGAGCAGAATTAAATGAAACAGAGAATAGAAAAACAATTGAAAGAGTTAACAAGTCCAAAAGCTGGTTCTTTGAAAAGTTAAAAAAAATTGATAAACCACTGGCCAAACTGACAAAAGAAAAACAGGAGAGGAAGCAGATAACCTGTATAAGAAATGAGATGGGTAATATCACAACAGACTCAACTGAAATTAAAAGAATCATGACAGATTACTATGAAAAATTATACTGTGATAAATTTGAAAACCTAGAGGAAATGGACAAATTTCTAGAAACTCACTACCTACCTAAATTAACACAAACAGAGGTAGAACAACTAAATAAGCCCATAACAAAAGAAGAGATTGAAAAGGTTATAAAAAAAACTGCCAAAAAAAAAAGCCCTGGCCTGGATGGCTTCACTGGAGAATTCTACCAAACTTTCAGAGAAGAGATAACACCACTTCTACTAAATGTATGTCAGAGCATAGAAAAGGATGGAATACCCCCAAACTCGTTCTATGAAGCCCGCATAACCCTGATACCAAAACCAGGTAAAGACACCACAAAAAAGGAAAATTACAGACCAATATCCCTCATGAACATGGACACAAAAAATTCTCAACAAAATTCTAGCCATAGAATTCAACAACATATCAAAAAAATAATTCTTCATGATCAAGTGGGATTTATACCAGGTATGCAGGCATGGTTCAACATTAGAAAAACAATCAAAGTAATCCATCACATAAATAAAACAGAAGACAAGAACCACATGATCTTATCAATCGATGCAGAAAAGGCATTTCAACAAAGTCCAACACCCATTCATGATAAAAACTCTCTATAAAATAGGAATAGAAGGGAAATTCCTCAATATAATTAAGGGGATTTATACAAAACCAACAGCCAACATCATCTTAAATGGAGAGACTTTGAAAGCATTCCCCCTGAGAACAGAAACCAGACAAGGATACCCTTTATAACCACTATTATTCAACACTGTGCTGAAGTCCTAGCCAGAGCAATTAGGCTAGAAAAAGCAATAAAGGGCATCCACATAGGTAGGGAAGAAGTCAAAGTATCTGTATTTGCAGATGATGTGATCTTATACACAGAAAACCCCAAAGAATCCACGAAAAAACTACTGAAACTAATAGAAGATTTCAGCAAAGTTTCAGGATACGAGATAAACATACAAAAACCAATTGGATTCCTTTACACCAACAAAGAGAACCTTGAAGAGGAAATCACCAAATCAATACCATTTACAATAGCCCCCAAGAAGATAAAATACTTAGGAATAAATCTAACCAGAGACGTAAAAGATTTATACAGAGAAAATTACAAGACACTACTGCAGGAAACTAAAAGAGACCTGCATAAGTGGAAAAACATACCTCGCTCATGGGTAGGTAGACTCAACATAGTTAAAATGTCAATTCTACCCAAAGCAATGTACAGATCCAATGCAATCCAGATCCAAATTCCACCAACATTTTTTAATGAGATGGAGAAACTAATCATCAACTTCATATGGAAAGAGAAGAGGCCCCGAATACATAAAGCATTTCTCAAGAATAAGAACAAAGTGGGAGACCTTACTCTACCTGATTTTAGGACCTATTATACTGCCACAGTAGTCAAAACAGCCTGGTAGTGGTACAACAACAGATACATAGACCAAAGGAACGGAGTTGAGAATCGAGATGTAAGCTCATCCACCTAAGAGCAGCTAATATTTGACAAAAGACTAAAGTCCATTAATTGTGGAAAAGACAGTCTCTTTAACAAATGGTGCTGGCATAACTGGATATCTATATGCAAAAAACTGAAACAAGACCCATACCTCACACCATGTACAAAAACTAACTCAAATTGGATCAAAGACATAAATATAGAATCGAAAACTATAAAGATCATGGGAGAAAGAATAGGGACAATGCTAGGAGCCCTAACACATGACATAAACACGATACGAACCATAAGTAACAATGCACAAGCACCAGAAGAGAGACTAGGTAAATGGGATCTCCTAAAAAATCAAACACTTATGCTCATCAAAACACTTCACTAAAAGAGTCAAAAGACAACCTACAGACTGGGAAAAAATTTTTGGCTATGACAAATCCGATCAGCGTCTAATCTCTAAAATCTATAAGATACTGCAAAACCTCAACAACAAAAAGACAAATAACGCAATTAAAAAATGGGCGAAAGATATGAACACGCACTTTGCCAAAGAAGATATTCAAGCAGCTAACAGAGACATGAAGAAATGCTTACGATAATTAGCCATTAGAGAAATGCAGATCAAAACTACAATGAGATATCATCTCACCCCAACAAGGCTAGCATTAATCCAAAAAAACACAAAATAAAAAATGCTGGAGAGGTTGGAGAGACTGGAACACTTACACACTGTTGGTGGGAAGGTAAAATGGTACAACCACTTTGAAAATCGATTTGGTGCTTCCTTAAAGAGCTAGAAATAGAAGTACCATAAGATCCTGCTCCTTGCAGTATATTCTAGAGAAACAAGAGCCTTCACACGAATAGATATATTCACACCCATATTCATTGCAGCACTGTTCACAATAACAAAAAGATGGAAGCAACCCAGGTGCCCATCAAGGGATGAATGGATAAACAAATTATGGTATATCCACACAATGGAATATTACGCAACGATAAAGAACAACGATGAAGCTGTGAAACATCGTATAACATGGTGGAAGCTGGAACTTATGCTGAGTGAATTTAGTCAGTCACAGAAGGACAAATACTGTATAAGACACTATTATAAGAACTCAAGAAAAGGTTTAAACACAGTAGAAAACATTCATTGATGGTTACGGGGCGGGGAGGCGGGGTGAGGGTTATTCACTAAGTAGATAGTAGATAAGAATGATCTTCGGTGAAGGGAAGGACAGCACACACTACAGGGGAAGTCAGCACAACTGGACTAAATCAAAGCTAAGAAGTTTCCTGAATACAATCAAATACTTTGAGAGACAGAGTAGCAGGGATGGGGCGTCTGTCGACCATGCTTTCAGGGGACATCTAGGTCAATTGGCATAACAAAGCTTATTAAGAAAATGTTCTGCATCCTACTTTGGTGAGTGGCATCTGGAGTCTTAAAAGCTTGCAAACAGCCATCTAAGATGCATCAGTTGGTCCCAGTCAGTTGGAGTAAAGGAGAACAAAGAACACCAAAGACACAAGGAAAGTATTAGCCCAAGAGAGAGTTAGGAGCAGGTAGAATGGTCATGGGAAATCAGGGGTGGAAAGGAGGAGTGTGCTTTCACAGAATGGGGTGAGCAATTAGGGTCTCATAACAATGTATGCAAAAAAAAATTTTTATATGGGAGACTAACTTGAAATGCAAACTTCATTTAATTACAACAAGAAAAAATTTAAAAAAATATTCGTGTGGTTTCTTTTTATTATATCCATTTTACAAATAAAAACATTAAGAACCAGGTCATCTTCAAGTTCAGAGCTCTTTCTAGTTTTTCTACCACTATCTTACTCACTGCTAGTCACAGATGAGGCACTAAAAATATTTTGTATGCATAGATTTATAAATGAGAAAATACTTTAAACT
Organism: Dugong dugon; assembly: GCA_030035585.1. Taxonomy (NCBI): domain Eukaryota; kingdom Metazoa; phylum Chordata; class Mammalia; order Sirenia; family Dugongidae; genus Dugong; species Dugong dugon. The sequence continues at coordinate 101,648,594 of CM057467.1, read as the reverse complement.
GAAGTTGTTAAAAAACCATTTTCCTATTATTTATTAAAAGGATCCTGGTTGTGTAGTGGTTACCCACTCATCTGCTAACCAAAAAGTCAGCAGTGAGGAAGAAAGATGTGGCAGTCTGTTTCTATAAAGATTACAGACTTGGAAACCATATGGGACATTTCCACTCTGTCTTATCGGGATACTATGGGTTGGAACTGACTTGACAGCAATGGCGGTATTATTTACTGAAGATCAGAACAGAGAGGTGTATATTAAAGACATCAGCACCAGGAGGGACTCTAAGAAAGGGTCTGTGACTCCAGAAGCCATGGGAAGAGTTGGGAGAGGGAGAATGCTACAGATACTCTAGGGATGAAAGTCCTTCACTAAGATCGAACAAAGGATGACACCCAGTAAGTTGAGAGAATGCAAAATTTCCCTCTGGGAAAAAGGGGATTTGAAAATATAGGTAATACTGGAGCAAATAACTTATCTTGTTTTCATTCTTTCAGGATATTGACGATGGAAATATGGTCATTCAAGAAAGCCCTTGAAAATAATAAGAAACTTTGGAAAATATATTGTACTGTTTATTTCATAATATGTATTTGAAATCGTCTAGGAAGTACAAGGTTACCTGGCAATGATTTTTGCCAAGTTATTGTTGTAATATATGAAACTGCTATTCCAGGTCAATCTCTGAACTCTCTGTGGTATAATAGAAATAGGCTTGCACAGGAAAGAAAGAAAAGGCCAAAATGGATGTCAGTAGAGACTCTGAAACTTGCCCTTGAACATAGCGTACCTAAAGCGAAAGAAGAAATGATGAAGTAAAAGAGCTGAACAGAAAATTTCAAAGGGTGGCATGAGAAGACAGAGTAAAGTGTTATGATGAAATGTGCAAAGACCTGGAGTTAGAAAGCCAAAAGGGAAGAACATGCTTGGCATTTCTCAAGCTGAAAGGACTAAAGAAAAAATTCAAGCCTCGAATTGCAATATTGAAGGATTCTATGGGGAGAATATTAAATGATGCAGGAAGCATCAAAAGAAAATGGAAGGAATACACAGAGTCATTGTACCAAAAAGAATTGGTTGACATTCAACCACTTCAGGAGGTAGCATATGATCAAGAACTGATGGTACTGAAGGAAGAAGTCCAAGCTGCAGTGAAGGCATTGGTGAAAAACAAGGCTTCAGGAGTTGACAGAATAACAGCTGAGATGTTTCACCAAACGGATGCAGCACTGGAAGTGCTCATTTGTCTATGCCAAGAAATTTGGAAGAGAGCTACTTGGCCAACTGACTGGAAGAGATCCATATTTGTGCCCATTCCAAAGAAAGGGGAATCAACAGAATGCAGAAATTATCGAACATTATCATTAATATCACACACAAGTAAAATTTTGCTGAAGATAATTCAAAAATAGTTGCAGGAGTACACTGACAGCGAACTGCCAGAAGTTCAAGCAGGATTCAGAAGAGGACGTGGAATGAGAGATATCATTGCTGATGTGAGGTGGATCTTGGCTGAAAGCAGAGAATACCAGAAAGATGTTTACCTGTGTTTCATCGACTATGCAAAGGCATTCGACTATGGGGATCATAACAAATTGTGGATAACATTGAGAAAAATGGGAATTCCAGAAAACTTAATTGTGCTTATGAGGAATCTGTACCTAGACCAAGAGGCAGTCTTTCAAACAGAGCAAGGGGATACTGTGTGGTCAGGAAAGGTGTGCGTCAGGGTTGTATCATTTCACCATAGTAATTTAATCTGTATGATGAGCAAATAATTTGAGAAGCTGGACTATATGAAGAAGAATGGGGCATCAGAATTGGAGGAATTAACAACCTGTGTTATGCATATGACACAACCTTGCTTGCTGAAAGTGAAGAGGATTTGAAGCACTTACTGTTGAAGATCAAAGACTACAGCCTTCAGCATGGATTACACCTCAATATAAAGAAAACAAAAAATCTTCACAACTGGACCAGTAAGCAACATCATGATAAATGGAGAAAAGACTGAAGTTGTCAAGGATTTCATTTTAGTTGAATCCGCAATCAACGCCCATGGATGCAGCAGTCAAGAAATCAAACGACACATTGCACTGGGCAAATCTGCTGCAAAAGACCTCTTTAAAGTGTTAAAAAGCAAAAATGTCACTTTAAGGACTAAAGTGCACCTGATCCAAGCCATGGTGTTTTTGATCACTTCGTATGCCTGTGAAAGCTGGACAATGAAAAGGAAGACCAAAGAATAATTGATGCTGTTGAATTACGGTGTTGGTGAAGATTATTGAATATATCATGGACTGCCAGAAGAACAAACAAATCTGTCTTGAAAGAAGTACAGCCAAAATGCTCCTTAGAAGCAAGGATTGTGAGACTTCATCTCATATACTTTGGACATGTTATCATTAGGGATCAGTCCCTGGAGAAGGACATCATGCTTGGTAAGGTAGACGTTCCGTAAAAAAGAGGAACACCCTCAATGAGATGGACTGACACAGTGGCTGCATCAGTGGGCTCAAGCATAACAACGATTGTGAGGATGGCGCAGGACTCAGCAGTGTTTCATTCTGTTGTACATAGGGTCGCTATGAGTCAGAACGGACTCAAGGGCACCTAACAACAACAATATATCCTTAGATTTTTTTCCTTCTTTTTTTTTTTTTATTTTTTCCACCAAAATTATTTAATATTTGTAGCAAAAAATAGATATTTGGATTAAAATTTTCATTAAATGGAAACCAATAAATTCAGGTAGGAACTAAAATGGAAGTGGTGACATTTGTCTAGGAGAGCCCTACTATTCTCTTAAATGGAACATATCTGTTACTTCTTGTAGAAGCTGTTTCCTCTTCCCCAAAATGACTGTTTTTATCCTTGTCTCAGTACCCTTACAGAGAATGTACTATTTATTTAATAAATAAATGAATAAATGGTACTACTTTCCGAGACTGTGAAACTTTTTTCTTCTTTATCAATGAGTGGATACTATCACACTTTTTGCCTTAAATAAAAAGTAAATAATATAAAAATACAATGAAAAGGATTTATATTTCATCTATTTTTCACATATATATGATACCATTGAGTATAAAAATTTATTTAGTTATTACATAAAATTTTGGGGAAAATAATCACCCCTTTTCAGAACTGTGGTAAGCATAGCGGTATGCAGTGCAAATCTTACAAGAGAAAATCTGCTGCAAGGAGTATAATTAAATGACAGCCTTTATCTGGAGAACTTTCAAAATCTACTACTGTGTTCTCAGCAAGGGCATACTCCTCCTGTATTACCTCAGCCCATACCTGAACATGATTGGAGTAGACAATTTTGATCACTTCTGCACAAAATGAAACTCTTTTAATTGAGAAGTTTCCTCTGGGACTACACCTGGGGCTGGCTGCGACTTTCAAACTGCAGACTGAGGCTCTTCCTATTCAGTCTTCCCTCCTTTTCTCTCTTCTTTTGCAGGTGTCAGACCTTCATTACAATCCAAAGGCCTTTCCTGCTCATTCTGCTTTCCTTTCCTCCTTGTCTTTCACAGGTGTTTCCCCAAAGAAACCTCTTGCACTTCTAATTGTCTCTTTGAATCTGCTTCTGTTTCCCAGAGTACTTGGAATTACACAAATGGTACCAGAAACGGCACGAGAAGATAGCCAATAAGATGGAATTTTGGAACTGGATCTCTCACTTCTCTGTACCTGGAACACAGTCACCCAGAATCCCGGGGGCGACCTGCATTGTGATTCTCCCTCTGAGACTTGCCATAAAACCTATCCTGCATCTCTTTCCAACATTCAGCCTGCTAGCAACTGAGACCAATGATGAGCTTCTGATTTGATACTATTCTTTAAAAGGCCACTGGGGGCAAGTTCACTACTTTGGGCCTCTTCCATCCTAGAAAGGCCAGCAGCACATCCTCATAGCAATAGGCACCTATTCTGGTATGGGTTTGCCTTTTCTGCCTGCATAGTCTCAGCCACATCATTATCTGGAGGATTATAAAGTGTCCGGCCTGCAGGAATGGAATCCCACATAATGTAGCATCCAACCAGGGACTCATTTTGTGGTGAAAGAGATATGAGTGTGGACCCATAATGCTCGGTGGATCACACAATGAACTATCTAGAATCTGCCTGTCTAATAGAGAAATGTAATGACCTTCTGAAGCACCAGCTCAGTGGCATATTGTACATATATGTGACGCCATCATTCAGGATGCAGTGTACACCCCAAATCAGAGACTTCTATATGGTTCTGTATCTGGAACAAATGCGTGAAAACAGGAATGGCCCCACTTAACATCATTCCTTATGAGCCACTGAGGGACTTTAAGCTTCTTATTCCTGAAACCCTGGTATATACAGGGTTAGAAATCCTGGTCCCCAAAGGAGGAATACTTTTGCCAGAGGAAAGAGCAGACATTATTAGATATAAGCTATGACTGTTGCCCAGGAACTTTGGACTCCTTGTGAATAGGGAGCTGCAGGTGAGAAAAGTCACCATCTTGGCCAGGGCATTGATTCTGATAAGCAGGAGGATATAGTGTTGCTTTTACACTATGGGACAGGGAAGAATACGTGTGGAACTCAGATGATCTAGTGAGCTGGCTGTTACTATTCCCTTGCACAATTGTAAATGAATGATCCTGTGAAGTGACTCTAGCTTGAGAAATGTATGTTTACGAGAGGCTCAGACCCCTCATGAATGAGAGATTGTGTAACACCACCAAGTAAACCACCGAGACATGTAGAGGTGATAACTAATGGTGAGAAGAATTCAGATCTGTTCTATCTCTTCTATTAGAAGCGGAGAAAGCCAATTATCAGTTGTGGTCTTAAGACCAATTGCAGTGATGAGAGATGTAGTTCATCCCACTGATCTCTCTCTTCTAAATTTCCTTTTTAGGAAGAGAGGCTCCAAATATATATGGAGAAGTATATCTGTGCAGAGCAAGGGGTGGACTGTGGCAACCACAGAGTTGTGCTGCTCACATATTATTTCAAGAGAGAAGCTCTTGTGAAGAGTTCACTAGCTGAAAGCCTCTATGTTCCTATTGGAATCTGCTGCATTGTTCACATCAAGGCCATGTTTCCCCAATCCAATGACTGAACATAGCGGGGGAACCTCAATGCAGGACTCCTCTAAAGAGCAATTTTTGCTCTGGGGCTCTCCATTGGGCTGCCTGAGACTTTCTTGGAGCTGCAGTGCTGAATGAGGCTCTTCCCATGACACTCTCCTTCCTGCCTTCTCTCCTTTCACTGGTGTCAGATCTGCATCACAGTCTGAAGCCTTTCCCCGCTTACTCCTCTTTTTTCTCTTTACTTTTCAGTGGTCTTTATCACCCAATAAATATCTTATACTTCTAATTCCATCATGGCATCTGCTTCCCAGAGGAAATGAACTGACACAAAGACCTACTTTCATTTTCCCGCCTCTTATAGCCCTATTTTTTCCCAAACTTATTTCATGTAATATTTACAGGTAGCAGCCCAGTATCATAATGATAGGTGAATAGACATTTGCCTAAAGGATTCACTTATTTGAGACTCTTGGTCTTCTCAATTTGATAGGTTTAATAACCTTGAAGGATAAAGCCTACACTATTGCTCTCGGATGTGCTACCACAAACGTTTCAAATTTCTTTTTGCCTGTAAGCATAGTGCTCATACGGAGTACAGGAAGTAAACCCTTCCCTTCCTTTACTGGGAAAGCTCAGGTACAAATGTAATTATAACAATTATAACGGCGAGTGTAAGATTAAAAAAGGTCAACACTGACTTTATCAAAATGCAGCGCCTGTCACCGTGTCCTGGACTCCACCATTTGTCCATAAATGGCATTGTCCAGATGGCCATGGAATCTGAGGAAGCTGATTGATAGAAACAAACACCAGGATGGTGAATGCTCATTAAATAAATAATTTATGCAAATGTGGACCTAATTCCTAACTTTCTGCTGGTGCTTGTAATGAGTAGAGGCAGCCAATTTAGCTACTGGTTTTTCTGAAATTGATTGAAAAGTTAAAGGTTCCATCACTCTGCTGTCTTGTTTACATCATTCACGTCAAACAACTAATTCACTGCTAGTTTCCCTCCCATATGAACATTTTTCCTGCTTAATTGAATCTTATCTTCATGTAGACATGGTGATGGTTAGGTTGTTTTTTTTTTTTTTTTTTTTTCCCCATACTGAATCTACCTATATAAACCTATCTGGTACTTCTCTATACAAACTGTCTAGAAACCACTCCAGCCAATTTGTTTAATGTTAAAAAAAAGTTTGATAACATTTTTAAAGGAACCAATTTTTCATTTTAGTAAAAATATCCAAACTACTTGTGGATATTGGCATCTCCAGTGTTGTAGATTACAAACCCCAGTCATCCTGAGGCACAATCTAACTCATGTTGCCAGGAACATTCCCATGAGAAAAGCAGTGATTAATAGATGTGTTGAATAATCAATTAGTAAAAATGCATTAAGAGACAATGTTGAGCCTGGCTGTAACGGAAACACAGCAGGGAGATGTGGGCCAGTCTTTGACTGAAGGATTTCTTATTTATTTGGGGGAAAGAAGCAAGTTATATTGGACTTTAAGCCCCTTCAGGACAAGTTTTTTCTTGCCATTTTGCCCAAAAAATGTTTAATAAATGTTTGGCAAATGACTATATGGTAGTCTGGTGAATAAATAGACTCAATTTAGAGCTAGATGATGTATAATAGATGATTCTTGCCGTAATTCTCTGATCAGAAGCAATAAATAATAGCTTGAAGTCATGATATATGATATGACATGTTGAATAGTGACTATTAGGATGACTTTGGTTAAAGTTATAACTTAAATAGGGCCTCAAAGATACAGCTTTGGTACAGAAAAGTTGCTCCTTCTTCCCTATGACTGAGTCCATATTTCTATTTCCTAATTCCTGATATGGAAACCATGGTAGCATAGTAAGAGCTATGGCTGCTAACCAAAAGGTTGGCAGTTCGAATCCACCAGGTGCTCCTTGGAAACCCGATGGAGCAGTTCTACTCTGTCCTATAGGGTTGCTACGAGTTGGAATCGACTCGATGGTAACGGTTTTTTTTTTTTTTTTATTTTTAAAAAAAAACTTATTCCTGAGACTACTCCTCAGGTATCATTCCTTCTTCGAGAAAAAAACAAAAAAACAAAAAAAGTTTTTCTTTCTTGGTAGTTCTAAGCATCACTTTACGTCCTCCTAGAGTTCATCTGCTGTTAAAACAGCCTTTCAAATCACACATTACGCTGGTCAAATCTAAACCAAACCCATTGCCATTGAGTCGATTATGACTCATAGCGACCCTGTAGGACAGAGTAGAATTGCCTCATAGGGTTTCCAAGGAGTGGCTCGTGGATATGAGCTGCCAGCCTTTTGGTTATCAGCCAAGCTCTTAACCTCTGAGCCACCAGGGCTCCACTATGCTGGTCAGCAGCTTGTAAATACCCAAAATTGGCCTTGCTGGTGTACAATTTTTATCTCTTTCTAATTTCTATGTCACTCTGAACACTACCCAGTCTAAAGATGGTATTTGAGAATGTAAAGGCTCCTGATATAGTGAAACAGAAATGAGAAGTGAATATGGGTGTTTGAACTGTTAGTCATTCTTTATATATCCAGCCTTTTCCCATAAAGCCTTGATGCCTTCAACTTGCATCCCATCCCAGTTGCTGAGTCAATTTGGTCCAAAGTGAACAGTATATAAGCAGCTTATTATACCTATGAAGAAATAGGACCTAAATTAGTTTTACTGTGTGTCACGGACTGAATTATGTCCCCCCAAAAATGTATGTGTCAGTTTGGCTGGGCCATGATTCCTGGTACTGTGTGATTTTCCTATATGTTGTAAATCCTGCCTCTATGATGTTAATGAGGGAGGATGGGTGGCAGTTGTGTTAGTGAGGCAGGACTCAATTTACAAGACTGGATTGTGTCCTGAGGGAATCTCTTGAGCTATAAAAGACAGAAGTGAGCAGGTAGACAGGGGGACCTCATACCATCAAAAAAGCAGTGCTGGGAGCAGAGTGCGTCTTTTGGACCCGGGTCCCTGCGCAGAGAAGCTCCTAGTCTGGGGGAACACCAAAGAGAAGAAGAATGACAGAGAGATAAAGCCTTCCCCTGGAGCCGACGCCCTGAATTTGGACTTTTAGCCTATTTTGACTGTGAGGAAATAAACTTCTCTTCCTTAAAACCATCCACTTGTGGTATTTCTGTTATGGCAGTACTAGATGACTAAGACACTGTGTAAAGCTTCATAAAGTCTGACAGTTTGAACCCCTCAAGTCAGCTTGACAGTCCTTTTGTAGTTAATGACTACAACCTTATCCTAACCACTGCATCTGCCATATTTGGATGGTATAAACGAAATGTGTCTTTCTTGTTTTCCTGATTATGCTCCAGTTAAGAAAACCTTGCATTTTTCCCTGAACAATGCATTTAGCTGGGACTTTGACAGCCTCTCCAGCCATTGTCAGCTTGTCTTCCCAGACCTGTTTGCTGTGTAGGCCAGTGTTTCTATTAATTTTTTGAAGTGTGGGCCAAGAGATATCTATAGCTTCTCCTGGGCTGATTGACAAAAATACATATTTCAGGATTCTACTGTAGGCTTATTAGATCATAATCCCTATGTGCAGGAATCCTAAACCCTGCATGTGGACAAACATTTAAACTTTGTAAAAGTTTGTGAAACACTACACTGAAGTTTGACAAATCCTAGTATAGCTCACACAGACAGCTCTAGAGAGTTATATCTAAATCGAGATGTAACTTTATGGAGATATGTTTTATATACCATAAAGTTCTCCCTATTAAAGATTGTGCTTCAGTGGTTTTATTATATTCAAGATGTAATCTTGAGTTTGTTTGTTTCATGTTTCATGATCCTGGAGACTCCTACTATACTACTTGTCTAGAAGATTAGACTTTTAAATTAAATGAATGAGTTTGTCATACCTCTGAATACTCTAATTTAGCCTACTGATTACTCACCTTTGAGTCCAAGTGTACTGCTGTGGGTATTTCCTTGGAAATAAGTGTAAATGTTGGAAAGAATGCACCATTAAGTTAGCTAGAAAGGATGGAGCCATATTTGTGACATGAGGAAGTGAAGTTTAAGTTTGGTTTTGTAAAATACAGAAATATGTTGGGTAATCAGTAAGATAATATGAAGGAATATGTCTTGAGTGTTTGAGTAAAATTGGTCTGGCAAATGTGTGCCAAATAGATCAGACAGAAGTGAGTCTAGTATCAAGAGAATTGCAAGGAAGGATGTTGAACTGAACTCGGAACAAGATGATGAAGTCTTTGAAAGGAGAACAAATATTGTCAGGGTTTGTTGAATAAATGAAGGTAAAAGGGTTAAACTGCAGAATACCATGGCATGGTTGCTGAGGAGCTGGTGATGCTGCTCAGGGTAGCAACATAGTTGACAAAGGAGCTGATAAAGATGAATGAAAGCTCTAAGTCCTGTAACTCACAGCTAAGCCCGAGTTGCCATTGTCATTTCTCAGCTACAAAGTGTGATTGATGCTAGAGTGAGGAAGTAAAACAGGATGATTGTCAGATGTCAGGTGGTATATACTGAGGTGCAAGAACATACTGCTGTGATGTTTGATCAAATAATATTATTTCTGGAAAGTGACAAGATGAATGATGCTAGCATGCACCCATTGAGGAAGCCATGTTAAGCACTTATACAATATTTCGTACAGGGCCTTCTCCTAAGAGATTTCGTTTCACCTTATTTACCACATTTCATCCCCATACCTTTCTTTGTCAACCCACTTTTCATCATGGAATGGTGGAAAAAGGAATCTTTATGATTTTTTTGAAATGCGATTTCTGAATTTGTCTGGGAGTTTTGGTTAAAAATATTTAAAAACAATTTTGATACTCTTCCTCATGGTTCTCTTACATTTGTTGGGTACAAAGAAGATTCCATTTTTCACCATCTTACAGTTAGATAAAACCATGTGAATGATTTTAGCCAATGAAACATGAGCAAAAGTGAAGTGTGTCACTCCTAGGCCAAGCTATTTAAGAACAATGTGTCACCTCATGCTGTCTCTTCCCTTTTGGTGGTAATCGTTCAGGCCATGTGTTGAATCAGCCTGGATTCTTGAGTCACTGCATAAAAACGAGCTTCCTTGGATAGTTGCCTGATCCAAATCAGATTTTATGTAAGTGAAAAATAAATCTTTATTTTGTTAAGTCACTGAAATTTCAGGGTTTATTTGTTGCTATAGTCTTGCTTACATATCCTGCTTGATATTCTAAGTCTGTGTAGGTTGTGCAAAAAAGCAGATAGCCCAAAAGTCTAAGGCTAACTGACTTTAGAATAGCTGGACTCAGGTTACTCCTTATTTTTGTTTTATGTTCCTCTGTGTTGACTCCATTCCTAGACAGGCAGTCTCCTTGAAATAGCTCAGGCTTATATCCACATAGCTGAGCAGTCCAGTAGAAAGAGGGAACTTTTTTCCCCCTAATTGTTCCCTCAAGGAGCCCTGGTGGTGCAGTGGTTGAGTGTTTGGCTACTAAATGCTAACCGAAAGGTCAGAGCTTCAAACCCCCCAGCAGCTCCATGGGAGAAAGATATGCCAGTCTGCTTCCATAAAGATTACAGTCTTTTGAGGGGCGGGGCCAAGTTGGCGGAGTACTCAGATGCTTCTGGTGGACCCTCTTACCACAAAGACCCCAAAAAACAAGTGATTCGATTATATATGACAATCTGGGAGCTCTGAACATCAAAGGCAAAGTTGAAGAACTGGACTGAGTGGCAGGGGGAGGGAGAGATGGTTCGGAAGCAGTAAGGAGGTGCCAGACCTGACCCAGCAAGAGCCTGAGCCCTTCAGGCCTGATCAACTCAGGGGTGAGTGGTGAGGCAGGCAAGCATTGGTGCTAAGGAGGGGTATTCCACACAGGGAGAGACCCAGCTACGGAGAATCTACTCGGCCATGCAGAACCAGTGAGAAGCGGTCCTACATTGCAGAAAGATAAGTATTTGCATCCGGTTTACTGTGCGTGGATCAAAAACACCCACCTCAGGGAAAAACCTCTCTCCCATTTACCTGACCACTCCCTGCTCTGCACTGGGTCCTGGACTGGCTTCAGCAATTGCTGAATCCACTGGGCCGGAAGTAGGATCCGTCACACGCCCTGAGCCATTCTCCTGGCCTTGGAGAGTGAACAAACTGACAAACAAGGGAAGAAATAAACTGCTGGCTCCCCTAAGCCAGGAACTCAGGGTAGGCACAGCTCCTTGGCCTAGACACAGGCATAAGGGATCCATGGACTTTGAGTGCCTTTCCCCCGGCATAGACTTGTGTTGGCCCACTTCCACAGAGTACGTCCTCATTACCAGAGTACAACAGGGTATATACCTGAATCTAACTTCAACTGTTTCAGCTGTGAAGTGGCAGGTTCGTGACGTTTGACTCTGCTCTGCCCATTAAGCAGGGTTTTCACCTACCCACATCGCAGGCCTGAGGACTAGTGGCTCCACCCACGCCACCTAGCCACCTGCAGTAGGGGCCCAAGAATAAAAGGTGCCCCCCAGTTCTTACAGCCAACAGCATTGGGTACTCATAGTCTGGCTGCAAAACCCACCCACCTACATGCTCTAGGGAACAGGGACGCGCCTTACTCCTAGACACTCGGGGGTGGCCATCAGCCCTCTGCCTTGTTCCGAGTGTGTCCCCCTGCTGCAGCCAGATGCCTGTGCCTACACCATCACTCATGCCTGGATAGGAATGTAAGTGAGAGCCTACACTACACATTTGGTGGGTATCTACCTGGGCACCTGCACTGAATCCATAAAGGAGGAGTGGGCAGACTCCTGAGCTCACATACCTACTAACAGTTCTAACCACCTGGTGATAGGACATTAGAGCTTCAAAGATGCCAATAATCAAATTAGCTCACACGAGCAGCCTATTTGAGCATATCAAAACAAAACAAGAAGCTAGGACACAGTAAGCAAACATAAAATAAATAAATATAATTACTTATTGATGGCTCAGAGACAATAGTCAATATCAAATCACATAAAGAGGCAGTTCATGATGGCTTCAGCAAGATCCCAAAGTAAAGAATCAAGACATTTTCCAGAGGAGGAAAATTTCTTGGAATTACCGGAGGCAGAATACAAAAGATTAATACACAGAACTCTTCAAGAGATTAGGAAGGAAATCAATCAAAATGCAGAACACACAATAGAGGAAATTAAAAATATTAAAGAGCATAATGATAAATTTAACAGGCTGCAAGAATCCATAGAGAGACAGCAATCAGAAATCTAGAAGATTAACAATAATATTTTCAAATTAGACAAGTCAATAGAAAGTAATAGGAGCAGAATTGAGGCAATGGAAGTCAGAATTAGCGACATTGAAGATAAAGCACTTGACACCAAATTATTTGAGGAAAAATTAGATAAAAGGATCTAAAAACATGAAGAAACACTAAGAATTATGTGGGATTCTATCAAGAGGAAAAAACTACGAGTGACTGGAGTACCAGAACAGGGTGGATAAACAGAAAATACAGAGAGAATTATTGAAGATTTGTTGGCAGAAAACTTCCCTGATATCGTGAAAAGTGAGAAGATATCTATCTAAGATACTCATCGAACCCCACAGAAGGTAGATCCCAAAAGAAAGTCACCAAGACATATTATAATCAAACTTACCAAACCAAAGATAAAGAGAGAATTTTAAGAGCAGCTAGGGATAAACAAAAAGTCATCTACAAAAGGAGAGTCAATAAGAATGAGCTCGGATTACTCAGCAGAAACCATACAGGCAGGAAGGCAATGGGATTACATATATTAGCCTTGAAGGAAAAAAAAACTAACAGCCAAGAATTGTATAGCCAGCAAAACTGTCTCTCAAATATGATGGTGAAATTAGGGCATTTCCAGATAAACAAAGTTTAGGGAACTTGTAAAAACCAAAGCAAAATTACAAGAAATACTAAAGGGAGTCCTCTGGTTAGAAAACCAATAACATCAGGTAATAACCCAGGACTAGAACACAGGACAGAGCAACCAGATATCAACCCAGATAGGGAACTCACAAAAATGAACCAAAGCTAAAACACTGAAAATAGAGAAACAGATGTCAATATGTAAAAGATGACAACATTAAAACAAAAAAGAGGGACTTAAAAAATGTAGACATAGATTTTTCATAGGGAGAGGAAGTCAAGGAGATATAAAGAAATAAAAGACTGGCATAAACTTAGAAAAATAGAGGTAAATATTAAGGTAACCACAAAGGAAACTAACAATCCTACAAGTCAAAATAAAAAACTAGAAAAATATAAAGACTCAGCAAACACAAGATCAGCAACAATGAAAAAGATGAAAAGAAAATACATAAATAAAAATGACTCAGCACAGAAAATTAAGTGAACAAAGAAACTGTGAACAACGCACAACAAAAGTCATCAAAATGACAGCACTAAACTCATACCTACCAATAATTATGCTGAATATAAATGGATTAAATGCACCAATAATTAGACAGAGAGTGGCAGAATGGATAAAAAAACATGATCTGTCTATATGCTGCCTATAAGAGACACACCTTAGACTTAAAGATGCAAACAAAGTAAAACTCAAAGGATGGAAAAATATATATCAAACAAACAGCACTCAGAAAAGAGCAGGAGTGGCAATATTAATCTCTGACAAAATAGACTTTAAGGTAAAATCCACCACAAAGGATAAGGAAGGACACTATATAATGAGTAAAGGGTCAATACACCAGCAGGACCTAACTATAATAAATATTTACCCATCCAACCACAGGGCTCCAAAATACATCAACAAACTCTGACCGCATTGTAAAGAGAGATAGACAGCTCCACAATAGTAAGTAGTAGGAGACTTCAACACACCACTTTTGGTGAAGGACTGAACATGGAGAAAGAAGCTCAACAAAGACACGGAAGAGCTAAATGCTACAATCAACCAACTTAGATGTATACCAAACACTCCACCCAACAGCTGCCAAGTATACTTTCTTTTCCAATGCACAAGGAATTTTCTCCAGAATAGACCACGTATTAGGCCATAAAGCAAGCTTTAACAAAATCCAAAACATCAAAATATTACAAAGCATCTTTTCTGACCATAAAGCCATAAAAGTGGAAATCAGCAACACAAAAAGCAAGGAAAAAAAAATCAAACACGTGGAAACTGAACAACACCTTGCTCAAAAACTACTGGGTTATAGAAGAAATTAAGGATGGAATAAAGAAATTCATAGAATCAAACAAGAATGAAAACACATCCTACCAGAACCTTTGGGACACAGCAGAAGCAGTGCTCAGAGGTCACTTTATAGCAATAAATGCACACATCCAAAAAGAAGAAAGGGCCATAATCAAAACATTAACCCTGCAACTGGACCAAGAAGAAAGACAGCAGCAAAAGAAGCCTTCAGGCACCAAAAGAAAAGAAATAATAAGAATTAGAGCAGAATTAAATGAAATAGAAAATAGAAAAAAAATTGAAAGAGTTAATAAGACCAAAAGCTGGTTCTTTGAAAAGATCAACAAAATTGGTAAACCACTGGCCAAACTGACAAAAGAAAAACAGAAGAGGAAGCAAATAATGTGATTAAGAAATGAGATGGGTGATATCCCAACAGACCCAACTGAAATTAAAGAAATCATAACAGAATACTATGAAAAATTGTACTCTAACAAATTTAAAACCTAGAGGAAATGGAAAAATTTATAGAAACTCACTACCTACCTAAACTAACACAAACAGAGGTAGAGTAACTAAATAAACTGATAACAAAAAAAGAGATTGAAAGTGTAATTAAAAAACTCCCAACAACAACAACAACAACAAAAAAAAAAAAACCCTGGACCAGATGGCTTCACTGGAGAATTCTACCAAACTTTCAGAGAAGAGATAACACCACTTCTACTAAAGGTATTTCAGAGCATAGAAAAGGATGGAATACTCCCAAACTCATTCTATGAAGCCAGCATAACCCTGATACCAAAACCAGGTAAAGACACCACAAAAAAAGAAAATTACAGACCAATATCCTTCATGAACATTGATGCAAAAGTCCTCAACAAAATTCTAGCCAATAGAATTCAGGAACATATTAAAAAAATAATTCACCATTATCAAGTAGGATTTATACCAGGTATGCAGGGATGGTTCAACATTAGAAAAACAATCAGTGTAATCTATCGCATAAATAAAAGACAAGAACCACAGGATCTTATCAATAGATGCAGAAAAGGCATTTGACAAAGTCCAACACCCATTCATGATAAAAACTCTCAACAAAATAGGAATAGAAAGGAAATTCCTCAGTATAATTAAGGGCATATTTTCAAAGCCGAGAGCCAACATCATCCTAAATGGAGAGACTTTGAAAGCATTCCCCTTGAGAACGGGAACCAGACAAGGATAGCCTTTATCACCACTCTTATTCAACACTGTGCTAGAGGTCCTAGCCAGAGCAATTAGGCTAGAAAAAGAAATAAAGGGCATCTGAATTTGTAGGTAATAAGTCAAAGTATCTCTATTTGCAGATGATATGATCTTATACACAGAAAGCCCCAAAGAATCCACAAGAAAACTACTGGAGCTAATAGAAGATTTCAGCAAAGTTTCAGGATACAAGATAAGCATACAAACATCAGTTGGATTCCTTTACTCCAACAAAGAGAACCTCAAAGAGGAAATCACCAAATCAATGCCATTTACAATAGCCCCCAAGAAGATAAAATACTTAGGAATAAATTTAACCAGACATGCAAAAGACCTATACAATGAAAACTACAAGACACTACTGCAAGAAACCAAAAGAGACGTGCATAAGTGGAAGAACATACCTTGCTCATGGATAGGAAGACTCAACATCGTGAAAATGTCAATTCTACCCAAAGCGATCTGCAGGTACAATGCAATCCCTATCCAAATTCCACTGGCATTTTTAATGAGATGGAGAAACTAATCACCAACTTCATACTGAAAGGGAAGAGGGCCTATATAAGTAAAGAATTATTAAAGAAGAACAAAGTGGGAGGCCTCACACTACCTGATTTTAGAACCTGTTATACCGCCATGGTACTGAAAACAGCCTGGTACCGGTACAACAACAGATACATAGACCAATGGAACAGAATTGAGAATACAGCATAAACTCATCCACCTATGAGCAGCTGATATTTCACAAAGGCCCAAAGTCCGTTAATTGGGGAAAAGACAGTCTCTTTAACAAATGGTGCTGGCATAACTGGATATACATCTGCAAAAAAACTGAAACAAGGACCGTACCTCACACCATGCACAAAAACTAACTCAAAATGGATCGAGGGCTTAAATATAAAATTGAAAATGTTAAAGATCATGGAAGAAAAAATAGGGACAACTCTATGAGCCCTAATACATGCATAAATAGAATACGAACCATAAGTTACAATGCACAAGCACCAGAAGAGAGACTAAATAACTGGAAGCTCCTAGAAATCAAATGCTTATGCTCATCAAAAGATTTCACCAAAAGAGTAAAAAGACTACCTACAGACTGGGAAAAAATTTTTGGCTATGACAAATCCGATCAGTGTCTAATCTTTAAAATCTACAAGATACTGCAAAACCTCAACAATAAAAAGCGAAATAACTGGGTGGAAAAAATGGGCAAAGGATATGAACGGACAATTAGCCAAAGAAGATATTCAGGTGGCTAACAGACACATGAAGAAATGCTCACCATCGTTAGCCATTAGGGAAATGCAAATAAAAACTACAATGACATATCATATCACCCCAACAAGGCTAGTATTAATCGAGAAAGCAAAAAATAATAAATGCTAAAGAGGTTGCGGAGAGACTGGAACACTTATACACTATTGGTGGAAATGCAAAATGGTACAACCACTTTGGAAATCAATTTGGCGCTTCCTTAAAAAGCTAGAAATAGAAGTACCATACAATTCAGCTATCCTGCTCCTTGAAATATATCCTAGAGAAATAAGAGCCATCACACGAATAGATATATGCACACCCATGTTCGTTGCAGCATTGTTCACAATAGCAAAAAGATGGAGAAACAACCTAGGTGCCCATCAACGGACGAATGAATAAACAAATTATGGTATATCCACACAATGGAATACTATGCAACAATAAAGAACAACGATGAAACCGTGAAACATAACAGGGAATCTGGAGGTCATTATGCTGAGTGAATTTATTCAGTCACAGAAGGACAAATATTGTATAAGACCACTATTATAAGAACTCAAGAAAAGGTTTAAAAACAGAAGAAAACATTCTTTGATGGTTACAAGGGTAGGAAGGGAGGGTGGAGGTTATTTACTAACTAGACAGTAGATAAGAATCATCTTAGGCAAAGGGAAGGATAGCACACACTACAGGGGAAGTCAGCACAACTGGACTAAACCAAAGCTAAGATGTTTCCTGAATGCAGTCAAACACTTTGAGGGGCAGAGTAGCAGGGGTAGGAGTTTGGGACAATGCTTTCAGGGGACATCTAGGTCAATTGGCGTAAAAAAGCTTATTAAGAAAAAGTTCTGCAGCCTACTTTGGTGAGTGGTGTCTAGGGTCTTAAAATCTTGCAAGTGGCCATCTAAGATGCATCAATTGGTCCCAGCCACCTGGAGTAAAGGAGAGTGAAGAACACCAAAGACACAAGGAGAGTATTTGCTCAAGAGAGAAGGGGCCAAGTAAACCAGAGACTTCATCAGCCTGAGACCAGAAGAACTAGATGGAGCCCAGCTACCACCAATGACCGCCCTGACAGGGAACACAACAGAGATTACCTGGTGGAACAGGAGAAAGGTGGGGTGCAGAACTCAAATTCTAGTAAGAATACCAGACTTAATGGTCTGAGTGAGACTGGAGGAACCCCGCAAAGCATATATAAATTAACTAAAACAATTTCTGAGGCCAACTCTTCGGACAGGGATTGGAGTGGACTATGGGACATAAAGTGATACTTGTGAGGAGTGTGCCTCTTAGCTGAAGTAGATACAAGAGACTAAATGGACAGTTTCTGTCTGGAGGTGAGATGCAAAGGCAGAGAGGGCTAGGAGATGGACGAACGGACATGGGGAATAAGGGGTGGAAAGGAGGAGTGTGCTGTCACAGTATGGCGAGAGCAATTAGGGTCACAGAGAGTGTATAAATTTTTGTATGGGAGACTAACTTGAAATGTAAACTTCATTTACTATAACAATAAACAAACAAAGATTACAGCCTTGGAAAACCTATGGGGCAGTTCTACTTCTGTCCTACAAGGTCATTATGAGTTGGAATCATCGACTTGATGGCAACTTGTTTGGTTTTTGGAAGAGTTCCTTCACTCTGAACAAAACAAAAAAATGAACAAACTTGGAGTTAAATATTATTGTATTGACTCAGATCATGGACCTCTCTATCCATGACTATGAAAAGTGACCACAGAGTTAAGGTGTTGTAATTGGCTTGGCCTAAGTCTTATGTTCACCCCAGGTCCAAGAGCTATGGTCAGTCCCATCCAAATCATGCAGAAAAAAAAATGAGTGAAGAGTGGTTCCCCAAATTGAAATAGGATTGTTATTACTACAAAAGGAGGGATTGATACTGGGAGACCAAAAAGTTCATGTAATTTTATATCTTCAGTATGGACACTATCCCTTTATAATTCTAGGTAACACTGTAGAATATGCACTACAGAATGTCTCCTCAGTTAATATTTCCTGATGGACTGATGCCTCTAGGTTTTATTGCCCAAACTTCACGAGATTACAAAACTCTCAATGCAACATTTGTTAACCTATATTTGTGTCTTATTTATATAGTGCTGCTATAATGGAAATACCCCAAATGGATGGCTATAACAAACATAAATTTATTTTCTTAGTTTAGGAGGATAAAAGTCTGAATTCAGGGTGCCAGCTCCAGGGGAAGTCTTTCTCTCTTTGTTGGCTTTGGGGGAAGGTCCTTGTCATCAATCTTCCCTTGATCTAGGAGCTTCTTAGTGCTGGGACTTCTGGTACAAAGGACTTGTTCTGCTCCTGGCTCTTCTTTCTTAGTGATAGAAGGTCCCTCTCCTTTCTGCTCACTTCTCTCCTTTATATCTCAAAAGAGATTGACTCAAAATGCAACCTAATCCTGTAGATTGTGTCCTGCCTCATTAACATCATAGAGGTTAGGATCTACGACACATAGGATAATCACATCAGATCAGAAAATAGTGGACAACCACACAGTACTGGGAATCATGGCCTAGCCAAGCTGATACACATTTTTGGTAGACAAAATTCAATCCATAACATTTTACATCAGAAAATTTATATTTATTTCCCCAGAGCACAATGTAACATTTCAAACAAAATGATGTTTAAGAAAAGCCTTGAGTTGTATTTCAAAGACCAAATAGTGGAATGTCAAAATGATGATAAATGTTTCAAAAAGCATAAAGTACAATGAGTGTCAACCAAGGGGATGTGTACCTTGGATGTGGCTGGTGCTAAGAAAGGCAACCCAGTATTACCCTCAAGGCAGGCCATTATCTGCCACTGGGCACATATTCTGAATGTCTTTATATTTTTGCCAAGTTTTTACCAAATGTTGGACAATGTGACCCCAAAATACAATATTTATGATAGTTTTGGGGAAGTAAGAAAAACAAATGAGAAAGTGACTGAAATGGGACTGAAAATGTTACTGCATAAAATGTAATTTTTTTAATGACTTTATTATTTGATAATCACAGAGCTGAAGTCTTTTACATTATAACATCCCAGTTTTTAATCTACTCCAGGCATTTTTTTCTGTGTTTTAGTTTTCTTTCTGAACGTCAGTTGAGTTTTAGGTTGATGTACAACACATTATAGTTTTTCCCATATAAAATAATGTAAAATAGGCTTCCTGAGTATTGTTTTGTTTTGACTGGATTTTTTTTTTGTACAGAACATCCGATTTTCAGGAGCAGGTTACTATTCATAGCAGCAGATACCTGTATTTCTAAGTTGTTGTCTTGGCACTATAGTTGGATCTGTGTTTGCCTCTCTCCTCAAGAGTCACCTCTACTGCTGCTTCTCATTTTGGGGGGGCACGGGATGCCTTTAACTTTTATTAAATAACAGGTACAATGTAAGAGTGAGACCAAAAGTTAGGAAAGTCATTGAATACTAGCATCTTCTAGGCCTGCTTTTAGGTCCTTCAACGGCACTAAATCACCTAGAGGCCCTCAAACATTCTGAGGATCTTTCTTAGACAACGAACTTGATGAAATTCAGCTCCTTTATTTTACTTTACACACGTTTGTGGATTATACATCTCATATGGCATAACATTTTGCATGTCCCAAATAACTAATTCAGTTAATGATCATTCCAATTTATGAATGAAGTGTAAGGGGCTGGTAACATATTACAAGCAGTCACCTGTTTACAAACGAGATCCATTGCTAAGTCTGTCTTTAAGGCAAATTTGTAGGTAATTCAGAACAGGTACATACAGTGCTTATTTAGCATCCACTAGTCAAATGTTTGTGACACTATATGATATATATTTTACCTATCTGTGCATGTGAAACACTTCCAAACTGCTCAATGTTTTTGTGAATATCACAAAGGAGTGCATGCGTTTGTTATTATGAAACATTGTACGTATTTAACTCAAATTTTTAATAGAATAGGCTTTATGGCAGTCTGTTGTTAAGTACGAGTTGCCCATAAGTCAGATGTTCATAATCCGAGGACTGCCTGTGCAAAGCATGAAACATTTGAAACAATTGTTTTTCCCATTTGCAGGTGAGTATCAGCTATACCTTCAGGTTTGTTCATTTATTCATTAATTCAACAAATATGTAATGATTTTCTACTATTTACCAGCTTTAATCTGACCAAAATATTTCCCTTTGTAGGATGAGTCTTAGCTCTTTGATATATACTCCCTTCATTGATCTATTCAGAGGCAAGGCTTGAAGGGATGAAAAGGGATTTATTCACATTTTGCGCAACAGAATTCTGGACGTGAGGAATCATTTAGCTAAAGAATACTAGATCGGATAAAGAAAAAGGCCGTATAATATGTGAAGTGGGTTTCAATAATAGATAGTCTTCACTGAATACTTACTATGGACCAGGCACTCTGTTCAAACCTTTACATGCAATATGTTTTTTAATTTTCCTTATAACCCTGAGGGGTGGTTAATATTACTATACACATTGTATAAATAGAGGCTTAGAAAGATGAAGAAATTCATTCATGATTACTTGATTAAGATGTGGGAGCTCTGCCTTGAAAGATATTAGAGTTTGCATAGGTTCCAAAAATCTTTGCCCAGGATAGAAGTTCAATAAATATTTCCTTCCTTAATTAAAAAAAAGAGAAAAAATTAAGAATGCTTTCTCCCATGCTCTTTCATAAAAAATGGCTGACATTTATTGAGTATTTTGTCTGCACCAGACCCTTTTCCAATCAATTATCATACATATATGAACTCATTTAATAAATGAGTAAAATGAGGTACAAAAAAGTGGGGTAATTTGCTCAAGGTTACAGAAACAGCAAGTACCAGTGCCAGGACTTGAACCCAGGAAATCTGGTTTCAGAGCCCGTGCACTGCATGATACAGCCTTTCTGCTTAATAATACTAATAACTTAGTAGGGAAGCAGTAGTACACAGTAAGAAATAGTGAGCAATTATTGAGTCAGCAGTTCTGGTGCAATGACTAACAGGTAAGAGTTTGTCAAAAATTGTTTTATTGTTTCATTGAAGTGGTCATCTAAGTACTTCAGTTGGAAAGAACATTTATTTCCCTTTGCTGACAGAAACGTAACAGAGTTGACAAAAAGGTGATGGAGCAAATATATTCGCTATGACCAGATTTGTCTAGGTGAAAATCTGCTGATCTAGGACTAATACTCTGCTGGCTCCATCTGGAGCAAGAGTCAACATTACAGCTTCTTCCTTCAGGGCTCCTACCAAGACTTTCTGCCAAAGGGAAAGGCTGGCAGAGTTGGGGGTGGTAGGACTGCAGAACCTTCATCAAAATCCATTTGATTTCAAATTTATGAGAGGAGATTGATGATCACTTTGAGCAATGAAGCTTAGTCCACCCATTGTCTTGAGCAGAGGTCAGCTGCAGATCTGTTTGTGTAAATAAAGTTTTACTGGAACACAACGATGCTCATTCATTGATATATTACCTATGGCTGCTTTTGAACTATCCAGAAGACTTTAGGGTTTGCAACATAAACAGTATGGTCCATAAAACCTAAAATATTTACTATGTGGCCCTTTACAGAAAAAGTTTTGCCGATTCCTGGTCTTCAGCATGTATGGATGCCCATTCCATGGCTCAGAGCCAAATAGT
This sequence comes from Dugong dugon, assembly GCA_030035585.1. NCBI lineage: Eukaryota > Metazoa > Chordata > Mammalia > Sirenia > Dugongidae > Dugong > Dugong dugon. The sequence continues at coordinate 101,626,215 of CM057467.1, read as the reverse complement.
CACTGTTGGATCCTGGCTCTGCCATTCTCTAGCTATGGGACATTGGACCTGTGCTCAACCTCTCAGTGTCATAGTTTCTCCTTTTATAAAGTGGAAATGATAGTAATATCTACCCCTTAAAGTTCTCCGGATTATGTGAGCTAATCCTTTCATGTGAAGGATGATATATTGTGAACACTCAGTATATGTTAGCTGTAATTATTCTTATAATTATTATTTTTACCTTATCATAATGAAGACTTTAATTTCTTCTTTGATTAACCAAATCCATGACCTCTATACTTAGGAGAAAAAAAAGGAGGTAGGTCCTTTTTAAATTAAACTTTGTGTCGGGATCAAATATTAATATTTCTCTACTGTTTGCAAACTACTAACCCATGGATGTCTTGACTTGTCACCTGTCTATCTCCTAAATGGAGAAATCGGGATGTGAATTTTCCAATCAGAATGAAATCATTTTTCAGTATGTTTGTAAATTCCTTGTAAGTAGTTACTTCCTTGAAATAAATGAACTGATTGATCAGTTATCATAAGCATGGCCATGATGATTTGTGCGATTCCTCCTATCTAGAGAGGACTGATATATATTTACTAATGAGCTAAGAAAATAAAGGATAAGGAGTGTTGGGAGGGACATGCGGACTGATGTACCAGTGAATGGAATGGAATTTAGCCCCTGTGGTCCTTTAGGAGGTCAAAGAGCAAGCTGCAAACACAGTAGTTCTGTTGAGCTGTCTATGGCTTTTGGCAAAGCTGAATGGAACCGCGATAGTTCCTGACATAAAGCAGGAGGTGTTCTATTTTTAGACGAGAGGAGCTATGTGCCAGAGACAATCCAGATGCATTTCTATCTTAGAGGAAACTGAAAAATGCCCACACTCTTTCCTAACTCCCTGTTGCCATATGTAAGATGATGGTCTCTTGGAGAGGAGCCATATAGAAAAGTGAGTCCTAAAAATGCTATCATTTATCAAGCATTTACTATATACCCGGCATTTGTGGTAAGCACATTAGACCAGTGAATCCCAATAACAGTCCAATGAGGAAACACTAATATTCCCATTTTACAGATGAAACTAATACTTAGAGGAGTAAGTAACATTTTAGGTGAGAACAGCATAGCTGGGTGTCAAGTCCAGCTCTGGCTGGCTCTGAATCCCAAGCACAATTGGAAAAAGAAAAAGGATATAACTGAACTCTGGGATCTCAAATCAAATGTCAGAAATGACTCTCTAACCATTCATTATTTGCAAGGCACATTGTTCTCTAGTCCATGGACTAGAGACGAATAAAGCAGTCAGTTCAGAAAAATATTCCATGTCAGTGGAACAGTTCAGCTAACGAGGGGTCACAGTCTGAAGCTGGACTTATGAATGGTTGAGGGAGTTAGAACATAATATTCAGAGGAAATGGGAGTAGACAATGGGATCAAGTAAGCAGTTATCTTTAGGGGTGGCTAGTGGGTAAACCACAGAGGTGGGCTATGCAAGAACAGGCACTATTTGAATTCTGGGGCACAACTACAGTGAAAACTGTGAGAGCTGGAGCTTGATGTTTTTCCGGGTCTGGCAAGTTTTTCACTTTTGTTAGGGTGCAACCACCATTTTTACATTGCTCTCTATTTAATGGAAAATATTTGAGTTTTCCTCCTCTGACAGGTTTCTGCCTTACACAGATTCCAGCTTTTGCAGGTTTTACTGTATAAGGGACTCACACAGCAATTCACAGAAACTCAGACACGAGGCTGGAAGTAACTGAGATCAAATGTCCAATCTGAGGATTTTGGTAAGAGATCGACAAGTTGCTTGCTATACTGGGAGACTGGAGCCAAGAATAGCTTACTAGGACAAAAGATTAACTAAAATCTCAGTTATCAGAACATAGGCCCAACTACTTATATTATAACCAGTGATGAGAAATATATCAGCAAAAATTTTGACAATTATATGTTAATGACCTACCATGTGCCAAGAACCATATTTCTAAAATCTTCCCTGCCTATAGTCAGGTGGGGCTGGTTCCAGAATCTGGGAAGGAGAAATATCAGTAAGCTTAGACAGAGAGAGGACAAATGAATAAAGCTTTAGATCTATTTGTACCTGGCAATTTTAGACAGCATATGGTTTTGGCTCCATTTAAAAAGGATATTGAAACAGAAGCAGAGACTGATGGAACATGGCAGTATTCCATCTTAGAACTATAAATGTCATTCATTCATCATTTATACTTTCATTCACTCAATTCTTTGGGAAATGTTAATGAGTCCCAGTATGTATGAGGTACTATGCCAACTGATGCAGCCCTGGTGGCGCACTGGTTAAGAGCTTGAGTGCTAATCAAAAGGTTGGCAGTTCGAATCCACCAACTGCTCCTTGGAAACTCTGAGGGGCAGTTCTCCTCTGTCCTATAGGGTCACAGTGAATCAGAATCAATTCAGTGGCAATGGGTTTGGTATGCCAAGTAATAGGGATACAAAGTGAAATAGCATTTGCTTTCCTTGAGGAGCTCAGAGTCTAATGAACTGGACTTAGGACACACCACACCCATAGAAAGTATGGTAGAAGCTTAATATATTATATTTTTGTTTCCTCAGTTCCTTGGGTCAGTAATTTCACTTATCTGGTTGTCAACTTCTTCATTAATAAAGTGGAGATGACAATTTCTACATCTATATAGGGGAGAGTGACTGGATGAAAAGGATGATTTCTAATATTCCTTCTGGTTTGAAAAGTCAAGGATTCATTAATTCTAGGAAAATCACTGGGTACAAAAACCAATGGTACTGAAGGAAGAAGTCCAGCCTGCACTGAAGACATTGACAAAAAAAGAGGCTCCAGGAATTGACAGAATACCAATTAAGATGCTTTAAGAAATGGATGCAGTGCTGGAAGTGCTCACTTGTCTATTCCAAGAAGTTTGGAGGACAGCTACCTGGCCAACCGACTGGAAGAGATCCATATTTGTACGATTCCAAAGAAAGGCTGATCCAATGGGATGAGGAAATTGTGGAACAATATCATTAATATTATATGCAAGCAAAATATTGCTGAATATAATTAAAAAATGGTTGCAGCAGTACATTGACAGGGAATTGCCAGAAATTCAAGCTGGATTCAGAAGAGGACGTGAAACAAGGGATGTCACTGCTGATGTCAGATATGGAGCTTGGCTGAAAGAAGAGAACACCAGAGAGATTTTTACCTGTGTTTTACTATTCAAAGGCATTCAGCTGTGTGGATCATAAAAAATTATGGATAACATTGTGAATAATGGGAATTCCTCAGTACTTAATTGTGCTCATGCAGAACCTGTAATAGACCAAGAGGGAGTCATTGGAACAGAACAAGGGACTACTACTTGTTTTCAATTCAGAAAAGGTATGCACTAGCAATGTATCTTTTCACCATATGTATTCAATCTGTACGCTGAGCAAATAATCCAAGAACCTAGACTATATGAAGAAGAACGTAAGATCAGGTTTGGAGGAAGACTCCTTAACCACCTGTGATATGGAGATGACAAAGCCTTGCTTGCTGAAAATAAAGAGGACTCAAAGTACTTACTGACGAAGATCAAAGAATACAGCCTTCAGTATGGATTATACCTCAAAATAAAGAAAACAAGAATTCTCATAACTAGGCCAATAAGCAACATCATGATCAATGGAGAAAATACTGACGTTGTCAAGGATTTCATTTTACTTGGATCCACAATCAACACCGATGTAAGCAACAGTGAAGAAATCAAACAACGTATTGCATTGGAAAAATCTGCTGCAAAAGGCCTCTGAAAATCTTAAAAGAAAATATGTTACTTTGATGACTAAGGTATGCCTGACATAAGCCATTGTCTTTTTAATTGCCTCACATGATGTGCAAGCTATACAATGAAAAAGGAAGACCTATGAAGTGATGCATTTAAATTACGATGTTAGCAAAGAATGTTGAATACACCATGGGCTTCTAGACGAATGAACAAATCTGTCTTAGAAGTACAACCAGAATGCTCCTTAGAAGCAAAGGTTGTGAGACTTTGTCTCACAGACTTTGGACATGTTATCAGGAGGGACATCATGAAAAGGACATCATAGAAAAGGACATACTGCTTGGTAAAGCAAGGACATCATGCTCGGTCAGTGAAAAAGAGGACCCTCAAGGAGATGGACTGACACAGGGCTGCCACAATGGGTTCAAATGTACCTACTACTTTGAGGATTGTACAGGACTGAACAGTGTTTCATTCTGTTACACAAAGGGTGTTAAGAGTTGTAACTGACTCGATGGCACCTAACGACAGCACAGCTGGGTACAAATCCAACATTTGATGTGTTTGTGGTGGGTGCTGTTTGGCAATAAGAAACCAAGAAGTTGCTCTTTCTGTTTAATTTTTACTTCATTGCTATATTTTAATACCATGAAGTAATATGCAATCTAGTTCCCTAGCTTACCTTGTAAGGAATCTAGAGTTTGAGTCTTAAATACAAAGTAAAACATCCTTGATAAAATTCAATGGACCTAATCCGTCTCCCCCAACCCCTTGAAAGTGTCCCGTGATCAAGCTCTGCCCAGCTTTTACCAGTAATAACAGGTGAATTTCATTCTCTGGTGATAAGCAATTATATTTAAAAGGCATTTCATTTCTTGGTGATGAGCTTTTGTAAATAAACACCAAGCAGTTTTCTATATCAGTCTGCAACAGAAATTCAGTTCAGAGTTAGTGTGAAAAACATATATCCTTCCCTTGAATATAATCAGAATTCAAACACAGTCGTCTAGAGTAAGGCAAAGAGAAGTACTGCTTTCCGTAGTCCATTGTATTAGATGCCATTTTAAATGGTTAAATTTTAAGTGGATTGATTTTTTTTTTCCTATTTGGCCTGACATATTTCAAGAAGCTGGTTATCTATCATGTCTCATAGAAAACTGTCTTTCTGAAAAGTTTTGAGGTAGATTTAAATTCTGGTGGCAGAATTTTCTCCTTATAAAGCTAGGTATTCAACTTCTATAATTGGAAAGCAGAGCTGCTCCTTGGAAACCCAGTGGGGTACTTCTGCTCTGTCCTAGAGGGTGGCTATGAATTGGAATCAACTCGACAGCAATGGGTTTGGTTTGTTGTTCTTGGTTTTCTGAAATTTCGGTCAGTAAGTACAGCTTTCCTTAATTCTGAGATCTAAAAGGCTTTGCTTATCTGGAATGTGGAGAAAATGAGGTCTTAAATATCTGTTGGATAATAAGAACAACAACAACAGCTCACACAGAATATCTAAGGTTTTTAACTCAGAAGAACTTTTACAAGTTTGTGCAATAGTAAAAAATTATTATTGCCATTCCACTTCTTTAAAAAAAATACAAATTAAAAAGTAAATACAAATTTAATTCCTACACTTCTCAAAGATGCTATTACAGGCTGAAAAAGTCTAGTTTTAACTCTTATTTCAGTTTTATAATTATTTGTTTAAGAAATTGTTTCCCCAGATTGTAAGTTTCTCAAGTTCAAGATCCTTCTATGTGTTTTGTATCCACAGAACCTAGTACACTGCTTGACACATAGTTGCGGCTGAAATGAATTTATGTTTGCAGCATGATGATTTATTTAATATGGCCCTTCTAGCCATGGTCTTTGTGACTCACACACAATGACTGAGTGGGACTATGCCAGTAAGGTATATGGAACCTGTGATGGTTGGGGTTATTTGTCAATTTGAATGGGCCATGATTCCCGGTATTGTGTGGTTGTCCTCCATTTTATGTGTTATGGATCCTGACCTCACTCTACACGTTGATGAGGCAGGATTGCTGTAAGGTGTGTCTTGGGTTGTAGCCTTTTAGGAGGGCATAACTCAAGCCCCACCCTTACTAATGTTACCCCTTTCCTAGGGTGTGGCCTGCCTCTAAGATATACATGTGCGTCCTGGTGAGGCTCACTCTCTCTGCATCTGGATCCTGTGTCCGGTTCATGATCATTTGACCTCCCCTGGGGCCAGCTGTCTGACCTGCCACTTCTGGGATTCGCGGGTCTCCATAGCCCCTTGGGCTGTTGGCCTGTCATGTGATGTGATTCACCAGCTTCCATAGCCTTTTGAGCCAGCAGCCTATGGTCTGAACCACAGGTTTGGGTTCGTAAGGTCCTGCAGTCACTTGGGTTGGGAGAAGCCTATGCCTGACCCGTGAATTTGGAGCTCGCCAGCCTCCACAACCATGTGAGCCATTTCCTTTATATGGTTCATGAGTTCTGTGAGACACTGCAGCAAATTAGGGAACCCGGAGACAGAAGGGAGAGTACTGAGGGGAGAGGGAGTAGTTGATGTCAGAGATGATAGAGCGATACAGCAGCTAGGAAAAGTTGGACGTTTAGGGCATCTTCAACCTCTGCCCCATAGGAACCAGCTTTGTGCTGATTCTTATAAAAGAAATTATTCATTTAATGTTGAATGACTATCTCATCATAATATATGGAAAGTTGTGACATGGTTAAATTAGACTTGATATGAATGAAGTGAGGCTTGTTATTCATACAAAAGTTGTCTAAAAATATGAACATAAAAGATTGAGGTGACATTGCTGCCATATCTAGAATTTTGTTCCAACAACTCATTTGTCCATCGATTTAACAATTCACTCCCTTCTTTCATTAACTTATTTACTCATTCACTTATTAATTTGTCTAAAATGCATTTATTTGGTACCTATTATTTACTATGCATCTTAAAAGAATTTGAATCAGCTCACACTTTTTCTGTTCTGCTTAGACTTTTTTTCATTAATATCCAAGGTTATTATGATGTAGTCATAGCTCCTACCTGAACTTTTAAAGGTAAATGAATTTCAGAACTTCTCATGTCTCCTTGTTGCTATGAAATAGAAATTATGATTCATGCACTTGTTCTTTAGGATGAGAGATGACTAAGGAGCACTTATTTTGAGATAAATGTTTTGATGACAGACAAGTGGAAAGCAGAGTGAGTTAATAAGAGATAACCTCATATCTCACAGCAAGCAATCAACTGTGAAGCTGAGTGATCCTGAGTGGCCCACTGCGTTTGTCAAGGAACCAAAACTATTCCTCAGACCCCTCTGTTTATTCCTTAGGAGACAACATTTATGTTTCTTCTCCTTACTGGGCAATCACTTTTCTCTCATAGCTTTCTTCCCTTCTTCCTAACACTTATTTTCTGGTCTTTCACACTCTAATAAGGTTTATGGTAATTAACAGGTATCAAATAAATGTGTTATTCCATGTTTTACCTAATATAATAGTGCCCCAAGTATAGCCATGACCCTGCCCCATGCCTTCTCACAGTCATTTAGTGGTTCTTGTTCATTACACCATTAGTCAGGCATTTAATGCCTTCTACTTTCAGACCACTCTTACTTTTGGAAAATTATTTGCAGCAACTTGCTTTACATATCTACCTCAAATAAAACCAACAATTATTATTACAAGTTCTACATTGCCCAAGGAGCTTCCTCTGTGGCTTTGTTCATGCGTTTATTCTGCCTGGAATGGTCTTTCTCTCTACCCTTCCAAATCCAATTCTGCCTGTTCTGGAAGAGCCAGTTAATCTTTCAACTTCTTTAAAAAGTTATTTTTGTTCCTTCAGAGTAAAAGTATTTTTCCTCTCCTTAGACTCTAAACTTCATAAACTAATTGTGTTATGACACTTATAAATTTTAATAAAACATAATGCTTAATATACATGACCAAATTCTAATCAGTTCTACAAACTTTCTTGAACAACTTATTAAATGTTTAACACTTTACGTTTGTAGTATACATTATAAGGTACAATGTTTGTTGACGACTGAAAAAAAAATGAATGGGGTATTTTTAGAGGGATATCTAGGAGCTCTCTTTATTCTCTATCTTAAATACTACAGTCAACGTATGGTATAACATTACTTTTTCTGAAGTGATCTGAATGCTGGCATTCTCAACTATCCAAATACAGCAAAGAATCTTAAAATAAAAAAACTTCCTCTAAGCAGCAAGGAAAACAGATATCACAAAGCTTATTTACAATGGTGTATAATCTCAAGCTAGCTGGAGCTTGTTCTGTTAGTATTAGGTATTAACTTAGGTTACTGATTTAATAAACTAAGTTATTTAGTTGCCATAGAAACTAATAGCAATAAGAAGGGACAAATTTACCATGAGGGAGAAGGAGGAATGAAAGCAAATAGTGTGACATATTATATTAGCCCAGAGATCAGGGCTGTTGCTGTGTTATAGCTTTGAGAAATAATTCATTTTTTTAATCAAATGCACATTATACAGAATTTCCATTTTGCAAACATTTCCATCAAAAATGGTCTGGAACAGTTAAGTTTGTTATGAAAAGGGCTCAGCCTCAGTTATCCAACATAACAATTATGTGTATAAATATAAATATCTAGCATTTTGACATCTTCAGATGACCTTATATGTTGTTGTTAGGTGCCATTGAGTTGGTTCCAACTCATAGCGACCCTATGTACAACAGAACGAAACATTTTCTGGTCCTGTGTCATCCTCACAATTGTTGTTATGCTTGAGCCCATTGCTGCAGCCACTGTGTCAGTCCATCTCATTGAGGGTCTTCTTCTTCTTCACAGACCCTCTACTTTACCAAGCATGATGTCCTTCTCCAGAGACTGGTCCCTCCTGATAACATGACCAAAGTGTGTGAGACAAAGTCTCATCATCCTTGTTTCTAAGGAATACTCTGGCTGGCTGTACTTATTCCAAGACAGATTTGTCCATTCTTCTGGCTGTTCATGATATATTCAATATTCTTTGCCAACATCATACTTTAAAGGTATCTACTCTTCTTCAGTCTTCTTTATTCATTGTCCATCTTTCGTATGTATATGAGATGATTGAAAACACCATAGTTTGGGTCAGGGGCACCTTAGTCCTCAAAGCGATATCTTTGCTTTTTAACACTTTAGAGAGGTCTTTTGCAACAGATTTGCCCAATGCAATACATCATTTGATCTTCTGATTGCTGCTTCCCTGGGAGTTGATTATGGATCCAAGTAAAATGAAATCCTTGACAACCTCAATATTTTCTCCATTTATCATGATGTTGCTTATTGGTCCAGTTATGAGGATTTTTGTTTTCCTTACGTTGAGGTGCAATTCATACTGAAGGCTGTATTATTTGATCTTCATCAGCAAGTGCTTCAAGTCCTTTTCACTTTCAGCAAGTAAGGTTGTGTCCTCTGCGTATTGCAGGTTGTTAATGAGTCTTCCTCCAATCTTGACGCCGTGTTCTTCTTCATATGGTCCAGCTTCTTGAATTATTTGCTCAGAATACAGATTGAGTAAGTATGGTAAAACGATGCAACCCTGAAGCACATCTTTCCTGACTTTAAACCACACAATATCCCCTTCTTCAGTTTGAAAGACTGCCTCTTGGTCTATGTACAGGTTCTTCATGAGCATAATTAAGTGTTCTGGAATTCCCATTCTTCACAATGTTATCCATAATTTGTTATGATCCATAAGGTTGAATGCCTTGTACAGTCAGTAAAACACAGGTAAACGTTTCTAGTGTTCTCTGCTTTCAGGCAAGATCCATCTCACATCAGCAACGATATCCCTTGCTCTCCATTCTTTTCTGAATCCAGCTTGAATTTCTGGCAGTTCCCTACTGATGTACTACTGCTGCAACTGCTTTCGAATGATCTTCAGCAAAATATTACTTTCATATGATATTAATGATATTGTTCTATAATTTCCACATTCTGTTGGTTCACCTTTCTTTGGAATGGGCACAATAAATGGATCTCTTCTATTCAGTTGATCAGGTAGCTGTCTTCCAAATTTCTTGACATAGATGAGCGAGCACCTCCAGCAATGTATCTGTTTGCCAAAACATCTCAATTGGCATTCCATCAATTCCTGGAGGCTTGTTTTTTGCCAATGCCTTCAGAGCAGCTTGGACTTCTTCCATTAGTACCATCGGTTCTTGATCATATGCTACCTCCTGAAATGTTTGAACATTGACCAATTCTTTTTGGTACAGTGACTCTGTGTATTCATTCCATCTTCTTTTGATGCTTCCTGTGTCATTCAATATTTTCCCTGTAGAATTCTTCAATATTGCAACTTGAGGCTTGAATTTTTCTTCAGTTCTTTCAGCTTGAGAAATGCTGAGTGTGTTCTTTTGTGTTCTGACTCCAGGTCTTTGTGCATTTCATTGTAATGTTTTTCTTTGTCTTCTCGAACCACCCTTGGAAATCTTTTCAGCTCCTTTACATCCATTTCTGTCTTTTCTTTCTTTCCTTTCATTTTAATGACCTTTTGCTTTCTTCATGTATAATGTCCTTGATGTCATTCCACACCTTGTCTTATCATTAGTGTTCAATGCACCAAATCTATTCTTGAGATAGTCCCTAAATCTAGGCGGGATAAACTCAAGGTCGTATTTTGGCTCTCATGGACTTGCTCTAATTTTCTTCAGCTTCGCTTTTAACTTGCATATGAGCAACTGATGGTCAGTTCCACAGTCGGCCCCCATCCTTGTTCTGACTGATACTGAGCTTGCCGTGGTCTCTTTTCACGAATATAGTCAATTTCATTCCCCTGTTCCGTCCAGTGAGGTCCATGTTTATGGTGGCCATTTACGTTGTTGAAGAGAGGTATTTGCAATGAATAAGTCATTGGTATTGCGAAATTCCATCATGTGATCTACAGCATTGTGTCTATCACCAAGCCATATTTTCAAAATACAGATCCTTCTTCTTTGTTTCTAACTTTCCCATTCCAATCACTAGTAATTATCGATGTATCTTGATTGCATGTTTGATCAATTTCAGACTACAGAAGTTGGAAAAATTTTCAGTTTCCTCATATTTCACATTGGTGATTGGTGCATAAACTTGAATAATTGTCATATTAACTGATCTTCCTTGTAGGCTTATGGATATTATCCTATCACTAACAGTGTTGTACTTCAGGATAGACCTTGAAATGTTCTTTTTGATGATGAATGCAATGCCATTCCTCTTCAATTTGTCATTTCCGGCATAGTAGATCATATGATTGTCCAATTCACAATGGCCAATACCAGTCCATTTCAGCTCACTAATGCCTATGATATTAATGTTTATGCATTCCATTTCATTTTTGATGACTTCCAATTTTCCTAGATTCATACTTCTTACATTCCATATTCCAATTATTAATGGATGTTTGAAACTGTTTCTTCGTATTTTGAGTCATGCCACCTAAGCAAATGAAGTTCCTGAAAACTTTACTTCATCCACATCATTAAGGTTGACTCTACTTTAAGGAGGCGGCTCTTCCCCAGTCATCTTTTGAGTGCCTCCCAACCTGAGGGGCTCATCTTCCAGCACTGTATCAGACAATGTTCCATTGCTATTCATAAGGTTTTCACTGGCCAATTTTTTCAGAAATAGATCGCCAGGTCCTTCTTCCTAGTTGTCTTAGTCTGTAAGATCCACTAAAATCTGTCCACCATGGGTGACCCTGCTGGTATTTGAAATGCTGGTAGCATAGCTTCCAGCATCACAGCAACATGGAAGCCACCACTGTACCACAAACTGACAGATGCCTCACCTTAATAGATAAGCCATAAATTGTAAGTATTATTTACATTTTAATAAAGTGGAAACAAAGGCTCAAAGATATTAACATAATTAAAAAGTCATAAACTAGCCAAGACTCGAATACATATATTCTGGGTCCCATATCATTTCTATTTCCACTATATTGTAATGGTATGTATATTCAACACTTCATCCTTTACTGCTCTTGGAAAAAATGAAATAATTCTATTTTGGGTCAATAAAATTATGCTGTGTAATTTGGCTGGAGCAAACCTTGTGTGATCATTTCAAAGACTGTCTAAATCTTAGGGTTACAAAGAAGTCATGTGCCATGGCCCAGAGCTACAATCATGAAAACTGTTGTCTTCAAGTCCGTGTGTTTTTATGAATTTCAGATGTCTGTTTCAGAGTTCTGAACATCATCCAACTATCAGTGTATGCATCTCTCTGCCTAAGGGCTTTTTCTAGGATGATGCTCTGCCCATAGACAGCAGGCTAGAAACGCTGGAAATTAACACCCTCAGTCAATTACTGAAGCAGGTGGGTGTATAAATACCCCAATTCCCTCAACCTACAGGTTGTATACCACCATTTTCCAAGAATTCCCAGCAAAATGAAGCTTTAGTCACTCAGTATGATGGCTGATTTGTATTGACTGCCTTCCTTTCCTCATCATTTTCTAGTTTTCCTGCAGGTATTCTCTGCACTTTCTAAATAAACCTCCTATGCTTAAATACTGGTCTCATTCTACTTGTGGGGAAACCTACATAAAAATAAACATATCTAGAGCAGGAAGTACTATGCTTTAAACAGTATTGCTTCATTTATTAAAGTAGTAATAATACAATAATAACTGACACTTTTGAGGCATATTGTGTGCCTTCATGTTTTATCTTGTTCAATTCTTACAACAGCCCTATAGATTAGAAAATATTATTATCCCCAGTTTACAGAATAGGAAACTGAGGTTTGAGGAAGGTAAGAAACTTTGCCAAGGCCACTCAGCTGGGAGTATAGGAGCCAAGAATTGAACCTAGGTTTTCTGATGCTAGAGTCTAGTTCTTAATCCTCCAGAAAATTCAATTAATTCCTGTTCTTTTGAACTTAATGAATTTTACACACACACACACACACACACACACACACACACACACACACACACACACACACACACACGCACACAGGTTTGATTGAGATCTAGTCAGGGGGACTCAGGAAGGAGGAGTCAGGAAGCTTTTGCCAGCAGGGAGCACATGAAGAGGCGGGTTTCTTCCCTGAGGGATCCACCATGGCTACCTAACTCCCTCCTGCCTGACCCCCTATCCTTGAGAGGCCCAATAAGTAGCGACTATTCTCAGTGTTAGTTTGAACAGGTAAATATTTAACTGAAATGATGGAGCCTTGGAAAGCAAGATTTCTCTGCAGTTCCTTTCCCTGTAAAGGAGTTGCTGATTAGAATAAATAATTGCTCTGAAAATAGCTCCATCCCATTTGTTCAAACAATTAAGCCCATCGATGAAGTTAATTTGTGAGAGGAATGACACACATGTTGGCAAAATGCCCCATCTCGTCTTGGCAGCCTTCATATTTTCTTGTTCCCTCTCTTTCACCTTCCTTTCTGCCTCTATTGTTTATACTGTCACTTCTCAGTGTCTTTTGGGAGCTGATGTTTCCTACAGCAAATTTGTTGTTTTTTTTCCGTCTCCAAATTCAGGCACAGATATATTTTATTTACTAGCTTATCAGGACATGTTTGCTATCTCCTCTCTTCTAATTTGTTGATGACCATTAGGTTTTTATCTGCTACAGTCTTTTTTTTTTTTTTTTTTTTTTTTAATGTCCCTCATACTTCTTACGCTTTGGTATTGATCTGGCATAACCAGAGTCAGGTGAATAAAACAGAAGCAAATGACTCTTGCACATGCAGAGCAAAGAAAATATTACATACTTTAAAGCTAATGTACTTTAAACTGATTGGATAGGTCAAGTCAGAATTCCTTTTAGGAGGAGAATTGCTCTTTTACTTAAGAAAAATCCCTCTCTGGGCTATTTTGGCTATGAAAAGCAAAATCTTCCATCTCTCATTCTGTCCTTTACTACCTTAATATATATAAGAGGAACTCAGGTAAAAGGAAGCAGGAATTTTGAGACTGTCTGTAACTGTGGTGGTGGGGGGGGGGTCCTAGATTTGGAGAAGATGGAGAAGAAAAATGGCAATAGATAGGAAGGTGTTACAGTGAGACGACAGTGAGGTGGGGCTATAGGTAGAAGGAAGCCAGTGAGCTAACCCTGGTAGAAATTACCCAAGGAACATCAAGAAGGGGACGCTTAATGTCTGATATTAAGATTTTGCCTCTTCCGTGCTCTGCTGAATCTCCCTTCTGTAATCACTAAACGTTAGTAGAAACCATGCTATATACACAGACATGTGCTAGTAGTTTTTAGACGACTAAAGAAAACGAGGCAATGTCTAGTGTGGTGATCAAGGTATAAAAGAGAGCATGGTAACCACAGGCTGTGTGTTGATAAGTGGAATGATTAGAAATTCAGTGAGAACAGAGATTCAGAGCATCAAGTAGCCAAGAGAATGGATTTGTACACACACACCCCTTGCCCCCAACAACTGATAATCAATTCTTCACACTTAAGCAAAACTGAAGTTTTCAAAACACAAGCCTGATTATGTCATCTCCTACTTAGAACCCTTCTGATGCTTTCATGAAAAAATCCCTTGCAATGATTTACAAGTCCCTTTATAGTCTACTCAGCTCTTCAGTCTCATCTTGCAACAAATCTCCCCTCAGTATTTGTGCTTCGTCCAAACGGTCATCCTTTCATTTGCTTCAACTTCCCCTCATCACAGGGTCGTTGCACATGCTGTCCTATTTGCCTAAAACACTTTCCTTCTTATCTTTGCCAAGTTGACTTCTGCTATCCATCTGATCTCAACTCAAGTGTCCCTTCTTCAGGAAACTGTCCTTGACCTTGACCAGCTCCTCTCTCAAAGCCCTGTGCTCCTCTTCTGCAGTGTACCTGCCACAGTTGTAATCTCACAGTGGCTTGTGTGACCACTTGATTAATGCCTATCTCCCCCACTATTCACAAAGATTCATGTGGCTTTAAAGACAATTTTTTCCCCAGTGCCTTGCTGAATACTTAACACATCATAGACTGTCAGTAAATATTTGCTGAAGAAAGAAGAGAGGGAAGAAGAAGGAAGGAAGGAAGAAAGGGAGGGAGGGAAGGAAGAAGGAAGGAATGATGAACAAGCACATATACGATAGTCCTCAAGAGTCTTCTCTGATAAACATTGGCGAACCTACATTTGCTGCCTGGTGTTATTGCAGGCACAAACATTTGGGAATGTCTGTTTTCCTTCCAGTCCTCATAATAACCTAAGTGTCCTGTTGCAGAGATACCATGGAGTTTGCCAAAATTTATAGTTAAGGAAATTCCTTACTTATGTTGTTAAGCTTTGTCCTGGAATGATGGTGATGATGATGATAATGAGGAGGAAAAGGAGGAGGAGTAAGTAACATTGATTTTCATTACCCTTCTTAAATTCCTCAATGCCTATGTATATGTGTATATGTGTATGTACTTGTTTGTGTAGATAAAAAGGGAGAACTTTCCAGCTGCACACATTTATCACCAAGTTAAGGACCTCGTGAAGAATGAGAGATACTCTCTTGGTCAATCTGACAGTCACTTCTGCTTAGGAAAGAGAACAAATTGGCAAGAGCATGAACCATGAGTGGACAACATTCTAATGGCCTCACCTTCTTTTCCAAGTTTCGGTTTTGCAAAGCAAACTCCTCCTCTAGGACTCTAGCTAACTGTTAACATATTTTATCCCCAAGTACTAATTTTGGAGTCTGAATTAAGATCATTATCCAGGTTAAAAGTCCTAAAGAGACTTTACCACTTAGTAGCTGTGTGACCTTGGGCATGTTACGTAGCCTGTTTAAGCCTCAGATCCTCTATCTTTAAAATGGAGAGGATACGTCTCACATCGTGTGATTGCAATGTGTTCTAAATGATATTACATATGGAAATCCAGGTGCAGAGTAGATGCTTAAGTGTTGTTTTCCCCATCTCCTGTCCTATTTTCTGAGCATGTTTCCATCCTTCCTAGCTGCTGCCAGAAGTGAGTTGTCTCATCAATTATTGTTCCATAGTGAGGTGGGTTGACTTTCTGAATTTTGAGAGACAGGGAAAGAAAACTAACATAAATAATCTTCCTTTAATTGACCCTCTTGAGAGGATCTGAGTTTTAGGAGAAGTTTCAAATAAAAGGGCAGTAGTTAAATATTAAATTCTTATGAGTAGAGAAAAAGGAGAATTCTCGGCAATACAAGGCATCTTTTGGTAAGTGGTCTAATGCAGCAACTCTGAAAGCAACTGCGCCATTTAAATTCTGTTTTATGAGTTAAATCATAGGAACAAAGAGTGCATCTGGCTTCTCCCTCCAGCCAATTTCTTCTTCCCTTACTTTCTGGAAGCTGCCAGAAGGGGGCTCCCCTCTGTAGAATCTGTAGAGAGAAAACCTTTCTTCTTTTCCCTTTTTTGCTCTTTTTTTGGATTCTTATGAGAAGAAACCTCTGAGTAGGACTCTCTTCTGTTTGCAGTGCCTTGTTCAACCCATGAGAAATAGACAAATGCCAATTTGTGGCTCATTCATCTATGCTTCTCCTTTCATTCAGAAGCACCAGAATTCCCCAAATTGAATACTGAATGAGACACGGTTCATTGACCACGGGGACAGTGGGTATATGCATAAATGGTATCAAACCTCTTTTCTTAAGCAATTTGTTTTCACTCTAGCCTGAAATTGTCTTTTAAAGCTGGGTAACAGTATTAATTCAGACTATAATTCCATAGTTAGTGCCTAGGGATTAAATATCTTAACAGTCATCCGGAGGAGAAGTTTGTTTTGCAAAAATGAAACTTGGAAAGGAAGGTGAAGTCATCAGATTATTGTCTACCAGAGGTCAGGAGAGGAGCTGCTTTGGTCTGGTCTGGAGTAAATGAGCAACTTCTTCGAGGTTAGAATTGAGATCTCTACAAAACACTGTCACATTTAATTCTCTGCTCCAAGAACTGTTAATTTAGGGAGGATTATTACCCCCATAGATGAGTTTTGAATGCAGTTCAGAGAGATTAAGTAATATGTTGAAGGTGTTATAGTTATTCAGTGATAAAGATAAAATATAAACAAAAGCTGTCTGACTCCAGAGCCCAAGCTTCTAACTAACTAGTACATCATGCTGTAAGATAGTGTTCCTGAAAGGTGTTCATTTGTGGAGACATGCATAAAAGCGTAAATTAATATTACCAGGTGACTTGGGATAAACGTGAAACAAGTAGAACAATCCGCAAGCACTGAGGGCATCTCCAACAAGGTTCTGTTCAGAATGGCACTCTACGGCCCGAGACCCAGGAGCCTTGTCTCAAGGTCACTAGTGTAACTGGAGCCTAACTCCTGTTTCAATTTGCCATTCCAGTGAAGGATTATGAAGCTGTAGATCAAATTGAAATTTTGGATTCCAGTTTTTGAATCCTTTTGAAGAAGGTTATTAGCTTTATTCCAGTGAGAAGTTTCTTAGGAATGAAGCTGCCACAGTTCTTCTGATATGTCTCTTGTTGTCAGTGGAGATTTTAAGGTAAAATATTTGGAATTACACAAAAAGGCTTCAGTTGCCTCTGCTTCCATTTTTAAAAATTCATGCATTTGTTCATTAATTTATTCGCGTGGAATTCCTTATTGGGGGCCTACTATATTCCAGGCACCATACACCATATCTCTCACTTGGTGTCCTCATTCTGGGCACCATCTATTCTGTAGTGGACCCTAATTCCCCTTTGAAATTGACCACGACAGCTGCCATGACCTCCCTCCACATTTGTAGAAAGGTATATGCTGTGATTAAAATACAGACCAATTACTTAGGCTTCTTAGTGCCTGCCCCCACCTCTGTAAAAATAAGAAACCAAACTTGTTGCTGTTGAGTCAATTCCTACTCATAGCAATCCTATAATAGAGAAGGGGAGAAATGAGAGACTGAGACTGGATGGACTATTAGGTGTCTTCTAGCTCTAAGGCTCTCCTTGAGAAAACATGGTCTCAGCTACACTTAGAAATATACCATGGACTGCCGGAAGCATGAACAAATCTGTCTTGGAAGAAGTACAGCCAGAATGCTCCTTAGAAGTGAGGATGGCAAGAGTTCATCTTGCTTCCTTTGGGTATGTTATCAGCAGTGACTAGTCCCTGAAGAAGGAAATCATGCTTGGTAAAGCAGAGGGTCAACAAAAAAAGGAGGACCCTCAATGAGATAGACTGACCCAGTGGCTGCAACAGTGGACTCAAACATACCTACTATTGCGATGGCATAGGATTGGGCAATGTTTTGTTCTGTTATACATGGGGTTGCTATGAGTTGGAGTTGACTCAATGGCGCCTAACAACAACAACAACAAAACTCAGTAAAGTAACCTTAAGAGCCTACTCAGGTTTGGTGGCCTCAGGGTTTTCATTTTTAAAGAGTTTAGATGTGTTTCCTTCCGTCTATGATTTTGATTTGGCCAAGCTTCTGCTCTACTTTGCTCCATACCACATTAGTGGGGGAGAAAAGAGAAGCTGCATCTCTCAAATCCCCCACTGATTCTGAAGAAGTCATACTTTCTACCTTTGCAGGATATCGTGGCTTGAGAAGAAGACAGCACTTTAAGAGTCTGCGATGATCATTTGGCATGTCCCGCTTTTCCTTCATGGGGTTAGTGTTCAGGGAAGGATGTTAGGAGCGTGAGTTGCAGCTCCACGTTGCCTGAGTTTGAATCATGACTTCTTACTTCTACCTCCTGAGGAAAGTTGGTTATCTTGATTTCTTCATCTGTAAAATCAAACCAATAGTAATACTTAGGGAGGTAATGACAATTAGAAGCAAGAATACTTGTAGAGCACTTGGAACAGTGCTTGGCTTATAGGGAGCAGTCAATATCTAACCCGATTGCTGTTGAATCCATTCCAACTCATAGCAACCCTATAGGACAGGCTAGAACTGCCCCATAGGATTTCCAAGACTGTAAATCTTTACACAAACAGACTGCCACATCTTTTCTCCCACGGAGTGGCTGTGGGTTTGAACAGCTAGCAGTTAGCAGCCAAGCACTTAACCACTGTGCCACCAGGGCTTCTCAGTCAATAACTAGTAGCTATTATTTGGTCAAGTAAGAAAACAGTTAGTCAAATATTATCTCCAAGCTTGGGAACCTGTGAACCTAATAAAACGCAGCAGGGGTATTGCTAGGGACACTGCGTCAGATAAGAGAAAACCAGCAAGGCTTGGGGAGGGGTTAGGCTGTAGGTTCTGGTTCATGCCAGGGGTAAGGATAAGCGCATGTGAGCCTATTTTCACAACAGAATGGCCGTTTCTTATTTTCCTTTCTGTATTCAAAAAATAATTGTTTCCCTTTCTGTCCTTCTCCTCTTTTCTTTTTTCTCTTTTTATTCCTGCTTTCTAGCTTGCATTTTTTATTCATTCCTCCCATCTTTACTCCTTCCTGTGTAAACTCTATCCTGGAATAGGAAGAGCTTGGTCATGGTGGTAGGGGTGGGAATAGATGGGAAAGGAATGCTAGGCAAAGAATTGAGTCTATTTTGGCATCCTTTCCTTTTGACTTAAGCACACTTTTCTCATGGCTGGGGAAAGGCCAAATAGGCCTATGACTTATTGATTAAGAATAGAAGAAAAATCTTGTTGGCAGGAGGCAGGCTACACTGCATCCAAATGAGCCTGGGCTTCATTGTGGTGGGGGCTAGAAGTGAAACATTGGCTATTCCGATGGAAGGTGCCAGAGCAGGCCCAAACCTTTGAAAGTGAGCAGGGAGACAAGGCACTGTGTGGCTAGGCCCAGCCTAAAGGGAAGTTACGTCGTCCAGCCTCCTTTTCTGTGTAGGTGGTAGATGGGGCACCTGGCTAGGGTGGGGAAGGAAGCTGTTGTGCCTCTGGAGCTGCAGTCTGGCAACTTCTATAAGGAACTCAGAGTGTTATCTGTCAAGAGGTGCAAGCTTTGCCTCTGCCTGTTGCAGTTCCCAGTAAAAAACACAAAACACAGCTTCACCAACTGATCTCAAACCTTGTTCTGAATCAATACTTAAGTTCAGACTGTCATTAAAAGGAGAACTGAAACTGCATTGGGAATGGCTATTTGATAGCATGGCTGTGCCTAATGACAAGGACAGAAACAAGGAGAGAGCTGTGATTATACATGTCAGGCAGTGTGCTCATCCTGTTCATCTGTTTCCATTTCAACCTCCTATACGTTATCTCTTTGATTCTAAAACCAACCATGGACTGACAGAACTTAAAATAATAGGAGGACACATACATGCACACAGATAATCTGATGTTCTAAACCTCATTCTAAACTCTTCACAATTCCACAGATATTAGAAGTGACTTTAGGTGTCGTACACACTTTCTCAGTCAAAGCAGGAAGTCTTCTACAACAGCCTTGATAGGTGGGTCACCCAGCCCCTTCTTAATTGTTCCCATTCACAGGAATCTTACTACTTATTGTGGCAGCTAACTTTATTGCTGGTAACTCTAGGAGCATTCTACCATACCTCTAACCTCTGCTTTTCTGTATGCCCTAGGCATAACGATGAGGGAAGAAATCAATCCTTAATCACTGACATACAACACCAGCTCCGTTTAGATCTTGGGTCTCCAACTCCAGCAGCAATCCTCTTGAATCCCTCTGGCCACCACCTTTTTTTTCTTCCCCAATTCCCCTGCCACCACTACCATTGACCACAACTTCATTCAGGTGGGACTCGTTCCAGAAGGATGGCTATATCTTAATTGTTCCTGCTGCCTTCCATAGAACTACTGTTCCCCAGAGTGCCACAGTTCTTTCTATGCCAGTTAAAGGCTATTTGCCCTCATAATCCTTCTTTTACCCCACAAGAGATATCTTGTTCTTTCTGTTTTAAACTCTATCCATGAACTCATTCCATGTTCCTAAGGAGAGGCTGGAGATCTTCTGGCAAAGGTAATATCTTGAGCTGGATGCTCACTTTCTCTCACCTATACCAAAATTGTATAAGACAAGATGCATCTCCTCCAGTCTCCTGACCCTGAATAAGCTACCCTTGCTTTCTTAGGGTCCTTTAACTCACTCATAGAAGCTGGGCAAGTCTTCATCTCTTCTTTAGCTAAAGGCTCTTAGTCTAAAGTCCCTATATGTCTATGTCTTACTGGCCCCTTTAAATGGTCTTTAAAAATTCTAGCTATAAATATTAGTCCATGTGGACAATTTGTCCAGATTTCCCCATTCTTTTCCTGATTCTTGATTTCTCCCTGATTCTTTGACTCTCTTCTGGTTCTCTCACCCAAAAGATTGTTAAGGTATTATTTTTCAATGTTGTCTCACACATAATAGTCTGAGATTCACCCACCTAACTTTACACCAGAGAAGAATGGAAGACAGACTTTCTGTCCTTAACTTCTGTTATAGATTGAATTGTGTCCCCCCAAAATGTGTCAACTTGGCTAGATCATGATTCCCAGTATTGTGTGATTGTCCACCATTTTGTGATTTGATGTGATTATCCTGTGTTGTAAATCCTAACCTCTGTGATGTTAATGAGGCAGGATTAGAGGAAGTTATGTTAATGAGGCAGGACTCAATCTACAGGATTAGGTTGTCTCTTGAGTCAATCTCTTTTGAAATATAAAGGAGAGAGCCAAGCAGAGAGGCGAGGAACTTCATGCTACCAAGAAAGAAGTGCCTGGAGCACAGTTTGTCCTTTGGACCTGGGGCTCCTGTGCTGAGAAGCTCCTAGAGCAGGGGAAGATTGATGACAAAGACCTTCCTCCAGAACTGACAGAAAGGGAAAGGCTTCCCTGGGAGCTGGCATCCTGAATTTGACTTCTAACCTCCTAAACTGTGAGAGAATAAATTTCTCTTTGTTAAAGTCATCCACTTGTGGTATTTCTGCTATAGCAGCACTAGGTAACTGAAATAACTCCCAACTTTGAGAACCTGATGATTCAGATCAGGTACTCTTGCTTTTTGCCCAGGAAAGAAGAATGGACTGAGAGCCCAACTGACAACCCCAAAGTCTCTTCACCATTTCTCCACTGCAAATGAAAACATAGATTAGGCCAACAGTACACTTTCTCCACTGAGGTAAAGACAATGTTTATCTCCTGGTAACATCCACTAGGAAGGGTGATGTGACAAGTCTGGTCAATGGACTGTAAGTCTAAGCAAAGTATTCCACTGTAGCACCAAAGCATCTAAGAGCTAGTATGGAAACTTCCTGGATAGTGAGTCACTGCATGGAGCTCACCTTCTTCAGAGAGTCACCAACTTGCATGAGACTTTATAAGAGCAAGAAATAAATCTTTGTTGGGTTAACTTACTGAGATTTCAGGCCTAATTTGTTGCCACAGCACAGAACAGCCTGCCATGACTAATACAGTATCTTTATTGGTAACAGTGCTTAATGGGAATGATGGCTTGGGTAATTGTGATTGTGTTCTTTGGGGCCTCGTAGCATTCTTGTTAGAAAGCAATGTCAGGTCCTGGAAAGTTCTCTCTGCAAAAGAAGAGAAGAACAAAGGGATATTATATGGATACCTGTGTTCTTTAGGGTTATGCAGAACTACTGAGTACCCAGGATCCCACATTAAAGAATCTTTCTTTTCTAACACTGGCCTCACCAGATACTCTGGTTCACCTCGGGGCAGCTGGGACAAACTGCAGTCTTCAGAGAGAGACTTCATATCCTTAATTTCTAGGCATACAGAACAGATGCCACTGAAAGTAATGAGAATGCTACAACTTGATATAGACCTGGAATTGAAAATTTAACAGACACATGTTCCCTATGGAGACTTCACGGCTGCAGCCCGGCTTTGGTTCTCAGGTCCTATTTCTTTGCCCATCAGAAACTGCTCTTGCATGAGAGCCAGACAACTACTGAAGTTTCTACTCAGAGTTATTGATATTATCCGTTAGGTTTCTTCCTCCTTCTCGTCTCTTCTCATGAAGATTTATCGGGCTATCTTTCTTAGAGGTGGCATTGATGAGCCTTGGGTTGCTTCTCTGGGGAGGTAAAGAAAATGAACATTTAATTAGTACCTCCCACAGGCCACAAATGGTGCTAGTTATTTGTTTGCATGATCTCTCATTTCTAACAAGAAATACATACTAGAAGGAATAAAAGACTTGGGAGTCTCAGAAACTTTGGTTCAGAATCCCAGCCCTATCTTACTAGCTGTGTAACCCAGAACTACTCTCTCTGAACCTACTGCTGTAACTCCACAAGGGGCTGTTGTCAAGAGGAGATACTGTGTGAAATTGTATGGAACTGTCCCTGGCATATACTAGGGACTCAGTAGCAATATTTCTGGCAAACTTATGAGAGAGACTTTGTTTTCCCATTTGACAGATGAGTTGTTGTTCAGAGATATTAAATAAGTTACCTTAAGTCACACAACAGCAGAGCTAGATGTCAAACTAGGTTGGTCTGATTCCAAGTTAAACGCTGTTATAACGGCAGGTTTAGGTAGTTGTGGGAGATACCATATAGCCCACAAAACCTAAAATATTTTCTGTCTGACTCTTACAGAAAAAGTTTACCAAATCCTGAATTTAAATCGAGAGTATTGAACTTTTGTACCCTGAAGAATCGAGACACACAGAAAGCCTTCATCAAGAGCTGCACACTAGTAAACCTTGTTGGTGACGGAAAGATTGAGAGAGAGAGAAAACCTTTTACTTTTTAATTTGCTTTCATTACTAAGAAGGAAAAACATAAAACCATTCAATAAATGTTGCAATTACTAAACACGTACTTCAACTCCATATTATATCTGGTTAGGCTGCAGAGAGAGAGAGAGAGGGAACGGTATCGTAAGCGCTGCTTGTTTTTCTCTGGGAGAAAATGAGAGTGTTACCCTACAGCCTGATTAGCCGTAGCAGTACAAATGTGATCCAGAGGGAATAGTATCCCATCAACCTCCGGAGGCCTGAAAGATTGGAACATTCTGAGAGGACACATTATGCTTTACACGACATTGAAGGAGGCAATAAATTCTGGGACTCTGTGAGTTCTTTCTGGGTAACCACAAACAATTTAATGTTTTACTATGAAAAGCAGAGCATTCTATCTTGATTAAATCAGAATGATTCTTCGTACCACAGCATCCTGCAGAGTCTTTTACTTCCTCTGTCTTTAATGTCTGTTTAATAAAATCACACATTCAATTATTTGAAAGAGCCATGAACCAATAGGGAATTTGCTTAAAGCTTAGAAATCCAATTTACCTTTCCTTCTTTGCTAGCAGATCAGACACAGGCTGAGGATGATGAAAACTATTGGACATTTTAGAATCATTTTGAAGAGCTGAGAGACTTGGCTCACCAAGTCTATACCTGAATAGAATGAGTTTCATTACTGATGTTATCACAATTGACATTTCCCCAGGTTTTCATCTATTCTATCCCCAGATTCATTCATTACCTTTTTCAAATTGTTAATGCACTAATGTACTGAGTTCTGGCAATTTCCACTGTGATTTTTATCTTTACTAGAATTTGCAGAAATGCTTGTGGATTAACCTATCACCAGCTATTAAACTAGCCTGCCAAGTGAGACTTGCCAAAGACTGCTTTGAAACTTTTTTAAAGACGCCCAATTTTCCTAAAACAATCACGTGCATTTCAGTTAAAGAATACAGTTGCATAATTATTGAAGACAAGTAGATTGACTTTTCTGAAGAAAAACTGAGGAAGATGTATGTTATGATTGAATTGTGTCCTCCTAAAATAAGTGTTGTATAGTCTAACCCTTACGCCTGTGGAAGGAGCCCTTGTGGGGCTGTGGTTAAGAGCTTGGCTGCTAACCAAAAGGTCAGCAGTTCGAATCCACCAGCCACTCCTTGCAAACCCTATGGGGCAGTTCTACTCTGTTCTATAGGGTCGCTATGAGTGGGAATTGACTCGACGGCAACAAGTTATACCTGTGGATGTATTCCCATTTGGGAATAGGATTGTCTTGATTATGCTAATGAGGCCATATCAGTGAAGAGTGTGTCCTAAACTAATAACTTTCGAAATACAGAGAAAGCAAATTAGGCACAGAAGCAAGGAAGCACAGATGGGGAAGACAGATGCCACACCTCGTGAAGATCACCAAGGAACAGAGGAACAGAAGCTGAAATGAACCAAGGACCTTCCCCAGAGCTGACAGAGAGAGAAAGCCTTTCCTAAGAGCTGGTGCCCTGAATTCAGACTTCTACATTGAGTCAGAATCTGCTTGAAAGCAACTAACTAACAACAAAAAACTGTCCGAAAATAAATTTCCTTTCTTTAAAGTCACCACTTGTGGTACTTCTGTTATAGCAGTAAAAGATAACTAAGACAATGGAGTTAAACATTTTTCTCCATAATTGCATTGTTTTCAATATTTAAAACAAACCTAACCTTCTTAATTATTTGTAGAAGCCCTGTGAGGAGGATTTGTACGTTTCAGTTTTTATTTTACCCCTGTATTGGTTTTGTAGGGCCACCATAGCAAATTATCACAATCCTGGTGGCTTAAAACAACAGAAATTTACTCTCCAACAATTCAGGAGGCCAGAAGCCCAGAATTAAGGTACCAAGAGGGCCATCCTCCCTCCTAAAACTCTAGGAGAGAACCCTTCCTTGTTTCTTCCAGCTTCTTCTGGCTCCCAGCAATTCTTGGTGTTCGCAGCTGCATCACTCCAGTCCCCGCCTCCATCTGCAAGTGGCGTTTGTCCCCTGTGTCTTTGTGGGTTGTTTCCCTTTCTTACAAGGACATTTGTCACTGGATTTAGGGCCTGATGCAGATGATTTCATCTCAGATTCTTAGCTAATTACATTATCAGTGACCCTATTTCCTAATAAGGTCACATTTTGAGGTTTCAGTTGGGCCTGGGTTGGTGGTGGGGGCACTATTCAACTATGGCAACATTGCCTTTTCATTTTCCAGAAACAAGTTATTTGTTGCATTTAAATATCAACTTGACTTCTTCTAGGGTGACACTTTTATTAAGTTATTTCCCCTCATATGAAAAGAAATTTGTTTCACCTAGATTGCTTCCATCATAAGCGAGCAACTAAGTTCTATGCCAAGAATATAATCAGTGGAAAGTGATAGTCACATGGTATGTAATTAAAACAAAATGCTGTATATTGGTTTTATTCCTTACAATTATAAATATGTTCAGTTATTACAGAGTGCTACTAACAGCTCTTAAACTAATCATCCTCAATTTTAGTGGAAAGTGGTTAGAGAAATTATACTATTTACAAAGTTATGGAGATACCAGGATATTGGCTCAGGAAAATGATTTGTAAAGTCATTAAACTCTGTACTAGCTACATGGCCATCACACTTCTTAGTAAATTAGAATTTCCTTTCGTCTCCATGGGCCAAAATTACTTATGATCTTAAATGCCAGAACTTCTATGCTTATGCCCTGTTCTGCAATGAAATTGCAGAAACACATTTCAATTCTTAAAAGCAAGTTTTTTATTATTGTTATTATTTGATTTTACCCATTATCTGTTATTTACACACACACACCCACGCACACACACGTATATATATTTTAAAACTATACTTTTAGTGGTTGCTCTGTATCAGTGGTTCTCAAAACACGGTTCCCAGACCAGCAGCATCAGCTGCGTCATCATTTCTAGGAACTTGTTAGAAATAAATTTTCTTAAGCTCCACTCCAGACCTACTGTATCAGAAACTCTGTGGAGAGAGCCCAGCAATCTGCATTTTAACTTTTTGGTGACCCAATTATTTTCTGCTTTGAATTTTAGTTGATGATAAACCTTGTCGTTTCATTAATGGCAGCATGCTGAATCATTGAGTGTGCCTGAATTTTTGGTAGGTAGTATGGATTTTTTTTTTCTTGCACCCTCCCACAAGCCTACCCTAAGCATTTAGTGGTACATATGAAGTACCACTAATTATACCCCAGATTCCCCACCGAGGTCTATTGGTACATATGTGTAACAAATAACAATTTTTAAAATTTCTACTTTTCCTACCAAACATTCAGACAACTCATACAATACCCTGTAAAAGCAGTAATTTGTGGCACACACCATTTTCTTTGGTTTCAAACAGCCATAAAGGTCCCAATTAACCCCAGAGGCTGAAAAACTTCACGGTCGTTATATGTACTGTCAGACACAAAAGGGTTTTAACAAGCCTTCCAGGTGAAGACGATCCATACTGAAGTTCAAGAACAACTGTCCTATGCCACACTGTTTGTTTTCTCTTTTTGTTTTAGCTCAGATACCTCTTTCCCCCCTTTCTGCCTCGTAAAAATCATTTTTCATGTCCTGTCTAAAATGTCTCCTTGGTTTCTCCTTTCTCTAGGTTCCCATATAATTAAAAATTAAAACACATGCACACACACAATTTTATGAGGCGTATAGCCACTCAGTCTTGGATTATCATTATTTGTTAACATTATTATCTCTCCTCCAATGATATAAGCTCCCAGAAGCCAGGCGCCGTGTCCTTGTATCTTACTGGCACGTAGCCCAGTAGTTGGTGCTCAGTCAATAATCTTGTCTCTAACACATACCTCTTCCTGCCACAGACTCATTTTTTTGAGCCTGAAATTTCTCTGATATTGTTCTACCTGTCTGCAATATTTATCACTATCTTTGTGTGTTTCAGAGTAGAAATGCACTCCATAGAGTTTTTGATGGCTGTGGTCTGTAGAAGTAGATCGTCAGGCATGTCTTCCGAATCACGTCTGGGTGGATTCAAACTGCCACACCTCTGGTCAGTAACTGAGCACTTAACCATTTATGCCACTCAGGGACACATGCAAGCCACCACAGTACAACAACCTGACAGACGGGCAGTGGGAGTGATGATCAAATGGATGTATTTACTTTGTTTGTCAAACATTGTCAAGCCCGTATATTAAAAATTTGTGCACATTTTATATGTATGCTATAAAAACCAAGAGGGGAAAAAAACATGTTGCCATTGAGTCTATTTCAACTCATGGAGACCCTATGTGTTACAGAGGAGAGCTGCTCCATAGGGTTTCCTTGACTGTAATCTTTACAGAAGCAGATTGCCAGGCCTTTCTTTTGTGGCACCACTGGGTGGATTCACACCACAACCTTTAGGGTAGCAGCCAATCACAAACCACTTGCAGCACTCAGGGACCTTATGTATGCTATACTTCTATATAAAATGACGCTTTTCAGGGCATCTAATACATTTTGGATTCATTAATTTGTCGAATGTTTATCAAGCACTTGCCATACTACAGAACTCTGAGCTAGGCCCACAAAGATTATATCATTGGAAACCCTGTGGGGCAGCTCTACTCCATCCTATAAGATTGCTCAGTCGAAATCGACTTGTTGGCAATGGGTTTTTCTGCACATTAGGACTCTGGTTGGTATGGACTATACCAGGGTCAATAAATCGTAGATTGATTATGTAAATATGTTTTTTTATTTTTTATAGGCAGACTTAAAACAATTTATTTAACTTTTTCAGGTACATTTATTTCATATGTCATTTAAGGATTCTTATGAATGATAAAATACTATCTATCCTTTTACCGGCCAATAATTTAGTGAAAAAAAAAAACCTCAAAATTTTGAACCTTGTCACTGTCAGTTACTTAAACAGCATTTCATTAAATTACAGGTGTAGTGCCTTTTCAAATTTTTTTCAGAAAAATAAGCAAGAATGTCCAGCCTACACCCCGAACAAATCTGACAGCTTTTTAGGCTAAAACTTCTCTTAGCTGATCGATACTGAACAGCCTGCCTATGCCTCATTCAGCCTAAGACATTCCTATAAGTCACAGTCATCTGGGATAAAAAGTCTTATTATTATAATATACAAAGTGTGTTGTCTCTTTTTTTTTTATATTTTATTGTACTTCAGGTGAAGGCTTACAGAACAAATAGTTTCTCATGAAACAGTAGTACTCATATTGTTTTATGTCACTGGTTAACAACCCCACAACATATCAACCCTCTAACTTCTCAACTTTTTTTTTGGTGAAAATACACATAGCCAAAGATACACTGTTTCAAAAATTTCTACATGCACAGTTCAGTGACATTGACTACGCTGTTTCAATTGTGCTGTTATTCTCACTTAAGATGAAGGCTTACAGAACAAAATAGTTTCTCGTTTAACAGTTACTAAATGTTGCCCTGCGACAATGGTTAACAATCTCACAACAAATCAACAATATCCTTACTCAACCTTGGGTTCCCTATCACCAGCTTCCTTGTCCCCTTCTGCCTTCTGGCCCTTGTCACTGGACTCCTGTACCTCGTTAGTCTCATTTGGTTTTACGGGGCTGTCCACTCCCAGGCTGAACAGTGAACGTCGGAGGTAACTTCACCACTGAGCTAAAAGGGTATCTGGGGGCCATCCTCTTGAGGTTTCTCCAGTCTCCTTTAGGCCAGTAAATCTGTTCTTTTTTTTTTTCTAAGTTAGAATTATTCTCTACATCCTTCTCCAGCTCTTTCCAGAACCCTCTGTTGTGATCCTGGTCAGAGCAGTCAGTGGTGGTAGCCGGGCACCATCTAGCTGTACTAGACTCAGTCCGGTGGAGGCCTTGGTAGCTGTGGACAATTAGTCCTTCGGACTAATCTTTTCCTTGTATCCTGTTCTCTTCATTCTCCCTTGCTCCCAAAGGGATGAGACCAGTGGAATATCTTAGATGGCCACGCACAGGCTTTTAAGACCCCAGACACTAGTCACCAAGGTAGAATGTAGAGCATTGTGTTTATAAGCTGTGTCATGCCAATTGAGCTAGATGTTCCCTGAGACCATGGTCCCCACAGCCCTCTGCCCAGCAATTCAGTCCCTCAGGGAGTTTGGATGTGTCTATGGGGCTTCCATGACCTTTCCTTGTACAGGTTGTGCTAGTTTCCCCTGTATTGTGTATTGTCTCACCCTTCACCCAAGATACCACTTATCTATTGCCTATTTAGTATTTCCCCCCCACTCCTCCCATCCCTGGTAACCAACAAAGATTGTTGCATTTTGTGTGTGAATTTTTCATGGGTTTTTACAATAGAGGTCTCATACAATGTTTGTCCTTTTGTGATTGACTTATTTCACTTAGCATAATGTCCTCCAGTTTCATCCATGTTATGAGCTGGTTCACAGATTCATTGTTGTTCTTTCTCGTTGCATAGTACTCCATTGTGTGTATGTACCATAGTTTGTTTATCCATTCATCTGTTGATGGGCACCTAGGTTGTTTCCATCGTTTTGCTATTGTGAACAATGCTGCCATGAACACAGGTGTGCATATGTCTATTTGAGTGACGACTCTTATTTCTCTGGGATTGCTGGATCGAATGGTATGTCTATTTCTAGCTTTGTGAGGAAGCGCCATATCATTTTCCAAAATGGTTGTATCATTTTGCATTCCCACCAGCAGTGCATAAGAGTTCCCATCTCCCCACAGCCCCTCCAACATTTGTTATTTCCAGTGTTTTTCAATCATGCCGGTAATGCCAGGGTGAGATGGTATCTCATTGTGGTTTTAATTTGCATTTCTCTAAGGGCTAGGGAACGCGAGCATTTCCTTATGTGTCTGTTGGCCATTTGAATGTCTTCTTTGGTAAAGTGTCTGTTCATTTCCTTTGCCCATTTTTTAATAGGATTATTTGTCTCTTTGTTGTAGAGGTGTTGGATTTTCTTGTAGATTATGGAGATTAGACCTTTGTCTGACTTGTACTGTCCAAAATTTTTTTCCCAGTCTGTAGGTTCTCTTTTGACTCTTTTGGTGAAGTCTTTTGAAGAGCATAGGTGTTTGATTTTTAGAAGATCCCAGTTATCTAGTTTATCTGTTGGGTTTTGTGTGTTGATGGTTATGGTTTGTATCCTGTTAATGCCATGTATTAAGGCCTGAAGTGTTGGTCCTATTTTTTTTCTATGAACTTTATAGTTTTAGGCTTTATATTCAGGTCTTTGATCCATTTTGAAGTAGTTTTTGTATATGATGTGAGGTATGGGTCCTGTTTCATTTTTTTGCAAATGGGTATCAAGTTTTGCCAGCACCATTTGTTAAAAAGACTGTCTTTTCCCCATTTGATGGACTTGGGGCCCTTGTCAAAGATCAGGTGACCGTAGGTGGATGAATTTACATCTGGGTTCTCAATTCTGTTCCACTGGTCAATGTATCTGTCGCTGTACCAGTACCAGGCTGTTTTGACTACTGTAGCTGCATAGTAGGTTCTGAAGTCAGGTAGTGTGAGTCTTCCAACTGTATTCTTCTTCTTCCATAGTGCTTTACTTATTCGGGGCTTCTTCCCTTTCCATATAAAGTTAATGATTAGTTTTTCCATCTCTTTGAAGAATGTTGTTGGTATGTGGATCGGGATTGCATTGTGTTTGTAAATTGCTTTGAGTAGAATTGACATTTTCACAATGCTGAGTCTGCCTATCCATGAGCATGCTATGTTTTTCCATTTATGTAGACCCCTTTGGGTTTCATGCAGTAGTGTTTTGTAGTTTTCTTTGTATATAGGTCTTTTACATCCCTGGTCAGATTTATCCCTAAGTATTTTACCTTTTTAGGGGCTATTGAAAATGGTATTGTTTTCCTGATTTCCTTTTCATCGTTCTCCTTACTGGTGTATAGGAATCCAACTGATTTTTGAACGTTTATCTTGTATCCTGCTACTCTGCTGAATCTTTCTATTAGTTCCAATAGACTTCTCGTGGAGTCTTTAGGGTTTTCTATGCATAGTATCATATCATCTGCAAACAGGGACAGTTTAACTTCTTCATTACCAATTTCGATGCCCTTCCTTTCTTTTTCTTGCCTTATTGCTCTAGCTAGAACTTCCAGCACAATGTTAAATAGGAGTGGTGATAAAGGGCATCCTTGTCTTGTTCCTGTTTTCAAGGGGAGTGTTTTCAGCCCCTCTCCATTAAGAATGATGTTGGCCATTGGTTTTCCATAGATGCCCTTTATTATGTTGAGAAATTTCCCTTCTATACCTATTTTATTGAGAGCTTTTATCAGGAATGGGTGTTGGACTTTGTCAAATGCCTTTTCTGCATCAGTTGAGATGATCATGTGATTCTTTTCTTTCCTTTTATTTATGTGGTAGATTACATTGATTGATTTTCTAATGTTGAACCATCCTTGCATACCTGGTATGAATCCTACTTGGTCATGGTGTATTATTTTTTTGATATGATGCTGAATTCTATTGGCTAGAATTTTGTTCAGAATTTTTGCATCTATATTCGTGAGAGATATTGGTCTGTAATTTTCTTTTTTTGTGACGCCTTTGCCTGGTTTTGGTATCAGCGTTATGCTGGCTTCATAGAATGAATTTGGAAGTGTTGCTTCCTCTTCTATGCTCTGAAATAGCTTGAGTAGTACTGGTACAAGCTCTTCTGTAAATGTTTTGTAGACTTCTCCAGTGAAGCCATCTGGGCCAGGGCTTTTTTTGGTTGGGAGTTTTTTTATTAGCTTTTCAATCTCTTCTTTTGTTATGGGTCTGTTCAGATTTTCAACATCGCTTTGTTGTAGTTTGGGTAGGCTGTGTGTTTCTAGAAATTTATCCATTTCCTCTGGGTTTTCAAATTTGTTGGAGTGTAGTTTTTCATAATATTCTGTTATAATCCTTTTTATTTCAGTTGGGTCTGTTGTAATGTTCCCCATTTCATTTCTTATTTGGGTTATTTGTGTCCTCTCCTGTTTTTCTTTTGTCAGTCTGGCCAGTGGTTTGTCGATTTTGTTGATTCTTTCAGAGAACCAACTTTTGGTTTTGTTGATTCTTTCTATTGTTTTTCTGTTCTCTATTTCATTGATTTCTGCTCTGATCTTTACTATTTTCTTTCTTCTGTAGGCTTTTTTTGCTGTTCTCTTTCTATTTGTTTGAGTTGTGTAGTTAATGTTTTGATTTTGTCCCTTTCTTCTTTTTTGATATGTGCATCTATTGCTATCAATTGTCCTCTGAGGACTGCCTTTGCTGTGTCCCAAAGGATTTGGTATTATGTGTTTTCATTCTCATTTGATTCTAGGAATTTTTTGATTCCATCTCTGATTTCTTCTATTACCCAGTGATGTGTAAGCAGGATACTATTCAGTTTCCGTGTAGTTGATCTTTTTTCCTTGCTCTTTCTATGGTGAATTTCTACCTTGATGGCATTGTGGTCAGAGAAGAAACTTTGAATTATCTCAACGTTTTGGATCTTGTTGAGGATTGCTCTGAGGCCTAAGGTGTGGTCTATTCTGGAGAACGTTCCACGTGCTTTGGAAAAGAACGTGTACTTTGCAGTGGTTGGATGGAGTGTTCTATATATGTCTATGAGGTCCAGTTGGCTGATTGTGTCCTTAGGTCTCTATATCTTTGCTGAGTTTCTTCTTTGTTGTTCGGTCCTTTACTGAGAGTGGTGTGTTGAAGTTTCTTACTATTATTGTGGAACTGTCAATTTCTCTTTTTAGTGTTGTTAGAGTTTGTTTTATGTATTTTGGAGCCCTGTCATTGGGAGCGTAGATGTTTATTATGGTTATGTCTTCATAATGGATCATCCCCGTAATCATTATATAGTGTCCTTCTTTGTCTTTTATGGTAGATTTTGTTTTAAAGCCTTTTTTATCTGAGATTAGAATTGCCACTTCTGCTCTTTTTTGGTAGTTGTTAGCTTGATATATTTTTTTCCAACCTTTGACTTTTAATAAATTCACATCTTTGTTTCTAAGGTGTGTCTCTTGTAGATAGCATATTGATGGATCCTGTTTTCTTATCCATTCTGTCACTCCCCATCTCTTTATGGGTGCATTGAGTCCATTTACATTCAGTGTAATTATTGATAGATGTGAGTTTGTTGCTATCATTTTGTAGTGCTTTCTTTTGTGGTGCTGAAGTTTTCTCTGTTCTTCTTACTCTCTTGTGCTGAGTTACTTTTGTTTGTGGATTTTTTTTTCATTTCTTTTGTTTTTGTAGGTTTTGTTTTTGCTGAGACTTTATGTTTTTCGTCTTTATTTTTATGAGTTGGTTTGTTAACTTTCTTTGTGGTTACCATGAATTTTACCCTTATCTTTCTAAGTTTGAAGCAGTCTGCCATTACTTGGTATCGCCTTGCCTTCCTTTTCATTAGAAGGTTCTATACCTATGCCGTTTATTCCCTCTTTTATTGTTTTGATGTTGTTGTCATTTACTGATTAACTGCTCTGATTCCTTGTTGTATTTCTTTTGGTTTTGGATAGTCCTCGAGAGTTCATTTCCTAGATTGGTATCTGGTTTATACGATCCTGTGTCCTAGGTTCTGCCTGTGAGCTGAAGCTGTTTGTCCTCAGATAGAAGAATTCCCTTTAATAATTCTTGTAAGTTTGGTTTGACTTTTACATATTCCCTTAATTTGTGTTTATCTGGAAATGACCTAATTTCCCCATCAAATTTGAATGAGAGTTTTTCAGGATATATTATTCTTGGCTGACAATTATTTCTTTCAAGATTTTGTATATGTCATCCCATTGCCTTCTTGCCTGCATGGTTTCTGCTGAATAATCTGAGCTTAGTCTTATTGTTTCTCCTCTGTATGTGACTTCTTGTTTTTTTCGAGCTGCTCTCAGGATTCTTTGTTTATCTTTGGTTTTGGCGAGTGTGAATATGATATGCCTTGGTGATTTTCTTTGGGGTCTCTTCTATATGGGGTTCATTGAGCTTCTTGGATGACCAGCTTTTCATCTTTCATGATATTGGGGAAGTTTTCTGTCAGCAGTTCCTCAATGATCCTCTCTGTGTTTTCTGTTTTCTCCCCCTATTCTGGAATTCCAATCAGTCGTAAATTTTTGCTTTAAATTGTGTCCCACATAACTCTCAGGGTCTCTTCATTTTTTTTTGTTCTTTTTTCTGAGTTTTCCTGAAACAGAGTTGTATCCAAGTGTTTGTCTTCAATTCCACTGATCCGGTCTTCCACTGTTTCAAATTTGCTTCTCACCTGTTCTATGACATCATCCATTTCTGAAAGCTTGTTGTTTATCTTTTGGATTTCCAATTGTTGTCTTTGTATAATTTCTAGTTGTGAATTGATTTTGGCATTTTGTTCCTGAATCATCTTCCTGAATTCTTCCAATTTTTTGTCTGTATTTTCCATGAATTTGTCTATTTTTTCCTCATGTTTTTCAGCTTTTTGCCTCATTTCTTGGAGGATTCTGAGTATTAGAGATTTGAATTCCCTATGAGGTAGTTCTAGTGCATTTTGTTCTACTCGAGAGTCATCTGGTGTTTTATTTTGGATGCCTACTGGAACTATCCCACCCTGTTTTTGTAAATGTTTAGATATTGTGTGCTGTTTTCGAGGCATTCAGTAGTTATTTTTCTCATTTATTGTTTGTAGATTTGTTTGTTTTGTCCCTTTTTTAAAAAAAAAAAACAATTTGACTATGTCTGAGCAGGTGGACTGTGTGTTCTTTGTTGTTTGCTCGTCTGTGTGCTCAATACGTTTTGCCTCCTTCTGTAACTGGCATGGTCAGTCACTCAGATATGGTACAGCATGGCAGGTCTAGCTGAAGAGGAGTTACTGGGACGGGTTGTTTGTGGCACTTACTACAGCCACCAGAGCAGGTCGGTAATCAGTGCAGGGCAGGTTCCAGTAGGCCGTGCCCGTGCTGCTTGGTGATGTGATGTTAAGTGCACGGTGCAGGTAGGCAGGATGCAGCGGGGAGATTGTTATGTGTGGAGCTACGATGGATATGGGAGAGAGGAGAGAGAAACAGGAGCCAAAAACATACAAACAAACAAAAAAGAATGCTAGGGGAGCTTGCCGTTGGAATGGAGAGATGAGAGACTATGAAATGGAGAGAAACAGAAAGGGGAAGAGGAAGAAAAGAAAAGAATGAATAAATAAGAATCAGAAAGACCAAAGAACCGCAAATTCCCAGGGATCCCACGGGTGCAGCTATGAGGTCTGGGGAAGTCACTCTCAGGTGTTGCAGTACAGCCTGGCTAGAAGACATAGTGGTATACAACGCCTGGTATTCAGGGATCAGAAAGAGAAGGAAGATATAGAGGGATGATAAACTGAGCAATGAAGAAAGACAAGAAGGTAAAAAGAAGGAAAACAAAATGAAACAAATTTAAAAAAAAATAGAATAAGAAAGGCCCCTCAAAAAACAGAAACAAAAAAAACCAACAAAAAAAGAAATGCACTCAGGGATCCCTCTGTATGTCTGTGGAAGCTGAAGGGGAGTTCCTTGCCCTGCAGCTCTGCCTGGCCAGAAAGGGCTCCCACCTCAAGAAAAGGAAAAGAAAACAAACAAACAATTCAAAACGTACAAATGAACAAAAGCCACGGGATCCCACCAGTGCGGTAGCCCAGACTGGGAAGCAGCTCTGCACTCGAATGGAGCTCCACAGCACCTCAGGAAGAAGCAAAGATGGTGCAC
The DNA here is from genome assembly GCA_030035585.1 of Dugong dugon. Taxonomy (NCBI): domain Eukaryota; kingdom Metazoa; phylum Chordata; class Mammalia; order Sirenia; family Dugongidae; genus Dugong; species Dugong dugon. The sequence goes on along the minus strand of CM057467.1, from coordinate 101,590,190 downwards.
AGATCCAGGCACTCCAGCTAAAGGAGGGGGAGGCGGCGAGAGACGAGCAAGAAATCAAAAGAAGCAGGGAAAAAAAAAAAAAGAAGCAACACCAGCAGCCAACAAATGGCACTCAGAGAGCCAGCAAGTGCAGGCTGGTGTTTCTGGACAAGAGACTGTGTCCACGGGAAGCAGAGAAGGCCGAGTGTGGGTGATGAAGTGTAGAGAGTGGGAAAGCATATATCACAAATTGCTGGTGCTCTGCAGCCCCTCAGGAAGAAGCAAAGATAGTGCATGGAGCCAGGCACTTGAGTGAAAGGATGGGGAGGTGGCAAGTGGCAAGTGAGAAATCAAAAGAAGTAGAAAAAAAAAGCAACACTAGCAGCCAACTGGCACTCAGAGAGCCAGCTAATGCGGGCTGGCGTTTCTAGACAAGAGACTGTGTCCGCGGGAAGCGGAGGGGGGCAAGTATGGGTGAAGAAGGTTAGAGAGTTGGAAAGCGTATATCACAAATTGCTGGTACTCTGCAGCCCCTCAGGAAGAAGCAAAGATGGCGCACGGAGCGAGGCACTCGAGCAAAAGGAGGGGGGAGATGGCCAGAGGCAAGGAAGAAATCAAAAGAAGTGGAAAAAAGCAACACCAACAGCCGACAAATGGCACCCAGAGAGCCGCCAGCTTGGGTGTGTGGAATCCAAGCAGCCGGCGCTTCCCGATCAAGAGACTGTGGCCATGGGAAGCAGAGGAGGCCGAGACGGGGCGAAGAGGGGTGGGGGGTGGGAAAGCGCACACCGCAAATTTCTGGATGGTTTGTCTCCCGCTGGATGCTCCGTGAGGCTGCTTTCTCGTACCCCCATTTGCTGGTCTCCAATAGGAGTCCAAGATGGTGGATCCGTGCTGCGTTAGCTGGTAGGGGACCTCTGCGTGAATCTCTCCTCACTCTCCGTTCTCTGTCAGTTTTCTCACTCCATTTGGTGCTTGGCTGAGTTCTTTATCTCTTCATTTGATGTTTTAGGGTTTCAGGATTGTTGTATTCTCTGTTTGGCTTAGTTTTTCTGATCTTTGCTGTGGAGGGACAGCATGGTGCTTCTGCCTAGAGCGCCATTTTGCCGGAACTCTTGATTATGTAAATATGTTTTATTGAAACACAGTCACATCCGTTTGTTTACTTAGTGCCTATTGCTGCTTCCAAGAGACCATATGGCTCACAAGCCTAAAGTACTTACTTCCTGGTGTTTTACAGAAAAAATTTTTAAAAATGTTGAACTCTGAGCTACACCAATAGGTTCTTTTGTGCTCTAATTTTAGTGAGGATGGTGATTGGAGCACACAACTAGAGACGTGAGGGACAGAAGAGTGTGAGCTCTCTGCAAGATCTCCTTGGGCTAGGGAGACCCTCTATCAAAGCTATTAGCTCTTCTGAAGGCAGGCCTCTCTTCCTTACTCTCTCCATCTTGGCTAGGTACTCCATACCTTCGTCCCTTCACGTATGGTGATTATAATAGCCCTGCACCTTCTTGTGGTTTTCTAATACCTTCTCTATATCTTTTCCTTTATCAATCCCTCCTCAAATTATTTTAAACTATATGAACCATATGTTTCCCAATGGGACCCTGGCTAATAATTTATTAAGTACTTATTTCTTGCTGGGCACTGTGTTGTTATCGTTAGCTGCCGTTGAGTCGGCCCTGACTCATGGCGACCCCCTGCACAATGCAACTAAATGCTGCCCGGTCCTGTGGCATCCCCACGAGCAGTTACAGATGGGACAGTATTCGACTGTGACCAATAGAGTTTTAATGGACTGATATTTTCTGAAGTAAATTGCCAGGCCTTTCTTTCTAGTCTACCTTAGTCTGGAAGCTCCACTGAAACGTGTTCAGCATCATAACAACAGTCAAGCCAGATGGGTGGTGGCTATGCATGAGGTGTGCTAGCTGGGAATAGAATTCGAGTTGGATGCTTGACAAAGTTCACATAGCTGATAAGTGGCAGACTTGTGACTTGAATTCAGTGCAGCTGATTACACAGTCTTCAGATATAAAGAACTTAGCCATCATGCTCTGTGGTTTTCATCAGCGTATGACTTTCCTGATAATGCCTTATTGTTGAGTTGGCACTTAGCATTAAAAAAAAAAAAATTCTTATTTAGGACTTCATTTAGTCATTACCACAACACTGCAGCTGAAACTATTGACCTATGATTACAGGTAGAAAAATTGAAGCCTATACAAATTAAATTATTTTCTCACATTCATATTACAAAATAAGATTTAACACAGCCAGGTTTTATGCCTCTAGGTTCCGTATTATGTGTTCCTGTATAAAATCATCCCTTACCAAACATATATACTTATCTGTTTTGAATGATATTTAGAATTGAGTCTGCTATAAGAACTGTAATTTATATATTTTCACATTTATACTGTTGGATTGTCTGGGTATAGCAATGTGGTGAAAATATGGTGCTTATAATGTGTGTGAGATAGAGAGTTGGGAGTTACGAGAAAAAGTTAAGAGGTGGAAAAAAATTAAATTTTCCATGTGAACTGGGAATTGTTAGTTTTTTTTCCTTCTGGTCCTAGAGTATTACAAGTTAATTGATTCAAACCAAATATGAAAACTGAAGATGAAGAGCCCTGCCATGCTGCTGAGATTTGTTTGGTAAGAAGCAGTGCTTTATTCAGGCTGCCAGCTGGTCTTGGTCTAACCCTTGGCTTCCAACAGTTCACTCAGTCCCAAGCCAAGAGTTAGGCCAAGAGAACTTCTGGATACATGTAGATTCTACACGACTTATTTAATTGGTCTTCTGAGAAGATAATAAGCCACAGGCCCAGATAGGTCCTAACTACTTCCTTCAGCCCTAAGACAGGGGACACTATGGATTCCTGTGCAAGCCCCTCCATTTTGTCTATAGAACACGTTTTACATTGCTGATTTCCTGTTGTGGGCACAAATGCTTCCAGTTTCCTCTCTCACATTCAGAGAATGTATGTTCTTAGGAAAATTTGTTTAAAAACAAAAAAACAAATCTCTATTACTATTTGTTTTGTTCAATCTAAAAGGATGCTTTTTAAAAAGGGTGACTTTTTCTTGAGATAAAAACTCAGGGGATATGTTGTGTGTGTTTGTGTGTGTATATTTAAATCCCTCGTCTTTATAATATCCTCCCTATCAGATTGGGATAGATTTGGGATGGGGGGAGATCATCTGATTTGAGCAGTCATTTATAGGGATGTCACCGTCCTATTCAAGAGTGTGGCAGTTAGTCCTTTGTCATATGTCCACACCAGTAGTCAGGGGGAGGAAGGTGTACTTATGTGTTAGGTTAAGTCTTGGAATGGATCAGTTTAATCACCATAGTTACTTATAATGGCAATGCTGTATCTCCCACCATGTCCCAGAAGCAAATGAATGTCAATTGTGGGAAAAGAGTTCTAAGAAAGCCAGTAAGATTCTACTTTAGTCCCCAGAGATCTGTCAAATATTAAGTCCAAGAGTCTGCCTGCTTGATGGCTGATCAACCAAAAAAAAAAAAAAAAAAAAAAAATGCAAGCAATTCATGTTTGCTGAGGAGGATGCTCAGTCCCTATCTGGATTAAAAAACCCAAACCTAACCCATTGCAATTGAGTCAATTCCAACTCATAGTGACCCTATAGGCCAGAGTAGAGCTGCCCCATAGTGTTTCCAAGGAGCAGCTGGTGGATTTGAACTGCTGACCTTTTTGGTTAGCAGCTGAGCTCTAAACCACTATGCCACCAGGTCTCTCCAATCTGGATGAGGCATACTAGGTATGGCTGTCTGGACAGAACTGAACACAAGCTATTAGAGAATCTGGGTCTGTAGGTCCCAATATGTTTAGAACCAATACCAATATGCTGTAGGCTATACTGACATGTCCCATATTTGAAATCTTTTAATGTTAATCTTTCTCTGATTCCTAGAAAAATATTAAAGTTGAGAATGATCTATCAACTTCAAGTTTTCTTTTACACTGTGTTTTCTAAAACAGTAATACTGATACTTGTCTACTAACAAGTACTCACCTAAGATAAAACTAATGAACCAGTAACAATATATTTGATCAGGAAAGCTAGGTGGCTGCTGATTTCGTTTGAGACCTTATGTTTGTGAACCCATGTTTATGGTTGCCATTTTATATGTATTAACTATCTTATCTGGGGTTTGGTTAAGTAAATTCCCTTCAAGGCCTATAAGCTAGATTCTGGAAGAGTTCTGAAAAAGCTAAGATTACTTTAGAGCTGAGTAATCTAGGCCTTTTCCATAGAAGAGGGAGCCTTGGTGGCACAGTGGTTAAGCCCTTGGCTGCTAACCAAAAGGTCGGCAGTTTGAATCCACCAGCCATTCCTTGGAAACCCTATGGGGCAGTTCTACTCTTTCCTGTAGGGTCTCTATGAGTCAGAATCGACTCGATGGCAACAATTTTGGTTTGGTTTGGTTTCCACAGGAGAGAGAGCTCTGGAGTAGACTTAAAGGAATCAATAGGATTTAGAGAGCCAGAGAGAAGGGGTAACCTGCAGGAGTCAAGGTTGGAGAGTTAGACTGTGAATGTCATATATGTAAGTCTTCCCAGGCAGCTGGAATGGAAGGCTCTTTGGTGGTGGTGGGAGAGAACGGATCACTTCATTCTTGCATAAGGTATCTTTACTTGAACTGGAATCTGGCTCTTGCGACGGAGTTAGATATCTGCCTCCTGCCATTAGGACATATTTAAGCCTTTTAATGCCTTTGATGAGTGACTTTAGCTAAGAGGCCCAAACTTAAATGCTTTTCATGAATGCAAGAGCCAGCTGTCATCCAACATGCTGGCCCTGCCAGTAACCTGGGCCCTGGGAACATTGTAGCTGACATCTGGGCCTGAAATTAACTTTTCAGCCAATATTGTCAACATACTTGGCCAAACCATGCTTTTGGAATGACAAGTATGTAGAGAAGGAGTCTGATAAAATGGTACCTTCTGTCCTTCATCATCTAGAGAGGCCCTCAGGATTTCTGCACTTATCACAGGTGAGTCTCCCTATATGACCATCAGTGGAAACAAGTAACTAGTTCTGATTTCTCCTTTGAGGATATTGTTACAAACTACATCTGCTTGCCTTCCAGTTTCTGCCTAGCTGACCATTAATAGATTTGAGTTTCCTTCAAATCTGTCAAGGTACGAGAAGTTATAAAGCTTTGAACTTTTCAACAACAGGGGACTTTGCAGCAAGGGATGTGTTGGTGAGAAAGTTGGAGGAACCAGCATGTATACTGACATACTCTTTCGTATCATGGATATATCTAAATTTACTTTTGTTTTTAATTTATGTATATAGACAGCATTGTAATAGTGGACTAACTCATTGGCTTTTTTGTATGCAATAAGAATAGGAGTATCTTTCAGTAAGACGTGCATCAAGCCAAGGCTTCTTTTTCTTTCCTTTTGTGGAAATGTGACCATTGTAGAGTCCCTTCCTCTTTTTTTTTTTTTCATGGTGTGGATGGAATGTTCCTTGAAGGCTGAGTGAGGTTTCCTTCTTCATGCTCCAAAGGCCCTATCCTTATTTCTACCATGGCCATTGTACTGCACTGGTGATATCTGCTTACTTGTTTGCCTATTCCACTGGGAAAGAAACCAATTTTATTGATCATTGTGCTGCCCTTGGAATAAAACTTACTGTTTCAATAGAATTACAAGGCCTACTTGATTGAATCCCTGATACCTCTGCTGCCTTTTCTCAGTACTTTCTCATTTGTTTACTACATCAAAGTCACACTGGCCTTCTTCAAGATCCCTGAGCTTTTCATATGTTTTTATTTTTATTTTTTAGTGATATTTTTTTGACTTCCGTTGAAAGTTTGCACAGCAAGTTAGGTTCTCATTTGACAATTTCCACACAAATTGTTTAGTGACATTAGTTACATTTATCACAATGTGTTAACATTCTCTTTAATTATGTTCTGTTTCTTCCGTTTCCAGTACCCTACTGTCCCTGCCTCCCTGTCTTCTCATTTTTTGCTTTTGAGCAATTGTTGACGTTTTGGTCTCATGTTGATGGTTTTTAAGTAGAGCACCAATGTTATGAGTAGTATCCTTTATTTGCTGTACCACTCTGCTATTTCGCTAAAAGGTGATCTCAGGGGATAGGCTTGGTTCTAGGTTTAAAGATGGTCTCAGCTGTTCTGACCAGAATCACAAGAGAGGGTCCTGGACAGAGCTGGAGAAAAATGTAGAACGAAATTCTAACTCACACAAAAAAAAACCAAACAGATTAACTGGCCTGACAGAGACTGGAGAAACCCCAAGAGCATGGCTCTGGACATCCTTTTAGCTCAGTAATGAAGTCACTCCTGACGTTCACCGTTCAGCCAAAGATTAGACAGCCCCATAAAACAAAACGAGACTAATGGGGTACAACAGTCCAGGGACAAGGACTAAAAGGCAGAAGGGGACAGGAAAGCTGGTAATAGGGAACCCAAGGTTGAGAAGGGACAGTGTTGACGTGTTGTGGAGTTGTTAACCATCGTACAACAACATGTGTACTGTTTAATGAGAAACTATTTGTTCTGTAAACCTTCATCTAAAGTACAATAATAAGAAAAATAAAGATTGTCTCAGGGCAATAGTCTCAGGGAGTCTTTTGTTCTCTATTGTTCCAGTTTGTCTGGCTTTTTTTTTTTTTTTTAAATAAGAATTTGAATTCTGCTCCACATTTTTCTCCCACTCTATCCGGGATCATCTATTATGACACCAGTCAGAACAGTCATTGGTGGTAGCCAGGCACTATCTAGTTCTTCTGGACTCAGCATAGATGAGGTTGCAGCTTGTGTAGACTTGTTTCTTTTCTGAGCTTTTGGTTACCTTCTTACTGTTTTGCTCCTGGTGAATAGAGACCTGTAGTGTTTTAGATGGCCGCTCACAAGCTTTTAAGACCCCAGACATTACTCACTTCACTAGGATGCAGATCATGATTTTTGTGAACTATATTATGCCAGTTGACTGGTTATCCCATGAGACTATGGTGCTAAGCTTTCAAACCCAGAAAAGGTGTTTCATTATGTCTGTGGACTATTCATATTTTTGTCTTCAATGAACATATGTGCCTTCACCCCATGTATTTGTATTTACCTGTACATATAGATACTCAGAAGCGCTGGTGGCTCAGTGGTTAAGAGCTCAGCTGCTAACCAAAAGGTCAGCAGTAGAAATCCACCAGCCACTCTTTGGAAACCCTATGGGACAGTTCTACTCTGTCCTGTAGGGTCCCTATGAGTCAGGATTGACTCAGCGGCAAAGGTTTTTTTTTTAATAGATACTTCTATCTGTTCTCACCTATGTACACACCTGTACCTACTCATATATCACAATGGTTATACCCATACATATATGCTCAAACCCATATTTTTAGTTTCGCTGCGCTGTGCTCACTACTTCCACATTCAATGGCACTTTTCCCAACACCAAAAAAAAAAAAAAAGTCTCTATGATCTAAAGCATACTTTCCCGTCTGCCTGCCCTCCCTGGTAACCACCAATGAACACTGGTCTCTCTACATATATCTAGTCTTCTCTCCTTATAAGAGAAGTATCATACAATATTTGTCCTTATATGTTTGACTTATTTCACCTAGCATTATGCCCTCCAGATCCACTCATTTTATAATATGTTTCATGGATTTATCATTGTTCTTTATGGTTGTATAGTATTCCATTGTATGTATGTACAACAATTTGTTTATCCACTCATCTGTTGATGGGTACTTCGATTGTTTCCATTTATTGGCTATTGTGAATAAAGCAACAAGGAACATACGTGTATATGTCTGTTCTTGTCATTATTTTTAGGTCTCTAGGGTATATACCTAGGAGTGAGATTGCTGGATCATGGAGTAGATCTATTTCTAGTTCTTTTTTTGAGAAAGTATCATATTGTTGTCTACAGTGGCTGTACCATTTTATAGTCCCACCAGCAATGGATAAGGGTTCTAATCTCCTCCTATCCATGCAAACATTTGTTATCTATTTTATTTATTTGTTTGTTTATTCATTCATTTATCAGTGCCATTTTTAGCCAGGGTAGGATGGTATATCCTTGTAGTTTTGTTTTGTATCTCTTTAAAATCGACTTGATGGCAGCTTTTTTTTTTTTTTTTTTTTTTAATGGCTAATGATCATGAACATCTTTTCGTGTTTATTGGCTACTTGGATGTTATCTTTGGTGAAGGTTCTGTTCATGTCCTTTTCCCATTTTATAATTGGGTTGTTTGTCTTTTTGTTAAGGTATTGCAGTTTTCTATAGATTTTAGAGATTAGACCCTTATCGAATACTTTGTCTCCGAAGATTTTTTTCCTGCTTGGTAGGTTGTCTACTTACTCTTTCAATAAAGTCTTTTGATTAGCATAATTTTTTAAAAAATTTTTAGGAGGTCACATTTATTTATTTTGTCTTCTTCTATTCATGCATTTGTTATGTCTGTCATCCTATTTTTACAAAAGATTAGGTCCCATAGTTTTCTTCCAGGAATTTTATGGTTTTAGGTTTAACATTTAGATCTTTGATCCATTTTTGAGTTAGTTTTTATATATGGTGTGAGATATGGGTCCTGTTTCATTTTTCTGCAGGTGGATTTCCAGTTTTGCCAGCATCATTTATTAAAGAGACTGTTTCTGCCCTACTAAATGGACTTTGAACTGTTGTCTAAAAGCAGCTGTCCGTAGATGGCTGGGTTTCATTCTGAGTTCTCAATTCTATTCCACTGGTCTGTGTGTCTATCATTGAACCCCATAGCCGGCTGTTTTGATTATAGTGGCTGTATAGTATGCTTTGATACTGGGAAGTGTGAGGCCTCCTACTTTGTTCTTTTTCTTCAATATTGCTTTGGCTATTCAGGATTTCCTTCCTTTCCAAATGAAGTTTATCGTTCGTTTTTCCATTTCAGTAAAGAATATTGTTGAGATTTGTATCAGGATTGCATTTTATCTGTAGATCACTTTAGGTAGGTTTCATTGTCACTATATAAATTCTTCCAATCCATGCGTACGAGATGTCTTTTCATTTTTGTAGGTCTCATTTAGCCTCTTGTGCTAATATTTTATGATTTTCTCTGTATAAGTCTTTTATGTCCCTGATTAGGTTCATTCCTAGGTATTTTATCAGTTTGGAGGCTATTATATATGGTATTGTTTTCTTGATTTCTTTTTTGGAGCAGTTTTTGTTAGTGTAGTAGAACCCAACTGATTTTTATGTGTTCAACTTCTATACTGCAACATTGCTAAATTCTTCTATTAGTTCAGGCAGTTTTCTTTTGGAATCTTTAGGGTCTTCTAAGTATAGGATCGTGTCATCTACAAATGTTGTTGTTAGGTGCCATCAAGTCAGTTCTGACTCATAGTGATCCTATGTAAAACAGAATGAAACACTGCCCGGTCCCGCGCCATCCTCACCGTTGTTGCTATGTTTGAGCCCATTGTTGCAGCCACTGTTGAGGGGCTTCTTCTTTTTCAATGACCTCTACTTTACCAAGCATGATGTCCTTCTTCAGGGACTAGTCCCTCCTGATAACATGTCTAAACTATGTGAGGCAAAGACTCATCATCCTCACTTCTAAGAAGCGTTCCAGCTGTACTTCTTCCAAGACAAACTTGTTCATTCTTCTTTCAGTCCATGGTATATTGAATATTCTTCACCAACATCATAATTCAAATGCATCCATTCTTTGGTCTGCAAATAGAGATAGTTTTGCTTTTGCCTTTCTGATTTGGCTACCTTTTATTTTTATTTTTTGTCTTACTGCTCTGGCTTGGACTTCCAGTACAATGTTGAATAAGTATGGTGATAATATGCACCCTTGTTTTGTTCCCATTCTCAAAGGCAAGCTTCTTAGCCTTTTTCCACTGAGTATAATGTTGGCTGTTGGTTTTGCATATATGCCCTTAATTTTTTTGAGAAATTTCCCTTCTATTCCTTTTTTTTGCTGAGAGTTTTTATAAGGAAAGGGTGTTGAATTTTATCAAATGCCTTTTCTACATCAATTGATATGATCATATGGTTCTTTTCCTTTGTTTTATTTATGTAGTGGATTACATTGAATTGATTTTTTAATGTTGTACATCCTTGTAATCCTGGTATAAATCCCACTTGATCATGATGTTTGATTTTTTTTTTTTTTGATATGATGCTGAAGTCTTTTGGCTAGAATTTTGTTGAAAATTTTTAATCCATGTTCATAAGAGATATTTGTCTATAATTTTCTTTTTTTTATTTCTTTGCCTGGTTTAGGTATTAGGGTTATGCTGGTTTCATAGAAGAGTTCAGTAGTGTTCATTCCTCTTCTGTGTTTCTGAAAATACTGAGTAGGATTGGTGATAACTCTTCTCTCAATATTTGGTAGAATTCCGTAGTGTAGCCATATAGTTCTGGGCTTTGTTTTGTTGTTGAAAGTTTTTTGATGGCATTTTCAATCTATTCTTTGTAATGAGTCCATTTAAATTTTCTACCTCTGTTTAGTTAGTTTGAGCAGGCAGTACATTTCTAGAAATTTGTTTATTTCATCTAGGTTTTCAAATTTGCTAACAGTACAATTTTTCATAATAATCAGTTATGATCTTCTTTATTTCTGTTGGATTGGTTGTAATGTCATCAATTTCATTTCTTAGTTTGGTTATTTGCTTCTTCTTTTTTTTGTCAATCTAGCCAGCGGTTTATCTATTGTATTGATCCTTTCAAAGAGCCATCTCTTAATTTTGTTCATTCTTTCTATTGTTTTTCTATTTTATTTCCGCCTGATCTTTATTATTTAGTTTTTGTCTGCTAGCTTTTGGTTTCTTTTGCTCTTCCTTTTCTATTTGTTCAAGTTGTTGGTTTAAGTTCATGATTTTGGATCTTTCTTCTTTTTTAATGTAGGCATTTATTGCTATGAATTTCCCTCTGAGTACTGCTTTTGCTGTGTCCCAAAGGTTTTTATATGTTGTGTTTTCATTTTCATTTGATTCCAGGAATTTTTTTACCTCACTTTTGATTTCTTCTATGACCCAATAGTTTTTTTTTTTTTTTTTTTTTTTTTTTTAGTATTGTATTATTTAGTTTTCATGTATTTATTCATTTTTTACTTATTTTTCCTGTTGTTGGCTTCTAGTTCCATACGGTTATGGTCAGAGAAGATGCTTTGTATGATTTCAATCTTTTTAAATTTATTGAGACTTGTTTTGTGTTCCAGCATATAGGCTATACTGGAAAATGATCCATGTGCCCTGGAGAAGAATGTGTATTGTTCTGATGCTGGGTGCAGCATTCTACATATGTCTATTAAGTTCAATTGGCTTATGGTTTTATTTAAGTTCTCAATGTTCTTAGTGATCTTCTTTTTAGATGTTCTGTCTATAATTGAAAGTAGTGTGTTAAAGTCCCCTACATTCACTGTGGAGTTGTCTATTTCTCCTTTCATATTAGTATTTATTTCATGTATATTGGAACGTTGCTATTAGGGGCATGTATATTTATAACTGTTATTTCTTCTTGCTAGATTGACCCTTTTATTATTATGTAATTTCCTTCTTTATCTCTTGTAATTGAATTTGATTTAAAGTCTATTTTGTCTGATACCAGTATAGTTACCGCTGCTCTTTTTTGCTTACTAGTTGTATGGAATATTTCTCTCCATCTTTTTATTTTCAGTCTGTTTGTGTCCTTATGTCTAAGGTGCATTTCTTGTAGACAGCGGAAGAACGGATTATGTTTTTTTTTAATCCATTCTTCCACTCTCCGCCTTTTGCATCGGGTGTTTAAATCATTTACATTTAAGGTTATTACTGAAAACAAAGTGTCTACCTCATTTATTTTGCTATTTGCTTTTTGAGTGTTTTGTATCTTGTTTTTTTTTAAATTCTGATTTTTCTGTTTTTGTTTGTATTTGGCTGCTTTCTTTTAATGAGCCTTTCTGATTCCTTCCTTCTTTTTTTTCTGAATTTTTTTCTTGGTGATTTCTTAGTGGTTACCATGTATATTACATTACACAGCTTACAATTGCAACAATGTTTAACTTATGAACAACAGTTAACATGTGGCCTAATAATAAATCTATTTCTGATATGCTCTTCCCTCCCCCATTTCAGTTGGTTTGTCACCATTAACATCAGTATACAACTTATATTCAATAAGTGTACTTTGTGCTTTTTTATTACAAACTTTATGTTGTTTTGTTTGCAGTGTTTAATCATTGAGTTTATTACCTGAAGATATACTTGGTGATTATTATTGCACTTGTTGCATTTTGGGGGGACCTCTCTGTCTCTTTTATTTTTTATTTATTTTTTCCTGTGTATAGATATGAGTATTTATTTGATGCTCTTGCCTTTCCATTTGGAGTACTCACTTGAGTAATACTTGCAAAGGTGGTCTGGAAGCGGGAAATTGCCAGAGCTTCTGTTTTTTTGGCAATGTCTTGATTTCCCTCTCATTATTGAATGACAGCTTTACTGGATAAATAATTTTTGGTTGGCAATTATTTTATTCAGTATTTTATATATGTCACTCCATTGTCTTCGGGTCTTTAAAGTTTCTGGGGAGAAATCCACACTGATTATTATGAAAGACCCTTGGTATGTTACATTGTGTTTTTCTTTTCCTGCTTTCAGAACTCTTTCCTTGTCTTTGGTTTTCAAGAATTTCATTAGGATATGGCATGGAGTTGATCTTTTTGTGTCTCTTGTGCAGTTTACTCTATTTTCAGATTTGGTTCTCTGTTCAGGTCTGGGAATTTCTCTCTGATTATCTCTTGGAAAATTCTTTCTATGCCTTTATTGTTGTCATAGTGCTCTGAGATTCCAATATTTCTGTTAGATTTCTTAATTGAATTCCATATTTCCTTTTTGGTTTCTTCCCTTTTCTTTGTTCTTTGGTTTCTCTTGAGACTTAGTAAGTTCAGTTATTTTGTCTTCTAGTTCATTTATTGTATTTTCTGTCTGTTCAACTCTATTGTTAAGTGTTTCGCTTGCTTTTTCTAATTCAGTTGCTTTATTCTTCAGTTCCAGTAGTTCTGTTTGGTTTTTGTTTGTTTATTTGTTTTATGTTTTCAATTTCCTCATTGAGTTTCTTATTTTGTTCCCCCGTTTGTTTCCTGATCATTGCTAGCTTATTTTCTGTGTGTTTTTTGCTTTCTTTAGATATATTTAGCACCATAGTCTGAAAATTATCAATTCTATGCATTAGTCTGGCCTCTGTAAGAGAAATTTCCTCTTCATGTTTTGCTTTTTATTGGAACTTCTCTTGTGATTTTGTGTGTTTTACAATTTTTTGGTGAACTTGAGCCACACTGTTATCTTTTTTTTTTTTTTTTTTAACTTAAGTTTTTATATTCTGGTTTTTGTGGAAAACTTTTCTGATTGGGCGTCCTGCTTGCACAGTGGCTAAGCACCCAGCTGCCAATTGAAAAACCAGGGCCTTCATCCACCAGCTGCTCTGTGGAAGAAAGATGTGGCAGCCCATCTCTGCAAAGACTCATAGCTCTGGAAACCCCATGGGGAAGCTCCACCCTGCCCTGTAGGGTTGCTATGAGACAGAATTGATGCTGAGGCAGTCTGTTTGGTATCCTTTCCTGAGGATCACTAGAGGATGCTTAGCTTTAGTTTTTTTCAGTGCTGATTCAAGAGTACTGGATGCTTGATCTCTGAAACTCAACACATGTGTGGAGGTGGGGTTAGCTGGTTGCAGATGCTGACGTAAGCAGTGGGGTTAGACTTTCTTGTGGTGAGTGCGGAGCTGTCTATGTCTTTCCCGCACAGGTGCCCCATGCATAAGCTTTCTCACAGTGTCCTGCTGTGGGCCGTTTCCCTCTGTGTTGCCCTGTCAATCTAAAGTATTCCCTCGCCCTGCTGTCCTTGCAGTTCTTTCTGGTCCTAGTACCCATTTGCCTTGGGCATGAGCAAAATTCAGCAGCACTTTCTCACAGCACCACAGTCTCTCTTCACCCCTTCCCAACTGCATAGCCCACAAACCCCCATGATTGATTTGTGCCGCTGTAAAAAAAATGAACTACAGCTTCCTTGGGTTAGCTCCCTTTCTGTGTTCCCTGTTTGGGGTGTTACCCAACGTCATCTCAAAATGGCTGTGATGAGTGAGTGCTCCTGATGTCAGCAAGTAGGTTCTTCCAGCTTCTGTGCCATCCCCACTCCCCCTCTCTCCTACTTCTGGACTCACCCCAAGTCTCCAACACCTCAGCTGCCATCCAGAGTTCAAAGATTTCAGTTTGTTCTTGTTTTTATTTGTTATTCAGTGGATTAGTTGCTGAGGGAGTAAATGGGAGCTTCCACTCACTTTGCCATCTTGCTCCACTCCTCCCTGATGTTTTGTTTTATCTCTTGAAATTCTATTCCATTAATCAAAACTCTAGACTCTGAAGATCTACCTTGATAACCATAGAATATAATTGTAAAGGGTGGTGATAATAATAATGATGTGTCTGTGTATGTCAGGACTCTCTGCAGACTGTCTGCCTCTCATTACTCTCCCAACTTTAGGGATGTGCTCAATCTTGTTGATGCCAATTGCTTTACTTTTAATTTGAACTAAACTTTTTTCTCTGTCTAGTATCTTTTTTTTTTTTTTTTTGACTATTTTTTCCTAAGACCTTCTTGTTCTTATATCTTCCTGAAGATATAGGCTAAATAATCTTCTGTGCCACTGACACATATATTCACTTAATGTTGACTCCTAAAATTCCCATATAATTTAGAATTTCCAGGCCCTTCCTGCCTAGGATGGGAATTACAAAAAAAAAGTTGTCATTGAGTTGATGCCAACTCAGATATTAATAACCACATATATTTAGCATTTCCAATAGGGCTACCCTACACATCTTGAGCAGATTCACATTGAGCTTAAACATAATTGCTATTAAAATTGACATTTTTCTTCAATGATTTCATCCATTTTACCAGATAGGACGCTTACCACTAGACATTTCGCACATCACTCTATGAAAAAGAAGAGTTTGAATTGTTAGAAGAATGTGCTTTGCAATAGGACAGGGATGGGTTTGAAACCAAGCTCTGCCAGTTGCTAGTTGTGTGTCCTTCAGCAAACTACTTAATTATTCTAAACCTCAGTTTTCTTATCTGGAAAAATAGATATAATACTAGTAGCAACTTAAGAAAATTACAAATTTAAATGAGATAATGAACATTAAGTGTTTAGCATGGTACCTGAAACCTAGTAAGTATTCAATGCATAGTCATCATTATTATTTAGGGTTCTATTTTAAAATGTTAAGGTCACAAACAGTTTTGGTCTGGAAGGGCTAATATGTCTCTTTATCTTTGTTATTTCTGGCCATTGCTTTTGTCTACAAACAACAGCTGTGTGAGCTGGTTGTCAGTTTTAGATCAGAGTTCATTAGCTGGAAAAAGTTTGGATTTTTAAATAGAACATTTGGGAATCCCAAATCACTGTCTTTGTATATTATATTTTGGTAATAAAATGATGAGGCTATTCAGCTCTTTCTATCTGTGGTGTCACCTTGGGGGAATTACCTCACCTTTATAGGTCAGAAAGTCAATTTCATTAGCTCACTCTGGGATGAACAAAGATATCTATCAACGTATCTTGGGAAAATAACACATGCCATTAAAACTAAAAAAAAAATACATGTAAATCAAAGCCTCTGTCTAAAATGCAAATATAATCATGTCCTTTCCTTCCTTGGTAGCCATCAATCGCTCCCCATTGGTTTCAGGAAAAGGTACAAACTTGTTAAAATAGCCTATAAGGCCCTCCTCTGCTGCCTCCCCACGGATCTTGCTTCCCTCATCTTTTTTCACAGCCTTTTTGCAAAAAATATTCCAAGCATACTAAACTTTCAACAATTTGTAAAATTTATCAAGTTCTTCATAGACTTAGGGATGTTTCCAATTGTTGTTCCGTCTTAGAACACCCTTTCCCCTGCATCTCTTCTCCAGAACCACTGCTAATCCCTTAGTCCAAAATTAAGTATAATTTCTCCTGGGAAGCTATCACCAACACTCTAGTTCTGGTTAGGTCCCCTTGCACTCTGTACTTACCACTCTGTTGATTGTTTGGTGACTTTTGACTGTACGTTCAGAGAAGGCAAGGACCCTGTCTACATGTTCACCATCATATATCCAGAAGTCAACACAGTACGGGAAATATATTTGACACTGAATAAATATGATTACACCTCAACATAAAGAACACAAAAATCCTCACAACTGGACCAATAAGCAACATCACGATAAATGGAGAAAAGATTAAAGTTTTCAAAGATTTCATTTTACTTGGATCCACAATTGATGCCCATGGAAGCAGCAGTCAAGAAATCAAACAACATATTGCACTGGGCAAATCTGCTGCAAAAGAACTTTTTAAAGTGTTGAAAAGCAAAGATGTCACTTTGAGGTCTAAGGTGCACCTGACCCAAGCCATGGTGTTTTCAATCGCCTCATATGCATGTGAAAGCTGGACAATGAATAAGGAAGACCAAAGAAGAATTGATGCCTTTGAATTATAGCGTTGGCGAAGAATGTTGAATATACCATAGACTGTCAGAAGAACAAACATATCTGTCTTGGAAAAGGTATAGCCAGAGTGCTCCTTGGAAGTGAAGATGACAAGACTTCATCTCATGTACTTTGGGCATGTTATCAGGAAGGACCAGTCCCTCAAAAAGGACATCCTGAGTGGTACAGTAGAGGGTCAACAAAAAAGAGGAAGACCTTTTCTGAGAAGTATTGACACGGTGGCTGTACGTAGGGTCACTATGACTCAGAACAAACTCAACAGCACCTAACGACAACAACAAATATGAGTGAATAGGGCCTGGGGACTATAGTTTTGGGGGACATCTAGGTGAGTTGTCATAACAAAGTTTCTTAAGAAAATGGTCTACGTCCCGCTTTGATGAATGATGTCTGGGGTCTTAAAAGCTTGCGAGTGGCCATCTAAGATGCATCAATTGGTCCCATCCCACTTGGAGCAAAGGAGAATGAAGAAAACCAAAGGCACAGAAACCAGAGACTCCACCAGCCTGAGATCAGAAGAACTAGATGGTGCCCAGCTACCACCAATGACCACTTTGACAGGGAACACAACAGAGAGTCCCGGATGGAAGAGGAGAAAAGCGTGAAGCAGAACTCAAACTCATGTAAAAAGACCAGAGTTAATGATCTGACAGAGACTGGAGGAACCCCTGAAACTACGGCCCCCAGACGCTCTGTTAACCCAGAACTGAAACAATTCCTGAAACTCACTCTTCGGACAAAGATTAGACAGGTCTATAAAACAAAAAATAGTACTCATGAGGAGTGTGCTTCTTAGTTCAATCAGATACACAAGACCAAATGGGCAGCTCCTGTCCAGAGGCAGGATGAGAAGGCAGGAAGGGACATGAACTGATCAAATGGACACAGGGAACCTGGGGTGCAATGGGGGAGCATGCTGTTACATTGTGGAGATTGTAACTATTGTAACAAAACAATATGTGTATAAATTTTTGTATGAGAAATTAACTTGAGCTGTAAACTTTCACCTAACACACAATAAAAAAAAAAAAAAAAATGAGTGAACATAATTGTACAATGAGGAAAATCTATCTAAACCTTGATGTCTCCAAATGGAATCCTTCATGTACCCTGCTCAGTCCCCTCATTCCAAACCTGCTTCCTGATAGCTGGGTTCATTCAGCAAGTTTTAATTTCAGAGCAGACAGTTGCTTGCTTGCTGAATGCAGAATTAATAAATATATCTATTAAGTTTTACAAGTTTTATGTTTTTCTCTTATCAATTTTAAGTATTTGTTTCAAAATCTGGAGTCATCCAATATAGAATTATAGCCTTTTTCATTATTATATATTGTAGCTACTCTTTGTGTATGTTTTCTAATCTAACTATGAAATTTGTCCATTCATTCCTTCTACACCAGCTTTGTCTGAGCTCATCTTTTCAGATAGAACATCATACCTTAGTGAGTAGGTATGACTCAGTTCTTTAAAGGCCATCCTGAACCTGCAAGGCCATCTTCTGATTTTAATTTAGATCACCTTGCAATTCCTACGTGAGGACTGATCTCTAACTACTTTCTTTCTTTTTCTTTTTTCCTTGTCTCTGCTAACTGATGATTTCATGAGTTTTTCTTCACTTGGCATGCTCCATTTAGATACCTATTAAGTGACCTTGGCTTTGGTCCTCCATCCAGCCTTTGCCTCTGGATGTTGTACTTGAAGTAAAATCACTGCTTCTGTGCCTACGTGCTCTTTGGCCTTGCATCACAGCAACTACGCAGCCAATTTTAGTACATCCATGGATGTCTCTTTTTATTGTAACTCAGTCTAAGAGAATGGCCTTCTCAATTCAAAAAGGACCTTTATTAAGTAATGATAGATATGAGCTACTCTGTTATAATTCCTAAACCAGATTTTATCTCATGTATATTTTAGGTAGGCTAATGGGAATTATTACCTCAATTATGAAGTAGTTAAGCGCATAGGCCCTGAAGATGGTCAGGTCTACATTACTAGTATGTGACTTTGAGGAAATCACTCCTTCTCTTCAAGCTTCAGTTTCTCCATATATGAAATGAGGATGATAATAATAGTACCTATCATGTAATGCTGCCATGATATTAGCAGATGCTTATAAACTTATCCCAATGCCTGGCACAGATTTAATAAATAGTAAGGCATTACTATTATTATTATTATCAATAGCCATTTCAAAGCACTACAACGGGAAGGCATACTTTCTAACCCAGACTCCTCAGTCTGGTGGTAAATCTTGAAATATAATTTGGGATAATAGAGTTGGTAGTATTAAAGCTGATATAATAGTCATAACGAAAAAAGAGCTGATGTGTGGGCATTGATTGGGTGCTCAAGGCTGAAGACAACATGGCATTTGTGGTGACACCTGGATTCCCAGAAAGAATCCTAGAATTCAATAATGACCTTACTCATACCTGGGTCCAAGGCCTGCCCCATGGAATGGCTTGCTTTTGTGAGATGTGAGATGATATGGAACAAAATATAACCCTCTGACATTTATGTTATGAAGTCAAAGGACCAGATGTCATTCTAAGTGATGTGTGCTTATTTGTGTGTGTGTGTGTGTGTGTGTGTGTCCCTGAATACAGGACATGTACTATTGCTTTTCCACCGGCAGTTATACAACAGCATCTGAAGCCTGGCCTTGGATTATCTGGTTGCGCATAAACAAGTTTCTTGGGTTTTTAATCAGAACATGACTCTCCCCAGGGATAGGGAGGAAGGGGATGAGGAGGATGTAAGGGAAGCTTCAAAGCTCTGTGGTTAGTTAATAGCTTTTTATACACTTCCTTCTTAACAAGGTAGATAAGAAGAGAAACTTCTAATTAGAAAGCTGGAACTGTAGAATGGCAGAGCTGTAGAGGACTGTGACTCTCAGTAGATCCAATCCCTCACTTTACAGAGGAGAAACCTGGGGCCCAGGAAAGATGGGCCACTGGTTCAAGTTCGTGTGTTAGAGAAGAGACAGATCCACAGTTCAGGTCCTCAGACTTTAGGTTCAGTGGTTTTTCTAAAGTCTTATATAACTTGTCTTAAGTATGTGAAGTATGGTACCTCTGGAATACATTATTGAAAGACTATCAATCTGTAACTTTTGTAGGATTTTGGTTAAGAGAACAGGCCTCGCATCAGGCAATCTGGCTTCCTACCTTGGTTCTGCCATTTGTTTACTATGTGACCTTGGACATGTTGCTTAATCCCACTCAGATTCATTGTCCTCATCTGTAAAGAGGATAACCATAGTTAAAACTGTTTTTATGTTTGTGATGGCTAAATGGGGTAATGAAGATAAATATTTCAATGTAGCATTTAGCACAAACTGAAATACTAATAAATAACACTTAAAAGTATCATTTGCTTCAATCAGGGATTACTGTTACAAATACCAGCAAACTATTCAAACTTGTTTAAGCAGAAAATAAATCTTTTAAAATATATTACATAGCTCCTGATTTGCCCATTTACCTCACTAGGCAGAGATCAGCTTCACCTTTGTATCCCCAGCACCAACGAACTCACATGAAGTTATATTTCTTAAAGTGAAATTCTCAACAACTAAAATGTAAGCCATGTGATAGTAGGGATAGTCTGTGTTTTATTCACTGATATATCCTTGATGTCAAAAACATTACCTGGCACATAGCAGGGTCTCAATCCCATACACACAATAATAAAAATTTTATGATAGACCCAGTCAATGCCAGAAGAGGAGATATGGGGGAAAGTGAGTATAGATGGTTAGGACGTTTCTTTTTTTGAATCAAGGAAATGTGATTTCATTATAGTTGATTCAAGGTCTTTATGCTATGGTTAAAATTTACCCTAAATTGTGGCTCTAAGTGTCGGGTAATATATTCAGAAGGTGATAAATGGTTCGAAAGATGAATATAGGATAGAATCTCGCAGGTGACCTTGATAGCTTCTTTGACAGTGAGCATTCAAATTATATTCCATTATTTAATATTGTGTGCAAACTGGGAGAAAAGAGGTCCTGATGTGATTTATGATCCATCTCTAAGAGAGTTAGCACAAGGCCCAGTTGTTCTGTGAATGACTTTTGCTGGCATAGTCAGCTCTCATTTTTTTTTTTCCAGATCTTAGCTGTTCCCATTTATATGAGTTATGTGAGAAAAAAGTTACCATTTATAATCTAATAGAAAAAAATCTTTCTGCCGTTTTTCAAGAAATTTTGTTCTTAAGTTTTTATATAGAGGGTGAAAAAGCAAATTTGGAAATTTTCTTTGACACCAGTGAAAGTCAGTTTTGAGTTATCCTTAATTATGGATATACGTAAGAGTTTATAAAACCCTCAAAAGATGTCATCTGCATTAAGAGAGTATAAGAGAGGAAACTAATTTAAATTTGACCTGGGATGCTTTATTCTTTTTTTACGTATCGTCTATTCTTGACAAAATGTTAGCAGTGACTTAGAATCTTCCAATATATATCCTGAGTTTTCTCAGACTACCTAAACCCAAGCCTAGGTTAAAAAGTGGAACCATATTGACGCTAATCGTTCAGGTTCAGTTAGTTCTTGTTAATGCTAATGCCAGCTAAACAACTTCTGTAACATCTTCTCCAGTCAAAAGTCCCAGACTGTTTCTCACATGTTGTTGTGTGTCACTGAGTTGATTCTGACTCATAGTGACCGTATAGGACAGAGTAGAACTGGCCCATAGGGTATCCTAGGCTATAATTTTTATGGGAGCAGATCGCCAGGTCTTTTTCTCCCACAGAGTGGCTAGTGGGTTTGAACTGCCTACCTTTCAGTTAGCAGCTGAGTGCTTTAAACATTCTGCCACCAAGGCTTTCTGTTTCTCACATAAGTTTACAAATATGCTGTATCTTAAAATACATGTTACTCCCTCTTTCAATTTTCAAGGCCCCTACTGCTTAAGATTGTCAAGAGGTTATTTTACCATTGCTTAAGGTTTACTGTGAACCTCTCCCAAAACTGTTTTGAAATGCCTAGATATTAACTGGAACTCAAAAAATGATTTTTTAAATAAGTCAATCATAAAAGGACAAATATTTTATAAGACCACTACTATAAAAACTCATTAAAATATTTACACACAAAAGGAAACAATATTTGATGGTTATGAGGAAGAGGAGGGGTGGGGACGGAAAAACACTAAATAGACAGTAGATGAGTGGTAACTTTGGTGAAGGGTAAGATGATACACAATACTGGGGAAGCCAGCACAACTTGTCCAAGGCAAGGCCATGGAAGCTCCATAGACATATCCAAACTCCCTGAGAGACTGAATTACTGGGCTGAGGGCTGTGTGGACCATGGTCTTGCAGAACATCTAGCTCTACTGACATATTATAGTTTATAAAGAAAATGTTCTACATTCTTCTTTGGTGAGTAGTGTCTGGGGTCTTAAAAGCTTGTGAGTGGCCATCTAAGATACTCCACTGGTCTCACCCCATCAGGAGCAAAGGAGAATGAAGAAAACCAAAGACACAAGGGAAAGATTAGTCCAAAGGAATGATAGATTACAAGAACTACAGTCTCCAGCAGACTGAGTTCAGCACAACTGGATGGTGCCTGGCTACCACCACTGACTGTTCTGACAGAGATCACAATAGAGGATCCCAGACAGAGCTGGAGAAAAATGTAGAACAAAATTTTAACTCTCACATACACACACACACAAATGTATATATATATATATATATATATATAAATATATATATATATATACATACACCAGACTTATTGGTCTGACAGAGACTGGAGAAACCCGGAGAGTACGGCCCCTGGACACTCTTTTAGCTCAGTAATGAAGTCACTCCTGAGGTTCACCCTTCAGCCAAAGATTAGATAGGCCCATAAAACAAAAAGAGACTAAATGGGCACGTCAGCCCAGGGGCAAGGACGAGAAGGCAGGGGGTGAGAAGAAAACTGGTAATAGGAAACCCAAGGTCGAGAAGGGGAGAGTGTTGACATGTCGTGGGGTTGGTAACCAACGTCATAAAACAACATGTGTACTAATTGTTTAAAGAGAAGCTAGTTTGTTCTGTAAAACTTCATAGAAAGTACAATAAAATAATTTTTTTTTTTTGAGTGAATGCTGAATGCTGCATTCCTTGAATTGATTGCTTCGTTACTGCTTCTTGACTTGAAATGAGTTCTCTCTGGAGGTTTTTCAATCCCTCCCACAGACAGGTCTTAAGGTGGTCCTTCCCACTAACTCATCAAACCTTCTCAAACATATATGAATTCCTGAAGCCTGTACCCCTAGTTTGTAATATCATTTTTGAAAAATGGCGTGGGTGCAGTGTCTGACCTCTTCCAATCCTGCAAGGGGGAAGGAGAACCAAGATCAACAGCACAAGACTGATTCCCATTAGGCGGAGACCAGACAAGCCTCCACCCTCTGCCTTCTTTATCAATTCTAGCATCAACTGTCCCTCCCACAGCACTCCGTACTGGATTTGATAATTCATTGCAATGGCCACACAGAACTCATGGGCAATACTCATGATTATTTATTAGGGAAGTTTATTAGGGAAGTAACAGTTGTAATTCAGGCTCAGGAACACTCAGGATACAGTTCTTCCATCAGGATATCCTCTTCCCAGCCATGCTGACAAGCATACTTCTCCCTGGCTCTAGGCCTCTGCCCAAAGGCATTCAGCTTTTTTTCTCCATGGGCTGGGAAGCCCACCACACTGTCTCCTGCTGCCAGCTCTCTGATGCCACCACTTCTCAGTGTCTTCAGGGTTACAACTCACTCTCTCTCTGTTTCCTGCTTCCAGCAGCTTCTCAGTGCAGGGATTCTGGGTCCAAAGGATGTACTATCTCCTGGCTGTTCTTCCTTGTTGATGGTAGGCTCTTTCCTTTACCACCTCTGGGGTGGCTCATTTCAAGTCCAGTGGGATGGTAAAACTGATCAATCCCTTTGGTAGGCCGTGGTTACCCTATCACACAGTCCCGCCTAATCACCTGAGAGGGAGTTACAAGACCATGGTGAGAAAGGCCACACAAAAGCAATCCATTACACCACATATTTCAACCAATAAGATTTAAACTTTTTAGAGAAGTAAAGAAGAGTGTTACTACCACAGTCTCTACCAGACTTAGTCCAGCACAACTAGATGGTGCCCGGCTACCACCACAGACTGCTCTGACAGGGATCACAGCACAGGGTCACAGACAGAGCTGGAGAAAAATGTAGAACAAAATTCTAACTCACACACACACACACACACACACACACACACACACACACACACACACACACACACAAAGACCAGACTTACTGGTCTGACAGAGACTGGAGAAATCCCAAGAGTATGGCCCCCGGACACCCATGTAGTTCAGTAACGAAGTCACTCCTGAGGGTCACCCTTCAGCCATAGATTAGACAGGCCCATAAGACAAAATGAGACTAAATGGGCACACGAGCCCAGGGGGAAGGACGAGAAGGCAGGAGGAGACGGGAAAGCTGGTAATGGGGAACCCAAGGTCCAGAAGGGGATAATGTAGACATGTGTTGGGATTGGCAACCAGTGTCACAAAACAATATGTGTATCAATTGTTTAATGAGAAACTCATTTGCTCTGTAAATCTTCATCTAAAGTACAGTAAAAAACAAAACAAAAAAAAAAGAAGAGTGCTATAGAGTAATATGTTTCAAGCAAATAAATATAAAAGTTATCTCTGGATTCTGTAAACTATCATAAAAGTCTTCAGTAAATTTATTTTGGCTTAAGTTTACTCAGAAATGGTTTTTCTGTTGTCATAGGCTCTCCATCCCCTTTGTTCTTACCTTCGTAACACACATCACATGTATGATTAATCACTCAACATTTTGTTCTCTTACCAGACAGTAAATTCTATGTAAGTATGTAACGCAGTTCTCACAGGGCTTATTAAATGTGAGTGCCTTTCTTAACTCCTTCCCCCTTTTCTTTTCTAACACCAGAAGCCTCTCTTTGAAAATACAAATCGTCTATTACCCACATGTCTTTGTGCTTCAAGTGGTCCACACATACCCTCCGCCCTCCACCTCCCCAATAACTGATTCTGGAGAGCATTTTCACTGTAAGCTTCTATTGCAATGAGAAGGGATTCAGAATATGTTTTGAGAGTCAAAACAAGGATTAGTGTCTCTCCTTAAGGAATGTAACAGAAACACCCCATATCCACGTAGGCAGTTGTGTGTAGAGATTTTTCAAAAATAGATGATTTTCCACTGACACCTTGCCTTTTGTTCCATCTTTCCTCTGGTCACTGCTACGCTGGTGTGAAGGAGATCTTGTAATAGTGCATACAACGGGCCCACACTGGGATTGAAACTATAGCCCAATTCTTATTAGCACACTCTAGCCAGCTGAACTGACACTAAAGGGGCTGCTGAATTTCTCTCAGATAACCCCTGCTGTCTTAGTTCCAAGGTCATGTGTCTGATTCAATAAAGACATTGGCTAGTTAACTTGAAAAAGTCTGTATGCTATTTTTAGATTATCCGGGGCAGAACGACCTTTGCATTGGTCCGTGTTTGTAAAGGGCATCTGGTTGTGAAGAAAGGAATGCATTGCTATTCTAGGAGACCTACAGCGTTTCCAGATTTTTGATCCTGGAAGGTGGTTTACAGTATAGTTTCTGTACTGTAGAATCAGTCCTTTAGCTTAGGATGAGTCAAAAGTAAATATAGAGCTCTACAAATATACAGAGAATTTAAGACTATCCACAAGGGAGAAGCTAGCTATTTTGAGAAAAAGGAAGGTATTTCTAGCTACGTGCCTATTATATGCCAGAGACTCAGCTATACTTTTTTCTTATAGCATTTTTTTGTTATTGTTCGTTTACAGATGTTATTTTCCCCATTTTACATATGGGTGGTGTGGTGGTTCAGAGTTAGAATTCTCACCTTTTGTGAGGGAGACCTGGGTTTGATACCCAGACTTTGCACCTCAAGTGCAGCCACAACTTGTCTGTCACTGGAGGCTTGTGTGTTGCTATGATGCTGAACAGGTTTCAGTGGGACTTCCAGACTAAGACAGACTAGGAAGAAAGGCCTGGCAATCTACTTCCATAAAATCAGCCAGTGAAAACCCTATAGAACGCAAAATCTGATCCTGTTGTGCATGAGATCACCACAAGTCTGGGGCAGACTCTATGGGAGCAAACAACAACCGTGAGTAAACTGAGGCTTAGAGAGGTTTAAGTAATGTGCTCAGGACTCTCTAGTAAACTGCAAACTGGTCCCTTCTAACCAATTCTTACCTTTCTACTGTACTGAACTTTCTTTATTAATCTGTTACCCCTTTGTCTTTATGAGTAATTGTGACGTTTGAAATGATTGAAAGTATCCTTAGAATTTAATCTTAGCTGCCTTATATGCACAATACATTTTCCTTTCACATTATCCACGTCTGAAACTATCAGTTATATTTAATCAAAATTGCATTGCATTTGACTTTTTGTAACTTCCTTCCCCTGTGGCAGATTCTTCTTCCTCTCCCGGTCCCCCTCTGCTCCTTCTTCTCCTCATTCTCCTTGTTTTTTTTTTTTTTAACTTCAGAGTTTTACCATCCGTTAGTAAACCCCTTTGCGGTGGGGCCGATTCTGACTCACAGTGACCCTATAGGACAGAGTAGAACTGCCGCATGGGGTTTCCAAGGAGTGGCTGGTGGATTTGAACTGCTGTCCTTTTGGTTAGCAGCCAAGCTATTAACCACTCTGCCACCAGGGCTCCACATCCTTTAGTAGGTGTGGATATTTTCCTTCAGTAGGTCTGAGTAAAGCTGATGAATCTGCGTTTTTAAAAAGACTTGTCCCTACTCCTCAAGGCTCTGAATATTCTGAAGCAGGAGATCCCAGGACTCAGAGAGACAACCACTAGGCTGATGTAAAAGAGATGATACTTTTTCTCTTACTGCACTGAACTTGAAAGCTGGAGTTCAGAGAAGTTGTTTCGAAGACAAAAAATTTTGTTTGAAACCTGGCTCTCTCCCTTTCTAGCTGCATAAACTTGTGCAACTGATTTTCTCTCTCAGTGTTTCAATTTCTTCATTTATAAAAGGGGCATACCAATAGCACCTTGTTCACAGGGTTGTTGTGGGGTTAAAATGAGATACTGTGCCTAGTGCATAGCAAGCATTCAAAAAAAAAAAAATTCTTAACATTTCCTAAAATATTGTACTTCACTCATGATATGGGTTAATTCCACAGTAGATTCAGGCAGGAAACAGATTCAAAAATAGAAAAAGGTTGGGAAAATTAATGAATGAGTTATTTTAAAAAATTAAAATTTCAGTTTATTCCAACAAGTATTTGTTATGCATCTATTCTTCTGCCTGTTCTAGGTACTGTGTTAGGCACACAGATATTTTGTGGACATATCTAAACCTTGAAGCTGATGGTCAGGAGGGCAGAACATTCCAATTGTTTCTTTTTTTGGCGACAAAATATTGGACTGAGAAATCATGACTGACCTAATATGGAAGTTTTAGGTAGGTTTGTTCTAAGTTTCTAAGGTTTTAAATTATGAATACCATATTTTCACCCAAATAACACATGCCTTCTAAGTTTGTTTGCCAACCATGCCCTCTCCCTGTGAGGTAACTTTCTTTTTCACGCGTTGCTGTATAAAAAATTAGCATAGTGCACTTACATGAATACCTCGCGAGGGGGAGGGCACAGTTGGCCAACAAATGTAGAAGGAGGGAGTTATTTATGTAAAATATGGTTAATTACTAATAAAAGAAAAGCCTTCTCATTTTCTCCAAGCAGAAAAATCACGATATTTGCCCCTATTGGGAATTCCAGGAAAGTACAGAACTTTGCCCAGAATTGTCTCTTCCTCACTCTTCTTGAGTGACTTCAACTCTCTGCTTTAAAGGAGGCCAATTTATTTTGTGAGGATTTTAATAGCATATTAATTATGATCAGATTGGAATCTAATGACTAGCTCCCTGAGACTGACAGACATCAGACTATTTATATATACTCTTGCCCTTTCAGTCTGATCTACTTTGACAGTACACTTAAACCAATTGACTTACGAAGTTTGTTTATAAAATGTCTGGGGAACACTGAGTATTTGGGGTGCTTGACATTTGTACAGCACACCATTTAACAAATCCCCTCAGTGTGTTTCTAGAGTCCAGGAAAACATCATTCTCTAACCTGACAGGCAAGTCACAGCTGAGTACAAATGGAGAAACTGAGTGTGTTAGTATATATGTGCATGATCACTCAGAATTAGATGT
Organism: Dugong dugon; assembly: GCA_030035585.1. Classification (NCBI taxonomy): domain Eukaryota; kingdom Metazoa; phylum Chordata; class Mammalia; order Sirenia; family Dugongidae; genus Dugong; species Dugong dugon. The sequence goes on along the minus strand of CM057467.1, from coordinate 101,562,436 downwards.
GTATATATAGCCACGCCCCCCTAAGATACAATTTTCTCTTAAAAAAAAGATCCTTTTTTGCATATAGTGTGCATGCTGACAGTCTATGACCTTGATTTCATGAACTTGAATGAGATTGAGGAGCCCTGATGGTGCAGTTGTTAAAGCATTTGCCTACTAATCGAAAGTTCAGCAGTTTGAACCCACCAGTCTCTCTCGGGGAGAAAGATGTGGCAGTCTGCTTCTGTAAAGATTTACAGGCTTGGAAACCTTATGGGGCAGTTCTCCTCTATCCTATAGGTTTGTTATGAGTCAAAATTGACTTGACAGCGGTGGGTTTGGTTTTGGTTTTTGAATGAGATTGGTTTACATGCTTATGCGTTTAAGTGATTTTCTATTATTCATTCATTCATTTATTCAACAATTATTTATTGGGCACCTACTCTACTTCTAGTGTAATAGACCCTGGAGAGATAAGCAACAAAAAAACAAGCATAATCCTTACCTTAGAAGAGCTGGACTGAATTAAGCAAATAATTATACGTAAGATTTACTAATTACAACAGCTATATGTGCCATGGATCCCTGGAGGAGCGGTAGTTAAAAGCGCGGCTGCTAACCAAAAGGTTGGCAGTTCAAATCCACCAGTCACTCCTTGGAAATCCCATGGGGGCAGTTCTACTCTGTCCTATAGGCTTACTGTGAGTTGGAATTGACTCAACAGCACTGTTTTTTTTTTTTTTAACATGTGCCACAGCGGAAAAAGTTTACTTCTTTTATTAGAATGCTTCTGTCATATGTCCTCTCTTCACTTATCAACATGGTTAGGTTCCAAAGGCTAGGTTTTTATGTGAAAAATGGCATTATGTGAAAATGGAGGATGGCTACATCATTACATAACTGCCAAACCACTGAGAATCATGGCCCAGCCAAGTTGACATATAACCTTAACCATCATAGCCAGCGTTACTTTTGCCTCACACCTTGGCATTCATTACTGCTGGATGTATGTTGTTAGTGCACAAAATAGATAGTAGATTTTTGACTATTGTCATAAAGGCAACATGTCAGATAAAGAAATAGTTGATAAGTGAGGAGTAGGTATATGTTAACGGTCCCTGGGTGGGACAAATGGTTAAACACTTGACTACTAGCCAAAAGATTCGTGGTTCAAACACACCCAGAGACACCTCAGAAGACAGGTCTGGTGATTTGCTTCTGAAAGGTCAAGGCCTTGAAAGTCCTATGAAGTAGTTCTATTATGCAAACATGGGATTGCCATGAGTCAGAATCGATGACAACTAAGAACAACAACATTGTACATGTTTCCTCCTCTTCGCTCTCCCCCAAGCACACATGTATCCTGGAACTCTGTTGCTTGGGCTACCTTTTTTTAGACACAGTGCTTGTAAAAAATACGAGGAATAAATTTTCAAACTTTCTGAAATTTCTATATCCAAATGCCTGATAATGTGTATATGTGAAGCTATTGTTCAGAACTGATACATAATAAAATACCTTTTCACTGCTAGCTGGGAAATGTGCAAGACATAATTTTTCCGTCACCACTACTCCTTTACTGCCTTTTGACACCTTTTGTTGTAGCTGACTTGTGTTGGTTTCTGTCTTACTTATTTAAACCTGAGTTCCCTAAGCAGACTGTAGGTTGTTTGAAGACAAGATCCAGTCTGATTTATTATTGTGCTACAGGGCAGACCCTGGCTCTGACTTGCACTTGCGCAGTTGTGTTGATTTGTTGATGCATTTCTTCCTTTTTGTAAGTCCTCAGTGGCTGAGCACTGAGCAGGTGTCAGGATCATCATAGCTCCATCGTTATCTTGCAAACACATTCATTGTTACTTTGTTACATTGTTAGCACATTTTTCTGAACATTGCAAATCTTAAAAGGTAGAGGAATCTGGATTTCTTAGCTCTATGTGTTTGCCAGTTAAATTACTGAAGTTGAATTTAGTTGAATAAACCTATTAGCCCCACACTGCTCAGTATTGATATGTAGGTGTTACAGCTTTAGAGGTATCCCCTGCCAAGGGAAACAAAGGGATAGAGGGGTGACAGATTCCAGGTGTGGACAATCATAAATCCTTATTAGTGTACGGTAGATCCTCAGGGTGGACCCCGAATATGAAGACTTGGTTCTGAAAATGTGGATGGACTCTGATCCCTTGCTTCACGGTATAAAATATAAGAACCTTAAACCCAGTTGAGAAAATAAGCTATTATTGCCGACTTCTCCTATTAGTTTTGCTAATAATATTGCATCCCTACTATTAGTGTCAGATATTTGTGATATTAAACTTCTGTTATATCCTTCAAAGTTTTTTTGTTTCTGGAAAGAGAATTATGCTTACTCTATTTATTTATTTACATCACATCGGGCTAGCAGGGTGCTTAACTTTCTAGTTTAGAAATAATACTGGGGTATATTGAAACAGTTCAATTTCTGTATCTACCACTTATTTATAAGTACCCAGTGAGGGAAAGTATGTTACAGAGGTTAAGAGCTGCCACTTGCTAAAGCCAAAGTTTTGCGTTTGAATCATGGTCTTTCTACTTATCAACTGGTTGACACAAGGTAAAGTGGTTAACTTCCTTGTGCCTTAGTATTTACTTCATTGTTCCGAGAATTACATGTGTTACTAGATGGGCTCTTAAGGAGTTTAGCACATGTTAACTGCTATTGTTATTGTTATTACTAGGATTACTGTTATTATGCACTAGATATTCAGGAGATATTTACATCATTTACCTATCCTCTCTGCAGAAGTCTGAACTGAGATAAATATATACACAGAACCAATGAAAAAGTGAATCCTATTGAGCCAGTACTCAATAATGCCCAAAGCCAGGCTTTCTGGTCAAAGCTGAGTTGGAAAATGAGGTTTAAATATCTATTCACCTCTCCATCTCCTAGAAGAGGAAAAATGGAAGATAAATTTTGGGGAATAACACACACTTAAGTATGTCTTCAAAGAGAGAGAAAGGCTGGCTACACGAGAAGCCCTGAATTCACTTACCAAAATATTATTAATCAGGGTGACAAGCTTAACCAAAGGTGCTGCCTAGTAGAAAATGGTCCAATACCAAATTATGAGCAAATGATTTTTGTCGGTGTAATTGCTAAGAAGACAACAGGCAGAGGTGGAAGTGTAGGGAGAGGATAAAGAAATATTTGTTTCCTATTCAAGGGGCCCTTGTGGTGCAGTGGTTAAACGTTCTGCTGCTAACTGAAAGGGTGGCGACTCAAACCCATCAGACACTCCATGGGAAAAAGATATGGCAGTCTGCTTCCATAAAGATTTCAGTCTTGGAAACCCTCTGAGGCAGATTCTACTGTCTTTTTATTTATTTATTTTTTATTGTTGTAATTAAATGAAGTTTACATTTCAAGCTAGTCTCCCATACAAATTTTTTTTAACATACATTGTTATGAGACCCTAATTGCTCACCCCATTCTGTGACAGTATACTCCTCCTTTCCACCCCTGATTCCCCATGACCATTCAACCTGCTCCTAACTCTCTCTGCTTTCCCATCTCACTTCTGGACAGAAGCTGCCCCTTTGGTCTCTTGTATTTACTTGACTAACAGGCACATTTTTCACAAGTATCACTTTATGTCCCACAGTCCAGTCCAATCCCTGTCTGAAGAGTTGGCCTTGGAAATTGTTTTAGTCCTGGGCTGTTAGAGAGTCCAGGGGTTGTGCTTTCTGGAGTGCCTTCAGTCTCAGTCAGACCATTAAGTCTGGTCTTCTTACTAGAATTTGAGTTCTGCACCCTATCCTGCTCCATCAGGGACTCTCTGTTGTGTTCCCTGTCAGGATGTTCACTGGTGGTAGCCGGGCACCATCTAGTTCTTCTGGTCTCAGGCTGATGAAGTCTCTGGTTTATGTGGCCCATTCGGTCTCTTGGGCTAATACTTTCCTTGAGTCTTTGGTGTTCTTCATTTTCCTTTACTCCAAGTGATTGGGACCAACTGATGCATCTTAGATGGCCACTTGCAAGCTTTTAAGACCCCAGATGCCACTTACCAAAGTAGGATGCAGAACATTTTCTTAATAAGCTTTGTTATGCCAATCGACCTAGATGTCCCGGAAAGCATGGTCCCCAGACCCCCTATCCCTGCTACTTTGTCTCTCAAAGTATTTGATTGTATTCAGGAAACTTCTTAGCTTTGGTTTAGTCCAGTTGTGCTGACTTCCCCGGGAGTGTGTGGTGTCCTTCCCTTTGCCTAAGATGATTCTTATCTACATTCTTGTTAGTGAATAACCCTCACCCTTCCTCCCCACCCCTGTAACCATCAAAGAATGTTTTCTTCTGTGTTTAGAACTTTTCTTGAGTTCTTATAATAGTGTTCTTATACAGTATTTGTCCTTCTGTGACTGACTAAATTCACTCACCATAATAAGTTCCAGCTTCCTCCATGTTATATGATGTTTCACAGCTTCATCATTGTTCTTTATTGTTGCATAATATTCCATTGTGTGGATATACCATTGTTTGTTTATCCATTCGCCTGTTGATGGGCACCTAGGTTGCTTCCATCTTTTCGCTGTTGTGAACAAGTCTGCAATGAACATGGGTGTGCACATATCTATTTGTGTGACGGCTGTTGTTTTTCTAGGATATATTTCAAGAAGTGGGATAGCTGGATCATATGGTACTTCTATTTCTGGCTTTTTAAGGAAGCACCAAATCAATTTCCAAAGTGGTTGTACATTTTACGTTCCCACCAACAGTGTATAAGTGTTCCAGTCTCTCCACAACGTCTCTAGCATTTATTATTTTGTGCTTTTTGGATTTAATGCTAGCCTTATTGGGGTGAGATGATATCTCATTGTAGTTTTGATCTGCATTTCTTTAATGGCTAATGACCATGAGCATTTCTTCATGTGTCTGTTAGCCGCCTGATTATCTGCTTTGGTGAAGTGCCTGTTCATAACCTTTGCCCATTTTTTAATTGGGTTATTTGTCTTTTTGTTGTTGAGGTTTTGCAATATCTTGTAGATTTTAGAGATTAGATGCTGATTGGATTTGTTGTAGCCAAAAATTTTTTCCCAGTCCGTAGGTTGTCTTTTGACTCTTTTGGTGAAGTCTTTTGAAGAGCATGAGAGTTTGATTTTTAGGAACTCCCATTCATCTAGTCTCTCTTCTGCTGCTTGTGCATTGTTAATTATGGTTTGTATTGTGTTTATGCCATGTATTAGGGCTCCTAGTGTTGTCCCTATTTTTTCTTCCGTGATCTTTATCGTTTTCGATTTTATATTTAAGTCTTTGATCCATTTTGAGTTAGTTTTTGTACATGGTGTGAAGTATAGGTCTTGTTTCAGTTTTTGCATATATGTGTCCAGTTATGCCAGCACCATTTGTTAAAGAGACTGTCTTTTCCCCAATTAACAGACTTTGGGCCTTTGTCAAATATTAGCTGCTCATAGGTGGATGAGCTTATATCTGGGTTCTCAACTCTGTTCCATAGGTCTATGTATCGGTTGTTGTACTAGTACCAGGCTGTTTTGACTACCGTGGCAATATAATAGGTCCTAAAATCAACTAGTGTAAGGCCTCACACTTTGTTTTTCTTTCTGAGTAATGCTTCACTTATTTAGGGCTTCTTCCCTTTCCATATGAAGTTGGTGATTTGTTTTTCCATCTCATTAAAAAATGCTGGTGGAATTTGGATCGGGACTGTATCATATCTGTAGATCGCTTTGGGTAGAATTGACATTTTCACTATGTTGAGTCTACCTATCCATGAGGAAAGTATGTTTTTCTACTTATGCAGGTCTCTTAGTTTGTTGCAGTAGTGTCTTGTAGTTTTCTCTGTATAGATCTTTTACACCTCTGGTTAGATTTATTCCTAAGTATTTTATCTTCCTGGGGGCTATTGTAAATGGTATTGATTTGTTGATTTCCTCGTCAAGGTTCTCTTTGTTCGTTTAAAGGAATCCAATTGATTTTTGTAAGTTTATCTTGTATCCTGAAACTTTGCTGAAATCTTCTATTAGTTCCAGTAGTTTTCTTGTGGACCCTTCGGGGTTTTCTGTGTATAGGATCATATCATCTGCAAATAGAGATACTTAGACTTCTTCCCTACCTATTCAGATGCCCTTTATTTCTTTTTATAGCCTAATTGCTCTGGCTAGGACCTCAGGACAATGTTGAATAATAGTGGTAATAGAGGGCATACTGTTCTGGTTCCTGTTCTCAAGGGAAATGGTTTCAAAGTCTCTTCATTTAGGATGATGTTGGCCGTTGGTTTTGCATAAATGCCCTTCATTGTACTGAGGAATTTCCCTTCTATTCTACTTTATTGAGAGTTTTTATCATGAGTGGGTGTTGGACTTTGTCGGATACCTTTTCTGCATTGATTGATAAGATCATGTGGTTCTTGTCTTTTGTTTTATTTATGTGATGGATTACATTGATTGTTTTTTTAATGTTAAACCATCCCTGCATACCTGGTATAAATCCCACTTGGTCATGGTGAATTACTTTTTTGCT